>OZ014475.1:43250522-43850522 GCA_963965965.1 Trididemnum nubilum
TAAAAAATCAGTGTAAAACTAAAAAAAAATTTAAAATGTTAGGTAAACGTTTTAGTTTCAAAGTACAAAAAAGTTCATTTTTACTGAAACTTTCAATTTAAAATGATGAAATGTAAGATTTTGTACAAAACTATCGCTACCACAACAAAAAACTTGAAATTTGTTGCCTAAAATTAATAAACTTTATCTATTTTGGTTAAATTTCATGGCATTTTAGTAAAAAATCAGTGTAAAACTAAAAATTATTAAAAATTTGATATGTTAGGTAAACGTTTTTTGTTTTCAAGGTAAAAAAAACATTATTTTTAATTAAAGTTTCAATTTAAAATGAAGAAATGCAAGATTTTGAGTGTTTTTTGCAAAACTATGGCTACGAAAACAAAGAAGTTTAGACTTTTTGAATAAAAATAATAAACATTATCTTTTTTAACTAAGCAATTACTAGACATTTTAATATTTTGGAACATTTTCTATCAAATTTAAGGTCTGAGAAAATTGCTTGGGTAAAAATTGTTAAAAATTAACGTTTTTAAGGAGAACATGCAATTCAAAACAAATAAAACCGAAAGAATTTAAGTTATTTTTTCACAAAAAGACTTACTTTAAAACGTGGAAATCAGTAAAAAGTTGCTATGTTAAACAGATTTAATGCTATTTATGGTAAAAACTTCATTTAAGACAAAGGAATCATACAATTTTAAGATAGCTTTGACAAAATTATTCTTCACAAATGCAAGAAAGTTAATCAAAGGTTACGATTTATTAGAATGTTTTTGTTTAAAGTAGAAAAAATAGCTGCTTTTTACGTTAAAACAATTATTCAAGTTTCAGAAACTTGAACTGAAACAATTACAACAATAATTAACTCTTCAGATTTTGCATATTTGTGTGTCTAACGTCTAAAATACCGATACTTTGAAACTTACAGAAGGATCAACATGTTGCTTTTTAATATCTTTGAACTTCGACTTTGTTTAACACGTTATCAAGTAAAAAATCAAATTTGAGCGACACATCCTTGCGGTCAAAACACATGATTTGCTCTAATATGTCCGTATTTTCCAAGCTATAGACACTTGTTACTTGAAATTTCGTATCGTAAAATTTGCAAGAAGAACCCATTCTCGCATTTCTTTGCATTTGAGTAGTATTTAAACGAGACTGCTGTTAGACGTTTGAGTTTCTGTGTTGCAATCATATAGTGGCGTAATTTTTTCCTAAGTCGAAGCTACGCGACTGTACAATTTGACGTTTTATGAAATCTTTCACCGCTTTGATTTGAAAATGTGTAATTGGAAGCGCTAATTTTAATAATAAGGTTGGGTGTTTACCTTGTAGATAGCAGAATCTAAAGTCAAAAACACGCCGATTATTAGATAACAAAAAAAATTTTGAGACATTTTTGTTGAGTCATGATCAAATACACCTGGAACAAGACCGGAAGTCGTTTATAAAATTGATAAATTAAAATTGTTGAAAAATTAAGATTAAATTTTTTTAAATTGAAAATTGTTAAAATTAATAAATTAAATTAAATTCTTTGAATTAAAAATTGTTAAAATTAATAATTTGTTTAAAATAAAATTATTGAAATTAAATTTTTTAAATTGAAAATTGTTAAAATTATTAAATTAAATTAAATTTTTTGAATTAAAAATTGTTAAAATTAATAAATTAAATTAAATTTTTTTGAATTGAAAATTGTTAAAATTAATAATTTATTGAAAAAAAAAATTATTGAAATTAAATTTTTTAAATTGAAAATTGTTAAAATTAATAAATTGAATTAAATTTTTTGAATTAAAAATTGTTAAAATTAATAAATTAAATTAAATTTTTTTGAATTGAAAATTGTTAAAATTAATAATTTATTGAAAAAAAAAAATTATTGAATTAATTTTATAAACGACTTCCGGTCTTGTTCCAGGTGTATTTGATCATGACTCAACAAAAATGTCTCAAAATTTTTTTTGTTATCTAATAATCGGCGTGTTTTTGACTTTAGATTCTGCTATCTACAAGGTAAACACCCAACCTTATTATTAAAATTAGCGCTTCCAATTACACATTTTCAAATCAAAGCGGTGAAAGATTTCATAAAACGTCAAATTGTACAGTCGCGTAGCTTCGACTTAGGAAAAAATTACGCCACTATATGATTGCAACACAGAAACTCAAACGTCTAACAGCAGTCTCGTTTAAATACTACTCAAATGCAAAGAAATGCGAGAATGGGTTCTTCTTGCAAATTTTACGATACGAAATTTCAAGTAACAAGTGTCTATAGCTTGGAAAATACGGACATATTAGAGCAAATCATGTGTTTTGACC
Source organism: Trididemnum nubilum (assembly GCA_963965965.1). Taxonomy (NCBI): domain Eukaryota; kingdom Metazoa; phylum Chordata; class Ascidiacea; order Aplousobranchia; family Didemnidae; genus Trididemnum; species Trididemnum nubilum. Next base: position 43,252,854 of record OZ014475.1, read on the forward strand.
GCAAGGATGTGTCGCTCAAATTTGATTTTTTACTTGATAACGTGTTAAACAAAGTCGAAGTTCAAAGATATTAAAAAGCAACATGTTGATCCTTCTGTAAGTTTCAAAGTATCGGTATTTTAGACGTTAGACACACAAATATGCAAAATCTGAAGAGTTAATTATTGTTGTAATTGTTTCAGTTCAAGTTTCTGAAACTTGAATAATTGTTTTAACGTAAAAAGCAGCTATTTTTTCTACTTTAAACAAAAACATTCTAATAAATCGTAACCTTTGATTAACTTTCTTGCATTTGTGAAGAATAATTTTGTCAAAGCTATCTTAAAATTGTATGATTCCTTTGTCTTAAATGAAGTTTTTACCATAAATAGCATTAAATCTGTTTAACATAGCAACTTTTTACTGATTTCCACGTTTTAAAGTAAGTCTTTTTGTGAAAAAATAACTTAAATTCTTTCGGTTTTATTTGTTTTGAATTGCATGTTCTCCTTAAAAACGTTAATTTTTAACAATTTTTACCCAAGCAATTTTCTCAGACCTTAAATTTGATAGAAAATGTTCCAAAATATTAAAATGTCTAGTAATTGCTTAGTTAAAAAAGATAATGTTTATTATTTTTATTCAAAAAGTCTAAACTTCTTTGTTTTCGTAGCCATAGTTTTGCAAAAAACACTCAAAATCTTGCATTTCTTCATTTTAAATTGAAACTTTAATTAAAAATAATGTTTTTTTTACCTTGAAAACAAAAAACGTTTACCTAACATATCAAATTTTTAATAATTTTTAGTTTTACACTGATTTTTTACTAAAATGCCATGAAATTTAACCAAAATAGATAAAGTTTATTAATTTTAGGCAACAAATTTCAAGTTTTTTGTTGTGGTAGCGATAGTTTTGTACAAAATCTTACATTTCATCATTTTAAATTGAAAGTTTCAGTAAAAATGAACTTTTTTGTACTTTGAAACTAAAACGTTTACCTAACATTTTAAATTTTTTTTTAGTTTTACACTGATTTTTTACTAAAATGCCATAAACTTTAACCAAAATAGATAATGTTTATTAATTTTAGGCAACAAATTTCAAGTTTTTTGTTGTGGCAGCGATAATCTTTTTTGTACTTTGAAACTAAAACGTTTACCTAACATTTAAAATTTTTTAACAATTTTTTGTTTTACGCTGATCTTTTGACTAAAACGCCGTAAAATTTTATTCAACTACACTCTATCTTGAGTTAAAACAAGATCTTTTGCTATTTTTTTTGGTGTTATTCGGTATCGAACCTTGTCTTATAGTCTCGAGCTATAAAATTTACGTCAGTTTTTGCAATTTTCTTGTTTGCGTCAAAATGTTTTTTGCGGAACTATCTCAAAATCTTACAATTTTTTTTATTCAAGCGACAATTCAATCTTAAAACGAATACTGTTTGACGAATTTTTAATCTAAATGTCTACACAAAGTTGAGTTTTTTATTACTTAATCTTGTTTTACAGGAATAAATTCATTAAAATATTTTAAAACTTAACGCTTTATTTGTCCTAAGTTTAAATTTTAACAGACATAATTGAAAAACTCGCCTAAAACCTAAACTTTTCATTAATTTTTTTCATTGTGTGCCGATAATTTGATCGAAATCTTGGGTTTCTTCATGATGGTATAATTACTTTTTACTTAATATAGTAAAATTTTAAACTGTTTTCATGTTTTTATGAGAAATGTTTGATCAAAGACATTCAAATACTTGCATTTTGTTGATTTGAATAAGAGTTTAAGTTAAAAAACCCGAAAATTCGCCTAAAATTAAGACATCTTGATGATCACGACTACGGGTGGAACAGACTGTAGGGTCTTAAATCTTTAATTTTTGACAAGTACAATGTTATGATATTCACTCTGAGCTACGCTGTCAAAGACTTTTTTTTTTGGAATCGGTAACTCCACTCATCGTATATTTTATTGGAATGTTTAACATGGTGATAATTTTGTAAAGCATTTCAAAAATTTACCTTGAAGTCTTATTTGAAACCAATATTTTTTATAGTTATTCCGGAGAATCGTTCAAAATTAAGCCTTTTTTCATAATCTCGGTTGTAAATTTACCTGAAACATGTACTTTGTATCAAATAGTTTCTAAATTCTTAAACATTATAACGATTTTCTTGTTTGTGGTAATTTGTTTAGAGGATATTTCAACGTTATACAATTTGTTTTCAACAACATTTTGCGAGTTTTTTGAGTAATCGTGTTTACATAGAGGTTGCAAAAAAAGTAATTCTAAAAAAATGAATATGATTCAATTAATTAATAATTCTCTAAAATTTTGTTTTTTATCAATTAATATTGTTTTTTTATGGGAACAAATTCAATAAATTTCTCTTCAGTCCTTGTAATTTCTCTGTCGTGAGCAAAAACTGTAACGTGACAATGAAAAGTGTTGGTCAAAAATTTTAAATTTTTTTAAGTTTCTTGTTTACATAAGAGTAGTTTGATCAAGAAAGACATTCAAAGTTCAATTTCTTTGACTTAAATAAAAATTTTATCTAAAAAAACCGAAAACTCGCTTAAAATCTTACAAGTTTAAAATATTCTTACAGTTTTACGTAAATAATTGAAGTGATACAATTTTTTGATTTTTGCCGTATTATTTGCGATAAGGCAACGGCAATAGTTCAGTGGTAGAGCGTCGGGCTAGTGATCGAAAGGTTGCTGACCCCTGGCTCGAACTGATAATATGCTGTTGTGTCCTTGGGAAAGACACTTTACGCTAATTTCTCATTGCGACCAGGTAGTCTACCCGTTGCGGTCACCCAGCCTGATCTTACGATAAGAACTCAAGAAGCGGTGCTCTACGTTGGTGTGGTTAGCCAGATGCAGTGCCTGGTTCATAGAAAAAAATCAAAAATTTGATAGCTTTTAACTAAAAATTCGTATTTTTTTATAATGTACAGCAAAAACTGATCCAAAAAACTCGTTTGATACTTTAACTTTTTATAAACTTTGTCTTTATGTCATAGTGATTTGATCAAAATATTGAAAATCGTCTGTTTATTCTGAATACCGCTTTTATCATTGGTTAAACTTGGTTGAATTTGGACTGCGTCGTTTCACGGTGACTAAAATTGCATGATCTTTGTTGAACTCCCACTTTTTGCGTTTTAAGTGGACACAAAATGGACACAAAGATGAACCTTATTGGCGTCAAAGATATGACGTCATATCCTCAACAAGGTCAGAAATCAAACGCTTGTGACCAAACCGTTTCTCAATACTTTATTAGTATTCAAATTGTCTTGATTTGTTGAAGATAAAACAAACAAGGTTTAGAAGTTTACCTCTCATCACTGGATAGTGCTCTTGATTGATTTTTTTTCTATATTTTGACTTGGAATGTTACTTCAGACAAAAGCGTAAGGTAAAATGTATTTCTTACGTAGTGCTTTGGACTCATCTGCTTCCTTTCTGGTCTGTAGTGTGTTTTGGATGTTTATCTTTCTATTTTAAGTTCCTTGTTTATTATTCGAATTATGCAAAAGCAGGCAAGATTTTATCCCTCACCGCTACATAGTGCTCTTGATTCATTTTCTACTGTGTTGTAATGTCAAACGTTAGTTCAAAACTTAATAGTTGAGTATTTTTATCAATTAAGTAATGCTTCGTCCTCTCTTTAGTCTATATCGTGGTTTTACATTTTATGTGTAAGATATATTGTTTCAAAACCATGCGTATAACATATTGTTTCAAAGCCGTGCATAATATTGATAACTCCGACCATATTACCTTGACTTGATGCGTGTTATAACGTTATTCGTTTTGCTGCTTCTATTTGAGCAAAAATGTTGTTTGTTTTTTATTGAATTGGTTACAATTGTACTGTTCTGATTGAATTGTTGCTCATTTTATTAAAATTGTATTTTGGTGCAAATAAAATGAAACGAATAAAAATAAAATTAATAACCAATCCGAATTTAAATTAAGTACCACAAATTAAAAAAATTAGTTAACTTGACCATAAACTTTTTATTTTTTACATCAATGTCTGAGTTCTCCAACATAAATGATCTTTGAAAAACAAAAATTCTTTCAAATCGAAATATTACAAGTCTCTCATCAAAATAACTAGAATATGATTATTCGAATGGTTGAGGTTGAACGAAGCGCGTACTGTCAGACTTGCACCAGATTGTAGTGATCGCAATTCGATTTCAATTTTTTGCTGTGATACGACGTGTCAGTTTAAATTTAAATTTCAGGTGTTTTTATGAAATTGAACATGACGCTGGTGGTAACAGCGGCGGGTGCGTTATATCGGTAAGGGGCTCTTTTAAATTTTCTGTTACGCTTTTCGCGCTCTAATTTCAAAACCGTTCATATACTTCTCTTTTGTGATGCAGTATAGCACAATTTCGAATAAAGGTTTTCCGACAATACAGTAGGTACATACGTTCACTTTGATAGAATGACTATAGCGTTAAAGCTCTCGAATATGTATCGCAGCGAACTAACTAGCTTGTGATACCAAGGTAATCGGAAATTAAACAAATTGGATTATGTTACGTCATGCACGCAAACCACACAAAAACCGAACATAATATCACCTTTCCATATTGACTCACATAATATTCTAGCAGTCATTGTTGCAATATTTTAATGCAAAAGTCAAAGGATGCTATTGACCAACTTGTATTCAAGTTCGCCATTTTCTTGTTGAAACATAATACCGTAGTTATTCAAACTCCAGAATTAATATACAACCATATTTCAGACATATTTCTACGTTATCGACTAAATGTCTTAAAATTTAGTTTTGTTTTCATAATTTTTAATTTTTTTTAGATTAAAAGTATTTTACAATTTTAAAAATTTTTAATTTTTTAGTTGGAACCTTGCAAACTTCAAAGCGATTTTGCGACAGCTAACCACCCGTCCAAAGAACGGTCCACGACCTTTAAACTATAGTCCAAATTTTAAACTTTAGACTTTAACTAACCACCTTTAGTATTTCGATTCCCAGGGAAGCCTTACAAATTTTAGGCTTTAACTAACCGCCTGCAGTAGTTTAAACTTTAGACTCACCGCCTGCGGTGGTTCGGTTTCCAGAAAGTCTTACCAATTTTACACTTTAGACTCACCACCTTCGGTGGTTTGGTTCCCAGATTTGTATTTTAAGCTTAAGACTCACCACCTTCGGTGGTTTGGTTCCCAGCGATTCGCAGGCAAGTGTTTTAAAATTTAAGGTTTTTGCCGCATTCTTCCGCCAGAGATTCAGTTCATGACCTGAGATTGATAGATCTATTTTAGAGTGCTCGTTGAAAGCTTTTGAAAAAATTCGCTTTTAAATTAACAGGAATTTCCACAACGAGGGATTCCCCGAAAGCTCGCGTACGATCAGACACAGTAAGCGATTCCAAAAGTCTTAATTCCAATGTCATTAGTGTAAGCGGATGAAAAGAGTTTTTAAAGGTGAATTCACAACAAACCAGATGGATCATATCTTCACACTTTAACCTCAAATTAAAAGCTTTTGGGCTCGCCACCTTCGGTGGTTTGGTTCTTAGGTAAGTTTTACTAAGTTTAGACTCACCACCTTCGGTGGTTCGGTTCTCAGGCAAGTAGTTTTTAAACTTGGTTCGGTAAACTTTAGACTCACCACCTTCAGTGGTTCGGTACTTGGGTAAGCCTTACTAGCTTTAGACTCACCACCTTTGGTGCTTCGGTTCTCAGGCTAGTATTTTAAACTTTGGACTCACCACCTTCGGTGGTTCGGTTTCCGGGCAAATTTTAGACTCACCACCTTTGGTGGTTCGGTTCTTAGGTAAGTCTTATTTGTTTTAAACCCACCTTCGGTGGTTCGGTTCTTAGATAAGTATTTTTTAAGCTTAAGACTCACCACCTTCGGTGGTTCGGTTCTCAGGTAAACCTAGTCAAATTTTTAAGCTTTAGACTTACCACCTTCGGTGGTTCGATTCCCAGGTAAGCCTTACAAAGTTTTGACTTACCACCTTCGGTGGTTCGGTACTTATAACTAAGCCTTGCTAATTTTAGACTCACTAAACTTGAATGGCTTTAACCACATTAGTTCGATTCGAAAACAAACCAAATCTCTAAACGCTAGTAAAGTTGAAACGGTTCTAGCGCATTAGTTTGACTCCAAGACAACATACGCCAAAGGACTGACCTTTGCATCATTGGGGTTAAACGAGTACAAGTTGTATTGCACCATGCTCGCTCCATATTCGAAGATTAAAAAATTAACAAAAGGTAGTGATTCACAGCTAAACCTTAGATAGATTAACAACTGTCACGATTTCGACACGGCAGCGAAAATTCAGCGCGACAGGAATCGTTTCAAGTTACACAGAGCTTAAACGTACAAAAATAGACTTCATGGTATTAACTAGATAACCTTTTTAGAAACCGCCTTCTCCGGTTATCCACTTTTAACTGACTACTTTGAAGCCGGGCACCTGCGGTGATTTCAAACCACCTATAGACTACCTCATGTAAACAACTGTCACGATTTCGACACGGCAGCGAAAATTCAGCGCGACAGGAATCGTTTCAAGTTACACAAAACTTATTCCCAAACGTACAAAAATAGACTTCATGGTATTAACTAGATAACCTTTTTAGAAACCGCCTTCTCCGGTTATCCACTTTTAACTGACTACTTTGAAGCCGGGCACCTGCGGTGATTTCAAACCACCTACGGTGGTTCGGTACTCAGGTAAGATACTCTTCAAACTTTAGACTTGAAGCCAGGTACCTGCGGTGGTTCGGGACTCGGGTCAAGACTAAGTTTTGGGTTCTCACAACTAGCTAGGGTTAGAGTTAAGATTAGGGTTATATCTTAACCAAAGCTAGGCAAACCACCTGCGGTGGTTCGGAACTCAAGCAAAACGCTAACAGTCTTTACACTTGAAGCCGGGCACCTGCGGTGGTTCGATACTCAGGTAAGACACTAAGGGTCTTTAGACTTGAAGCCAGGCACCTGCGGTGGTTTGGTACTCAGGTCAAGACTAAGTTTTGGGTTCGATTCTTAGAACTAGCTAGGATTAGAGTAAACTTAGAGCTAAGACCACTATAACACTGCGTTTTGCAAACCTCCCCAAACAACACACCTCCCAAACAACATACCTCCCCAAACTACCCCTCCCCAAGCCTCCCCACTCCCCAAACCTCCCCACTCCCCAAACCTTCCCCTCCCCAAACCACACGTTTTGGCTCATTTTAAACTACTCCCCTCCTCTTAGTAAGTGCTTCGAAAATGGCTTTAAATTACTTTAGGAGTAAATATTTCTAAAAAAGATTGCTTCATTAGTTCATAAGTGCGAAAAACGTGGTATTTTTTTACTGTGCATTTTGGTTGGCAGGCCAAAGGGGCGGGTTAATTGTTACAAACATTTTGATCCAAAATTTATTTACCAGGAAAAAACAATTTATATTGGGAACTAAATCCAATCCTAACAGTTCGTATTTCAAAAGCTTATCGCGATTTTCAAGTTTGCAAACATTGACTAATTTCAGAAAACTTCCATGTTCAAGAGTCTGCCAGCCAAACCAATCGGATAGTTTTATCGAGAAGGCCAAGATTAAAAGGTTAAAATGATGTTACTAAAAAGCATTCGCCTCCTGGCTATCAACACCGTAGATCAAAATCATGGCAAAAGAACACACTGAAATGTACAGGCTACGCTTGGTAAAAATACTGTACTGGATTTTTAGTACATGAGAGCAGTAGAATTGAAAATGACTGGGCGATAAAGTTGTGCCGCTGAATCCTTATACTGTAAGCATATTTTTTAATAAGAAGCAAAACATTGCTAATGACTCGGTCAGAATAGCTGTTCTCGTCAACTTTAAGAAACAACAGCAATCTAAGGACAAGTAACTAATGATGACGCATTAGTGAGTGTTTTTGTTTTTATTTATTAGCAAATAATATCAACATTGGTTTTCAAACTTCAGTTAAAATAGGCGCTCAGGAGTCTGATATTCCCTGATTGAAAGTTTAAGTGATGATAACTTGTGAATGCATTAGTTGTTGGGAACAAACTTTCGCAGTTGTGTAAAATTTAACGTTTTCACTTGTCAGTCTGACAACAAATTATTCTAACTCAAGCAACAAAATACTGTTTGATATAGACTCATAAAGTCACTCAATCTTCGATCGCAATAATTTTCCTTATTTTAGATTTTTAATCCTATATATTGCTGTCACAGCAAACCGCGTAAAAACGTACTTTGAGAACCACTGCTTTTATGAAATGTTTAGTTTATCAAGCCGTTGGTAACACTAACGGAATACATCACAACTAAATTGACGCGAGCAAGGGAAACATCACAACTAAAGTATTACTGACTAACGGAATTAGCCGATTATATCGGCCAGAGATTTGAATCTCAGACTTGCAGCTCCACAAACGAACACGTTATTTAAACGACCAAGTGGTCGATCATGTTTAATTTATAATTTCGTTTTTTTTTTGCGCTTGCCGTCCATTGGTATGATAAGTGTAAAATTTTTCAGTTGCGGCAGTAAGTCTTAATAGCTAGTGTGCAGTTATACCATACTAATTTATGCTCGCATGTTTTCATTAAAGAAAGCGTGTGAGTTAACGCGGCAGTATATCTCGCAAAAAACACACACACCTTACCTCAACAATTCCAAATTTTAAGAGTCAGAAAAAATTTGACTCAATGCCAGAAGTAAAACTCTTTTTTCTGAAACGACTTATCGCAAAAAAAACCTCAGAAGACTAGTATTTTGCGCCCATTTTTCTAGTGTAAAATAGAGTTAAAACAAATAAAAAGTCTGGCAATGAATCTTTTTTATTTTTGTTTTTTTATTGTTTATTCTTAGCAAATTAAAACTTTTTTATAAAATAGTCCCTTTCTTTACATCTTTTAAAAAATGGCAGAAGCTGTTTTCACTTTAAGCACAAAAAAAATTATAACCAATATAACTACATAAAAACCGTGGCCTTGCTTGCATCAATTTTTGGATTGACTTCTTTTGCTCACTTGACTTAGCATCACAGTGTTTTACCAGAGTTAAGCAGTACAGCGTTTATTTTATCAGTGTCAGTTTTTTTCAGTGTTTTATTTCAGTGTATGATTTTGTTTTTAGACCCCGGATGATTCATTCATAGGTGAAAAAGTCTGTCGGGTTTTAGATAGATTTTAAAATTTAAATTTAAAGTAGTATATGTTCACTGTTAACTACACAAAAAGCTTGCTCATTTTCTATGTTTGTATTAGATGTTGGTTAAAAAAATATTAAAGAGTTAATAAGCGTTTATTCATTGATGATTTATAAAATTCTCTTTATGGGCATTGCGTGGTACCATTAGTTACTTTTCTAAAAAAGTGCTTGGTATTTATACTATTTTTAGGCGAAAACTAGCACCGAAAAAGTGAATAATTTTTTTAAACTCTGATATCTTCTTTTGTCTTTCATGGCTAGGTTATAAGAGTGAGTCAAAATAATTTGATTCAAATTTTGCTTTTCTAGCAGCAAAAAAGTTACATTTTATTTTGAAAATTACCCCACCTCTTTTTATACACAAACTGAAAATGTTTTTTAAGTTGCTGAGGTACATCGCTTTACGCGCTATTAAGTCATTCTACTGCAGACCGGAGGTTTGTGTTCGGGTAAATGGCAAGCAATCAAAGCCGTTCCATGTGGGCGTTGGACTCCGGCAAGGGTGCGTTTTGTCACCTCTCCTTTTCATTGTTTACATGAATTGGATCGACAAATGCAGCCAAGCTGATGAGTTTGCCACGATTGGAAATTGCAAAATTAGTCGTCTGCTATTCGCAGATGATTTGGTTCTGCTTTCTTCCACAGAATCTGGCCTCCAGCGCGCATTAAATAGCTTTGCAGATGCATGCAACACCGCCGGAATGAAAATAAGCACGGCCAAAACTGAGGTACTTCATCTTTCAAGAAACCCTGATCAGTGCGTATTACAAGTGAATGGAGCGACACTGAAGCAGGTAGAGAAGTTCAAGTATCTTGGGGTTGCATTTACGAGTGACGGAAGGCAAGACGAAGAACTGGATACCCGAATAGGCAAGGCTAGTGCAGTAATGCGAGCTTTGCACTACTCGGTTGTCATGAAACGAGAATTGTCGAAAAAGGCAAAACTCTCAATTTTCAAAGCAGTTTTTGTCCCCATTCTCACTTATGGTCATGAATCTTGGGTAATGACCGAAAGAATGCGATCACAAGTGTAAGCGTCCGAAATGAGGTTTTTACGAAGAATCGAAGGAGTTACACTGTTTAACAAGGTGCGTAGCTCTGAAATTCGAAAATCTCTTAACATCGAGCCGTTACTTCTCCGAATTGAAAGATCACAGCTTAGATGGTTTGGCCATGTAAGCAGAATGCCTCAGGAAAGACTCCCCAAACAAGCTTTACATGCCAAAGCAAATGGGAGAAGACCAGTCGGACGACCTAGAACTAGATGGACCGATTACATTGAGGATCTTGGATGGAATCGCTTGGGGACTTCGCCCAAGCGAAATGATGGAGGTGATGGAAGACCGTGAGGTGTGGCGGCTCAATCTTGAGCTACTGCCCCCGCAACCCTCACGGAAAAGCGGGCAATGAAGAAAGAAGAAGAAGAAGAAGTTGCTGAGGTTCGTTTTGCTACAGGGTATTCAAATGCCTAGACAAAACGGAGTTTTTTGCTCTTTTACTTAGTATGAAGTTTTGAAGCCAATACTGAAATATACTTTAATTTTTAGCGATTGCATTTTGTACTGTATATATTTGGATTGTTAGTTTACTAAAATAATGTTTAATGGTACATTAATTCCTTGTCCTGTTGACAATTGCTTGGTAAAAAAAACCAAAAAACTGCTTTTAAGGCATCTTAAACGAGATCATCCTCAAAATGGATTTATGGGGCAATGTAAATTGATTAATTGTGGGCACTTATGTACTAGTGCTCGAGGTTTTGAAAAGCACTTGGGTCGATGGCATTTTGATTTTGTTCCATCTGCATCTGTTGTTCATAGTGATATGCATAGCAGTAGAGATTCTCAATTAAACCACAATGACTTGTTGGATGCTGAAATATCTTATTCTTTTTCGGATGCTGACGAAAATTTGACTGGTGATAAACAGCAAAGAAACCATGAAAGCCTTTCATCCTTTAATTTTGCTTTGCTAATGGTTATTTTTTGTTTGAAATTAAAAGAAAAGTATGTTTTATCTCATCAAACATACAATTCTATTATGAATGACATAATTCTTTTATTTTCAAAATTTCATCAGAATGTACTGAAAGCATTTGAAACACAACAGCCTTTTGAATCATCTAACCAAGAATACTTGCGTAATCCAAATTACTTGTATTCCTTATGGAAAAAAATACAAAATAAACGCTTTTTTGAAGAATGCTGCAAATCAGTTGGCTTAGTAAATCCTACCACCATTCCCCTCAATCATGAAACTAATTATCAATATATCTCCAATATTTCCACACTGAAGTCTTACTTATCCCATAGTGATGTGCAGAGAGCCATTTTTAAAAATTCATTTTGTCAATGCATTGGTGATCACATATGTAACTTTTTAGATGGTACTCTTTTCAAAACACATCAGTTCTTCAAGGGTAATCCTAATCTATTGCGAATTCATTTGTACTGTGATGAGCTAGAGGTTTGCAATGCTTTAGGATCATCAAAAGTAAAGCATAAGCTTTCTTGTTTTTATTTTTATGTTGGCAACATAGGCTCCAAATACATATCGTCTCTTCGAAACATTTTTCCAGTACTTTTAATTGAAAGTAGTAAATTAAAGCAATATGGTTATGAAAAAGTGTTAAAACCTTTTGGAAAGATTAGGCATTACTTTTCAAAGCAAGCAAAATAATACTGAACAACAAATACAGGGTACAATTGCTTCAATTTCTGCCGATAACCTAGGTGCTCATGATTTAGCTGGTTTCAGTAAATGCTTTAGTAGTGGAAGAATTTGTCGATATTGTATGTGCCATTACAATGAAATGAAAGAAAAGCACAACCCGCTTGATTTTGTTTTACGAACCCCTTTCAATCATAATATTCATTTGAATGCTATTAGAATGGACCATACTTTGCAAAGTGTATATGGTGTCACCAGTTCTTGCCCTTTTTCTGAGTTATGTGGTTTTTCTCCTGCTATATCTTTTCCTCCTGATATTATGCATGACTGTTTAGAAGGCGTAATTCCATATTTTTTGCAACATCTTGTGAATTCACTTGCAATTTCAATCAGTGACGTAAATCAAAAGTTAAAATCGTTTTGCTTTGGATCAGCTGATCAAAAAAATGCTCCAAAATCAGTAAATAGTAATGTATTTCACCTAAATGGAAAAATATCGGCATCAGCTAGTGAAGCTAGGTGCGTTTTTCGTTTGCTTCCGTTTGTTATTGGGGATGAAGTATCTTCTAGCAACAATGCATGGAAATTGTACTTATTATTGTGCGACATTTTTGACATCATTTTGGCTCCAAAAATTGACAGCAGTGATTTAAATTATTTATCAGTTCTATTATCTTCTTTTCTATCATCTTTTTCAAAGTTTTCTCCAGAGCTATATAAACCCAAGTTCCACTTCTTAATGCATTATCCTCGAATGATTAAAATGTATGGACCTTTTAGAAATGTTTGGTGTATGAGATTTGAATCTTTTCATCAAAAAATAAAAAAAATTGTCAAAAATACTCAAAATTTTGTGAATTTGGATTTGACTGTAGCAAGTCGCTTGCAAGGTGGAAAGTGCTATGAGCAGTATAAAATGTCTTGTTTAAAAGATGAGGATGAATTTTTTGGTAGCAAAAGTGCATGTTTAAGTAGCTTTTCAGCTGATGTGTCTTCATTTTTAGAAAATAATTTTCAGTTTGCTGATGATGAACTATTTACTATGTCTGGCATGCTTGTAAATGGCGTTTCATACAAGCTTAACTTTGTATATGTTTTGGAGATTTTAAACCATGACATTCCAGTGTTTGGACTCGTCAAACAAATTATACTTTGTGGTTCAACAGTAGTAATTGTCTGTGCTTTTCTTGAAACAATGAATTTTGATGCTCACAAACATGCTTATGTTGTAAAAATTACTGACCAAATTTTATTTCTTCAACCTGGATGTGAATTGAACATTCACCCATTAAATATGTATCGGATTAATGGAAAAAACTATGTTCGCATGCATTATAATATTTTCAATGATAGTGCAGAATAAGTGTATTATCATATCACAATCAACTCCCGTTAATCGGACACGATTTGATCCAGTAAATGATATCTGATTAGCGAGGTGGTCAGATTAACGAGTTTACCTAGTTTGTGGTTGGTAAGAACCTTTTTGTAATGCAATTTACTTGCTAATTGTATTGCAAACAAAGTGTCCAGAAAACTTTTGAATTGAATTGGTAACTTTGTGTTTTTCGATTTTCTGAAATATTCTGTGTATGACTTTTTGAACTTAGTTTATGTAACTTTTAAGCGCTTGGTTGTACATATACTACTAGTAAACTTATACAGTGTAAATACATTATTTCTTAACTATTATTTTGGTAGATTAAATTATTGCTGTCAAGTAAATTTTAGAAATGGATGATGCTTGCTTAAGTGCATTTTTGATACAATTTGGCGAATCTAGAAAAATTATTAATTGCAGCAATACTGAATTAAAAAGTAAAGCAAAAGAAGTGTTTAACTTGCCGTTTCCGATAATATTGCAACGCTTTTGTAAAGATTTTGAAGAGTGGATTGATGTGGAAAATTTAGAAAACATTCCACCAAATTCTAAACTGCAAATTGTAAAAGGTAAGAATTTATTTTTGTAATGGTTAATTAATTACCGGTTTTGATCAGCAGTTCAAGTTTACTCAGTTTGATCTTTTTTTTTTTTTCATTTAGTTTATCAATTATCAATAATGTAAGCCTATTCTGTATTCAGTGTCTTAATCATACCATTTTTTTTTAATTTAAGTTTAAACCATAAAGTTTGTAAAGCAATAAAACCGTGTTTTTAGTGCAGCCCATTGGTATACCAGTGTTGTATAAATTAAACATTGAATAGTGTATAAGTACATAAAAACCTTCCAGTAGGCGCGTGGCCAGAAATCTGCAACGTGGAGTCTAGGGGCAGAGCCCCTAACGCTCGAAAAATTGGCGTTTTTTTGCAAAAATACCTTATTTTTTTCGCTTATTTTGATAAAAAGTAATGCATAAATAGTGCAAACATGGTAATATTAAAGTGGTTGCATAAATAGGCTATGTGGGCGGTGGCTAATGGTGAAATTTCAGTTCTTTTATTGACAAGCTGATACATCATAAAATTTTATAGTTCAATAGAATTCACACTGCCTAATTTAATTCGTCTATATTTAATAGAAAAAGATCATTGGGGGGCCAATGGAAAGAGATTAGAGCGAAGTGATTGGTAATTAACAAATACTGAATACTTCACCTACTCTTCCTGAGTTTTTTTTTTTTTTTGATACAACTTATGTTCAGCATTTTAACCAGCAATCAAATTGATAAATTAGTTTTGGCCATTTTTTAAAGTTTTTTACTGATTTATGAGTTTTATTTTTGACAAATTACCCCTTCCCCTTAGTGTATGTTTCAAAAGATGCTTTTAATCGCTTTTTAGTCCATTTCAATGCAAAAAACAAACAGTTTCAGAAATGCTAAAAACGTGATATATTTCTTATTTTCCATTTTGGTCAACAAACCAATGGGAGGTCTTTAGCTCTACCGGTCTACGCTACTACTTCTTTGTATTCACAGTTGTAATGCATTGCAAGTGCAAAGTGATTGTATTTTAGCCTACAGCGCCCTGCATGATCAATAAAAACTACATCTTAAGGATTAACACGCATGTAAATACTCAACTGATTGTGAGATTTTCTTATTATTGAGCAAACAACAAACTCAAGGCAGTTTTCATTATAACGGTTAAAAATGATGTTACAATCTAGAAAAATAAAGTAGGTATAATTTCAAAGCATTTAACAAATGCTCTTTTTTTCAGAAAACAATCAATGCAATGAACTTTCTATGTCTGAATCACTCTTAAGTCCTCCCTTAAATAGTACTACAGTAACTCCAGCTAACAGTGGTATTCAATTCAATGCTGTAGATAATTTGGAAGAGGATCTAAATTTTACTACAAGTGCCTTAGAGAGCAGTTTGGATCCTGAAATATCTGAGACTAGTACCAACACTGATGAATCATCATCAAGAGTCGCTACTGACTCTCTATGGATTCTTAGTTACAGTTTACCTGAACTGCCAATTTCTATTCAACAAGAGCTGGAAAAGGTTGCTGCAGGATCAATTTCCATATCAAATAATCTTCGCAGCAAAATCGGAAAAGCACTATTTCAGTCTGTTTCGTCAAAGACTTTGTAAGTAGAGATACTCAAAATTGTTTTCTGAATGTGCATACTGTAACCAAATAAAAATAACCTATGTTTTAAAATACTAGTAGGATATCAAACTTTGTGGATTAATGCACATGCTTGTCTCGTTTTTTACTGATTTCATCATTATCATCAAACCATGAATGGTTACACTTGCATCATAAATTGCTTTCAGTAGACAGCTATTACTATTTAACAGGTTTGGTCCTTGTACGCTAGGTGTTCTCTCCTGTGAGTTAAACTTTTCTTGGCTTACCTAAATAACATCGAGTGGATATTGCTTGGCTGAATCTTTTACACGTTTTGGATTTTTTTTTTAATCAAAATTTATGGGCAAGTGGAAAGTTGTCATGATAAATCTGCTTTATTTTTTGTACTTCTTATGCAAAGCTTTTCGTTTAACTTTGGAATATCTAGAAAGCTTTAGTTAATTCAGATTCATATATTACCTGCCAGTTGGTCGAACGGTAACGCGTTCGTCTCTGGAGCGGGAGGCTGAGATTCAAATCTCGTGCCAGTCAAATCGAACTTAGTGTTGCCAACAGCTCGCCACCGCTGCGACATTTCTTCGAAAGGAGCTGTGTTGTCCTAGCGCAATGACGTGGAGATGGGCCCCGCAAACTCGTTACACTTTTCGGCGTAATACAGCGAGTACAATGAAAGATTTCATTTTGATCAGATTTATATTGTTTCAGATATCCTAAGCAGTTAGAGTATCAACATGTTTGTTTGGAGCTTGTCACTAAATACCCTTGCTTGGTCGATAAA
This sequence comes from Trididemnum nubilum, assembly GCA_963965965.1. Lineage (NCBI taxonomy): Eukaryota > Metazoa > Chordata > Ascidiacea > Aplousobranchia > Didemnidae > Trididemnum > Trididemnum nubilum. The sequence goes on from OZ014475.1 coordinate 43,269,048, forward strand.
GAAGCAAAGAATCCTACGGTATGTAAAGTCATTTGCTTTTAACTGCGATTAAAAAAGGGATTAATTAACCAAAAATTTTTAGCTACTTTTATTAATGCTAACACAAATCTACCCCTAACTGAAATCTTTACTTTAAAACCAACCCAAAACCTAGCCCTAACCCAAACTCTAACTCAAACTCTTAACTCTTAGAAAAGCAAATGAAAAATACGCAAATGAGTACTGCACATTTTCTTTTTACTCTCTAACCTAAAAATTTTCAGTGAAATAATCTTTCGCTAAAAAATGTAGCTTTTTGCTATGTGAATGTGAAACAAACAAATGTGAATCATGTGAAACAAACATGCCGAGTTCAAAGTGGCAAATCATTTTTGCGTCATTTTGGTAATAGCAACAAAATAAATGATTAAGCCCATAAAGCATTAACATTTATTTCTCGCAGCACAGCTTTGAATTGCAAACACTTTAATCTTTCATTAGATCTAATTTGCTATTCAGGTGTTATAACTAACGTTTAGTGCTTTTTGATATACAGTACATATGGCATTGAGTGTTTAATCGTTTACGTGCTATCTGGCCGAAAAGCTATCAGCGCGGAAGCCTATAGAAAACCACCAGAACAGCGACTATTTAAAACAAGAAATGCGAAATAGTTGTCTTTCCACAGGATTCGAACCTGCAATCTTTGGATTATCGTTCCACTGCTTTACCACTTAAGCTACAAAAGACGTCTCCTCGCTTGCTAAATTTTAGGCTATATAAGCCCAGTAGCTTGCTTGTTCTATGATGTGAATTTAGCAATCTAAATTAAGCTTGCAATAATGACGAAGAATGCTAATTTTGAAGCTTTTGCATAAAATGCTACTTTTTTTGCAATGATGTAATTGGTATCTGCTCTCAGCGAAACCAATGATCCGATTCTGAATACAAGTGAGTTTGAATCTTCTTCACTATGTCGCTCTTAATAGAGATTTAAGAATAAAAAAAACTTAAATTATGTATTAGAAATAATGTCAAACTTTTTGACCGTCGAAGCAGCATGGTCTTTATAATTTTAATTTTAGGAATTGGCATACTATACGTAGTGTATACTGTCATGTTTTTAGGGAACTTGGAAGAAAGCTTTAACCCAAAGGTTTCGAGATTCTAGAAGAAAACTTCATGATGTCCCTGAAGTAATGCTTAGGAAGAACAAGTATGGCTTTGCAAAACAGCAAAACAGAAACAAAGCAAGTAGCGAAAGTACTGTGGATGAAATGGGTGACGCAATTCGCAGGAATTCTGCAGTGCGGCTGGTGAGTAGCGAGTTTGCTTTTTTACTTTGCTGATTACTTTGTGTTTGACTGAATTTATACTAGCTGAGTTGCGCTGGTGGTTGTACGTACACATGTACAGGAAATTTGTGGTTCATTAACTCAAGAGTTGCTGCGTCACTGCGAGAAACCTATTACAAACGCAAGGAAAATTTTTGTACTAAAAAGTGGCTATGCAATTCTAGTGGTCTCTCACCAGGGTTTTACTCTTATGTGCTGTGTTGATGATGAAGAAGAAAAGTTTTATTATCAGTGACGTGCGGTGAGGCTTTTGGTTGGTGAGGCACAATTTTTTTTCACACTCGTTTGCAAAAAATTATTTAAGACAATAAATGACAGGCAAATAAATGTTTTCATAATCACTTAGCGAAGACCAAATTAAGCCTTCTTGGCAAATTCTCTAAGTCACAAAAACCCGGTTTCAGTCCCAACATTATTATTTGCTAAATACATGAAAGCAAAAATGAAGGTTTTTATAGCGCAACCACTTTTTTCTTGAGTATGTAACTATTGTTTCTGAATTGAGGAATTCTTTCGTATTGATGTCTCCAGCAAATATTTTAAATCGGTTTTCTTTCAGCTATAACTTCAAGTTTAGTGCAGATTAAAAACTTAGTTTAGAAAGTCTCTCAGCTTGGAGACTAAATTTTCTTCCATTTTAGTTTATTTCCTCGTATTAAATTGTTTTTATTTTGCTAGAAAAATAACTTGTTCAATTTTGCAATGAGCGAAAGACTACAAAAAAAAACTTTGACTTTTTCTCATTCGATGACGTCATACGTGAGGCGTGCCGCAAAATCAGATTTAAAAGCATTATGCGTAGTTCGCGATTCGTCTGAGAGAAAAAGGCATACTTTTACTTCGTTTAATAAAATTTGCTTGGCTGAAGTGATGCACAATTGACAATGCCTCACTTCGCATATTTGAAGCGATGCTCAATGGCACGCCATAGTGACAGCAATATACACCGAATAGTTTGGGCGTTTTAATGCGAAAGACATAGCATAAAAGCATTGAATATACAAAAAAAGTAAATATGACAAAAATTAATAAAGTTTTTGATAAATATTTTGATTTGTGTGAAACGATTTTACTTGAATTATATACTTTATTTTCGTTTTCCTTCGTACAATTCTACAGGTGTGGCACGGCCTCACCTGCCTCCCCTGACCGCACGTCCCTGTTTATTATGGCAAAGCTTTCTACGTTGAGTGGTACATTCAACTGTTAGAAATGTTACAGTCTTTAAATGATACGTGCTCATTGTTGTATATTTAATATTTTTAAGGACGAGTCGGTGCTTTGCAACAACAATGAGGTCGAAGACGACACTAGCATTGCTAGCCATATAAAAGCAATGACAGCCGAATGCCTAAAAAGAACTATTGATGTGTCTTTGTTAGAGGATAGAGTGAAGCGAACGTTTGGCATTAGACGAAAGGAAGTCTATGCCGGAAATCTTACTGTGCAAAATCTTATTGAGAAATATCCGGCTCTGCGATTTCCTTCTTGCGTAAGTTTAAAAAATGTTCTACTGCTTTTTTCGTTTTGTTGAATGCCGCTTGTAGACTCGTAGAGCTTTTACTGCAATGAAGCACTGTGTGCAAGCATTGCTTGAAATCATTGTTTATCAACATTTTTTAGCAGCTTTTGACAGTTCATGCTCAATTGTAGGTGAGAATAAAAAAAGCAACATTGAGGATTAAATTTTTTTAGTAATTATTTTTGCAGTTAACTTGTATTCACTATGTATTAACAGATTGAAAGTGAAATGGAGCGAATTGTGTCTTTCAATTCAATAGAAAAGATTCGCGCTTGGCCTGAAAGAGTTTGGAAAACCTTAAGCGAAAAAATAAAGCGACCTCCTGAATACTTAGAGGGCTTTGAACACAATTGGAGCACCGGTAAGCGAGTTGCTGTTTTTTATTATTTTTTGATATTCTATTGAAATCCATATTTTTTGTTATTGGGACTTCGCGTGCACGCGGAGGACCCTATGTGTTTACTGGGCTATTTTAATAGATTAGCATCAAAACTTATTTGATTTGCGTATAGCTAAGCAACGGATAAACCTAGAAAGTTGAATTTCGAATACAATATGCCAATAAATAAAAGCGTCATGTATGCCGATTTTGGGGATTGGAGGTCTCGTGATCGTGACTTAGGAACCCTAAAAAGGGTAATTTTCGGATCGAAAATTTAGTAATTTGTTTATAACTAAAACACGGCTGGACGTGGAATGTTGAAATTTGAAATCAACTTGGTTGCAGATAGATGCTTTACGCTCACCGAGTTTGGACATGGCCGGTTACGTGACCACAATTTTGAAGGCCGAAAGTCGGCAAAAAGTGCCAGATTTGAACCCGCATATCTCGATAGGAACTGATGTTGATTAAAAAAAGGCTGGTGGTTTTTTAACGCATCATTAACCATCTTTCTTTTGGTTATGTTAGTTTACCTCCCCTTGGACATTTAATATGCGTCGGTCGTTCAAAAGGGCTTGCTCCTCAACTAGCTCTCATCTTGCTGTTTACGTTAAGCAAACACTGCTTGAAAGTTGCAGCAATTTTAACAATTGCGTTGTGCTGCTCAGTAAAAATTGCGACAAACTGCTAGGTTAAAATGAGAAGTTTGATGAATTGTAAAATTTTCATTGATATTTATAAATACCTGATATTCATAAGTATTTGATATTTATAAGTACTTTTCTGGATATTTAAACTTTGAAAGCCGTTAACTACAAACTTGTTCAAGTTAGTGAAACATGACTAAATTCGAAAGCGCTATGTTAAAGATCTGATTTTCAACAACCATATACATGCTTAACGGAATTCGGATACTATTTTAAGTCGAGTCAGTTTTTTAGTTCAGTAAATTCGATACTTTCGCGAAATCGCAGACTATCGCTTGCGAAGTCACATTTTAGTTGTCGCTTAAAATATCTGCAGGGAATCTACGATTTCGACGGATGAAATTTCAGTGCCTTTAATTAAGTACTCTTAGTTGAATCCTTAATTAAGTTTGGTTATTTTGTGAAGTTTATTTAATTCAAGTCCAATTCAAAGTCAGTTAAATACCTCTGATTTTAATTTGCTCCGATCTAGCGTCATTGAGCGCTATACCCGGCAAAATCGCTTGTTATATTTTAGTTTAAAACAGGTTTTAATCAGTGACGTGCGGTGAGGCTTCTGGTTGGTGAGGCACAATTTTTTTTCACACACATGTCAATGCCGCAACTAGAACGTAGTTTTAAGGGGGGCCAAATTTGTTTCTGGTGGGGCCAAAATTTTTAGGTTGGTCTAGTTTTCACCAAGTTCTCTGTTGCTTTCCAAAAAAAAAGGTCATCGCGCCAATGTGGTCTACTTTTCTCCGAGGTCTCGGTTGGTTTCCAAAAAAAAAAGCCACCATCTTGAAACTGCCGCAAGGGTAACGAAAGTTTGGATGGGTATGCTGGGCAGTTTTTTTGGGGGGGTTGTTTAGGGGGGCGCCGCCCCCTTTTGCCTCCCCCCTCCTAGTAGCGGCCCTGACACATGTTTCCAAAAAAATTATTTAAGACAATGAATGACAAGCAAATAACTGTTTTCACAGCCATTAAACGAAGACCAAATTTTTCGATAATTAATTACTCGTTTAATCTCTGCTGTTCACTTAAAGCCAAATCAATTCTTCAAGTTTCGAAAATCTATAAAGGTGGCCAATTATTTGACTTTGAATGTGAACATGATTAAAGTTTTGGTTCTTGCTAAGTCACAAAAACCAGGTTTCAGTCCCAACATTATTATTTGCTAAAAATATGAAAGCAGAAATGACGATTTTTATGGCGCAACTACTCTTTTCTTTAGTACGGTAGTACTGTTTCTGAAATGAGGGATTCTTTCATATTGATGTCTCGAGCAAATCTTTTAAAGCGGTTTTGCTCAAGCTAAAACTTAATGTTTAGTTATGGAAAAATCTCTCAGCTTTAAGACTAATTTTTCTTCCATTTTAGTCCATTTTCTCGTAATAAATTGTTTTTATTTCGCTAGAAAAGTAACTCGTTCAATTTCGCAACGAACGAAAGACTACAAAAAAACTGCGTTGACTTTTTCGTATTCTATGACGTCATAGGTGAGGCGTGCCTCAAAATCAGATTTTAAAGCATTATGCGTTGTCCGCGATTTGTCTGAGAGAAAAAGGCATACTTTTACTTCGTTTAATAAAATTTGCTTGGCTGAAGTGAGGCACAATCGAAAATGCCTCTCTTCGCATATTTCAAGCGACGCTCGCTGGCACGCATAGAGAGATAGCAATTAACCGAATAGTTTCGGCGTTTTAATGCGAAGAGCATAACATAAAAGCAGTGAATACACAAAAAAACTAAACATGATAAAAATTAGTAAAGTTTTTGATAAATATTTTGATTTGCGTGAAAACAATTTATTTTAATTGTATGCTTTTATTTTTGTTTTTCTTTGTACAATTCTTCAGGTGAGGCACGGCCTCACCTGCCTCCCCTGACCGCACGTCCCTGGATTTAATTGTACCATTTTGCAAATTCGGCGTACTTTATTTTTTTCTTTCATGTTCTTTTTTGCTTGCAGACCGTACAAGAGTGTTATTGTGCCTTCCGCTGTGCTGCCGGGAAAAGATGACCCAGTACATTGTAATTGGCAAGGTAAAAGACTTAAAATTTTAATGCAGCAAACTTATCTTGTACTGTACAAGAATGCATCTATCGTTGCGGTTGGTGTTATTATCATATATATTGTTAGTTGTGCAAATTATATGCTTCATTATTGTTTCAACCATAATGCATAACTTATTGCTTTCCCGTTCAAGGTGCTTATACTTTGCTGTTTGAACTAAATAAATGATCTAATAGTTGTTAAAGCAACGAGTGGTAGTCGACTTACTGCCACAGCTGCTGAAGCAGTAAGACATTTTCGGTTAAAAATAATAATTATAATGTGTGTATATAATTGTCCACGAATGATTTTTTGTCATGTATTGACCAGATTTGTGTAACAAACGGTCTTATTTTTTGTCGCATACAAAAAAATTTGAGAGGCATGCAAATGGTAGTGCATGATGAATTGAAAACTATATCGTTTGGGCTAATGTGTACTTGGATACTTGTCTTATTTTGAAAGTGAAACAGTGCTTTGTTGATGCTTTAAATGCTGTGTGATTCGACTCACCCTTATGTTATCGTTATTTGGAGCTATTAATGCTCTCTAAATGAACTTTTAGTGACTGGCTTAATTTTGCTGCAGAAACCCCGTACTATGTAGGCCTACTACATATAGTGAATTAGTGGTTGCTATACACTTATCAATTAAGTGTTTTATCTCACTTGCAATGTTACGTGGTGTTTTTATTATTTACTGGATTTGAATTTTATTATACTTTTTTTTAGGATGACTGTTTAAATGAAGAAATGGAAACTCCATATCCAATTCTAAAGTCGACACTTACTGCTGGTTTTGGCTTATACGTCCAAAAAAAATTGTTATGCATCATCAGTCACGGAGAAATGACTGTGATTTTAATGCTTTTTTGTTACTGGGTTTTCGACATTGCTTTTCCCAAATGCTTAGTCCGAACACTTTCCTTTTTATCGCATTTGCTGGGGATTTCTTGTGATACCACTGATAAAGTTCAAAGCTTAATCAATCACTTGTAATCAAAAGTCTGCATTTGTCTAGTTTTGCAAGTGATTGGATTAATCTTTGGGCTTGATCGGTATCGCAACTTTAGCTTTTTTCTTCAATTTGCTTTTTATTACGTAGACTTGCTTTTTATTGCTTTTAAATGTGCACCAGGGTTGTTACTGTGTAATGCGCTTTTGTAATACATAAAATCCTTAGCTACAAGCTTTTGCAATTTGTGTTTTAGAGTTTGCATCAAGCTTAGTGAATATCTGAAAGTTTTTCCTAGGTGCTTTTGTCATAAAAAATACGAAGAAAATAAGTACATCTGAAATTACATCATCATCATCATCATATTTATTTATTTACCAAGTGACGTCATATCACAAGAAAAAAAACTGCAACTTCCTCTAGGTCTATCACCAAAGCATCGAAATATGCAATTCCTTTAAAACCAAACACACAAACTTGCAGAGTCAAAGCGATATTTAGTCACTTGGTGAGGAGACAGCGAAGGACCGAAAGGTCATCTAAGTCTACTGCCACCTCACCAAGTTAAGGTTAAAAAAAAGCAGCTTCTAGATTTTCTCAGTCTGCTACTTTCTATGATAAAAAATTTTACGCAAAATTAAAACAAAGTATTGCAAAGATATGTACACTTTGTACAGTGTATACACAAAACTCACAGTCACCATGTAAAGAAAATGCAAGACAACATTAGAATTGTTCTGACTCTAAGCATGCTAAAAAATAAAAATGCTGTAACTACAGATTGGATAGAAATAAAATTAATAAAGTTCATAATGCTTATTTATGTTTCATAGAATTTAAAGTGGGCAATTGTAGTGGAAAAAAAAAAAACCTCCTTGCTTTGTTTCGTATTGTTTGCCAATATGTCATTAGTACTGGTACAATTTCCAATACCAGTATATATCAACCTCAGTCAGTTATTGCAAAATTACTAATAATTCATGGGCACATCAAAATGAGAGATGACGTATTGTAATAAATGTGTGATAGATGAATGCACCAAACTCATGCTATTCAAGCAAAGAATAGGTTATTGTTGAACTAAAGCATAAATATGCAACTATGATTCCTGTAATTACTGCTGCATTGCTGATAGAAAGCTGTTATTCTAGCTTTTATCGGTTTCATAGTTTGATGAAAAATGAGCTTTAACAGCTTTTTTAAATCTGTAGAATGAAACTTCTTTCATACTGCTTGGAATTTCATTCCAAACTTTAATTCCTGCGAATGATAGAGACTTTTGCCCTAATCTTGTTCTAGTTCTTGGAAGAAAGAAGTTGTTTTTGTGGCTCAATCTTGTCTTATGTGTATAGCAGTTTTTTATTAGGTTAAACTTATCTGAATTTGCAAAAGATAATACATTATTGTGAATTTTGTACAGTTTCCAGTTTCCTTTGCAGTTTCCAGAGAGTAAATATCCTTGAGTTTTAAGCATTTAGCTCGATAGAACAAAGGATTAGTATGCTCACGATATCCACTTCCAGTTAACAATCTGATGCTTCTTTTTTGCAGAATAAAGAGAGGTGCTAATGTTGATTTTGAAGCAGTCCCCCAACTACTTATGCAGTATTGTAGATGAGAGTATATGAGGCAGTGGTAAACAGATCTTAAGGTTTGCTCATCTACAAAGTGTTTTAATTGATTAAGGGCCCAAGATCCCCTTGCTACCTTTGAACATTGTTCCTTGATTTGTTCTTTCCAGTTTAGATTGTCGTCTATGAGAACATCTAGATACTTTATGTGATGTGATTGCTTGATTGGATTATTATCTATTGATACTTTGAGTTCAGGTTTATTTTGTTTTGTTGTCACTACCATAAACTCAGTTTTATTAAAGTTAATTGATAATTTATTCACCTTGAACCAATTGCTTACATTGACTAATTCATCATTAGAATTTTGTTGCAGTGTTGAAACATTAGAATGGGAGAGAGTAAGGTTTGTATCATCAGCAAAAAGATGAATTGTGGAATTTGAGGCAAGTAGTAGATCATTGATGTAAATATTAAATAACAACGGACCTAGAGTTGATCCCTGAGGAATACCGCAAATAACATCTCTTGACTTGGATTTATATTGATTTACAATTGTATACTGTTGACGGTCAGTCAGGTAACTTGCTAGTAACTGTAATGGTAATCCTCTAATTCCATACTTTTCTAGTTTCTTGATCAGTGTTGTGTGAACTTCTGACGAACTTCTGATGAACTTCTGTGAATTTCTTACACTTCTGAATAAATTTCTTACACGAACTTCTGATAAACTTCTGTGATGAACTTCTGTGAATAATGTGAACTTCTGATGAACTTCTGTGAATTTCTTACACTTCTGAATAAATTTCTTACACGAACTTCTGATGAACTTCTGTGATGAACTTCTTTGAATAATGTGAACTTCTGATGAACTTCTGTGAATTTCTTACACGACACTGAGCTTCTGACAAAAGATTAAAATTCCCAATTATTGGCGCAGATTTTGAAAATCCAAGCTCAAATTTGAAATTCGTAACAAGCTTTAGCGTAGAATTAGCGTATTCAAGCTTAAACGTGGAAATAGTGGAATTAAACAGCTCCATACTGATGCGTGGAAATAAAACCTATGCTAAAGCGTGGAACTACACAATACCAAGCGAAAGCGTGGAATAATCAATTCCATGAATGAGTATGGAATTTGAGAATCCACGTTTTTGCGTGGCTAATGACTGCAGACGTGGAAGTAATGGAAACCACGTCTAGACGTGTTAATTTCCTAGTTTAACTGCAGACGTGGAAAAAAAAGGGACCACGTCTAGACGTGTTGATTTCACTAGTTTTTGATTAACAGTGTAGAGTCGGCAAATAGAGCAAAATCAAGTTCCAAGGTTTCTAACGAAGCATATATGAATTCATCAGCTCTATCGCCATCCACACCACTTCCAAACGCTTTACAGACTCAACAGTCTACTACGACATCAACAGATTACTCAAGCCCTTCTTTTTTATTAACGCTAAACAAGCTGTCAAAAAGAAACCAGTTAAAAAAAACGAGCTTTGGGTAAGAAAGTTGCATTATTTTTATTCGTCTTTGTCACAGCATAATATTGTAGAAGTTACTATATTACATTTACGGTCATTCAAGACTTTTCTATTGTTTTTGTGTAAAAAATTAAACATTCATTTTCTAACGGCCTATATTGAATAGGAAATATAACTTTTAAGAATATTGTATTGTAGATGATTTGTGCTGAGATCGTGAGCAAAAACACATCTAGGATTTAATGAATTCCAAATCTTTAAAACTTGAAATTTATATTAATTTCGTTTTTTTTTGGAACCAAAACTAATATTCATTGTTTTTAAAAACCCGAAATTCAAATAAAGTACATTAATTTCTAGTTCTTAATATTGAAATTCTACAAGTTCAAATTCAATGCAATTTTATGTTGGGCTACTTGGCTTGCATAAAGGGTATTTAAAAGGGTTGCTGTCGTCGTTTGCGATATTTAAACTGTAAACATTTCAATAAAAAAAGGTTAGAAAAATTCAAAGTTTTTCAGAATTAAAAATTTCGAGTTAAACAAAACGATTTCAAAAGTTTAAAAGTTTAAATCCGAATTTGAGCAAAATTTTGAGTAGATTTAGATTTAAATTTTCATCTAATCAAACCCCAATCCCACCAAAAACTACTGAAAATGTTGTTCGATGATAAAAGAAACATTTGTATGTCGCTGTCGCGTTAACAATGCACAGTAATTCTTTCTTCCCCGAATTCAATTAAAATCGCCAAACATTCTTTTTATTGAAAAAAGTTCAAAATGAATGTACCAATCTAGGTCGTCAGGGGCGGTTCGTAATGGCGGTTAAAAAAGCTGCAGCTGTTAATTTTTTTTTTTTTTGATTTACATGTTTTTTTTTTTAGGAAATTTTTAGAATTGCTGATGAGGCCGTAAATTAATTTATCAATCTTATCTCCTCCCCGCCTGACCGCGAAACTTAGAAAATTATGGCATTTTTATAACTAAGCCTTATGTTAATAAAAAAAGTTTAAAACTTTTGAGAAAAGCGGTTCACGTTCCAGCTTTTCTAACGCTTCCAAATTGTATGCGATGACGTCACAGCTAGTCTTTCTTTACTCTCTTTTGTGATAAATGGACAAAAATAAGCTGCGCTTTGGCTTGTTGAAAAATGTAAAAATTTATTTGTTGGCGTTGGCATTGAACATGTTATATCTTGTACCGTAGCAGAATACTGCGATTAGTGCAGAGTCGTGGAAGGAAATATGCTAAACTACAGTAGAACGTGACATTGAAAGCGATATCGGGGAACTTCGCGACAGTATCCAAATTTTACTGAACTTCATTGAGCTTTAAAATAGTGATCTAATTGCGCTAAATAAATTTTTAAGTATATGGTAGTTGATAGTCAAATAAATAATTTAAATGCGCCTCTTTCAAATTTTGTTTCACTACCTTTAAGAGCTTTTGGTTATTCGCTTTCAATATTCTAAGTGTCTCGAAAAGTTGAAATAATAAAGTAACGTCATTTAAATAACTTGACAGCCAAAACCATTTACACCATCTTTGGTCTAGTCAGTATTGCAGATCATTCTTCAAGATTGAGATGCCTGTCGCTGTGTCGCATACATTAGACTAGTGTGCTTAGTATGGTTCGGCAATTTAAATTTAATTAGATCAGATCGAAGTTTTTACATCGGCTTTTTTGTTTTTTCAAAGAACTTCATCATCAAAGCAGCAGCGATTAAAACTGCCAGGCTGCTACGAGGGATGTTATAGTGAAGGCACATTTAAATAAAGATTTAATATTTAAGGGAAGTAATGTCTATAAAGGTTTTGAAACATTTTCATGCTTTAGAAAATGATTACAAATTCAAAGAAACGAACTTGGTAATTTTTCAATGAGTTCTGTATTTTGTTTAATTTTTAAAATTTAAGTTTTGAACATTTTCCGATTTTAAAATTGGGTTTAATTTAATGATTTAATCTGTTAAGCAAACAATAATTAGTCTTTTATCCCGCTGCGAAGCAACAGCGTTTCCTATTCATATGCACGGTTACTAAAGGCAGTCATTATCAAGGCTTTACTGAAATTTATCGTTTTTTTTTTAATTTTTACTTGTTGCAATGTATTCGAAGAATAGATCGGTTTTGTTTCTTTTATTACATTATTATTTTTCGTAGCACGAAAATGACAGCATAGATAGCAGATCTACGTCTGCGCCCTTTTGTTTGTGCCGTTGTGTCGTTGATCGGTTTAAACTACATAGAATGCTGTCCAGCCAACAGATTGTATTAAACTTTTTATACTTCTCGTTTTATGTGCTCAAGCTACTGGGTGAATTATTAGCTCTAAAGTGAATTCAATTCCTAATAATAAATTTCAATAAATCTTTTTTTTTGTTAAAGGGCTGTCTTATTCCACAAAATGCAAACACTTTTCTGCGAGAAAAGTGACGTGGTGGAGTTGTAGATGTCAATGTTCCAAAAAGTTTAGCACTCCGGTAAAAAAAAGGATTTTGGACAACTTTAATCGCCTTTGGAGAACATGTTCTTCAAAATCAGTATCTTAAAGGCTGCATTAAGGCTGAACAGGTAAAGGTTATGTTTTGCGAGTTAATAGTATTAATAAAACTGATAAGGCATTATTATTTGTATGCCCAGTAACTAGAACCTGAAACATGTTGTGCCTCCTGTGGCATTCTTTATGCTAGATGTGTGTAAAGTGCAGAAGTAGGCAATACTCAAATAGAAGCGCAAAGCGCAATTTCCGCAACCTCCGCATTTGTGGAAGTTGCGTTGCTCGTTAATTTTTTATTTTAAAACATTGCGGAAGTTGCGTTGCGGACTAAAGTCTTTAAAATTTCTTGCACTGTAATTTGCTTGCGCTTTCAAAAATTTTTTTGTGAAAAGCGCTATTCCATGCATTGAACTTATATTTGTTCCATTTCGATCGTAATATTGATAAATGTTGCCTTCTTATCAAACTATTTACTTCTTTTCTGTCTAAAATCGCAAAAAATGCGGTGTTTGCATTGTGTTGTGAAATTTCAATTGCAGTAGTTACAGTAGGTTGTGCTTGAACTTGATACGAAAATGCCGTTCCGGAATTGCATTGCGCTTCAACTGAATCAAAAAGTTCAGTGCGGGAGTTGTGCTGCACTTCAAAAATTAAAAAAAACTTAAATTGCGCATTTTGGGTTGCGCTTTTCCTGGTTGAAAAGATCGTTGCTCTTTGTTGCGCTGTGCTTTTGGTACAATGTTATTTGTGCCCACCTCTGAAAAAGTGTATGTATTCGCTTTGACCTGCTTCAACCTGAAGTTGGTTTCTTTGACCTGCTTTGACCTAAAGTTGATTTTTCTTCTGTAAGTGAAATGAATCATTAGAGTTGTACAGTATCCAAACTAAAAATATTACAAGGATAAAAAGCATTGAAAATTAAGGTTCAAACATTAAGATTTGTAACTTTGAAAAAGTTGGAAAGTCATGACCTAGCTTTGCTTCAAATATTAAGGTTTAGATTTTACAGTAATTTTGAATGCTTTTTACAGTATTTTTTAAATTGTATAACCCCTGATGTTCGTGATTACGGGTGAAATATGCTATTAGATTTTGCAGAATTATGATTTTCGAATGTTTTAAATTAAAATGTGCTAACCTGCAGCTGTTCGTTATGTACTGCTGTAATTCATTACCCGAAAGCGACTGATGCTAAAAAGCTGAAATTTGGACATAACATTTACGGTGATGACTGTGGGAGCATCATACTTTAAAATTTTTATAGCGATTGGTGATGAGACCAAAATTTCAAAGGAAAAGTAAAACAGAGAAAACAGAAAACCCAATCTGACATACTATACTACTCTCCTGCCGCCTTCATGGACTGGTTTATATCCTCACATGCTTTAATTAATTATGCCTATTTTCTTTTGAAGGTCAAAAGAAGAACGAGTCACCAACGCTACCTGCTGAGTCCTAAAAGAAAGATGTCTTACTCATATTCTGTTACTGTACACAAGCAAAAGCAAAAGGTATGCAAGAAAGCTTTCCATTTGCTGCATGGAATTCGACAAGGCAGAATTGAAAAAAAAGTTAAAGACCAAGACGGTGATATTTTTGACAAGCGTGGTCGTCACACTCCAAAAAACAAGCTACCTGATTCAATCACTGCAAAAATAAAAGAGCATATTACTTCTCTCCCGGTTAAAGAGTCACATTGTTGCAGAGAAAAGAGTCGCGAAATTCTCTACCTAGATTCTACCTTCACCGTGAGACTTATGTATCGACTTTTTAATAAAAAATACCCATATGATCAGGTGAAATATTGGAAATACAGAGAAGTTTTCAGCGGCATGAAAAACATCAAAATTGGTTCTCCGAGAACTGACATTTGCGATACACGTGAGTGCCTGAACGCCGACATAATCAAGGCAAAAAAAGATACAGTAGAAATGGCGAGGTTAAAAACGGTTAAAGAACTTCATGTGCGAAAAGCAGACGCTTTTTTTACTCAAATGAAAGCGTCTAGGGCTCTAGCTAAACGCTATCCAAACGACACAGTAGTGATATGCTTTGACTACCAAAAAAATCTACCCCTTCCCCTCACCAACACCGGAAAAGAATATTATATGCGTCAACTGTGGATGCACAATATAGGTATTCATAATTTAGGCACAAACGAAGCAACAATGTTTGTTTATTCCGAGCATTTTGCTCACAAAGGGCCAAACGAAGTGATTAGTTGTCTAAAATGGTTCTTTGACAACAAAGTCAGCAAAAGCGTAAAAATTGTGCATGTGTTTATGGACAATTGTTTCGCACAATGTAAAAACAAGTTTTTGCTTTCTTTCTGGTATTGGCTTTCGCAAAGCCAATTTCAAGAAATCAGGCTATTCTACCCCATTCCCGGACATTCGTTTATGCCCATTGACAGGGATTTTGCTATGATTGAAAAGTGCAAACGAAGGTGTACAAAAGCTGTATTGCCTTCTACATGGGTGAAATTAATTAAAGACGCTCAACCAAATCGGCCATTTGACGTTGTGTATGTAAAATTTCCATTGACTGATGATATGGAGCCAGACGGCACACCAGTTGTGACTGTTTCCGATTTCAAAAGCGAATTGGATTCAGTTATCGAATCGTCTGTTCCTCTTTCAAAAACCAGAGGTTTTCTGTTTTTGAGAGGCGAGTTGCCAAAATCCCGAGCAATCATGTCAGATGTACACTGCCACCACGTAAACATTTCAAAGAAAAAAGCAAGTCTAGATGATTTATCGTTGGCCTTTGTAAATGCTGCTCTTTGCTTAGATCTTGTGCCTATTTCTAAACCAAAATATGATAATATTTTTACATTATTGCAAGCGGTGGCGCTTCCCGAAAACACTTCATTTTATCTTTCGCTTTTTCATACTGAATCACCACCATAGTTGCAGCGCAAGCCTACTATCATAGCCCACAGTTCTATGCAGTAGTAAATTATCATTTGCTGTAGCGATAGTTTTAATGTCTTGAGCTTTTGTGAGTTGATGTTTATGCATGGCCATGAGAGGCGCCGGTCACAAATGTTTTTGGAAAATCAAAACGATGTGTTTGGATTTTGTGGGAATTTTGTGCATTTGACAAATAGTATGATGTAGACGAGCGATAACACTCAAAAAATCTCCCAAATCGATTTTGGAAAGGAGCAGTAAAATTGTTGTTCTAAATTTTACAGAAGAAATCTGGAGGCGCAGTTTCCAGCCGCTGATGAATTGCGCGCGGTTTAGACTTAAATAAACGCCATTGTCAACTGATTTATACAACATTATCAAAATATTTTGGTTTGTTTTTCTTATTAATTTCTGAAATTAATAGTGCTTGAAAATCGTTTCTCCAATCATGTACTAAAGGCTTTGAGAAAAAGCTTAATTATCTTGAATTACTAAAAATTTGAGAATACAATAGAATAATTTAAAACTGTATTCTGTATATTATACCATAATTAAAGTGTTTTTGATGCTTTGAACTATTGTTATGCCGTCAAATCTCTTTTTTATGCCACATCAAAATGCTGGGAGGTAAAGACTTTATCAAAATTTTAGGCCTTTTTTCAAAAAAGTACAATTTACTTTTACTAGTTTCTCAAGTTACACTATTAAGTATCTTTAAGTTGTCTCCCTTTTGAGATCGGGGCTCTA
This sequence comes from Trididemnum nubilum, assembly GCA_963965965.1. NCBI lineage: Eukaryota > Metazoa > Chordata > Ascidiacea > Aplousobranchia > Didemnidae > Trididemnum > Trididemnum nubilum. Next base: position 43,285,190 of record OZ014475.1, read on the forward strand.
AAAGCAATTATGTCCACAGTCCCCTCGATCCTTCCTTTAATATAGTGCTGTGTTTATGTCCTGGGTGTTTTCATTTTGGAGCATGTAATAACTGACAAGAATGCAAAACTTGAGTGAACATTTTTAATCGACTTTTCAATAAAGTATTCGCCTATTGTTTCATTATTAGTAGTTTGGCATATTTTTTACTCTAAGTAAATAGCATACTCCAAAACTTACTTTTTTTGAACCTCCATGCACACACAAACAATAAATTTCGCCAACATTCGGCAATCGCATAAAAATTGTTTTCACCAGAGTTTTTGTATATTTTTTACTAATTTAATGTTCAGCCCAAAGTGTTCTGCATCATCGTGAAGAAAACTTTGAATTAAAGAAAGTTTAATTTAGTCCTTCTAGTTTAATTTAATTTAATTCTTCTAGGCCAGTTGGTCGAGCGGTAACGCGTTCGTCTCTGGACCGGGAGGTCAGAGGTTCAAATCTCGGGCCGGTCAAATCGGACGCAGTGTTGCCAACGGCTCGCCACCGCTGCAACATTTCTTCGAAAGGAGCTGCGTTGCCCGGGCGGAATGACGCGGAGATGGGCCCCGCAAACTCGTTACACGCTTCGGCGTACTACAGCGAGTATAAATGAAAGACTTGATTTGATTGATATTAGGATGTTGAAAAGCTTGCAAATTCAGATTCAATTTTCTAACAGCCTTAACTAAATACTTGACTTCGCCTGCCACGCCCCCCTCTGGTGGATGCGCAACTAAAAAAGACTTTTTTTTATTGTTCTGTAAAATCGCATTCTTTTTGATAAAAAGTGTTTATGTTTATCTTGGATTCATTTATTTATCTTGAATATGCTTGAGTGCTTGTGTTAAACTTTTATAAGATCGTAAATTTTAGACAGCTCAAAATGCACGAATCGGTTAGTTTTCTAAATAAAGGCTGTCGTTGAAAGAATGAGAGTTTAGCTCTACTTGATTGAAAGCAAAGTTTTGTTTGCTTCATTTCTGCGTTATTGCATGATATTTAGCTATTGTGGCATAATGTAGAACAGCAGGCTGATTTTAGTGTGTTTTGGCGAATGCTGCCACATTGTAAAGAAATTTAGCAGCAACCTTAACCAGACGCTAGTTGCAAATTTCGAATTTTGAATTGCATTCAGAAATGGTCCATTGAATTGTTTTTAATATTTGTCTAAACTTTTAGCAGCACATGATATTATTACTTCAGTTGCGATAGCTGCAGTTACTGTAGTCAAATTGCGAGTTGTATGTCTTTGCTTGTATCAATGTGTTTTGAGTGTATGGTATTTCTTTGACAGTGTACAGCATGTATTGAAATTAGAGCCCCCCTCTACAGTATAAATTAAATCATCATCTCATTTTGGATCCGGTTTTGTCCTGTCGACTTAGTTGGCCGGATTTTGTATGGTCATTGTCTTTACATATTTCGTTCGATCACATGCACCATTTCGTTCGATCACATGCACCCATAAACTAAAATTAAGCGGATTTAAGTTTTTAACGTAGCCTTAGCTTTTTGTGGTGCCTCCACTGGTTTGCCCCATAAGCCTTAAACCTGCATTCTTGAGAGGTATAACCTTGACGAATTGCAAAAAAAAGTAGAGAATCCAAGGTTTAATTTTCCTGGCACTTCACTCACGAATTGCCGTTGGTCGATCTGAATAACTTAGTAAACCATTGCAGTTTTTTCTCGCAATCTTTTGATATAACTACTCGTGTTTTTATGAAGATTTGGATTGGAGGTGCTAATTAAGAATGCCCTAATTTGTCAGTTCATCTAATTTTCTCAGAATCATTTGCTATGAAGGTTAATCTAACTCAGGTATTCGACATAAAAGTAAAATAAATCTAAAAGAAAAATTACTTAGTTGAAACTTACATGAATGAACTTCAAAGTAGACTACTGAAGAAAACTTAATTAATTTTCACGTAAAGTATAGAGGGGGCCCTGATTTCGAAACATCCTGCATAAACTGCATGACTACTGCTTTTCGTGCTTTTTATATTTCTAGTGTAGCCTAACTGCTAGTGGCATTCCTCTTGTATTTTTGTTTATTGTGCGATATTTGGTCGACAGTATACCGTGCATGTCCGTTATTTTCGCACTTTTTATGTTTCAACATCGCGATTCTAAGTTTTTTTCTCTTTGGATTTTTTTTTTTTTAGAAAAACGTAGGACAGTTTGAGGTATTGTGTGCTTTGTGCAGTATACCTGTAATTAACTGACGTAACGTGTTTTGGATTTATTTTTGTAGAAAATGAATAAATATACAATTTAAAGCGATGGAACTTGAAATCATATGGTATTTGCTAAACACCGACAGGCGGATACACTACAAATGCTTGACTATGGCTATGCAGTAAATATTATTTAAATAAAATGAAAAAAAATTAAACATTTATTATATTCTTTGAATTGCACCAAATCGTGAAGTTAGTTTGTACGCTTATTTCCGCGTCATTGCTTCCGCGGGTAAAACGTCAGCTCCTTCGGAAGAAATGTCCTATCGGTGGCGAACGGTTGGCAACGCTGTGTTAGATAACCGGCCCGAGATTTGAAGTTAAGACCTCCCGCTCCAGAACAACGTCTTACTGCTCGACCAACTCTCTAAATTCATTTATTAATCAATAATAATTGGTGTCTACCGAAAGCTGGTTTTTGGTATTCGGCAACGTTTAAAATAACATAAATTAAAATAAGATAAATCCTTGTAAATGACAACAACTAACAACGTTTCGCCTGTTACCATCTCTGTTGGTTTCCATCTGTGTATGACGTATTATTTTTGTTAATTTCTTCAATCTGAATTATGGAAAAAGGGTTCATTGAAAGGCTAACTGAAGGCGGTTTTATTTTGGAAATACGCTATGACGAGATTTGAAATGGTTGTTATTTCTTCGAAAGGAGCTGTGTTGCCCGGCCGCAATGACGCGGAGATGGGCCCTGCAAACTCCTCACACGCTTCGGCGTATTACAGCGAGTATAATAAAATATTTGACTAATTGATTTACGGTAAATTGTAAATACGGTGCGGTTGATGGTTGTTCAGCCAACAAAGTGATAACATTAAGTAAAAATAATAACAATTTCAAAAGTGAGCACTTTGGTTCCTCGAAAAAGGCATTGTTTTCTAATTGCAGACTGTGCTTAATTAAATGCTTCGGTAAACGCCAAACACAGCTGAAAAAACTAGGTCGAGGACAAAAATTACCGAAGGTGTGACCAGACTTGTAAGTCGGGCTGGGGTTTTTGGGGGCGAGTTTGGGCTTAGGATTGAAAAAATGTCGGGCTAAATTGGGCTTGGCAATTGACTTATACGTACTTAGGCCTCGAACTCGATCGACTTTTATTCGAGTTCGAGTTTAGCTTATTTTAGCAAGTTCGAGTTATCTAAATTAATTTTTTTGAGTTTTATAAGTTCGACAAAATTATCAATTTTTTCGAGCTCGAGTTCAGAAAGACAAAAATACTAAATCTACTTTTCAACTTAATCACTCTCTTTTTGTACTCATGCTGATATTCTAGGTCGCCACGGCGTAAACAAGCGAACGACAATTTCAATTGACATGGCACGATCAAAAAAATATTCTTTCTGATAATTTTTTAATGTTTAAATTTCTTTTTACAGTTTTTTCGACTTTGGAAAAACTATTTTTTCGGGTTGGGTTTCGCTGATCTGGATTACTTAACAAATATTGTAGGTTTTTAGATGCTACTAAAATTAAAATAACTTTGCAACCATAGGCGTAGCCAGGGAGCCCGGGCCCCCCCCAATCAAAATTCCACTATCGACAAAAAGTTATGACAATATAGCCTGGCGATGTTTAGTTGCAGTTTTTTTTCAGTAATTACGCACATAACAGTAATTTAACAGTAAAGCTAACGGTTTCGGCCGAAAAGTCACTCTCAATTTCGGTGAAGACCTTTTTTTTTTTTTTTTTGGAGACCACCTGATTTTGGGCAGAAAAAACGTTCGGATTTCCGATTTCGGCCGAAAAATCACTCTCAATTTCGGTGAAGACATCCGAATTTTTGAGGGTTTGTGCTTAAAATTCCCCCCACCAAAATTTTCTAGATCCGCCACTGGTATGGGCCCCCCCAATCAAAAATCCTGGCTACGCCTATGTTTGCAACCCAAAGTAAGAATAATGTCTTAGCATTATACGTTTGTATCGCACAATCATTATCATTATATTGCGTCACAGTTGATCATCATCATCATCCGTAAGTAGCTCATTTCTAATCGAATGCGAGCAATAACCGTATACATATTTTAGGTCATAAATTCGGGCTTTTTCAGCCCTGGTTTTGGTTTCAGATCACTTTTCGGGTTCGGGCCTGTAATGTGCTGTAGTCGGCCTGTTTATAACTATGTGCTGCGTTATCATATTTTTTTAACCTTCGACGCCGAAGCTGAAGCTTGGTCAAACTTTAATAATAATCATGACTGTAAATTTTGTAAAGGCACAAATTTTGTAAATTTTTAGCCAAATTTTCTAAGCGCATGCAAAAAAAATTAACACCAACCTTTACCTCTGGTCTACATCGAAAGTAAAATTGTGAGCGCACAAACGCACCGTACTTTATTTACAGTATTTATCTCAAAAGTATATTATTACAAACAAAAATTCGGCACGCACACCGTACCAACGTACAAATTGTCATTAAAAAAAGAAATAAACTAAGGATTCACTGGTACGTTCACGATTTTACGCATATAGTGTAGATCGCGCCTTACAGTTAACAAGCAGAGGCGCCCACGGGGGCAGGGAGGCACTTTCCCCCTTGAAATTGAAGATTTCAATTATTTTTTATGTTTAAATTCGCAAAACAAGACAGTTTAAGAATGTATACACTGAGAAATCAATCTTTTGTGTAGATTTTTCTCAATTTTCAAATTGGTGCAGGGAGTGGGGGGCAGAAGGAACTAAATTTTGGAATATTATTGGCCTACTGCATTCTATCATAGCGTAACAAAATGGATATTATTCCAAAACTTTTTTTTGCCTTGTAGCAACTAAATCTTGGCTAAACAAATAAAATATAAAGATATCATTTGTTTAACCAAAATTTTGGTTGACCTAATACGTGCGTAGTGTTTCAGATCGCTATAAAAACATAATCAAAACAACTTTGTAACACTGAATAAAGACTTCATTTAAGTATCGATACATTTATTAATCCTAATCGATTATTAATCTTGCTTTGCAATTCTTCAATAAATTATTCAATTTTGTTGCAGCAGACCTGAGTTATAAAGGAAAAAAGCAGTTATATTATCCGCTTACGTTTTTCAGATCTAATTTCACTGCAGTGCTTTTAGGGGGCTGATTTAAGCTTCCAACCATTTTTCTGGTTTGGACTCGAACTTGACGGCTTGATTACAACTCTGTGGTAACAGCTACAATTACATGAAAACATTATTCAAAAGGAAAACAAGTTTTTTCTGTGTTTGTTATTTGATAATAAAAAATTCCATTGCGATGCAAGCGAAAATAGCCGGATGATTAAACTTTAAATTGCTAATTTATTATTTAATCACAATTATGAAACGCCTTAGATCAAAAGGCAACATAGCATTTCAAATCAAATCTTTCATTATATTTGTAATATTACGCCGAAGCGTGTAACGAAATTGCGGAGTTCATTTCCGCGTCATTTCGCCCGAATAGCACAGCTCCTTTCGAAGAAATGTCGCAGCGGTGGCGAGCCGTTGGCAGCACTGCGTCCAATTTGACCGGCCAGAGGTTTGAACTTTAGATTTCCCGTTGCAGAGATGAAAGCGTTATCGATCGACAGCTGACAGAACGGTCAAGTTGCTCAGTGACAGAAATTATAACCAAACTTGCAATTAATAGCTTCGCCAAGAGAAACCCATTGGCTTCAAAATAAAAAAAGAGTAAATAGTGGGGGAGCTTTTTAGCGTTTAATTTTGATAACTTCCAATCGCTTTTCTCAAATCTTGTTTCATTAGTTCTTTTTCTCAAATCTTATAAAATGTACATGACTTAGGTTAATACTTGTTCAATTTTTCAAATTATCCTATTTTATGATTTACGGCTTGTAATAAAACGACTGAAATTTTACCTCTATACCACGACCCACGTATAGCCGATTTTCTCAGCCGGTTTAAATATGCATTGCATTTACAGTGCTACTTTCTATACCAAAATCTTTTGCAAAATTTCACAAAATTTTTTGTCGTTATGAATAGTTTGCTTATTTTTGTTAATTGTTTAATTTTGAACTTCCTAAAGAAATTCGTTCAGCAATAAACCTTTTGTGTTGATAGCAAAAAGAATAACTATTTTGTAAAATTTACTGTAGTAATTACTCCAAAAACGGTAATGCGTGTCTTCTTGACAGGGTGAGTGTCGAGCGAAAACAAAACTAATGGACTGTAACTGAAACTACGCTTGAATCAATAAACTTTTTACGAACGATGTTAACTGTCATCACATCAAACAGGTTTCAGTTGATAGATCGAACTGTCACCAAAATGCGTAGGGTTCAAACAGGTTTCGATTTTTGAGTTAACAGTTGTCAGTAAACTATTTTCGACCCCAAAAGTTTTACTATGACTAATCAAAAACAAAAGCTTACATGCCTGGATTGAAGAGCAAAGGTTATTATTGAAAACCGCGATTTAAAAGAAAAAGTTTGTGTCGAAAAAACTTTTTCGGTTATAACTTTTTTATTTATTCACCTAAAATATTGAAATTTGAACAAAACAAGGACCAAATCAGACACATCATTACTATGAAAAATATTTTTTAATAATATGCTGTACTTGACCACAAAGTCCGTTTGAGAGTTTTGAAATTTCAAACGCGATTTTCTCGAAACGGCGAAATGCGACTTATCATTTTCTGCCAAAACGTGCTTCATATGCTCTATCGTATTTTGGATGTATTGTTTATGGTTAAATTTAGGATTATATTTGTTTGTTTGTCGCTACTAAACAAAAATAGCGTAAACATAAAGGAAAGGCAGCCAAACACGCAACAAACATATTAAAAATTTACAATGCATTAAACTGCAGTATGCCTCGAATTTGAAGCGAAAAGATGGCTGCAAAGGGTCTGTGAGGTTTACGAGTCTGCAGCCATCTTGAAATGCCACGATTCATGGCATAAAATTAAGTTTAGTCTTGTCAAACTACCAGATATGCCCCTTGATTCTGCTACATAAAGATTATAACTGAATAGTTATAAATACTCTAACATAGTGTTGATCAAAGCGTTAAAAACACCACTTCAAAAGGGCTTTTGTTGGCTGTTTTGCAAGTATACTATTACGGCACAATGACGTTGTTGATACAAAATTATGTAATTCTGTAGTCATAAAGTCCCAAAATTTAAAAATAATAAGCAACTTAATTAAAATTATGTCACAAAGCCACATAGATTTTTTCATTTTCGATCGCTTTTTTGGCAATTTTGTCGAACTTGTAAAGCAGGATTTAATTTGAAAAAAACAAAAACATAAAATAAATAAAGTAATAAGTCACAAAATCACTGAAATTTTCCACAAAGAAAGGCTAGATTTAAATAAAGTTAACCCTGTTATTTTTTCAGTTTTCACTGCAATTTTTGAAAATGCCAATTCTCACCAACGTAACAATAGCAATGTCTCCAGGTCGGATTCTCCACGTGGGTCCTGGTATTGATCCATTATAAGTTCGTCGATAAGTCGTAAACCATTCGAAAGTGATTTGCGCCATCTCTACTGATAAAGTCACGTCCAGTCGACCGTCGACTGATTGAAGAACTTCTGGCTCTTTGAATGTGGCTCCACCTGTTTGCAAACAAATGTTGATGCTCAATTTAACAATAAAACTTGAAGCAAAACCGATCTCTGGGTATATGCAGTCAAAATCGTGCGTTTTTGTTTTTGTTGTTGCTGTTGTTTCATTGAAAACCGCTTAACACATTTACTGCCTCGGCCAATTTTGCAAAAATACTCCTGTGGGCCAAGCCGTATTTTAGAGAAAAAGACCTGTTTTTCATATTTGGTATCCGCTGCCAAGGAGATAAATTTTGCCCCAATTTACAATGAAAGCAATGGCTGTCGAAAGTAATAGCCAACTTACCGTAGTAAAATTTAAATAAATCATACTTGGTAGCGATTACCACACCGTGAATTGGTGGCTGCTGATTTTAGCTCAGATTTCTGCAGTGAGATTGTGGTAACTTGTGAGTAGGCTTATATATAAATGAGCGTGTTATAGCGTTTTAGTCAAAAACTTTATGTTAGTATAAAGAAACAATAGTCTGCAGTTTTGATTAAAAAAGTTTTAACTTAATGCCCACCAGAAATAAACTCCTACTTCCCCTAGTACTGTGCTTGCACTAAATACAAAGTTCAATCAAGCCTTTGTTGCTTTCTTGTGAACGTTACAAATTTGTTGCTTTCCTGTGAATATTTTTTTGAAATTTTAGTGGTGGCACGAGGGTGGCTGCCCCCACGCTTTCCGCTTCAGAGGCTTGCTTGATTTGAAGTGGACAAAAAATGCATATTGCATATTATTTACAGTTATGTATTTTTTTAACGGCCCAAGCTTGACCCTACACTCCCTAGTTTCAATCGTTGATATTAATAACTGTTCCGTTATCTACTCGCATTAACAAACTTTTTGCTCGCAAAACGTGCACAATCAGCAAAGATCATCATCACCATATACGTTTTTTAAATTATCCTTTACGGTTCGATTTGATTCCCAGCGGGCAAGGCTTGACCAGCCGGAAATAAAACTAGGTTCTAAAGAGCAAAAACAAAGATGAACGATGATAACGTTTGCCGATTAAGCATCAGCAAACATGCTCTGCATTATTCTTGGAAATTACTGCAAAAAACATTATGCAAAATTTGGCAGCGAACTTTGGCGCTTGTACTTTCAATGGTCTGATGCCATGCAGGTATGCCGCTGGTAAACTTTGTAGCTTTTATGTGAAAGAAAAAGTTTTCTGTGAAAATTGTCATAAAATTCTTGTGTTTTACTTCCTGCCTAAACCAAGCATTATCAAGTGAACCGACGCCACGGTTTTAACGCGCCATTTGAAATAGCTGTAACGGCTAACATTATGTGTACGTGATTTCAAGTGAACACACAGGTAGGTTGCACATTAGTTAGCCATGGCTTCCGAGAAAACATGACTGGCTTTCACGTATAACATCCATGACAGTAAATGTGTTAATTCTAATTAATGCTATACATTTCTAATTAATGTTATACGTGAAAGCCAGTCATGTTTTCTCGGAAGCCATGTAAAAACGTAAAAACCAAAACTCGGAAGCCATGTAAAAACATAACGTAAACACCAAAAGTAATCGAGTAATTAGAATAAACGCTTTTACTGTCATGGATGTTATACGTGAAAGCTAGTCATGTTTTCTCGGAAGCCATGGCTAACTAATGTGCAATAACAATATGGCACAGTAGGCACTGGAGGTTAGTATACTTAGTTGGGATAGAAGGACACCTTATTAGGCAGAGTATGGCATATAGGAGGCTTGTTATGGAACAGTACGCATATTATTAAAAACCATAGTAGGCGCTACAGGCTAGTATCACATTGTAGATATCGTAGGCTTATTATGGTACAATAGGTATAGTTATGCTATATGGGCTAATTATGGCACAATAGACATAGTATGCTGATTATGGCTCAGTAGGCATAGTGTGCCACAGTGGGCACTGTAGCTTAGTAGGCATAGTACAACATCAGAATATGACATATAGTTGGCTTATTATGGCACAGTAGGCATAGTATTACACAGTAGGCGCTACAGCTTAGTATGTTATAGTAAGCGTAGTATGACATTGTAGACATAACAGGCCTATAGCATTCGAGTGTAGTATAGTTGGTAGCTTGGCCAAATGGGTAAAGGCGAATTGTTTACGACGACCTTGATTGAATGATCTGGGTTCAACCCGCACCCTGGACACGCCGTTGCGTCCTTGGATAAGACGTTTTACGATAATTATCTCTGGTTGGTGGCTTTGAACAAGCAGCAAATTCGGTGGGCAAGAATTTGAAGAAATCTACAGGAACGTTGGATCATCGGAAACTCCTTAAGCAGGTGCGGATTTCTCCAATCACGAAGTAGTCACTGCAATAAAAAAATGTGCGGATCGTCCAATAAGTTAGCGTCTGATGCTTTCTGGTGACTGGAGGATAAATATGCGCTACAACAACAATATACTGTAGTGGGCTTGTGGCACCATAGGTTAGTAGGATTACTATGTCATAGTAGGCTTAGTATGTCATTGTAGGCATAGTGTAACATGAAGTAGACTTGTTATGGCACCCTAGTAAGCATAGCATGTCACAGTAGGCACCGTAGCTTACTATGGCACAGTAGGCATAGTTGGCTTATTATTGCACAGTATCCCACAGTAGGCACTGCAGCGTAGTATATTATAGTAGGGATAGCATTACACCTTAGTAGGCAGAGTATGACATACAGGAGGCTTGTTACGGAAAATAGGCATAGTATTAGTAAGCAAAGTGTGCCACAGTAGGTGCTGCAGCTTTAGTATGACATTGTAGGCATAACATGGCACCGAGGTAGGCATAGCATGGCATACAGTAGGCTTAGTATGGCACAACAGGCATAGTAGGCCAAAGCGGGCACCGTAGCTTAGTAGGCATAGTATGACATATAATTGGCTTATTATGGCACAGTAGGCATAGAATAACATAGCTCGGCAATTAGACCTACAATGCATAGCTTTTCCATGAACTATCACCGTAACAAGGTGGAAAAGTCTATGTGCCTCAATGACCTGCAGAGCTGTACTGGCTGGAGATTAAATTCTCATGATAGGGTTACCCATGCCAGATAGGTCTAATGGTAGAAGCGAGACGAAGTATAGTTCAAATCAAAATAGTTGGAAAACTTAAAACCTGGGTTGGTTATGCCCATCAGCTGTGGTAAGCATATAACCTAGGAGAAGGACAACTCTGATATAAAACCTCTCCGCAGTTAGATTAAACTGCAAAACAAATCATGATGAGCACAAATAATGAAAATTACCTGAACGACGTTAATGGGGCCACCTTCACAAGTGGAACCTCGTCCGGCAGGGGAGCGCCTAGGGACTCCCAGGTCGTCATTCAGCGAAACATCTATTGGGTTCGAGTCTTAGGCAGAGGGGCTCGTTCGAAAAATAAGGACAATCTCCACCAGCCAGCCCTAGTGGCAGCTCCACCAATGTGCCCGCTACACGTTTGGAAAGGCGAATGGAGGCAGCGCAGAGTATTCGTACTCGAGATAATGTCGCACACTCACGGGTTAACCATCACCAACTGCTGTTGGGCAATTGGAATATCCTCACCCTCACAGGAAAAGAGCTAGAATTGGTTGAGGAAGCAAAGCGGTATCATCTCGATATTATCGGAGTTTCTTCAACCAAACGACGTGGCTCTGGAACTGTGGATCTGTATGACGGATGGAAACTCTTCTATTCTGGTGCTAATCCTAGTATGTCTGCACAAGCGGGTGTGGGGATTCTCACAAGCCCCCGTTTGTCAGACTGTGTGTCAGATTGGATTCCTTTGGGATCACGGGTCTGTATGTTGAAGCTTAAGATATTGGATCGGTCATTGTGCCTATTGCAGGTATATGCCCCCAATGCCACGAGTGAATATCAGACTTTTGTGGATGAAGTAAATGATGCTCTTCTACGAGTATCAGCTACTGAATCTACAGTCCTTATGGGGGATTTTAACACACATGTTGGAACAGACACAGATACGTGGAAGGGTGTGATCGGAAAACATGGAGTCACTGGACTGAATGAAAACGGAAGGTATTTATTGCAGCTCTGTTGTAGCAACGGACTCCGCATCATGAATACCTTTTTCCAGCACAGAGAGGTTCACAAGTATACATGGTATCGACCTAGTATGGATCAAAAATCTTTGATAGATTTTTGCATAGTTTCGTCAGATTTGTTTTCTGATGTGCTGGACGTTCGAGTGAAGCGAGGTGCTGAATTGTCAACTGATCACCATCTGGTAGTATGTTCCTTACGACTTTCGAAACCTTGGCCAAACAAGAGATCCAACCGGTCGTCTGTGACTTACCGAAACAAATGGGAGGCTTTGGAGGACAAAGAAAAAAGAAAACAGTTTGCATCCAGTATATCATCTAAGTTCAGACAACTTCCTGATGTATCCGAGGACATTGAGAGGGAATGGCTGCTGTTCAGATCAGCAATCATTTCATCAGCTGCTGAAAGTTGTGGGCGAAAACGGCTTAGAATGGCGGGCGATAGTGAGAAAAGAACGCCTTGGTGGAACCAAGAGGTTAAAGAAGCTATTCGAGCAAAGAAAGATGCGTTCAAGGCCTGGCTACAGGACAGATCGTCATCTGATTTGCAATCCCGGTACACTGAGGCGAGAAAAGCGGCAACTTCGGCAGTAAAGAAATCCAAGGAGAAGTCATGGGAAGAGTTTGGTCGTCGGTTGGATTTCAACTATTTTTCGGCAAACAAAGTATTTTGGCAGACCATCCGCCGTTTACGTGGCAAAAGATCGAGTATCACGTACTCCATCAAGGATTCTTACGGTAACATTCGAACGGATGAGAATGAAATCCTTTCACGATGGAGAGAATACTTTGAAGATCTTTTGAATCCTGTAAAGGAATCGACTCGTGACACACACGAAGTGACACATCTAGGGGAGGACGAAGTTTTCACTGCAGCAGAAGTGGCAACTGCAATTAAAGGGATAAAATCTGGAAAAGCTGCTGGTGAAGATGAAATCAGACCCGAGATGTTGAAAGCGCTGACTGGAGAAGGAATTCTCTGGTTAACGCGAGTGTGTCAAGTTGCGTGGAAGCTTGGCAAAACTCCCAGAGATTGGCAAACAGGTGTGATTATTCCGATATTCAAGAAAGGAGATCGCAAGCAATGTACAAACTACAGAGGGATATCTCTCCTTAGTTTGCCAGGGAAAGTATATGCCAAATGCCTTGAAAGGAAATGCCGAGAAATAGTGGAATCAAAACTGGAAGATGGTCAGTGCGGTTTTCGTCCGGGTCGCAGCACCACGGACCAAATCTTCACTCTGAAGCAAATCTTCGAGAAATCTTGGGAGTATGGCAAAGATCTCTTTGCATGCTTTGTCGATCTTGAAAAAGCATATGACCGAGTTCCTCGGGATAAACTTTGGAAGGTTTTGCAGGAGTATGGCGTTGATGGTCAATTATTACGCGCTATTAAGTCATTCTACTGCAGACTGGAGGTTTGTGTTCGGGTAAATGGCAAGCAATCAAAGCCGTTCCATGTGGGCGTTGGACTCCGGCAAGGGTGCGTTTTGTCATCTCTCCTTTTCATTGTTTACATGAATTGGATCGACAAATGCAGCCAAGCTGATGAGTGTGCCACGATTGGAAATTGCAAAATTAGTCGTCTGCTATTCGCAGATGATTTGGTTCTGCTTTCTTCCACAGAATCTGGCCTCCAGCGCGCATTAAATAGCTTTGCAGATGCATGCAACACCGCCGGAATGAAAATAAGCACGGCCAAAACTGAGGTACTTCATCTTTCAAGAAACCCTGATCAGTGCGTATTACAAGTGAATGGAGCGACACTGAAGCAGGTAGAGAAGTTCAAGTATCTTGGGGTTGCATTTACGAGTGACGGAAGGCAAGACGAAGAACTCGATACCCGAATAGGCAAGGCTAGTGCAGTAATGCGAGCTTTGCACTACTCGGTTGTCATGAAACGAGAATTGTCGAAAAAGGCAAAACTCTCAATTTTCAAAGCAGTTTTTGTCCCCATTCTCACTTATGGTCATGAATCTTGGGTAATGACCGAAAGAATGCGATCACAAGTGTAAGCGTCCGAAATGAGGTTTTTACGAAGAATCGAAGGAGTTACACTGTTTAACAAGGTGCGTAGCGCTGAAATTCGAAAATCTCTTAACATCGAGTCGTTACTTCTCCGAATTGAAAAATCTCAGCTTAGATGGTTTGGCCATGTAAGCAGAATGCCTCAGGAAAGACTCCCCAAACAAGCTTTACATGCCAAAGCAAATGGGAGAAGACCAGTCGGACGACCTAGAACTAGATGAACCGATTACATTGAGGATCTTGGATGGAATCGCTTGGGACTTCGCCGAAGCGAAATGATGGAGGTGATGGAAGACCGTGAGGTGTGGCGGCTCAATCTTGAGCAACTGCCCCCGCAACCCTCACGGAAAAGCGGGCAATGAAGAAAGAAGAAGAAGAAGACGTTTGAATAACATAGCTCGCCAAAAGCTTGTACAAGAGATCATAGGTTAAGTCAATTATTATTTTTTACTCAATTTCGGAGCAATGCAACAAACTTTTGTTAGTAAGAATGTTATTGTTAATTCGAAGAGACCATTTCATCAGAAATTTCTATCTATTTTTTTTTCATTATTTTTGGCTAAATCTAACTCAAACTAAAATCCTTTCCCTAAAAACTTACCCCAAACCTAACCCTAATGCAAAAACTTTAGCTCAAACCTTAATCTTTAAAAAAAGTGAATTAAAAATGTGCTAATGAACACTAATACTTTTGTTTTATTCTCCTAACTTAAAAAGTTTTCGGTGAAGTAGTCACTCTCTCCTAATACTACAGTTTTGTAACAAAACAAGATAGTGCAATTTACCGATTACGTCATTACTCACCGTTGAAATTGTTACACGGGTCAAAAGTGCTGCATTGAGAACAAACTTCGCCGTAAGAGCAAAACATGAAAATAAAAAGAATATGCAGAAAATTCAGCATGTTTCCAGCTACCTGATAATATGAGTGCGCGTGTATTTTCTTATCTAAAAACATTCATTCAAAATGTAATTTGTTCTATTTATCTGAAGCATTTGGCAAAGTGTTTTCTAGTTTTTATTATGCAAAGTGATTTTTTTGTTTTAATTTTTTTATTCAAAAAGAAAGAATTTCCTGGATTGTCGTATTTTTTTATACCGTTTATTGTATAGAAGGAAGCAAAATAAAAATAAAAAGCACACATTGCGCTTTTACTGAACTAACAAAAAACTTCGTAAAAATTGCCAAAACAATAAATCGTTGTAAAAAACAATTCAATTCGAAATTGGAATACTCTGATAGAATCGCTAGTCCGTCTTACTGGTCTTAATGTAAAGAAACGCACCGCCTAAGAGAGGCCCTTTAAAGACTTTTCTTAAAACCGCAACAATTTTCTCGTCATAACCCTGCAAGAAACCAATTAATTACTAAAGTTTTTCGGGTGCATTTGGAGGGACTGCAAATATTAGATGCAGCTGAATGCGTTAATTGGATGTTATCGATATTAATCAAAAAAAAACTCTACAGCTTGCTAATGAAATCCACTACGTTAGGAACATGGTTTTGGTCTTCTTTCGGTATTGCAGCTTTGCAAACTAATATGCATAATTACATCTCAAAAAGCATTGATAATAAACCTCTAAGTTTTGAAACGATTTATGTTTGCTTCGTGATTTTATTTTGGGGTATGTATTGTTTTTCACTTCTGAGCTCATCGCTGCGAACTAACTCTATACGACTATCTGTCATTCAAAAACTGTCTCCTTTTTTTTCTTACCCAACAATGCAGTACAGCTTCACACACACAATGCGTACATTATTTCAAAATAGGTTGCTTTATAAATATCATAAGTATCGAAATCAGTGAAATCGTTCATTAATTTCAAATGATAATTTTCCTTTTTTGAATAACGTGTCAATTGTGATCTTTTAATGTTACATTTCCTGCACACGAAACCGCATCTTATCAGAGAGGTCTTACAAACAAAAAGCATGAACGTGTTTTGACTTGCGGTTTCAAAAATATAGCACATGCAAAAGTTTCGAGAGGTGAATGATTTAACACGAATTAATTGTTATGAAAACCTCCCCTGTCTGACTGCGACAAATCAGTTTTGATTCGTAAAACATGATTACTCCTATATTTTGTCAGAAATAAGCATTGAAAGAAGTAAAACCGACCATATTCGACTAGAATTTACCTTTAAAAATAAGTTTACTTTTGAAACATATACTCTACAATAGGTATACCACTGATTATACAGTATAATCAATCCTTAATGCATAAAACATTCTCTTGCAAATCTACTAGTATTCTGCTGACCTGATCAAACCATTTAAGCTGCTTTTATGATACCCTGAAGTGAATACAAAACATCATAAATCGGCAGATCATGAATTACCGAAGTACCTGGGATAGCGGACCCATACCCTCTCAAACTCGTCAATGGTTAAGTGGATAGAGCGTTTGCTACTGAAATGGTAGACTCCGTTCTATTACTGGTTGAATCAATCCAAAGACTATAAAAATTGGTATTCACATCTTTCCTGTTTGACGCTCAGCACAAAGCTTGTCTGCATAGTGTGAACCTCCCATCGTGTGTGGCGGACAGGAGAGCAGGTGGCAGCTTGACTATTTGATATAATTTGTCTTATTAAAACTTAGCCACGTGTTGGACGTGTAAATGACGTACGTGGAAGGCAGATTCTAATTGTATATTTTTTGTCATCGTATATTCATAGCAAAAGTAGTTGTATAACTCAAGCAAAAGACTATTTCACGGTTTTACAAAAAAGACAACTTTTTCTGGGTCCCTTGGTCAATAATTATTAATTATACGAAATTCATCAAAATAATACGCAGAAACAAAACAGCTGGACATTACACTGCCGTAAATTTTGACAATCTTGTTGCACATATGGAATTGAGATGAAAGCAGGTAAGTATCAGGAGGCTGAGATCGAGGATGAGATTCAGTTATTTATTATGCATAAGTGCTATAGCGATCATTTTTTTGCTCAGCACACTGAATCTCATCCTCGATCTCAGCTTCCTGATATTTACATGCTTTCATCTCAATTCCATATGTGCAGGAGTTTCTGAGGCTATTAAGAGAGTTTTGTCCCAATTCGGAATCGGAATGGCTTTGAAACCACATTGTATGTTGTCATCTGTTTTTCCCAAACCTAAGGATCGTATTATGGAGTCTGAAAAAAGTGGGCTTGTGCATGAAATTCTATGTCGTGATTGTGATGCAGTATATATTAGGGAGACTGGGCGTGCTGTAGTTTGATTTCAATGTTTGATTTCAAAAACGTGAACATTTCAATGCAGTCAAAAACATGGATGTTAAAAGTCCTCTTTGTGCCAACATATTGTCGATTTTTATCATTTTAAGAAGTGGGATGAAGCTCAACTTTTAAAAAATGGAAGCAAAATTAAAGCAAACGTCGCACAGCGTAGAGTTTTTTTATACATCAAAGAGCTATACTGAAGCAAACGTTTTAAACAGAATTGATGGGGCTAACATGCCCGTTGTTTATAGTATGCTTATAAATTAATTTTCATGTTGTATTTTTGATAGTGATTCTTTTTCGATAGGCCACACGTAACTTGGTGCAATTTGTATAATACGTGTGGCAGATGTAATAATTTTTCTGTGATATTGCATGTTGTAATAACGAATGTTGTATTATTTTCTTTATTACGTTACAAGAGTTTTCTCCTGGTTACCTATGTTTTTCTTACTAGTTTCATTTTTATTTTTGCAAACCAGAAATGTGTTACTGTTTTAATGATGCTCCTCGGGCTGGGGAGCGAAACGTTAACCTGAATAAAAACAATAAAAACAATACATCGGAGAAAGTTGCTTCAAATGAAATGTTTTATCCCGATGAACGCGCTCCAAGCTTCATTTTCCAGCAAATTGTTTGTGCTGCTTGTATTATTTTGTATTTTGGTTTATCGCCAAGCTTAATCATGTTTTACACGAATTATTCGACCGACGCATTTTACAAAAGAAAGGGTAAAATTTAACCTATCTAACTCATAAACCAAAAGCCATGGAAGCACCGAATTTGGCTTATGGGTTGGTGTTTACCACAATCTTTCAGAAAACTTGATTTTGAGTTAATGACGTCATTATTCTGACGTCACAGCTATATTTTTGAAAAATGTCGCCATTTTTGCAATAACGTCACATGCAGTTTAAATTTTGTATTCATAGGTTTGTTTTTTGATACTAAATCATAAAATGCCAAAGTGAAGTTAGTCACGCCACAAAAACGTTATTTAAGTTTTGGCCAAAAAATGCTCAGATTTTGGAAAGTAATATCGGAAAACCTCAAAAATCGGGAAACTTTTCGTTGCCTTAGCAGCTTCAAATTCTGATGAGTTATTTGCAAGGAAATTTGACTTGAAGTCAAGTTAATTTGAAACGAAAATCTTTCTTTTGAAGGAATTTATCGCATAAAAAAAAAGAGAGAGAGACAAAAACACCTCCTCCTGTAAAATAGGGTTAACTTTCGGGCTTGATTTGGGCTTTTAATCATTTTTTGGCTTCGGGCTTATATTGTTAGGTCGGGCCTGAACTAGTCGAACTATTTACAACTCTGTGCCACAGTAATACCGAAACATCTGAAAGATTCTTTCAAGTAGAATTGTTGATTTTGAACATTGAGTGCAATCACTCAAATAAGTGCTGTTACAATATAATCTTACTTCAATTTATTAAGGTAGCACACAACTGTTGCTGGTTTACCTTGCTAATGTAAGAATAAAGGTGACTCGTTAAAGATTGAAAATTCAAACATTAAGAGACACGTTCAAGCACTGTAGTCGCGTTATGATTGATTTTGTATGAGCTACCGCTGCAATGAAAAGTTTTGAAGATTATACGTACCTTTCCTGTCCACAAAAACCGTATTCTATTTATAGTAAAAACTTTCGTTGCTGTTCGTGTACAGACAATCACTGCACTTCACAAAAACTTGCCTTCGTGACTATACAGCATTACCTGGATTTGATTTGCCATTCAATTTTTAAAATTTCAACTATGACGTACATAAATATGATCAAATATGAATCTTGTTTTTAAAGCAGCATAAACATGCAGAGAGTATAGTTACTACGGTGGTCCTTACTTCAAAATTTTGGAAAACTATACGGGAACCGGGTTAGAATTGTTCGTTTTCGATAAAAACTGTATATCGTCAGCCCAATAAAATAAATGTCTAAGTTACTTCTTGAGCAAAATGAGTTATTCACACCAAAGTGATCAGTGTGGAAAGGCGCACCTTGTACACTTCAGATTTCAAAATTTCCTACTATAGAGCGTTTTATGGTTTTTATAACAAAAATGTCTAAGTCGAAAAACGGAATTAGGCAATTTCATGATTATCCTGTATCTTTTGATATTGACTTAGGCAATTTCATGATTAGCCTAAGTTAGTCGATGTTGACTTAGGCATTAAAAAAGTCCATTTGCTTTCAGAAAAAAAATATTAATTCTTTTAAAACAGAAAAGATTTTTTTGAAAACAACACAGTACTGCTCCACAGCAAAAGTAGAAACAATTTTTGGCGTTTTGTGGGTAAATAATTGCTTTTGGTAACTAATCTGCTGCTTATGGTAATCAGTGAGCACTATTTTGGCGGTTATTGTAATTATAATTTACTGCTTGGTTGAGTTTACTTTCAAGAACTGCGGTTAGTGAAAATAGGCCTGTGCCAGCATACGCTTTAGCCCAGTTTGATGTTACTAACCAGGACCATCATGACATCCTCTTTCGCTTTAATTAACGAGTTTTTTTTTAGAGGCGCTACCGAACGAAATACTAGCTAAACGTAAGAGGTCATTTTTGCACGTGTATGTAAAGCCTTGCGAAATCCGTTACGTCATTCTTTCTCGCTAACTTGCTTCGAGCGATTGCGGAAAGCATTTCGAGTAAAAAAACGTCACATTTTCCTCGCCATCTTAAAGAAGATCTTGAAGCAATCTAAGCGTGCGAGAAATCTTTTTGGTTCAGATTTTTTAATGGCGAAATGTTGAAAACTTCTAACTGAAGCAAATTTTTGCTGAAAATTAATTAAAATCGTCGCCATGTTTGCTATTAGACTGCTAAAAAAAAGCGAATTGCTTTGAGAACCATTTGCTGTATCGACTGATAAAGAAATGTTGAGTAGTGTCAGTTGACAAAAATAGCAATACACTCCTTTTATAAGAACGATTTTCTAAAACACGAGACTCATTTTTGCTCAAAATTTAAGAACAAATTAAAAACAATGTCAGCCTCGGCAGCAAAATAAACAAAAAACAAACAAACAAAACATTCAAACTAACTGAAAAAACTGAAATTTGTGCTGATTCAAAGCGATAAAATTTCAGTGTATTTCTTGTGTTTGCAAGCAAAATTGCAACTATTCAAGATTATAAAGCTCTGTTGCTCTGCGCAAGCAATTGAGAAATTTTTTGGGCAGTTGTTCAATTTGAAAAAAGCTTGCTTTTTCGCTTTAGCAATTTTACGATGCTACAAAGCAAGAAAAAAACCTTCACTTAAGCAGACAAAGCAATAGGAGTAGTACTTCAAACATGCCCACCAAAATTGATATCGGCGCTCTTAAAATTTTTACAAAATCAAGAACAAATGAGACTGAACATCGGCAAAAAATTAAAAACAACCAGTCTCAACTCAAGATTTACCGGTTCTAAAAAGGAAGGGTGTACTTCGTATTGTTCACTTTTAAAAAATTTTGAGACCTAAAAACCTAAAGTTACTGTTAACGTATGAGTTTACCCACCAACAACCTCAAGGGCGCTTACGTCATTTAAAAAAATTATAGTATGGAAAAAGTTGTTCTTATTTCACGTTGATCCAAAAATATAATTAAATTCTGTCGTTCATTTACTATTTATTATCAGTTGAGTAATTTGCTAGCTTAGAAAAACAACGCATGGCTTACAGTATTTTTTCCATAGCAATGCAGTACGTACAGTACGTTTGAACCCATTGGTTTGATGTAGAAATGAATCTGACGTCACAATGAGACATTTATTACGTACTAACACAGGTTATGAACATCTCGCAAAGAAATTCGAGCGAGCAGTTTTAACATGTGTTGGGCGAGACGGCTCAGAAATGGCAGTTTGTCTACGAAGATTTTTTGTTCGTTAGCGCTTTTTAGCGAGCGAGAATGGCCTCTACGAGCTCGCTAGCCCGTTCTGTCATGTCGGCCCAGGTACGGCCACCAGTAATCTAAATCTAGGCTTCTATGAGTTAACATCATAGGTGTAGACTGGATGGAGCACGGGATTCCCAATTGAAGTGCCACCAATGATAAAAATAAGACAAAAAAGTTTATTGCTTCTTCAGTTTCAGTTTCGTTTAGTATTTTTTGCGACCACAGGGTCCGGGTCCCCTAACTTCAATCTTTGCCTACCAATTTGAATGTATAACCCGGTTGAAGTTAAGGTTTTTTGTCCTAAAAGTTGCTAACTCAGGCCCTCATCCAAAATTTTTATGAACGTAATGCAATAACCAGGGCCGGATTTACCACATGTCACAGTGCCAGAGGTCCTGCGCTCAGGTGGTAAGACTTTTTTCTGGTCTTCCCTATATTTGACAGGAAGATGTTGCAAAAATCTCCAACTTGCCAATGGCCCTGCATAATGTAAATCCGGCCCGGGCAATAAAAAGGTTAGTAAGCGTAACCATCAATCTATTGTACTATTTTTCTATTACCATTAAACTCCACCTTGCCAGTTTTTACGTGTCAAAATACTTTTGAAAAAAGAAATCAGCTAGGGGAAATAAAATTATTGAATAGAAATTTGAATCGTGTGAGCCTGGGTCCCCTAGCCGTACATGTACTTCTACAACTAATTATTTTCATGACAAAACAAAAATATCCTAGAAATTTCTTCGAGTGGATTATTATTTACCGCTAAAATTTTGCAAAGGGCAATGTGCATTACTTTCCTCTACTTGGGCCGAATCACTTACAAAATTTAACCCCAAAATGCACAATTTTAAACGTGTTTTGGACTTAAATTGTGAAAAGTAAAAGAATGATTTAACAATTTAATTTCTTCAACTAACTTTCACATGGTAAAAATTTGTTTTTTTAAACACATGCGAAATGTGATCCAATGGTATGGAAATAGCTTTTGTTCCAAAAATCGCCCGGTGGCTGAGAGCTTCGCCCCCAGAGCCCCCAGAGTCTCCGACAGCTGGAGGCTCTGCCACCAAACCTCCGTCTTTGATACGATCGAGTTACAGTAGTTTACTCAACACATCTCTTAATTTGGACATTTTAACTTTTGGCAAACCAGGCAACGGCGTCTTATCTTCTATTCTACGATATCATTGTTCCATAAAACGTTCCTCTTACGAAAACTTATGAAAAATCTACGACCGATTCAGTGCAACACCAGCAGGCCGAATATCTTTCTTCTCGAACCGGTTCTCACTCTCTATTCACTCAACTGCAAACGGGATTTTTTCAGCATTGTTGATAAGTAAAACTTCAAATTTGGACCTTTCCTCCGTCATTCTCTGCTCTTTTGACATTTCGAGTTAATTTACTCTTGTCCCTCAAGCGGAAACTATTCGAGTTTGTGTTGAAACTTTCTACAGTGAGCAACATCCTCCTGCACCTTTTCCGCGACAAATCTTTGTTGAACTTATGGAGATGGCTACTTCTTCTGTCGAGTTTAGCTTTGACGACATCATGCATTGCCTGGTCGACAAAGTCGCCGTGACATCATCCCTTCGACCACCCCGTGCCAATATTTTGTTGGCTACTATGAATCCAAACTTTTCCAGACCACTTCCAAGCCAAAGATGTATTACCACTACATGGATAACACTTTCGTAGTATTCAGCAACGAAGATGAGTGAAATCTTCTCTTAGACAGCCTCAACTCGCTTCTCTTTGTTTTACTTTTGAAAAGAATCTAACATGGCTCTTCGTTTCCTGGAAGTGCTGGTTGAAAAATCGCTTTCCAAGTTCATCCCCCCAAATACAGGAAAACCACATTTAT
This sequence comes from Trididemnum nubilum, assembly GCA_963965965.1. Taxonomy (NCBI): domain Eukaryota; kingdom Metazoa; phylum Chordata; class Ascidiacea; order Aplousobranchia; family Didemnidae; genus Trididemnum; species Trididemnum nubilum. The sequence goes on from OZ014475.1 coordinate 43,308,055, forward strand.
CGTTCAATACTGACAAATTAATTCGTTTTTGTCGATAAAATCTTCGGCTACTGAAGATTTTACCTTTGCAGTAGAAAGTACTGATCGTATAATTTCCCATGTAGATTTAGAATTAAGTTTTTTGGTTTATAGCAAGGTTGCAAAACGTTGTTTTTTTGCCAATGCCGTCGATTTAGTTAACTTGTATGAAAATTTGCGATAAGAAGCTTTTTCGTTTTCATCTCCTTGCAAAAAATGAGAGCGAAACATTTACTGTTTCTTGCGGATGAGGGCTAGAAGCTCTTTTGTGAGCCACGGTTTGCTTTTTAATCTTGTTTGTCTACAAAATAATTGTCTAATCGCGGCATGGGCATCAATTGTTGATCGCATTACGTCTACAAAGCCGTTCAATATAAAAAAATATTGAGAAAAATTTTGGTCTAGTTCATTGCGAAAATCTTCACAATTGAAGTTTTTAAGTGTCCCTTTAGTACTTTAGTGATTTGGGCGCTTGTAAGGAATCTTATTTTTATATTGCGTACTGTAATATAACAATCGCTTAGGTCGCTATGAATTACGAAAGGTGCAATTTTGCGCTTCAAATCATTAGTGATTGAAGTTCCACAAGTCACACGAGTGTGGAGAGCAATTAGGGGAATAGCGTTATTCCGTATCGTTATGTAATGTAATGTAATCATTGGCAATTTTGGATCGGTTAAATTTATCTAAGTTAATATTTACGTCTCCTAGCAAATATATTGTTTTATTGTTCGTGGAGAAATGGCTGAGACAAGTGGAAAAATTTTCTAAGAATTTTTTGATATTAGTTAATGATGGGTGACGATGTATGACCCCTACATTTACTGAGCGGTTTTTTATATTAATAGTTAACCACAAGGATTCCGAATTATACAGAGTAAGTTGATCTTTTGGCAATTCAAATTTAAGTTTTTATGAAATATAAACCGCCACTCCTCCAGCAGTTAAATGCGAACTAACGTGAACAAAGCTGTAGCCAGTAATTGAAATATCAGTCGAAGGTTCATCGTTAATACGAGTTTCAGAGAGGCAAATTAATAATAATAATAATAGCAGAAATTTGTATAGCACCTTTTCCTAAAGGGAATCAGATCAAAGCGCTGTTATACTACATCAGGTAAAAAGTCGAGTGATTGAAGAAAATTATTATACATTGCATCAAAATTTTTGTGAAGGGAACGAATGTTAAAATGCAGGAGAGTCAAAGAATTTTCGAAAAAGGTAGGTTGCACATTAACATTGTCAAGATTACAAGAATTACTACTAATGTAACTCCAACACCTCTATACTAGTCGTCGCTCAGATTCTCATTTCCCTTAAGAAATTCCTTTCTCGGTGCAGTTTCCTGACTAAGCCAAATAAATTCACTTAGATCTGATCCATTTGTCGCCAAAATCGCCAGTGCACAATTCCAATGAAAACAAAACTAAAATACTCAATGTCCACACGAAGCGGTGCAGACTGCCAGTAATATATGCTTTAAACGTTGTCTTAAGAGATATTGCAGCAAGGTACAAAAAACAATTTTATTTGGTACAGTTTTATTAAGCTATCCCCAATATAATAGTTAATTTAAGAAACCCATTTTCATAATTAACTTTCACAGTGAAGAATAATCGCACAAGTATAATCTTTTTTCAGCAATAATTGACCCAAAGCGGCTCTTGCCCACCACGCTTACCCTCTGCGCACGCGGATATCTTCTGCACTAACCAGAAAAAACAAATTGCTTGCGCACAAATACCCGCTGTCGACATAACTATCCTTGAAGATCAAGCGACAAGAAAAATGAAGCATGAATTTTGTGGTTATTATTACATACGAGTAAACTAAGAAGTTTCGAAAATTTCGCAATAATTTATTCCAGGATTGGCGGAGTTATTGAGCTTTGAAGAGCGCAATCCGCAAAACTTGGCTAGCCGTCGAATGACGTCATAAATGAACTAAGAGACAGACGCAGATTCTGCGTAAATAGGAGGGAGTGTGTTTCCGCCCCATTGAAATTACTTATACACCATACGGGTAATAAGCTTCGTAGCAGTGATGCACGAGAAATCTAATTCCTTTCCAAGTTTTATTTTCAGAACTGTTGGTTATACGAGTTCATTCAGTAAATTCAAGGTTACTTGTTGTAATTAATTGCAATAAACAGATTTCTTAGTGCAATTAAATGCGATTAAAAAGTTAGTGTAGCAACAATAATGACCTATAGTTCAGAAGTGAAGTCGAGAACACAACGTTCGAAGCCAAGGACAGGAACAGTCGCGGCCAATGGCCAAGGACATAATTTTTCTAAATTATGGTTGGCAAATTTTCCGCAAATTTTAAACGCAAAAGTGTTTAAGACGTATTTCGTTGTTTTTGATAATGATTCGTAAATAGCAGTTTTAAAAATGATAATTATTGTCATTCAAAATTTTACACGTTAGCAGCTGATGTTGATTACGTACCGTAGTGATTTCATGGTAATAAAACGAGGCAATAACCCGTGCAAGGAAATATAGCTAAATTACAAACGTAGAAATTGTCAATCGTATTGCCTTTTGGGTGCCGGTGCAAACGTTCACTGATGACGGGTATAGTAGTTTCCTAAACGCAAACTCTATTGTTTGATTAAACGCTATCTTTTCACGGAGCTTTTTATACATTATTATCTCAATCTATTGCAAAATACTGCAAATTTATGTTTTCCAAATGAACTGAGGTGCCTAACCGGATATATTTGTAAGCTCAAGTTTTTGGCATTGAAAAAAAATGGGGTTTTGGGCGATGGCAAAGTCCACATGTTCCATATTGAATAAATTTAGTGATTTTTTTTCGGAAAATATAGCAATTTTTGTGATTTTAAAGATTACACCATGATTACACACTTAGGTTTTCAAAGTAATTTGAAAAGAAAATATCGTAAATGTTAAATTAGAAAAGCTTTAGTTTTTCCACAATTTTCCAACTCTAAAATTTTAAACCAGTATATTTTCTTTACATTTCAGTGTATGTGACATTTTTTTCACATTCAGTGCCTATCAATAAATGATTGCGAACGTTTCGGCCGCCAAAAGACAAGTTGTTTAACTTAACATAAGGTATTAACTAGCATAAAACAACATGAGGATCGCAGTAGGGTCTTATCAATAAGGAGACATTTGCCCTGGAACCCTCTTCAAAAAGTCGACAATCGTAAAAACGAAAAAATACCAAACTTTTACTTTTTTCTAAAAATGCCCACATTTTTTACGGGAGCTTTACCTTTGATCTTATAAGGATGTGGCGCAAAAAATTGATTAAGTCCAGCGATTAATGCGCATCTCTACAGGCATTTGAACAATTATTAAACTGTAGTCATACAGTATTTAACTTCACACTTAATTTCGTAATATTACTTTATGCAGCGTTTTTTGTGATCCAATTGTTTGTTATTTGGGATTCATTGCGGTGATTTTCAACAAAGAAATTGTTCAGTCGATATGGTTTTGCCCCCCTTCCCAAGACGGCTTGCCAGTGGTTAAAGTGTTCTTGCTTATCTCAAAGCAAATTCTTCGCATTCGCTTATTTTCAGAACAAGCTGGCGTTTTTAAGACACGTACGTTTTGTTAGTTATATCAAGATCGACTAACATTTAGTGTAGAATAATATCAAAATGCTAACCCTGGTAATACCGAAATACATTTCATTATCACTAGAAGTAGTCAGTGCAAGTCATAAAAGTTGTGCCGCAAGCGCACGCGCAGCTACTCTGAAAATCTTGCGCCGCAAGCGTTTCTGCAAGCCCAAATGTATTTTCGCCGCAAGCGCAACCGCAAGCGCAAGTGTCACGTTTTGAAAAGTATAATTCTAATTCACTTACTGCTCAAACTGCACTAGGCTACAGTAGCCTACGAAACTAATATTCAAAACCAATTATGCCCGCTACCAAATTAGCAAACAAAAACGTATCGATTTCCATTAAAAAAGACCTGGATTGAAAATGTGCATCGCTTAATCTCTTTTGACGAAGAACGTCGTTATACCTAACGACAAAATACTCTCAACACTCGCACTCAAAGGAATTGAGGTGTTAAAAATTCCACTAATAAATTTATCATGTTGGTAAGCGAACTTCTTCGGAGTCACTGTTTTTTTTAATGGCTCGTCAAGGAATTTCTTTACAAGCCTCGACACATATTTTGTGCTTCTGGAGGAGCAATTAGCATCACTCTCTTACGAATGGAGAACGCTAAAAAAAACGTTTTGGTTTTTGTTTAAAGAAGTTAAACCATCCAAGATTTACTTATAAGAGCTATACCAATGCTTTCGCTCCTGTTTGCAATACTTTTCAAGCTTTCCCGTACCAGCAAAAAAGTTATAATTAATACTTTTTGTTGCTTCTTGTTTTTGAAATACGGTAAAAAAGTAGTACTGTAGTGATTAAAGCGTTTTATGCCTGAAGCAAGTATAAGATTTTTTAGGAACGAGCAGCGCAATTTAGAAAGACAATTACAAAAGCAATTTTTCTGCTTAAAATTTGATTTTACAACCATTTTTTAAATTACTTTATTAGAATTTTTTTTTGAAAAATCGGAAAAAAATACTTTGGAGAAAAACGTTTCAGCAAAAAAAGTTACCTACTGTAAATCCTATATAAGTTTTGCTAACAGTAGACGAATGAATTTTCCCATGACGTGGCTTTTTTGAACCTACTGTACCTCATCATAGTCGTAGCCATGGAGGGGGGAGACAAAAGGCCCCCCTCCCAATTGGAACGCCACCACTGCTAAGAATAATAACAACAAAGACTTTTTGATGTTTTGTTCAGCATTTTCGTGTACACAACAGTATACGAGTACTATAGATTAATATTGATATTGACAACCAAGTTGCCTGGACCCCCTTAAATAAAATTTTTGCCATCCAATTTAAATGTATAACCCGGGAGAAATCCAAGGTTTTTGTCTTAAAAGTTGCAACCTCAGGCCCTCATCCAATCATTTTGTGAACGTAACGCAATAACATGAGTACTTAGTAACCATCTATTGCACCGATTTCAAATATCAATCCACTTCTACGTTGGCAGTTTTCACGCGACAAAACATTTTTGGCAAAAAAAATCAACAAGGGAAAATGCATATGGAGCAAAATATTGAGTTTGAATTGAAGGGGCCTATGCCCTCTAGTCGAACATATACTCTTAAACCCGGTTATTTTCATGACAAAACAAAAATCTTCGAAGCAAATACTCGAGCGATTATTTACTGCTAAAAATATTACAGGAGGCAATGCACCTTGCTTCTCCCACCTGGCCCAAGTCACTTACAAAATTTAACCTCAAATTCAAGATTTTAAACGTGTTTTGGACTTGATCTGTAAGTAAAGGGGAGACTCACCAGTTTGATTTTTTTAATTGGCTTTAAAATCTTAAAAATTAATTATTTCAAATGGATCTAAAAACGTGAGAAATATGATCCAAATGGTATAAAAATAGTTTGTTTTTTTTTAAACTTACAAAAAATCGCCTAGCGGCCACTGTCTGTGATACGCTTGGGTTAAACAAGTTTGCTCACCACCTCTCCCAACTTAGACAATTTTGAAAACTTTTTAACTTTTGTTCAAGTCCTTTCTCTTTAGCAAAATCTAGGTTAGATGCCAACCCAGGCCCCGACTTCTGATTTTCCATTTTAGGATATCTTTGTCCCACAAAAAGTCCCTCTTTTTAAAAAACTTTGATGACGTCCCCCCCAACCTATCAAAAATTCTGTCTACGCCTATATGCCTCGTCAATGTTTTTTCTTAGCTTTAATCACATTTGATTGAAAAACAATCATTCATAATCGTATTTGGATTGCGCTTGCGCGATTGCGCTCAAAATTGCTAAAATACTTGCGGCGCAAGCGTCAGCGCAACCGCTTAAAAATAACTGCTGCGCAAGCGCTATCGCAAGTAAAATAGTTGCGCCGCAAGCTTGCGTTGCAGTTATTGCGGCGCAAGTGCCCACCTCTGATTATAACTCATAATTTTTTCTGAATTCACACGCAGAATACGTACGGTCGTGTTTTTGCATTAGCAACTCAAAGTTTTTGGTGTCCTGGCTCCTGGATTCTTTGTTATGGCTCTTAATGGCTTTGGTGCTTTGCAGTTTGTACCGCTTGCACCGGTTGTATTAGCAGAAATAAAAGCAAAAGTTTTATACACTGCTTTTTGCCACCTTTTTTTCCTATACGAGCTTCCACACAAAACCATCAAAATAAATTTCAGTTTAGAAAATTATTTAAAATATTAACTTTTTTATTGATTTCCATGCTTCAATGCAAGTCTTTTTTGTAAAAATATCTTTAATTCTTTCGGTTTGTTTATTTTGAATCAATTTTTTTCCTTGAAAATGGTAATCTTTAACAAATTTTACGCAAACAATTTTCTTAGGCGGTAAATCTTAACAATATTTGATAAAAACTATTCTAAAATATCAAAATATTTCTAAAGAAAGGTACAACAAAGTTGTAGCATTAGGAAATTCATTCAAGCTGAATGGGGTGCAGTAATCACGTATTGAAACAAAAATTGAAAAGGGAACACCATTTAACACGTACATTACGAAAGCAATCAAACAAATATCAAAATTCACAGAAGACAATTAGCAGAGAACAAAAAAATTACCAGTTGCATGCCTAAGACAGCTGTTTTTCCTAAATTTAAGGCTCATCAGTTAGACTTAGCAGGGCCAAAATGACAATATTACAATAATAGGACTTCCAAAAAAAAGAACTTCAAGAAAATAATTAATTGTTTGCAGATAAAATTCTGTTCCATAACAATCTAATCTTGACCCAGTAAATTATGCTAAATTAATAGATTCTTTCTTACTGAGACCGTTACCGACGAAACTCTGGGTCTTAAATGCTAAACTCACTGAAATCTTTACCAAATAAAACTAGCTTACAGGCTATTAATCTAACTGAATTCCTTCCCGAATAACGCTAAGTTATAAACAACAAATCTATCCGGTATGTCTACCGAATATATCTAAGGTACAAGCAACAAACTACATAAACTGTAAAGTTGACCGGCTGAAACTAGGCTACAAGCTACAACTGACTAATATTTTACTAATGTATAGTTGGATCAAATTCAATGAAGCAGTTACAATTGTACAGTGACGCAACAGTAATGCATCCAAGAGCAAAGAGTATCTAGGTGAAAATCAATAAAAAAAACGACGTATACCATCAACTATTAGCTTACGATATTATACCGATTAAAAACAAAATTTATAAGAGCATCATGACTCACAAAAAGACTAAAAGAGAAGCAATGACACAATAAAAAGATGAGTTTATTCTTGGCATGTCCGCCAAATTAGTTTGGTAACGTTAGGACCAAATTAACAATGAACGGTATTGTGGAATTTATCACACCAACAACTCCGTATCAATAGGAGGACTGCATCACTACTGTTGACATCAAATTCAAAAGAAAGGGACAACAAAGTTGTAGCATTAGAGAATCCATGTTTAATATTTTAATAGTTTATTAATATTTAATATTTTCAACCAAAAATTTCAAACTTCTTTGTTTTGGTAGCGATAATTTTCTAAAACATAATACAAATCTTACGTTTCTTCATTTTAATTTCATATTTTAGGTAAATATAATCTTTTTTCTGCTCTGAAACAAAAAAGTTTACCTAAAATTAAAAATTTTTATCAATGCTTTAGATTTAGACTAATTTTTTACTAAGTAATATAAAACTTTATTCAACTTCTCTATTCTGAGCTAAAACTTCTACTTTAAAACAAGATCTATTGCAATTTTTTCGGTGTCATTTGATAGTAAGCCTTGTCTTATATAGTCTTTAGTTATAAAATTTAAATCAGACTTTGCAATTTCCTTCTCTGTATCAAAATGTTTTTGCAAAAATATCTCAAACTCTTACAGTTTCTTTGATTAAAACATTAACCCAACCTTAAAAAATGAATATTATTTGAAAACGTTTAGTCAAAATTTTTCTAAAAAATTGTGTTTTTTATTGCTTGATCTTGTTTTATTTGCGGAAATTCGTCAAAATATCTTTAGACTTTACGATTTATTTGTGCAGAGTAAAAACTGTAACGTAAACAAATCAAAAAACTTGCCAAAAACTTGAGTTAGATGTTAACTTTCTTTTTTGTGTTGCGATAATTTGATCAAATCTTGGAATTTTTTATCTTTTTACTTTAAAAAATTTACCAAATAGCATAAAATTTTCCAGCGTTTTCTTGTTTTTATGACAAGTTTTTGATCAAAGACATTCAAAGACTTGCATTTTTGTTGATTTGAAAAAGATTTTTATCTAAAAAAACAAAATTTACCTAAAATATTATAGGAATATTCTTGTTAACATGGAGATAATTTTGTAAACTATCTTAAAAATTTCAACTTGAAATAAAAATTTTATTTGAAAACAGTAGTTTTTGTAGTTATTCCTGAGAATCGTTCAAAATCACACCTCTTGTCGTGATCTCGGTAATAAATTTGTCAAAAAAAAAACAGGTTTTTTGTACTTTGAATCAAAATTTTCTTAATATCTTAAAAAATTTTAGTGAATTTCTTATTTGCATAGAAATAATTTGTTTAAAGATATCTCAAAGTAATAAAATTTCTTTGTATTGAATAAAGTCTTACAAGTTTTCGGAATAATCTTGTTTGCATAGAGATAGTTTTGTGAAAAAATACATAAAATCTTACAATTTCTTTGTTTGAAACAAAAATTCTACTCTAAAAGTGAATATCATTCGATAGCTTTTAATTAATATTTCTCTAAAATTTCGGCTTTTAGTCGCTTTATATTGTTTTATTGGGATAAATTCAATAAACTATCTTGAGACTTTGTTTGAAACAATAATTCTACCCTAAAAATAAATATCATTTGATAACTTTCAAGTAATATTTCTCTAAAATTTTGTTTTTTTAGTCACCTTATATCGTTTTGTACGAATAAATTTAATAAATTATTTTGAACCTAAAAATTTCTTTGTCTTGAGCGAAAACTGTAGCGTAAAAAGTCAAAAGCTTTTGTCAAAAATCTTAAAGTTTCGTAAGTTCCTTATTTACATAGTTTGATTAAAAACATTGAAAGCCTTACAATTTCTCTGACTTGAAGACTACTTTCTCTGATTTGAAGACTTGAAAACTTGAAAACTTTTTTAATGGAAATCAATATTTTTTTGTTTACTAATTTGGTAGCGGGCATAATTGGTTTTGAATATTAGTTTCGTAGGCTACTGTAGCCTAGCGCAGTTTGAGCAGTAAGTGAATTAGAATTATACTTTTCAAAACGTGACACTTGCGCTTGCGGTTGCGCTTGCGGCGAAAATACATTTGGGCTTGCAGAAACGCTTGCGGCGCAAGATTTTCAGAGTAGCTGCGCGTGCGCTTGTGGCACAATTTTTATGACTTGCGCTGACTACTTCTAGTGATAATGAAATGTATTTCGGTATTACCAGGGTTAGCATTTTGATATTATTCTACACTAAATGTTAGTCGATCTTGATATAACTAACAAAACGTACGTGTCTTAAAAACGCCAGCTTGTTCTGAAAATAAGCGAATGAGAAGAATTTGCTTTGAGATAAGCAAGAACACTTTAACCACTGGCAAGCCGTCTTGGGAAGGGGGGCAAAGCCATATCGACTGAATAAAATTTCGTGAGAACTTGCCAAATTCTCAAAAGTTTAGGGGACCTACACAAAGTGGTCGCTCACAAGGCAGCCAACGATAAATTATCAGGTTTGTCAAAAATCAGCTCCATATTTTAATGCAATCACAAACACACAAAAAAAAATTTGTTTATACTGGTACAAATTTATAGATTATACAGTTGCAATTGAGCTATTGCGACGCGTTTCGACCTTGCTCAAGGGTCTCATCAGGCAAAAAAAACTAATTGTCACGTTCTGAAAAGTATAAAAGTGTCACGTTTTGAAAAGTATAATTCTAATTCACTTACTGCTCAAACTGCTCTAGGCTACAGTAGCCTACGAAACTAATAATCAAAACCAAATATGCCCGCTACCAAATTAGCAAACAAAAACATATCGATTTCCATCAAAAAAGACCTGGATTGAAAATGTGCATCAAATGCAATGCTGCATTTGTGCTTTTTAGCCCAACCCTTTACTCTGGCAAACTTGCCCGTATTTGGAGTTGTACTGCAGGTTTTGATGTAATTACTTATGCGCTTGTAAAACTAATTTTCCAGTGCTGTGCTTAACTGACTTTTTGGAGACTTTCATAGTTTTTTTTGCCTGATCAGACCCTTGAGCAAGGTCGAAACGCGTCGCAATAGCTCAATTGCAACTGTATAATCTATAAATTTGTACCAGTATAAACAAATTTTTTTGTGTGTGTTTGTGATTGCATTAAAATATGGAGCTGATTTTTGACAAACCTGATAATTTATTATATCGACTGAACAATTTCTTTGTTGAAAATCACCGCAATGAATCCCACATAACAAACAATTGGATCACAAAAAACGCTACATAAAGTAATATTACGAAATTAAGTGTGAAGTTAAATACTGTATGACTACAGTTTAATAATTGTTCAAATGCCTGTAGAGATGCGCATTAATCGCTGGACTTAATCAATTTTTTGCGCCACATCCTTATAAGATCAAAGGTAAAGCTCCCGTAAAAAATGTGGGCATTTTTAGAAAAAAGTAAAAGTTTGGTATTTTTTCGTTTTTACGATTGTCGACTTTTTGAAGAGGGTTCCAGGGCAAATGTCTCCTTATTGATAAGACCCTACTGCGATCCTCATGTTGTTTTATGCTAGTTAATACCTTATGTTAAGTTAAACAACTTGTCTTTTGGCGGCCGAAACGTTCGCAATCATTTATTGATAGGCACTGAATGTGAAAAAAATGTCACATACACTGAAATGTAAAGAAAATATACTGGTTTAAAATTTTAGAGTTGGAAAATTGTGGAAAAACTAAAGCTTTTCTAATTTAACATTTACGATATTTTCTTTTCAAATTACTTTGAAAACCTAAGTGTGTAATCATGGTGTAATCTTTAAAATCACAAAAATTGCTATATTTTCCGAAAAAAAAATCACTAAATTTATTCAATATGGAACATGTGGACTTTGCCATCGCCCAAAACCCCATTTTTTTTCAATGCCAAAAACTTGAGCTTACAAATATATCCGGTTAGGCACCTCAGTTTATTTGGAAAACATAAATTTGCAGTATTTTGCAATAGATTGAGATAATAATGTACAAAAAACTCCGTGAAAAGATAGCGTTTAATCAAACAATAGAGTTTGCGTTTAGGAAACTACTACCCGTCATCAGTGAACGTTTGCACCGGCACCCAAAAGGCAATACGATTGACAATTTCTACGTTTGTAATTTAGCTATATTTCCTTGCACGGGTTATTGCCTCGTTTTATTATCATGAAATCACTACGGAACGTAATCAACATCAGCTGCTAACGAGTAAAATTTTGAATGACAATAATTATCATTTTTAAAACTGCTATTTACGAATCATTATCAAAAACAACGAAATACGTCTTAAACACTTTTGCGTTTAAAATTTGCGGAAAATTTGCCAACCATAATTTAGAAAAATTATGTCCTTGGCCATTGGCCGCGACCGTTCCTGTCCTTGGCTTCGAACGTTGTGTTCTCGACTTCACTTCTGAACTATAGGTCATTATTGTTGCTACACTAACTTTTAAATCGCATTTAATTGCACTCAGAAATCTGCTTATAGCAATTAATTACAACAAGTAACCTTGAATTTACTAAATGAACTCGCACAACCAACACTTTTAATAATAAAACTTGGAAAGGAATTAGATTTCTCGTGCATCACTGCTACGAAGCTTATTACCCGTACAGTGTGTAAATAATTTCAATGGGGCGGAAACACTTAATGAAACTGTAATAATAAAATTGCTCTTTGTACCTTGCTGCAATATCTCTTAAGACAACGTTTAAAGCATATATTACTGGCAGTCTGCACCGCTTCGTGTCGACATTGAGTATTTTAGTTTTGTTTTCATTGGAATTGTGCACTGGCGATTTTGGCGACAAATGGATCAGATCTAAGTGAATTTATTTGGCCTAGTCAGGAAACTGCACCGAGAAAGGAATTTCTTAAGGGAAATGAGAATCTGAGCGACGACTAGTATAGAGGTGTTGGAGTTACATTAGTAGTAATTCTTGTAATCTTGACAATGTTAATGTGCAACCTACCTTTTTCGAAAATTCTTTGACTCTCCTGCATTTTAACATTCGTTCCCTTCACAAAAATTTTGATGCAATGTATAATAATTTTCTTCAATCACTCGACTTTTTACCTGATGTAGTATAACAGCGCTTTGATCTGATTCCCTTTAGGAAAAGGTGCTATGCAAATTTCTGCTATTATTATTATTATTAATTTGCCTCTCTGAAACTCGTATTAACGATGAACCTTCGACTGATATTTCAATTACTGGCTACAGCTTTGTTCACGTTAGTTCGCATTTAACTGCTGGAGGAGTGGCGGTTTATATTTCATAAAAACTTAAATTTGAATTGCCAAAAGATCAACTTACTCTGTATAATTCGGAATCCTTGTGGTTAACTATTAATATAAAAAAACCGCTCAGTAAATGTAGGGGTCATACATCGTCACCCATCATTAACTAATATCAAAAAATTCTTAGAAAATTTTTCCACTTGTCTCAGCCATTTCTCCACGAACAATAAAACAATATATTTGCTAGGAGACGTAAATATTAACTTAGATAAATTTAACCGATCCAAAATTGCCAATGATTACATTACATTACATAACGATAAGTAATAGCGCTATTCCCCTAATTGCTCTCCACACTCGTGTGACTTGTGGAACTTCAATCACTAATGATTTGAAGCGCAAAATTGCACCTTTCGTAATTCATAGCGACCTAAGCGATTGTTATATTACAGTACGCAATATAAAAATAAGATTCCTTACAAGCGCCCAAATCACTAAAGTACTAAAGGGACACTTAAAAACTTCAATTGTGAAGATTTTCGCAATGAACTAGACCAAAATTTATCTCAATATTTTTTTATATTGAACGGCTTTGTAGACGTAATGCGATCAACAATTGATGCCCATGCCGCGATTAGACAATTATTTTGTTGACAAACAAGATTAAAAAGCAAACCGTGGCTCACAAAAGAGCTTCTAGCCCTCATCCGCAAGAAACAGTAGATGTTTCGCTCTCATTTTTTGCAAGGAGATGAAAACGAAAAAGCTTCTTATCGCAAATTTTCATACAAGTTAACTAAATCGACGGCATTGGCAAAAAACAACGTTTTGCAACCTTGCTATAAACCAAAAAACTTAATTCTAAATCTACATGGGAAATTATACAATCAGTACTTTCTACTGCAAAGGTAAAATCTTCAGCAGCCGAAGATTTTATCGACAAAAACGAGTTACTTGACCAAAAAGTAATGGCCGACCTTTTTAACAACTTTTTTTGCACGTTAGGTAAACAATTGAATGAGGATATTCCCAAACATCAAAACAATCACAACCAAAATTATTTATTGTAAAGCGCTTCCGAATCAAAATTTTTAACAGTTTCGACCCGTAATAAAATTATTAACACAATACACCCGCTTAACGTAAATAAAGCTGTCGGCCATGATAACATTTCTGCCTACTTCCTTTTTATCGCTGCTGCCAATGTTGCACCCTATACCTCCAATGCTTCTTCGAGTTTGCATTTGTAAATGGTATCCTTCCTGAAAACTGTACCTGCGTCAAAATCATTTCCATTCACAAAAAAGGGATAAAACTAATTCTAATAAGTATTGCCCAATCTCGATTTTGACTTGCTTTGCAAAAATTCTTTAACGTCTTATTTACTGTACGATAGATTTTTGGTTTTCTTGAAAAAACATAACGTAATACATCAAACCCAATACGGTTTTCAAAAACATACCTCTATCTCTAATGCTGTTTTGGAAATTGTTTCAACTGCATTAGCTAAAACCTTTACTGGGGCTTAATTTTTCTGGATCTGCGAAAGGCATTCGATTGTGCCCAACACGATATCTTACTAGCTAAGCTCAAACATTATGGTATACGAGGACCAGCTAACAGGCTCATAGAGACCTTTCTTAATAGATCTCAGTACACAAGCATTAACGGCCCTGATTCGGAAATAAAGTCAGTCAAATTTAGAGTTGTGCAAGGGTCAACTCTAGGACCGTTACTATTTTTACTTTATATCAACGACTTTCCAAACTCAGCTTGAAGCCTCCTAAGGTTATTTGCTGATGATACCTGCTTATTCTTGAATGAACAGTAATACGATACCACGCTTAGAAACCAAAATGAATCCAGACCTATAAGAATTTTGTCGTAATCCCATCAATTTTAATTACTTAATAATTCCATTTCAATTAAGAGAAATCCCACGACAAATATCTTTGTACTTAATTAATATACTCTTATCAACTTCAAAAAGTGTTAAATGCTTGGGTGGTCATTTCGATTCTCAATTAAACAGGACCATACCACAGCAACTGAACATAAAATATCTCGAACAGTTGGAATAATGTCCTTACTCAAACATTTCCTTTTTCAATCTGCCATGATCAAATAATACTCCCCTCAGGTTCACCCCCACTTATTATATTGCTTAATAATATGGGGGGCAAACTTTTTCCTCTTACCTAACAAAACTGAGCACGATTCAAAATAAAGCCATACAACTTTCTTGCGGCGGCATCTATTAGAATCATGTTACCCCTAACTTTAAACAACTTGGAATACTTAAATTACCAGATTTACGCGACCTTGAAACTGCTGAATTTGTGCATCTATGCATTTTCGAAACAAACTACCTTCACAACTGTCGAATATTTTTGTCAAAGCAAGCAAAATCTCGACGCGACTAACCAAGATCCACCTGTTATTTAATAACCTATCTGTCTACATACCCAGATTTCAAACAGCAAGACTTCAAAGATACATCAGATATAAAGGTGTCAAGATTTAACATGCAACCCCTGCAAATATCCAAACTGAAACTCAAAGGTTAATTAAAACTAAACTTTAGAAACATATTCTGGGCAACTACAATTAATCACTCAGTGCCACCACGATTTGTGACTTCTCGTCGCACATATTTTCTGAATTAGTAAATAGAAATCACTCAAGCTCAAGGGTGGCTGATTGACTTGAAGACCGAAAGGTCTATTCGAGGCAGAGTTATAAGTCGGGCGGGGATTTTCGGGTCGGGTTGCGGCCGATTTCGGGCCTAAACTTGACAAAATTTTGGGCTGAATTCGTGCCTGAGACGTGCTTTTTGTCTTAGGTGCACAAAAATATAATCAAAATAACTTGGCGACATTGCTGAATGAAGACTTCATTTAAGGATAATATGATAATTGGTGTACAGTGATTAGGAAAGCAGACAAAAGTTATTTAGGAAAGAACCAATTACGTTTACGTCTTACGTTTTTCAGACCTAACTTAATTTTTGTTTTTTTTCGAACATGATTTGGGCTCAAATTAATTTTCGGATTCGGGCCTGAACTAGTCGGCCCGTTTACAATTCTGATTCGTGGATGTCCCAGCTGCCTGTGTGTTTGTGTGCACTTGGAATATTAGTATTTTTTTCGCTTTTGCAAAATGAAGTAATTATTGATTTACTAGTGTCCATAGATACTTATTGTGGCGAATAAACTGAACTGAAATGAACTCCTAGTTTATTTATTTTGTTCAATTCGCCGAGGTTAGTCAGTTCAATCACGCAATCAAATCGAAAAATATTAATAAAAAGTACACAGTAGCAGCACAATCAACTAGTAAAGAAGGCAGTCGGGTGAATAGTAGCAGGAAGCCGCAAAGGAGCCTCTCGATCATTGATTCGAGCAGCTGCCTGATTGATTGATTGATTGATTGATGCTTCTTTATCCTCTTATCACGATAAAGCGACTGTGGCGCTATCCTTGGGACGAATCCGCATCCGCTTTGGGGTTAACTAATTTCCAAGCTTTCTGGTTGACGTTTCACTTCTTGGAAGTGAAAACTTACTTCCAAAATTTGCTGCTTGTTCGAAGCCACCAAGCAGAAATAATCATCGTAAAGTGTCTTATCCAAGGACGCAACAACGTGACCAGGGTGCGGGTTGAACCTATGATTTTGCGATCGAAATGGTCGTAAAAACAACGCTTTTATCCTCTCGGCCACGCTGTCGGCTTAGTTCTTGAGTCACGAGTACAAGTTGCTCTACACTACTAACTGTGTTAGATTTTCAATGGTGGATGGAATTTTTCACTCCAGTACACATTCCCAAACTTGTTGGCGTATGCATTAATCACCTTCAATTTTGCGAGTCTGCCAAAAACTATTTTATTTTTAATTTTAGAATAGAAACTATATTACCATTTTAGAGTACTGTAATTTGTAAAGTATAAGTGGCGCAGTGCGTTTTTACTTTCCAGATTTTATGGTAACCTGCTAAAACAATTATGACTAGTTTTTAAAACCAAAGTGCAAAAATAATTTTCTTTAAATGTGTTAATAAAAACAGAGTTTAACAATTGCAGTATCAAAATTGTCAAAAAAATAGCAACAAACCATGGCGACCTAGAAAAACCGGCCATGTCAACAAAAAGCGAGCGCTTCGACTGAAGGCCGACAATTGCAGTCTTCGCGCAATAGAGACAGCTGCGCGAGGTATTAGTAGTGCACTTTACGCAATATATTCAGGCATTGTCGACATTTTAACGCTAAACATTCCAAAGTTAAAAGACTAAACACTAAAACATTCTAAGGGAAACTAAGGTATCTTGTATTAGATATTGAAAAAAGTGGTTGCATACGTTGTCAAAAATTTGGCCAAATACGACACTATACGCTCATATTAGTCACCGAAAGCAACAGCGCTACGGTATTTCATAATCTGCATTACAGTGTACTAACAATGTTATATCAAACATGCTGATACCGGTATGTATATCAAGTACTATTGCGCATTAGCCAGAAAATAGTTAGTCGTTGCAATATCGTAAATTTAAGAAAGTTTCAAATCCTTTAAGCCAGACTCTTTACTACTACGTGGAATGCAAAACACGAAGTAGTTCTTAATATATAGCACAAAATAGCGCTGTGTTTTTTTGAAACACAGAAGTCGTACCATACTGAAATTTAAAAAATCATGTTAACAAAATATTTTCGACATCCCGCATCTAAAACTTGCAGAAAGAAAATAACGCAAAATATCCACCACTGCATGAGATAGTCTTGTGGAAGAGTAAGACAGTGACCCTCTATTGAGAGCATCAATA
Organism: Trididemnum nubilum; assembly: GCA_963965965.1. Taxonomy (NCBI): domain Eukaryota; kingdom Metazoa; phylum Chordata; class Ascidiacea; order Aplousobranchia; family Didemnidae; genus Trididemnum; species Trididemnum nubilum. The sequence continues at coordinate 43,325,378 of OZ014475.1, forward strand.
TACTTTCCAAACTTGTAATGAAACAAGGAGTCATTTTCTTTTATCACACCACCCTTTTTTTGTACATACCCATCAATGTATATTAAGGAAAGCAATGTCTCTTCTTTCACACTTGCTTCTAAAGCATGCAAATTATCAAAGACTTCACATTCTTTGTCGTTCAACAAGTTTGTCTTGCAGCTTGGGACAGATTTACTCCAAGCTGTAGAAAAAGTTTGGCATGGTCAATGTGGACTTTTTCAATAACATCCTATCCTATGCCGTTATAAAGTAAGTTTCTCCTAAACCCTGTCGTAATTTTCCAAACGCCTTTTCCAAAGGATCGGTGGAAAACCATCCGAGCATCACATATTCATTGCCTCTGGAGAGCAAATGCTTTGCGAGCATTGCTTAATTGAGAGGACAGACAACTTAGAAGGAATTCCGGGAAAAACAGAGAATGGACTTTTTGGTCTCAGCTTGCCATGGACTTTTACTATCTCTGTATCGTTTGGCCAATATTTCCCACACACAGCAGTATACTTCGAGACAACCAAGTTGGATCTCGGGATGACAGAAATCCATTTTTTCTTTTCTTTCTCATATTGTGGAAGTTTGTATACAGGGACTCTTTTACTACTGGAAGCATAGTTTCCTTTACAAACACTTACGCTACACGTAAGAACCATTCAAGTTTATGCAATAGCCTTTTCTCTGCGAAAATAAAGTATTGTTAGCAATACAGCTTTAGGAACTTTTGTACAGTATACTGCAATTACCGTGTGCTACGTGAGACGCAGCAATGCTATACCAGTATCTATGATTTATATTGTAGCTTTCAATAATTTCTAAAGATTTTGTTGCTTTGGGATATCATCATTCTAGATTGCTCATCCGGATCCGCAATCCGTACTATAAGTTATGCTTTGAAAAATTCAAACTAAGTTAGAAATATTAAAACTATAAGTAATTGAAACCTTAGTTTTGTATCGAGCTTGCAATCCTCAGATCCTGTTGCCTATTGCCATCACTATTGCTATCTAAGCACATTTTAATCATAAAAGCTTCCTTACCTTCTCGTACTGTTACTGTCTGTCTACCGAAATTACTGAAGTTGTTTTACTGCTTGATTGAACAAACGCAATTAATAGCTTCGCAGATAAAACATCATAAATACTGTAGCTACTGTATATCCGATAATTATACTGTATTTCTATACATTAATGTGTACTATAAGCACTGTATCTTATATCGCTGCTTCTTAACTGTAAAGTTATCTGTAGTACAAGTTAGTTGCAACATCTTGACGTCCTTCGTGGTCGACTCCTGGGAAGCCATGTCAACTTCCACTGGCAGTTAGGTTGTTGCTGTCACTAGTAATCGTCCCAAATGCCGTCGTTTTCTATTGCAACAACTAAGTCTTGTGACTGACCTAATTAGATTTTTCTCCCACAGAGAATTTCTATTGGCCTTCAGTCGAAGCGCTCGCTTTTTGGTGGCATGGCCGGTATTTCTAGGTCGCCATGCAACAAACCGAAAATCAAAAATTTGGTCAAAATTTGCGTATTTGAATATTTGCTAAAGTAATTACGATTATTGCACATAAAATATTACACATCTGCGTATTGTGGCACAGAAACAAGAAAAAAAAAGTTTTTTTTTAACTTTATTGTACCCCAGTTTCCAAGTCCCATTTATGGTTCAACTTTTAGAAACGTTAGGACATAACTTAATAAATGAACAAAATTTTTATTCTACAGATGCCAACTACAAGCTTAGCCATTAGGAAGACAAAAAAACAACAAAAAGATTGCAGTGGTAAAATACTGAAATATATTGTGACATAAATGTTGTGGCTCAATTTTGGTCTCTTGTTTCAAGATAAATCCGAGTCATCCTTGTTTCGATTTGGCAGACAGCCCTTCATTAATTGCTCAATTTCCAAAATGAACATCTGCTACGACTTGCCAGTCTGCTACGACTTGCCGTTTTGTGCTTTCTGCACGGACGCAATGCGGAGTTCTATAGCCAAAATTCAATGACGTGTGCGAGAGCTACACCAAACTCTCCCAATCCCTCTCTCCTTGGACTAGCTGAACACTTGATTTAATCATTTTTTAATGAAGTTTATTATTATAATGAATGAACAAAAATACAGAAAACGGAGTAGTCTCTAAATTTGATGTAAAGACCAATTCAGAGCCTTTGTTTCACGTTATACGACTGTTCCCTCACAGTCAATACTCAAATCCATGAAAAAAGGTCGCAAAACGCAAATTACCCAAGTTAAACAGCTTAAACGTTTTCCACACGAAATGGCACTGTTCACTTCAATCCTTGCTAGCTAATACTGAGCTCTCAGGCTCCAAGCACGATTAAATAGATACAACCAGTGATAGTATGTGGTAGATTGCCTTTGTCTCAGAGTTGTAAACGAGCTGACAAGTTCAGGCCCGAACCAGGCCCGAGCCCGAAAACATAACCCCGAACTAGGCCCGGTGCCATGGGGGGGCATTCCAAGGCCGTGCCCCCCAAATGACTGCTTGTGCCCCCCCAAACGAAAATTGTGCCCCCCCCCCAAGCGAGAACTGTTCCCCGAAGAAATTCATAGACTGGAGCTATTGAAGTGGAAATCGAAGCCTAAGACTCCCAAATTGGTGTTTACCGCCCGAATTTTCGTAATTTTTGTGGATTCACACCAGATTTCATAAAAAGTTTTGGGACAAAGACCTTTTTTTTTTTTGGTCTTCACTTAAGAATTCGTGAAAACTCGCAAGAATTTTGAGACGACTGTTCGTTTGATCCACACTAGAATAAAATGTGACCCCGTGCCCCTCTCGAATTCACATAAATAAACTTTTCGTGCCCCCCAAAATTTATTTCTGCCCCCCCAGTCACGCTATCCTGGCGCCGGGCCTGCGCCGAACCTGGCCCTAACCCGAAGACTAATTTGAAGCCCAAATCATGCCCGAAAAAAAACAAAAGTTAAGTGAGGTCGGAAAAATTCAGCAATGCTGCCAATTCGTTATTTTGATGATATTTTTGTGCACGTTAGACAAAGAGCACGTCTCAGGCCCGAATTAAGCTCGAAATTTGGTCAACTTTTTGCCCGAACCCGGCCTGACCCGAAAATCCCGGCCCGACTTACAACTCTGCTTTGTCTAGCATCCAAGATGCCGGAAATTAAAAAACAAAGGTTGATAGCTGGCAATCTAAAGTCGTCTCGAAAAACAAATAATACAAAAGACCTTCTAACACAAGGTAGCGATTCTTAAAAGACGGCCTTAATAAATGCGTTGATTAACAGCTTACTTTTAACAAAGGGTAATAATTACCCAGTAATTTGACTTAAGCGCTGATTAGACGATGACAAACAACTCTTCTATAAAGTCACAAGATTGCGAAAAACCAATAATTAATCAGACACAAATGCATACACAAAGATTGAAATTGGATCCTCGGTCACGAGCAGAAATGCAGAAAAGATTATCTTTTTTATGATTTTAACAATGCAATAAAATCAAAATTAAAAAGATCTACGGTGGAACTTTTTTGCTAAAAGTGTATTCCTGCAAGAGCGATTGCAATTGTTAAAACAATTGTGACCTTGTTGATGATGATGTGATTGGAACTTGACATCAAACATTGACCGATTTGTTGAGCAGCAAGAGAACGAGCTACTGTGGTGTTTTCTCCTAAACGAAAGAAAAAAAAATGCTTCAAAGTTTAGGCAATTATTGCATTTTATTGCATTGTTGCGGCCATGACTTTGTAAGTCGCTTTTAAACATTTTTGTTTTATCTTTAACTTTGAAGTGTTTTAGTACATAAAAATTTTTTGTATCTAATCATAATTCAACACCAACAATAAGTTCATCGCTATTCATAATATCAATTTATTTGTAATGTAAATATTGCTGGTTAACATTTAGTTTCCTGACATAGCTTATAGCCATATCTATTTATTTGCGCTACTTATGGGCAGTACTTGAAAAAAATGAAGTATACCATAACGTAAACGACAGCATAAATAGGAGAAAGGGCAAAAACGCCAAGCGTTATAGCCCACCAAAATCAGTAGTACGAGTATATGCAATTGAGCAAAAAACATGCTCAAATTCTTTACACCGATCCAACTATTGTCATTCGGAAATGTCCAAAACCTTGAACAAAAAAAGACAACTTCCTATAGCGACTCCGCTAGTACTAAAATTCGATATTATACTAGCTCTTAGTTTGCTTGAGAAGAGACGTTAAACTTCAATAAAATTTCCCACATTGCCTCAAAACAATCAAAAGTGGCTAAATAATAAAGAAAAACATGTGTACATTTGTGCACAATAATAGCAACCGTAGAATATAAGTGATTTTTACTTGGCAAATTCATTTGTACATATCTCAATCTTTTCCTTTAATTTTTTTGGTTTTAAGCATTTCTGTAATTGTAATTACATTTTATTCACCAAGATGCCTTGGTCAGGAGACATCAACGGGACTTTTTGGTCTTCGAGTCTAGCTGCCACCTGCCCATCTGTCTACCACACACAATGGAGGCTTCACACAGTCTTTTAAATTGCTGAACATCGAGCAGGGAGGATGTGAAAACCGGTTTGATCTGACCGAGAATCGAACCCGAATCTCCCGTTTCAGTAGCAGACGCTCAATCCAATGATTCTTTCATTCTTTATTTTTCAGTTTTCTGATTTACACTTTCTTGGTTATGCAGTTAAGCAAATATAGGAAATTACTTCATTGAAGTTTTTAAATAGACAATACATTTTAGCTAACGGCTCGCCACCGCTGCAATATTTTTTTGAATGGAGCTGTGTTGCTGGGCGGCATGACGCGGAGATGGACCCCGCAAACTTGTTACACGCTTCGGCGTAATACAGCGAATATAATAAAAGATTTGATTGACTTTTTCCATTAGTCACAACATACATCGATATACTCGATTCTACTGAAAAATTACTCGGTGATGATTGGTGATGATGATCTAAGTTGCATGCTGTATTGTTTTTGCTAAAATCGGCAAATTTGCCGTTTTTGGTGTATTACATTTTTATATTCTGATGTATTTTGAAGACATATTACAGTAACTATATTTTTCCACGTTTACAAACATTGGACTTTACTCACCATCTTCAACTATGTCAACTACCATCATCATTCCATGGTTAGTATGGTGCAGAACATGGCAGTGAATCACTGCAGGACCAGTAAATTGATGGGCCATGAAGCGAATCTAAAGCATCATTGTTTTTTGTTCCAATTTAATTTATTCTCATGCATATCAAGTTACAGTAAGCTTGGACAATAGAGTTACAGTATTAGTTTTGGAGCATAACCATCTTTTACAGCCAAGTTTTTTTATCTGCGTTACAATGTTTATTTTGAAAATGATGCAAACGGGGGTTCAGAGGGTATATCATTTTCGGGCTTAGGCGGCGGGCTCAGGGGTCCAGGAAAATTTTAATAGTTCATGACCTATGTGTTCAGTAAAATTTAATAAGTAAGTGTCTATTCAACTATATCGTCAAAATAGCAATATAACGTTAGAGCTAAAGAATATTCTGCCACCACCGACCAGACCTGCAGGGTGGAAATAGTCTGGTCCTTCAATGCCAGAGGTTTTCAGGCATTTTTTGCTTTTTCTTAACTGACAGCGTAGCAGTTGTAAATTTAATTGAGAACAGAGCAATTGCTCCTGGTGAGGGTTTCCGAGCCCCGGAGCAAGTCTCTCGGACCCATCTTTGAAATGGTTCTTTCCAAAGATGTTCCAAAATTATTTGTGGTAGAATATGGTTATTCCATTTGCCTTCCAACCTCGAAAGATAAGAGATACCGCAACTGACTCAACTCACCCCTCCCCCTGAAAAAAACAACTGTTTGATCCGAGAATTGAGCTCCATACCTTGAGCATACCAAACCCAACTTTTTGCCAGTCAATTTTAGTACTGTGATGTTAACCGAAAGCTGTATTTACCCAAACATTGAAAGAGCTAACGCTTTCGGGGCACTGCTACTGACCCAGCTGGGGAAGCTTACAGCAAACACAAGGTTACTAGCTGAATTTAATTTAGACAAAAGTCATCCTTATCCTGCTTACAAATTGGGATCTCATCCATAATGTAAATAGCGATTAATCGCGACAAAAACAAAGAGGCCAGGTAACGTTTGAGGGAAGGAGCCGGTGTTAGTCTTGGTACGCAATGAAGATTTTTTTCTTTGAGACTTAGGATGTGAATCATATAAATGTGCCTGGATAACAAAACCGAGCTTTTTCTAACTTGGTTTTCACACGTTTTCGACACAAGGTAACAGCTGTCGAAGAATTTTTTTTTTTGATTGCTCATCCAGTTTATTTGAGCTCACGTTCCAACACCGCCAAAGACCTTACATTATTTAATTTCCTTTTGATTTTTACATATTTTCAGCTCAAGAACCGCCGAACAGCTTTTTTTGTCTTCATCATAGTTTGTGCTTTTTCATCGGCATTTTTAACGGGTGCCCAAAAACAAAAGTATAGAACCAGTTGCTTATTATTACGATAATTTAATATTAATTGCTATACTTTTTCTCAATGTCAAATACGATGCATGTTTCTTTTGACAAATAACAAACCAAGAATTAAACAAAAGCAAACATTAATTATTTGTACAGCAAAAATTGGGCTCGTACGGATATTAGAGAATAGGTCACTACAAATCGTTATAATTTGCTTCAAATTACCGTGATATTTGACGAAGGAGGAACATAAACTGCATCCCGAAATTCTCCCGGCGTCACATATCCCAAGGTTCCAGGCACATCTCTGGTTGAATGTTCACTGTGGTCCACCACTGTGCCGACGTCGCATGGGGTGCTGCCATCTAGGACAGTTAAACCTCCAAATGTTACGTTTTTTTCTGTAAAAAAAAAAGTACACGAATTGTAATAATAGCAATTTTGTACAGATACTGTAAAAATCTTAAAAATGAGTGTGTTTTGCTTTTGTTTTGTATAATGTAATCTTCATTAGTTTGATAGCAGCTCCTAAATTTTGTTGCTTTGAAAGTTGTTATAAAAAATAATCAAAGACCACTTTAGGCGTTACTTTAAACGAAAACACTTTTTAACTTTTATAACGTGCTTTTCAGATGAAAATTGAGCAAACAGCAATTGAACCAAAAGTGCATCAAAAAAATAGTTAAGAAAAATTATATGAAGAACAAAATCATCAACATCAACATTGCATCGTAAATCAAGGCGTGAAACTAAAAATCTCAACCGACAATTAGGCAATTAATTGATCAGTTACGTCATAAGCTCACCTTCTTCCGTCAGAGCCTCAAATGCTGGGATCTGAGTGTCACACATCTGTCCATCTGCTGTGAAATAAGCTGGCACATTTCTCTGAGCCGGGAAGGTTACAGGACCTTTGTAGGGATTGTAGCTGATTACCTGAATAACATTACGTTATTTAGAATCGATGATAACAACCTTGACTCAAGTGTTCGAGTGGGTAGAGCGTCTATTATCGAAACGGTAGACTTTGTTTCAAATTTCGATTTTTTTTGGCATTCACAGCTTACCTGTGCGACGCTCAGTAATATAAGTGACAGTGTAAAGCTTTCACCGTGTGAGATAGACATTTGGGCAGATGGTGGCTTTACTCGAAAACCGAAAGTTCCCTTCGCTGTTTCCAGGCCAAATGCAACTTTTTAAATAAAATTGTAATTACAATTATTACAATTTATGTTGTTAGCATAGTCGGAATATTGCTTGATAGATGAACAGACCTTATTCTTTTTAAACGAGATCGATACTTCCTGACAATTCTAGTATCGCGTAATACCGGCCTGTAGGAATTAAATGAAATAATTGTCAGCCATAAGCTTGTTTGTAGAATCGACGGCATGTAATTGAATTTTTGACAAATCTTCAAAACTGTACTATAACGCTTTGTTAGGCTTAGGCAAAAGAGAGATACAACAATTGGGTTTGCAGAGCCAAACACTGCGGTATTCTAACTTTGCAACATGCAGGTTCAAAAATAACTTGCCAGAGTAGATATAGCAGCCAAACTAGTTTCACAAAAATACTTTGAAAATTCAAAATAATTACTTGGAAATGGTTTATGTGAAAATGTATCGGGTGTCCGATGAATACGTCGGCACTGATAAGGTGCCATTCTTGGATCGAACCAACTGGAATTTTGTGCCTGTAAAACCAAAAAATATTAAGCTAAAATTTAGTTTTGATAACATTTTAATTTTAAAAAAATAAAGAAATGCTATTTGAAATATACAGCGGTTCAATATAAAGTAAAAACAAGCTTTGCCAATTAATTGAACGCTACTGCGTTTGTCTTTGGAGCGGCTTGCCACTGCTGCGATATTTCTTTGAATTGCCTGGACGCAATAACGCGAAGATGAACCCTGCAAACTTATTGTACGTGAGTGATTATTTTTTATCGATTATTATTTAACGTTGGTACTTAAGGATTACATCCGAGACCGGCGATTTTGGCTTGAAATGAGTCCGTACGCAATGAGTTTCAAAACATAATCCTTTTATTATGCGGAAGTAGAATAATAATACATTGAAGCAACGATATCTATACATCGAGTAAACAACGAGAAGCGAGAGCAACGACACGTTACTTAAATTCTTTTTGTCTCTCGATACCCGTTCATTGTGCAATACCTCCCATAACAATGAGCAATACATGCCAAAAATCGGATACCGCAGACAAGACAAATGTAATAAATTACAGGGTTGGCCAAAAAAAATTACACCCTTGGACAAAGTGTCATAACTTTTTTTTTGGAAGGAGATAACATTTTAAAACTTTTACCATTTCTTTACGGCAATATATAGCGTAGCTGTGTAAAATTTTATTAAAAATTCTCACAAAATAACAAAATTATAGGTGTTTAAATAGTGAGTATCGCAAACTGCAATTGCATGAAAATTAACACAGCACAAATAGTAAACGATTGTTCATTCGTTCAATATTTTTCGATGTTCATAACCACTTCGTACTACCGATGAGTTTATTTATTGATTTTGACGTTTTGCTTCCCAAATCGGAAAGCTTCTTCAAAACAATTTTCGGCAGTGCTGCCTTTGCAGTTACAAAAAGATAAATGAGAAAAAATAATAGCAGAAGAAAGGTAACAGTTGTACTATTATAGTTGTACTATAACATCTATAACATCTACATCTATGTACTATAACATCTATAACAGTTGTACTATAACATCACAATAGTTGTACTATTATACCCAAAAACATGAAAGTGATGGAGCAATAACATTATATAATATTGAAAATTATTTCACTAACAGCGTGAAAAAAGAATATTGAAAAATTACGTCACTAACAGCGTAAAAAAAATTTAATAATATTTATAATAACTAGGCTGCTTCTCTAACAGTGTGAGAAAGTATGAAAAGGATCTGTTGCAAAGCAGTATGTACTAGAAAAGGTTTTTTAGCTCCACAGAGATTTATATACGGACGGAACAATTAATCCATCATTGCGATTTAAAGCGTTCAATTCCAAAGATTTTTGGTTTATCAAATAACCTTCCGCTATCCGACGCTTGTGCCAGTGTGTTTCCCTCCTTAGTATTTTAGCATTATCCCAATCTATAAAATGATCATTTTCTGCGACATGCTGACCCAGAGCAGATTTTTCAGGTCAAAATTCTTCATTGCATCAATATGCTCACGTTTTCTAGTTTCTAAGCTTCGGCCTGTTTCACCGATGTACACCTCATCGCAGTCACGACAAGATATTTGATAAACAAGGCCTGACTTTTCTCTGTCCAAAACTGTCTTTGGGCTTACAAAAAATATTAGACAAGACACAAACAGGCTTCATAGCCACCCCCACACCAACTAGCTGCAAAACACGCTTAATAGGCTCGGTGAGATTCTGCACATAGGGAACCACAGTCATGATTTTCGTTTGTTGGGATTCGCTTTCAGAGTGAGTAGGCCGTCGTTTGCGATGAAATCTCATCGCAAACGAAATCTCGTCTCATCGCAAACGATGAAATCTCATCGCAAATTTCATCGTTCTCATCGTTTCAAATTCTCATCGCAAACATATTCACTTCGACTACCATGCAAGCACAACGACGCCTGGCGTTTCCTTTATTGCGCATAACAAAGTGGTCCATGCAGTCAAATCGAAGCTCAGTTTCAGCAGGGGCGTTGGAGCTTCGCCTTCCTGGTTGTTTTGGTTCAGAGCCATAATGCTTCAAATAAAAAATTGCAATAGAGCGACGAAAAGTCAGCAGATTATCACAGTCTTTGCAGTTGGCTTCACGACCGAGTAACCACGCGTTTTGGACGCTTACGTCAACTAGCCACGTAAATAAAGGAAACCATCACTTTTTTCCGCGAATTCCACGGCGATAATTGTTAACATGCTGGTCTTGATGACCTGTGCCACCCATGGTCTTGTAGTATGGCTCAACAATATGTGCACGGTCTACATCAATCTTTTTCTTTTCTATGCGGCTCCATCTTTACATCGTTTTTATCGGTTCTGTTCCAAATACTGTAGAGCACACAGTCACAACGTTATTATCTTCCAATTGCACCAATTTCACCTCCTCATTAAGGTCAGTGTTTCTCACAACAGCTGCACAAATACCGAGTTTCCCCGATAATAAGACCTACCCGCAAAATAAGACCTAGCGTGATTTTTGAGGATGATTTTAATGTAAGCCCTACCCTTAAAATCAGCCCTAGTTGAGAGCGGCAGAAAGACAAAAGAGTCAAACATTCTTTTTTTATATTTATTCAAACTGCTTTAATGCGGTGTATGTCATCCTTTATAACTTCATTTTTTGATATATCAAAATAATACATCCCCCGAAAATAAGCCCTAGTGCCATATTTTGAAGTAAAAATTAATATAAGCCTGTCTTATTTTCGGGGAAACACGGTATCCCCTCTTTTACTGCTTTTTGTCATCTCTTTAATGGGGACCAATTGGCCTTTTCTTTCTACTTTGTTTTTGCGTATTTACCTGTAACTTCATATCCAATTTCTTTGAGCTTCGAAAACAATAATTTGGAAGGACGAATTGATTATCCATTGATATGACAAATGCCAAATCTTTGAGACTTTCTGAAAGGAAACAAAGTAACGCCAAAACAGTTGCTGCGTTTTTGCCAAACTCCTCAGCAAGTGCCACATCGTAATTTCCTTTTCGGTCATGGCAAAAATCAAATGCTACCAAATACCCGGAAGAAGTATTCAAACAAAAACATTTATATCGAAATCTTATTGGCTTTTGAATTATGTGCTGCTTTAATGAGTTTCGGTCAAGATATTCAATGAGTGCTTCGTCGTGGGATAAATATTGTTGCGGAACAAAGTGCTTGCCAAAATTCTTTAACAGGTGCGTTATCAGAAGTCTCAGTTTGCATTACCTATCATTCACATCCATTAGGTGGAAAAATTGGTAATAAACCTGATGGGCAGTTTGATACTCTGCGGAACACATATGCTGCACTTTTCTTTCTCTTTTTTGAAGCCCATGATTGCGTCTGTGCTTGAGCCGTCTGAGTTTGAACCTCATCATCTGAATTGTCAAAATCAGAATTGTGATTTCTTCGCAGCAAATACTCTCGAGCTAGCTGCTAAAAGCCGGTGAGCCTGCTGGCCGAACCAGGATCGAGCTCCTCATCTGTCTCCGCTCGCACTTCCGGAGGCTCAATGGCAATCCCAGTCACATCATCAAACTCTTCTCCCTCCTCAAGGGCATCCATAACTTTGCAAACAGTGAAAACTTGATCTATAGAAAAAATAAACCGCAGAATAATAACACTGGTGGACATGATTTTTGTTGTTTTAATTTTGAAGACGATTTCGGGATAACTTTGGGGCGCTGATTCCAAATCTAAAAACCGTTTTGCTCTATCACGTCAGGATTTTTCGCAATTTACGATTTAATTGGATAAATTTCTCTAATCATACATGCATTTCAATACTGTGCTGCATTGTCTGCTATTTGTTGGCTATTGTGATGTCACACTGCATCAAAGGCTTAAGCAGTAGTACCCAGGTAGCATCAGCAAACAGAGTTAGAAAAGAGAATAGATAGCCATTACTATGCATGAGCACTTGAACAAAGTCGATTTATTGACCGTTTCGGTATGGGAGTAGAAAATGATCAAAAGTATTAATTGAGTCTGCTAGCAATACTCCCAAATCAGTTACTAATTGGCTACTATGCTTTAAACTTTATATGCACCACGTCATTTGTAATGTACATAGACTAACTGCTGGTAGTTGTAGACACGCACAGTAAAAAACTGAGTAAGCTACTTGTCAGATCATACAGTTTTGTGAACATTATACTGCAGTCATTCGCAAAGCTTTGCATTTGATAGAATACTTCAGTTCGTGAGGATACTAAAAGTAGACTTCATACTCTTAAAGCAAACCTTTCTGTTTAGGAAAAAGAACAAAATTGCTAGTGGTATAAAGTTAGTTGGAAATTTTAGGCTGCTGTGTGAACAGTTCACTAAATACTATGTCATCACGATCAAGAGGCTGTACGAATGATCCTAATATTTTTTGTTATATTTGTGGAGAATATGTAGTAAAATCTCAACGCCAAAACATCACAAGTTTTGTTAAAAATGTTTACTATGCCTACTTTGGAATTAAGCTTGGGGACCAAGATAAAACATGGGCTCCACACAAGGTTTGTCCAAGTTGTGTTGAATCACTGAGACGTTGGAGCAAAGGAAAGCAGAAATCTATGTCTTTCGGTGTCCCAATGGTGTGGAGAGAGCCTAAAGGCCACGGCAATGATTGATACTTTTGTAGCTGTTATGTTTCTGGGTTTAACATGAAGAATAAGCATAACATTCAGTACCCTAATTTACCGTCCGCTATTCGTCCTATTCTTCACCAGCCAGATGTTCCTGTACCAACTCCTCTTCCAGTTTTGATAGACGTTGAAGATTCAACTACCAGTTCTGATTTGTCGTCTTCTGAGTGTCAATCAGAATATGAATGCTCTGAAGGTGAAAGACCAAGACTTTTCAGTCAAAAGGAACTAAATGATTTGGTACGAGACCTGGATTTGCCCAAAGTTTCTGCTGTTCTTCTTGGTTCTAGGCTAAAATCTCGGAATATGCTGGATTCTGAGGTCACATTCTCTTGGTACAAGCATCGTGAAAAAAAATATCTTCCATTTTTCACCAAAGAAGATGATCTGGTTTATTGTGTTGATATCAAAGGTCTTATTGAAAAATTAGGCACTACTTATGAACCAAGCGACTGGCGCTTGTTCATTGATTCATCTAAACGAAGCCTAATAGCAGTGTTGCTCCATAACGGAAACACTTTTGCATCCATACCTCTAGCTCATTCCATTCATATGAAAGAATCCTACGAAAATATGGAAATTATGTTGACCAAATTGAAGTATCACGATCATGCATGGAAAGTATGTGTTGATATAAAAGTATTAAATATGCTGCAAGGCCAGCAGTCTGGATATGCCAAGTTTCCTTGTTTGTTATGCGAATGGGATAGCAGAGATAAAAAGAATCACTGCGTCACACGTGAATGGCCAACAAGGGTATCAAGAACACTTGGCCAAAAGAATATAACCAATCCTGCCCTTGTAGAATCTTCCAAAGTAATACTCCCACCTCTGCATATCAAATTGGGCCTAATGAAACAGTTTGTTAAAGCCCTGGATAAACAAGGCCTATGCTTCAAATACATATCTGAAAAGTTTCCCCATTTGAGTGCAGAAAAAGTCAAAGAAGGTGTCTTTATTGGTCCACAAATCAGGATGTTGATTAATGATGAACTCTTCATAACAAAGATGAACGATACGGAGAAAAACGCATGGCAGTCGTTTAAAGATGTCGTGTCTAATTTTCTTGGTAACAAAAAGAGTCCAAATTACCAAACAATTGTGGAACAAATGCTAACCAATTTCCAAACACCAGGTTGCCGAATGAGTGTTAAAATCCATTATTTGCATTCCCATCTTGATTTTTTTCCTGCAAATTTAGGCCGCATGAGCGAGGAACAAGGTGAGCGATTTCACCAGGATATTAAAACAATGGAAACACGGTACCAGGGACGATGGGATTGCTCGATGATGGCTGACTATTGTTGGTCACTGAAACGAGAGTGCCTAGTACACAATGAACTTGGACGCAAAGCAAGAAAAAGAAAATTTACGGCTTGTGACAAAGATGTGTAACTTTCTTGATGATTGTGCCTATGCTAAACGAGCTAGCTGCATGTCCGTGTACTCGCATTTATGTTAAATATCGCTATTTTACTTAAAAAGTGTTTTCATACTTCGTGAAAAATCCTTACGTGATAGAAAAATTCTAACTACAGATTCGGAATCAGCACCATCAAATTATCCAGAAACACCTATTGCTATCCAAACAACATAAAATTTTTTAAAAAATGTCCACCAGTGTAATTTGACGTAGTTCATCCTAGTGGTCGAGATCTCGACCACTTTTCTTCAAAACCATGTGTTCCAAGTAATTTTTTTCAATTGAAATTTTTTTTAGTTTTTAATGAAAGTTAATACTATTACTTATAGTTTTCTAAAGTTTCAAAAGAATTTACTGGTATTTCATATCCAACTCAAAACAAAAAAGAAAATGGACACTTACTGAGATGTTTCAGCCATTGTTGTTCTTCAGAAAATGTTGCGTGTGGCACATAGCGAAAGCCAGACTTTTGATAAAATAGGGATTTAATATGCCTGAGTAATCTAATTTATCGCCAAAACAGTTTCTACGAAAAAAGCAACTTTTAAATTTTAACTGTAGCCTAGTATTGTGCAATGACGAAAATGGTCGATATATCGACGAGTAGGAACTATATAATGGGTTAAATAGAATCAGCCATCACCCAGGATTTGTGGTGGTTTTGTTCTTGACCTCGATTGCAAGCTTACATTGCTTAAAGCATTGACTTGATGTTTGGTTTGAATTAATATAGCTGCTACAGAAGAACTTGCCGATACGAGTATACGTCTATCTTGATTTCCGAGGATGCTAGTACCGGTAACCCCCGTGATGAGTGGTCGTCCTGTTGGTGGGTGCAATGGACATTTAACTGTGTTGATTAAAGAACTGGGCAAGATCATGAAAGATAGAAATTTTATTAAAGGCCGAGATTGTATCCAGCTGTGAGCCCAACTTGAGGAACCCTATCGAAAGTACGAACAGGCTGTATTGAACTTATTAAGTAGGCCTACAATACCTTCTACCAGTGATCAGCATCTCGAATATTTACGTCAACTGGCTGCAGCTAGGATGGAGGTCGGCGGCCTGACAGATCTTACGGGCTACTTTATTGAAGACGCTTTGACAGTCTCCTGCTTAAGACATTCTCAAAGGCCAACCAAGGCTAAATCTGAAACCATTGTCTCTGAAGTAATACCGGTATTTTCCAATAGCAAAAAGCTCCAAGAAGCCAGGCTGACAAAAAATTGGGCCTCCTATTTCGCCGCGAAAATTATGAATTAACGGGTGTGAGCGACGTGAGGGGTTGCTTGATTAACAAAATCTGGCTCAGTTAGCCCAGAAGCTAAGCCTTGCTGAAATACCTTCAAGGCAAGGAAGAAAACGTTACTCATAGGTTCTGGCGATCATCAAGGCTGAGTCCGAAGTTGACGAAGCCAGGATTTTTACCGAAGACGACGATCAATTGCTTGGTGATGCATAATAAAAGAACACCAGAGTCTTGTGCATGATCGTGTTGCCATCGGTTCAGAGGAAAAGGTAAATGACTTTATTACCTCTCTTCCCGGTAATTCGCCTGAATTGGATAAGACATCTAAGCCTATTTCAACACAATCGTGTGATGACCACTTTGCGAATGCGAACAATGTGTACCCATGTTGCCTAAGGGCCAGTTTAGCCTAGCTGCCTCTCTCCTCAAGCTGCCTCTTTCAGCTCCGCAGCATCTTCGACTGCGCAACAAACCGCTTGTTTACCGCATAATGACATAGCGCATGAACTTGCTGCCTATCGAGATTTGCTGACTGTCGATGGTGTCCCGTCGTTTAGTGGAGATCCGTTGCAATATCATCTGTTATGGAGCCTCTTAATTTCGGTGTTTTGCACATTTTTGGTGAATGTGATCCTGGGGTAGCGCTTCAAATGGTAATAAAATTGTGTTCAGGTAATGTTCTTGCAGCCATTTGCGGCTGGGCCTCGATTCCTGATAAGACTATTGCTTGGAAACAGGCTCTTGATATATTGTGACGCCTATTTGATGGTCAATGTAGGGCTGGCTATTGGAGGCCGTGCTGATCGTGTTTGTGAAGGTAGGCTTGTTCATGATGATGTAAAGGATTTGCGCTCATTTTTGATTGATATGATGACCTGTCAGCAGGTATTGGTTAATAATGTTTCTGGTTCGCAGCTATATTCCATTGCGATTACTCAAAAGATTTGTCTTCGATTCTCTTTCAAATTGCGTGAAAAGGTACGTGAAGCAGCTTCTAGGCGTTGTAATAGCAATGTTCTTTACGAAGATCTGGTTGATCTTGTGAGCAAACGCCTAGACCAGTTGGATACTTGTTATGCTGAGCTTAAAGACTCAGGATCAAAACGTAATGCTGTTGGCTACGAGAGTAAGCCTAAATCAGCACTGGCCAATGTTTTATAGTCGGATAAGTCAAGCCCGGCTTCTGATCGGCCAGTTTGTACTGTACGTGAAGCTTCATCCCATGCGGTATATCAGTGTCCGCGTTTGACTGGTATGGCGGTTGATGAACGCAGATTTAAGGTGAAAAGTCAAGGCCTGCGTAAAAATCGTTTGAGTCACGGCCCCAGAGTGTTTAGTAGCAACTCGTCCAAGCGGTGTGGCGATTGTAAAGGCAAGCACCACACGCTGTTGCATATTCCTTAGAAGTCCCCAGGTGAACTTGAAGTTTTGTAGAGGGGCCTAAACCTCCTACTTCTTCGTTGGCTGGCACCATGGCCAAAGTTGGTGCAGCAGGTTCGTGTAGCGCTGCTATTTGCCTGAAAGTTTTGCCTGTTAAGTTAAAGAATTGTGATACTGGAGTGTGTGAATGTGTATTGTATGCTTGACTCCGGGTAATTGTAATTGTAATCACATTATATTCACCAAGTTGCCTTGGCCGGAGACAGCGAAGGGACCTTTCGGTCTTCGAGTCAAGCTGCCACCTGCCTACCTGTCTACCACACACGGTAGAGGCTTCACAGGGTGTGATTCACATCTACTGTCCAGTAAGCTGAACGTTGTTTGGGCCTAAAAGGAATTTCTGATAGGACTATCATGCGGACTGCTGTGGGTAGACGGCAGGAAATAGACTCAGAGGTGGTGAATTTTGAAGAGTGTAGCCTATGTGAACAGCAGTTTTATCCGCTTAAGGGTGCCCTAGTTATTGACCGTTTGTCTAATGTGAGCAATAGCATTCCTCGCAATGGTGACTTTTTCGGCCACACCTACTTGAGTGACTTGGATTTCCGGAAATCGACAGTAAAGATGTTGGTTCGATTATTGGTATCCGTTCTCCCGAGATACATGAGCTCAGGCAAACGAGACGTGGTG
Source organism: Trididemnum nubilum (assembly GCA_963965965.1). NCBI lineage: Eukaryota > Metazoa > Chordata > Ascidiacea > Aplousobranchia > Didemnidae > Trididemnum > Trididemnum nubilum. The sequence continues at coordinate 43,342,941 of OZ014475.1, forward strand.
GTGAAAGCAAGCCTTTGGGCTGGCCACAGTCCTTTTAGTTGGGTGGTGTTTGGTGACAATAGACATTCAGCTAGGACTGGGAATCGTACTTTGGCTCTACTTGAGACCAAGAGCAATTTTGTTAACTTGTGTACCCCGGTGGAAGTGGGATTAGATGAGCTCCTTTGGCGCCAGTATGACCTTGATTGGAGTGAAATTCGTTACACTGAGGCCTTGGCCGTGTCTAAGGAGGACGATAGAGCCCTCAGTATAGCCAAAGAGTCTTGTGTGGTGGTGGATGGGTATTATCAAACTAAGCTGCGTAGAAGGATGATGTTGTGAAGCTCTCAAATAATTATTCGCTGGCCTAGCAGCGCTTAAGGATACTGGGCAATTGTCTGATAAGAGATCCTGAGACTCATAAAAAGCATAAGGAGAAAATTACGCAAGTGATTGCTGATGGTCGTGCTGTAGAAAATAATGATGATAATGACTGCGCTTCTAAGCCTGATTATTTTGTTCCCTATCATTGTACTCGACCATCTGCTAAGTTCCGAGTTGTATTTGATTGTGGGCACGTCATGCTGACACCTCCCTTAATGACAAATTGCTGCAGGACCCTAATTTGGTCCACTGTTTATTAGGGATGTTGTACCGCTTTTGTCATTATAAGTTTGCGTTTTCGACTGATGTGTCAGCTATGTTTTATCAGGTTCGACTTCATCCTGACAATCGTAATGCTGTTCAGTTTTTGTGGTGGGTCGATGGTAATCCGCATAAGGCCGTTAATAAGTATAAAATATGGGTGCATACGTTTGGTTTGATTTCAAGCTCTTTTGTCGCTACGATAATAATAATGCTGTTGGTGTGTCGGTTAGAGCGGTTGCTACCGCATTGGATGCCGTTTGTGTAGATGATTTTTTGACTTCAGCTACTACCGAGGAGGAATTAATTGTTCTCATTGGCGAATTAGGTAGGCTGTTAAGTAGTCGTGGTTTTCATCTTACTAAGTATTCTAGCAATTCTGAGCGGGTACTTGCAACGGTTCCACGGGACAGGTTGGCCCATCGCATCGAAGTTTCGAGTATGGCAATTTGCCCAGTGGTAAGGCACTTGTGGTCGCGTATAATGCAGCTACGAATGGCTTTGTTGAGATGGCAAAAAATTGAAAAAAAAACCGTGTACAAACGAGGCATAGTATCGATGACAAGTCAATTTCTTCAGCCGTATCTGTTGGTGGCTATGCTGATTGTACAGAGGATATGCAAAGAGGTCACCTCATGGGATGATGACATCGGTGAAAACAACCAAGCTGCAATGAAGGACTGGTTTAGTGCAACTTCCTGTTTACAAAGCATCAAGCTTCCGCGCTGTTGTTTCGGGCTGGCAGAGGCTGCATCTATCGAGCTCCACACGTTTTCTGATACGAGTACAATGGGTATGGGTGTTGTGAGCTACTTAAAAATATAATTGAATACCTGAAAATTGAACTGCCCCAGCTCCAGGTTTATAGAAAATTGAGTTATTGATTGTGTATTGCTCGTAACACCATAGCCCTTTTTCTGAGTAAAAAAATGCTCGAAATCACTTCAGCAACCCTGTGGTTTACCAGGTCAAAAATTTGTCTGAGTTGAAAAATAACCCAACTTTTGGATTTGGGCTGTTGTTTCATTTAAATTGCTGTATCTGCCAAATGCGAATTTTGTTTTCTGTTAGTAATTTTAACTGCTGTTTTTTTTGTAATAATCGTTCAATGCATAAAACGTCTTGCTTTTTTCTCAGAAGCATTAAACAGACATTATTTTTCAAAACTACTTGTTTAATTTGGAAAAAATTGCAGCGAAGTTGACTGCTTTTGAATCTCAAAAGCAGTCAAACTCAGACAAATTTTCAACCTGGTAAACCACAGGGTTGCTGAAGTGATTTCGAACATTTTTTTACTCAGAAAAAGGGCTATGGTGTTACGAGCAATATACAATCAATAACTCAATTTTCTATAAACCTGGAGCTGGGGCAGTTTTATATATATTGTATTGCTTATATATATAGCTTTATATATATATAAGAATGTATACAATGAGGTGACGTCTTTGTATACATTCTTTTTCATAATGTTCTTTGGCTTCCTCGGGGAAGCACCGAGGAAGCCAAAGAACATTATGAAAAAGAAGCACTTTGTTTTGATTTTCAGCAAAATTTGCCATTTCCGCGTTTGTCATTTGGGAAATTTTTAACAAAAGACTCTGGTTTTGTAACGTTTGTATTCATTCATGCACCTCTGGAAAGCCAGTAAGTACACTTGGCCAGAATGTTTGCAAAACGTGTTTGCAACGAGGTTGTCAGCTGCTTGCATCATTACATCAATACCAAGATACACAGAATAATAAAAAATCTCGATCTGCTCTGTGATGGTTGCAGAGGACAAAATCATAACAACGCGATGGTGAGGTTTCTTTTTAGCCTAGTTTTTGGAGCAATTTTGAAAATATCACATTGCATCTGCCTGTTCGAAGAGACTCTTTTCTTCCAGGCGATCGACATTTTGGAGTTTTGGAGCGAATGAAGTGAAAGAAAGACACTGTGCAACATTACGAAGAGTAGGAAGAGTTGATCTTAAGAGGGATGGCAGGAGGTATACCGCGAAGGGAATGAAGGAGAATCGCTGCAAGCAGCAACTTAAATCTCTTAGCAAGCTGTGCCCCATTGCTGTAAATGTCGTTTTGCGGGTGGGGCGCAGGCTTCAGAGGGGCAATTTGCGGTTTGAACTAAAACATCCATATATTTTGCCCAAGAGGCATCCTGTGACAAAATTACTGGTTCTCAACGCTCATGTGCAGACAGGCCATGTGGGAATTCAGCATCTATTGTCAATTTTACGTTATCGAGACTGGATTATGGGAGATGCAGCGACAATAAAGCACAATGTATATCGCAAAAATCAAGGCTGTACCTTGAGCTCACGTTATAAACCCTCTCTCTGATGTGCGAGTCAAAACTGGGCAGGAGCCTTTAATGCTTGTGGAGTGGATAACGTTTAGGAGTGGATAACGTTTTGTGAAGTGGATAACGTTTAGCTACGCTAAACATTATGGTTGCATTTTACATGCCTTCCTAGCGGAGCAGTTTATCTTGAACTTGATGAGTCCCTTTCTACCGATGCATTTTGGGGAGCATTTTTTCGTTTTTTGTTTGCTAGAGGTTTTTTTGTCACATGTGTATCTCCTAATAATGGCACTAATTTTCATGGTGCAGTTACGAAATTGTCTGGGTGTAAAGACAAAACTATTGATCAGGGGCGAGTATTGCATCAAATTACCTGCCTTGTTATCCGATGGCATTTTATTGCGCCAGCTGCATCACACGCTGGCGGAGTATTGGAAAGATTGATTCCTAATGTATGCGAAATTCTTACTGCATGGTCTGTTGATCGTCGATTATTTCGTGTGCCGTCTGATTATGATTTGTGGACTAATTTTAAACATTTAGAGGCGATTTTGAATAGCCATACGCTGATTCCAGTCAGCGCTGACTCTGATGATGTTCGTGTTTTGACCCCTATGGATCTTTTGAATGGATGTATTGATGCACCGCTGTCGCCTGGCAGCTTAGCTCATTGTGACGGCCTTCGGACTTCGTGGAAAGGTAGCCAGTTGTTTGCCGATGAGTTCTGGCATAGATGGCTTTGAGAATATTTGCTTTTATTAAATGTTAGACAAAAATGGCTTGTGGCAGTTCGTAATTTTTGTGTTGGGGACCTAGTTTTGTTGTTGACGGCCAGTCGCTACGTAATAAATGGCACAGAGCTATAATCACTGATGTATTCCCCGACCGTGAGAATGCAGTGAGGCGGGTTCGACTCAACACTGCTTCGGGACTAAAGTTTGTGAGAGATGTTCGAAAGGTTTGCCTTTTAGAAGGCGTGGAGTAACATGTAGGAAAGCCATTGTTCCCGAAAGCGCTTTTTAGTTGGTTGGTTTTGTTGTGAGTTATGATGTTTTTTGTGTTATAATGTGGAAAATATTTTTTGAGTGTAATGACGTAATATATTAGGCCGGGCAAATGTAAGGAAGTGATTATTTTTATCAATTATTATTTAATGTTGGGTACTTGGAGTAACATATGGTACCGGTGATTTTGAATATTCTGCTTTAGAAATGCGTTTGAAATTCCTTTTGTCTGTTTTACGTTCAGTTAGGCCACGCCAGAGTTATCGCAGTTCATCGTGGTACGTAGATTTTGCCGGTAAGTTGCTAAGCATTAGAGTTAACGATATTTTTCATGTTTAGGTAGTCGCTATAATGCTTTAAGTGTCACTATTGGTATTTAGTGGTTTGACTGCTCAGATAGAATCACCCAGCACCCGGGATTTGTTCTGGATTGTTTTTGACCGGTATTGCTAGCTTTCACTCGTTATACACGCTTCGGCGTAATACAGAGAGTTAATGAAAGATTTGATTTGATATTTGGATTCTTTACAGGTCCATGCAGATTTTTGTCACACCTGATAAGAGGAAAATTTAAATATGGTAAGAATACTAATGAGCAAAAATGATAAAACGAAATCAAGTGAAAAACAAAGGATAAATGTGGTTACAAAACATCAAAGATTGGACGAGCATTACACTGGAAAAAATGATGAATGCATCAAGAATCAAAAACAATGAAAAAAAAATTATGTTCTAACGGCAAACTACAGATGCAACTTTACAAAGTCCTTCATCGTTTTATACTGTTGTTAAATAACTATTCATCAGCTCGAACCTTTTAAACTACAAATATTGCTCGCAGAGCCTAAAATGATCTTGCCTGGAATATTTCACACTTCAGCGACTATCTTTTTTACCAATACCGCATTTGGCGAAATATAATTTAACAGCAACTGTTAAATAAACACCAGAACGTAAATCTATGAAAATATGAAAACTCAAACGCACAGAATTATTTTGTTGTACTCGATAATTTGAAGTCTATATTATATTGCAAAAATAAATAATCGAAAAAGACACATTAATTTAGCCTTGCGTCACGCGGGCGACTTTATTATGATGGAAAATGTGCCCCACGCCACTATTTCGCGATCTTTCGCTCGCATGAACCTGGCGCACTGCCTTTGTCTAACCACACCAACGCATTTCACGATGTCAATGCCATTATCATTGCTGCTCAAAAATTATTACCTATAGTCAGTACTTAACTTATAGGAGGTTGCTTTCCCCCATCGAGAGTTAGCGTCCCACCATCGAGATTTAGCGTCCCCCCATCGAGATTTAGGTGTCCCCCCATCAAGATTTGAGCGCTGGATGATCAGACGAAAAAGGCCTAACTCTTCACCTAATTTTGGCGAAAAATCACTTCAGTTCCCGGCGAAAACCTTTTTTTTGGTGTTCATTCAATTAAGCGACGGAATTACATAATCTTCACTAAAGTGCTTTTGCATGCCAAATGCGTTTGGTCAAGGCTGCAAAAGCCATGCAAAATTTTACAATTTAGGTACTGCCTATAGTGTGGCTTTTATTTAATTTTTTGATTAGTTTTGAGTTGAAAACGTAATTTAAAGGAAATCAGGACCATTTATTGGTAAAAATGACATCCTTTTTTCAATGATGTCATTGGCAATTCAAATTATTATTGTTGTTGGATTGCATAATGCATATCTATCCTCCTGTCACCGGACAGCGTCAGAAGCTAACGAGTGGAAGATCCGCACACATTTATTGTGATGTAACTACTTAATTTGTTTTTGGATAGAAAAATCCGCACCTGCTTAGAAGTTTTCATGTTCCTACCAAGATCTTGCTCACTCAGTTGGCGCTTGTTCGAGCCACCAAGCAGAGATAATCATTGTAAAGCTCCGTTTTCAAGAACTCCATAATGCAAATTCAGCGTTCAAGTCACAAAAGGTCGACGCCAAAGGGAAGGGTATTATGAAATGCTAGCGCCCAACTGTTATTGCAATGATCATTTTGGTATTGCCAATCATACCGGATATCGCTCGGTCCCGAGAATCTTTCGCGATTGAGCAGTTGCAGATTTGAAAGCTCAATTACGAATTTTTCTGGATAAATTTCACTTTCCGGAGTGTTTCGAAAATCTCTGACGTAATAAGGCCTGGGAGGAAGCGTTTTGTCGTATGGAGTAGAAGGTTGTTCATCTCCAGTGACTATGATTGTCATCAGAGTATCGTTGTATCTGAATGCAAAGCCAAGGGAACAATTATCGAGCGGATCAGCGACTGACTTCAGCTGAAAATAAAACATTTTTATTGTCATAATCATAACATACTGTACATAGAAAAAATCAAGTCAACAATGTGTTGTGACGATATGACAATATTATGCGCAAAGCCAGTATGGAAAAAAGAAAGAATGTGAATAAAAATTGTGATGTTTGATTTAATTGTGATATTTTGACGTTTGCGGGGCCAGAGTTTTAATGTTTAATGGTTTACGTGCTATCTGCTCTAAAGACTACCAACGCAGAAGCCTAGGGAAGAGCACCACAACGGCGACTACTTAAAACAAACAATGCGAAAAAGTTGTTCTCTTCAAGCAACGGCGACTACTTAAAATAAGCAATGCGAAAAATATTTACCTTACAGGCGTAAACAATTAAACATTAAAACTCTGTCCCCGCAAACGTCAAAACATCACAATTAAATTATTATTAACATCACAGAACAATAAAGTTGCTGGGTTTAAATAGCTGAAATTAAGCCAGCCAGGAGACGTCTTCTTTAGCTCAAGTGGTAGAGCAGTGGGCGGTAATCCAAAAGCTGCAGGTTCGAATCCTGTGGGAAAACAATCATTGCTTGTTTGGCAGCCACCGTTCTGGTGGCTCTTCGCAAGGCTTCCGCACTGGTTGCCTTAAGGCCAGATAGCACGTAAACGATTAACCAACAAGAATTTTGGGCAAAGATCAGAACAAAATTTACAAAAAGAATTTTTCACTTAGAAGTATTGTAATATTATTTTCATTCATCCATTTTTAACACGTTTATCCCAAATGACCAACTTTTATAAAAATGGCCCTCTTAAGTTGATGTGAGAAGCTATATCATGATTTATTTCAACAACCAATTGCCAAAATATATCAGCTTTTTTTCACTCATGATTTTTCAGAGTAATTTCTTTGAAGAATATTTTGTACTTGGCACACGCAACATTTTGGTGGCTAGTTAACTAACCTCGTAAGATCCCGGCTTGTTGCAAACAACAGTCCAATCAGCTCTTCCACCTGCAGGAATAAAGGTTTTTCCTTGTCTTGGTCTTTTCGGTTGATCAAGATACAACCCATCAAAAGCAATCTCCCAAATCTCACATCCGTCGGTTTGTGTGAATTCGTTTTGATTTGTTATAGCAACTTCCAAGGTTGGAGCATGACCACTATTGACCATTCTGCAATGCACCAGAAGTAATAATTATTTTAACAAAATCCCACATTCGCAAATGATAAAGCCTAAAGGCATTATTAAGATTGATCATAATTTCGCTTTCTCAATGTTTTTTTTTACTGTCTGAAACATGTAGTACGTCTAAAGTTGATGGATTGATCAATATTTATCCTCCCTGACGAGGAAGCGACGTGGGCACTCTTATTTCAGACGAATCGTCGATCCTTACCCGCTCAGAAGTTGACCATCTTCCAATCTTTCCGATTGACGTTGTTTGACTTCTTTCCACGTAAAATTGCTGCTTGTCCGAAACCACCAAGCAGAAATAATCATCGTAAACCGCTCCTTGTCCAAGGATGCAACAACATGACCAGGGTACGGATTGAAAACCCAGATTACGCGATCAGGGTCGTCTTAGAAACAATGACTTAATTCTTTTAGCCACGTTGTCAACTAGGATTGCTTGAACCATAAAAGACTTAGGTTCAAAGGGATTTTACCCATAACTGCACCAAAAAGCTCCGTAATAGGTAAGAAATTTTAGAAATAATTAGTATTATTAAACCGAAAGTTTTCTAAAAATTACGAAAAACTAAAAATAATGTACATAAAATACGCAGTTTTACCTGAATCGTTTTTTCTCTCCTGTCACCATCGATAAAGTTGGGGTAAGTAAGCCATTAGTAGTTGGATAAGCAAATCTGTTTGAACTATTAATCAACCATTCTTCTAAAGTGATGTTTTCGATAGTTGGCTCTAGGTTTCTGAAAAACAAACAAAAATATTAATGATAAAATAAAATTCAGAACACTTTTATTAAGCGACACATATGGGCGTTTACTAGCATTATAGCAATTAATAGCTTTAATGGCAAGTACAGAGTTGTAAACGGGCCGACTAGTTCAGGCCCGAACCCAAAAATATTAATAATAATGATAAACTAAAATTAAGAGCATTTCTATTGAACCACACATATGGGCGTTTACTGGCATTATAGCAATTAATAGCTTTAATGGCAAGTACAGAGTTGTAAACGGGCCGACTATTTCAGGCCCGAACCCGAAAATATAAGCCCGAACCCGAAAACTAATTTGAAGCCCAAAAATCAGAAAGTTAAGTTAGGTCTGAAAAATTTTGCAATGCTGCCAAGTTTTTTTAATTATATTTTTGTGCACCTAAAACAAAAAGTACTTCTTAAGCCCGAAAATTTGGTCAACTTTAGGCCCGAACCCGGCACGAACCCGAGCCCGGCCCGACTTACAACTCTGAGCAAGTAGGCTAATTTTGGGTTCAAAGTTTGTTGTTGTTGTAGCGCATATATATCCTCCTGTCACCGGACAGCGTCAGACGCAAACTATTCGACGATCCGCACACTTTTCATTGCAATAGCTACTTCGTGATTGCAGGAATCCGTACCTACTTAAGAGTTTTCAATGTTCGTGTGGATATCTTCAAAATCTTGTCCACTGAATTTGTTGCTTGTTCGAAGCCACCAAGTAGAGATAATCATCGTAAACAGTGTTCCCTCTAAGCTGTGCTCGTGTGCGCGCTCACTGGACTTTCAGAGATTGCGCACACACGTGAAGTTACTGCGCATTGACATCAGAGAAGGACACGGATCCGGAGCGTAGCAGAGCCTGAGTCCGGCTACATTTTTCCGGATTTGAGTTTTTTATATAATTCCGGATTCGGAATGGATCCGGATTTAAAATTTTTTTGTTAAAACATTGATTTATTCTGGGAATTTTCTAAACTTTTTGTAATTTTCTGATTTTTTTGCTCCCCTCCATTCCGTACTCTTTAGTTACTCCGTTCCAATAATCCAAATTTTCTCATAGGTTATGACACGGTTTTTTGCTTTTTGCTATCTAGCCATTGGCTATCTAAGTTCTAAGGTATATTTGCGAGAATATGTGGTTTATTTTCAGAAGTTTCAGATTAGTTTAGCTCACCATTAATACTCAAATACTGTGTCTGTAAATAGCACTTAGTACCTGCAAATGCTGCATTTAGGCCAACATAAAGCACTGCCTTCAAGCATTACAAAGTAGTTCTACAAGTACATGAATTCATGTAAATTTACCGGAAATAGACCTAATATATGGGCAGGCCCGGCGCAACGGGGGCATTCCGGGGCCATACCCCCCAATTCACTGCCTGTGCTCCCTCAAATGAGAGTTGTCCTCCACCAAGCGAGGGTTGTGCTCCAAAGAAAGTAACAGGCTCGGTGCCTCTGTAGTGTGTTCGAGGCCTGAGACCCCCAAAATACCGGTCATTTGCGGAATATCGCGCATATCTTGCGAAAAGAACTTTTTTTTATTTGGTCTTTACCCCAGAATTTGTGGAATTTCGCGATGAAGACCTTTGGTTTTTGGTCTACACTCTCGAATTTGAAGGAATAGAGTTTTTTGAAACCCCCCCCGAAATTGCTTATGCCCCCCAATCACCCTATTCTGGCGCCGGGCCTGTATATAGGATAAAAACAATGCCATAACTAAACTGTACTGTAATCCATCCTAATGTGACAAGGACTATATTGCAAAGAATAAATTGCATGTCAACTACTTTTCATTAGTCTTATTGAAATAGAATAGGCCTATGTCAGATATTCATGCTTTATCAGTTATGGATTGCAAATTGTTAGTACCTGATATTGGGTAATAGCCGGTAACTGGAGCAAGGCAGGGACGTAGCCAGGGGGCAGCAGGGGGGGCAATTGCCCCCCAAAATGTTAGTTCACCCCCCCAAAATAAATTTTACTTCAACCTCTGTACCCTGAAATGGAGATCACCTCAAATATCGTAGATGATAGAGGTGTCCAGGTGTGAATACCTTTTTTTCTTTTTTGGAGATCACCTCAAAATCCGAAGAAAATAATCGCATTTCGCACAGAAGACCTTTACTTTTTTCGGTGATCGCCCCCAGCGAGAAAACATTGCCCGCGCAAATTTTCGCTTGCCCCCCCAAAAAATTCCGTTCTGGTTACGTGCCTGGAGCAAGGTACCAATAGCATATTAAGCCATATTGGCTACCTTTGTTTGGCACCAGAAGCAGAGACATCACAATATTTTTCATGTATGTTGATTGTTATCTATACTGATAACCAGCAGCGTAGCCAGGGGGGGGACGGGGGCTATAGCCCCCCCATTGGCTTGTGAAGTATGCAAAATCGCACGTTTTTGTTGCTTCTGAGGGAGATATTCGGTGAAAATTTGAAAACAGCCCCCCCCATAGAGCCCCCCCTTAAACGTTGAAATTTCCGCATTTGGCCGCGAAATCAGACTGAATCTCGGTGAAGACCTTTTTTTTTTTTTTTAGAGACCATCTGATTTTGGGCGGAAAAAACGTTTGAATTTGGGATTTTGGCCGAAAAACAAGTCTCAATTTCCGCGGAGACTTTTTTTTTTTTTTTTTTTTTTGGAGACCAGCTGATTTTGGGCGAAAAAAACCTTTAAATTTCTGAGCTTTCCGAGAAATTTCCTCTAAATTTTTGAAATTTTTGGACAAACCGTGTGAAACCGATTCAAGAACAATGAAAATTAGGGTCAAGGTCGTTTGCACTTTTCTCACTCTTTCAAAAAAGCCCCCCCCCCTTTTCCAAATCCTGGCTACGCGCCTGCTGATAACCATAGGTGGGCAACTTAATGCAAAACGTTAGCTTCGTTAACCACTAGTCCGTTAACAAACTTCATACCTCCGTTAACGTTAATCCGTTATTTTCAGCTTTAATTAACGGAAGTTAATAAAGTCCGTTAATTTGTCAACATTTTGCGTGTAATTTACGTTTTGTTTTATTCACTCGCTTCTAGGACACGTATTGACGCTGTTGAGCTGATTGTAAGGAAATATTTATTGCTATGGTGGTCTTTTTGTGTTTGAAAAGTTACATTTTACAGTCTAATCTAATTTCAAGATAAAAACAAGTTCAAATGCACAACGAAGCTGCAAGATATTTACGATAAAAACCTTATCGGAAGTTAACAGAACTTAACGGAAGTTACTTTAGTCCGTTAACAACACTTAACGGAAGTTAATTTAGTCTGTTAACATGAAAACACTTTTTAACGGATTAACGAGTTAATGAAAAAGTTAGCTTTGTTATTAACGGATTAACGATTAACGGACTTGTGCCCACCTATGCTGATAACATAAATAGCCTTCGCTACAGCATTTACAATCTATAAAACAACTTATTGAATAACCAAATTTTCTTAATAAGCCTACTTATTATCAGGTTAGAAGGCTGAAATTTCTTCACGGGGTGTAGCATAATTATTAGTCATTTCCAACTTCTGCGCACACAGACTACAAAAAATTAGAGGGAACATTGATCGTAAAGCTTCTCATCCAAGGAGGCCAGAACGTGACAGTAGGGTGCGGGTTGAACCCAAATCATGCCATCAGGATTGTCGTAAAAACGACGTCTTTACCCTCTCGGCCACACTGCCGACTTGGCATTGACACAGTTACGTACGCCTGACGATCAGAAACAAGTTTAAAATGTGCTTATAGCGTTCTATTTTGTTGTAAATTGCTTATATGTGTCATATATGGTGTTCATGCTTAGTAGTGCTAGCGCAATGCAGGCCCGGCACCACGGGGGGCATTACGGGGCCGTGCCTTCCCAAATGACTGCTCGTGCCCCCCCAAACGAAAATTGTGCCCCCCCAAGCGAGGACTGTGCCCCAAAGAAATGAACAGGCTTGGGGCTACTGGAGTGCAAATGGAGGCCAAAAACTCCCAAATTAGTGTTTACCACCGCAATTTTTGTGGACTCACACCGGGTTTCTAATTACTTTTGGGACGAAGACCTTTTTTTTTGTCTTCACCTAAGAATTCGCGAAAAATCGAAAAAATTTTGAGACGACCTTTTTTTTTTTGGTCTTCACCTTTTTCGTTTGATCCACTCTGGAATAAACTTCTCGTGCCCCCGTGGCCCGTTCGAATTCACATAAATAAACTTCTCGTGCCTCCCAAAATTTATTTCTGCCCCCCAGTCACGCTATCCTGGCGCCGGGCCTGGCGCATAATGTGGTTGAGTTAAGGGAAGTTCCAGGGTGATACTGGTCGAAAATCCTCTTACAAGTGACCTTGTTGTCAGACTTTGATCACATTAACTTCTATACAAATTTGAAGCTGTTCGAAGGCAATATTGAAGTAGATTGGAAATATCGCTTTTGAGTTGCCATAGCCTTTAAAAAAAAGTCCTAGGCTAAAACTACTGTAGTGGATGATGAAAACCAAAAATAGAATGAAGGCAAAAAAAAGTGTTTTGCTTATATCGGCTAGGATTCACATTACAATTAAAAACATTACTGATAATGTGGTGGAAACAAACAAAAGGAGGGGCCCATGTCACAATGCTCCCTTTCACCCTCCCTTTAAATTACGCTACTGATTGTAATCAATTTTTAAGAATAGCTGCACGCAACAGATGAGTTTTCAATAAACGATAGAACAGCATTTTTATCTTGCATTGGCGTTTGAAACTATACCACTCTGGCTTCAAGCACTAAAGTAGTTGCTAGAAATTTGTTTTGCTCATTGCATTTGCAAAATTTTGGTTCTGGCAAAAAAGATTTTTAAGGTATAAAGCACAAAATATAAAAATAAACTTTTAAGCAAATTCAAGTCATTATTTGGCGCTTGCAGTCACGTTTTTGTTCGTGCTTAAAGATCAAGAACTCTGCGCCCGTCTAACTGCACCGACGCAAGGCACCTTTTTTTGTTTTTTGTTAAACTGGGCCACTACAATGGGTAGACTACTTGTCTCCAATGGAAATAAGCGCTAAGTATCTTTGATAAGGACCCTTTGACGCATTGCCACTTCGGCAATTGAACAGGAAGTCTGCAACGTTTGAGTTACTAACCTAGCTCTTTATCAACTGAGCTATCGCCGCCGCTTGTTTTTACTCAGTTTTTAAGATTGTTTGCTGCAAGCAGAGCTAACTTGAAAAAGATGAAACCCCACAAAACGATAACATTTTACTTGCCTAAAGAGAATATTATCTCCGATTCGTTCTTGTAAATTGGCGAAACCCCATCTAAGACCGAATTCATCAGCATACCATAAAGTAGGCTGGAAAACTAATGGAACTTCATTCTGACAGTTATCAGGGCAGGATATAGCAGCTAGATGATCAGGCATAGCTGCTGGTCCAGTGGTAGGATCCTCGATAATGATCATTCCCGCTAACCCGCTCATTACCTAAATAGTAAAGTTAAATTTTGCACTTAAAAGACATAGTACAGGATGGAGCAGAAAAACCTACCTTATTTTAAAACCTTTTTATGGCAATGCTGTTTCAGTTATCCATATAGTTGGAATGAATTTCTGTCGTGATTGAATTGCCATTTGGCCATGAATAAAAGATTAAAAAAACTAGTGATTAACTTTTTTAATTTTTTCGAAAGTTTTGAAGTCTCAATTTAGCCTGCGAGGCAAAAATGGTGCAGATACAGTACTAAGAAGAATTTTGTCACTCTTGGAGAAGCATTATTCGCAAATTTACGAAATTTCGGGTATTATTTTCGACTAAGCAAAAATCACTGGGTCAGATAAAAAACAACAAATTCCTGCATTTTTGGCACGAACGAAAGACCCAGTTTCTGCAACATTTGAATAGCAGCATCAAAGATGTAAACGGGCCGACTAGTACAGGCCCGAACCCGAACCCTGAAGCTCAAATCATGCCCGAAAAAATCCGTAAGTAAAGTTTGGTCTGAAAAATTTAGCAATGTAGCCAAGTTATTTTGATTATATTTTTGTGTACCTAAAACAAAAAGCACGTCTCAGGCCCGACTTAAGCCGAAATTTTTGTCAACTTCAAGCCCAAACCCGACCCCAAAAGCCCGGCCCGACTTACAACTCTGAGCAGCATTGCTAAGGAACTACAGCAAAAGATAACATTGCGTATGCGGTATACAGCTGCAGCAGTTGAGACATGGTTATGTAATGAGAGCTGCGTCGTCGATGAAGTTTCAAAATAGCGGTTGATGTTTGATTTATGTTGCTTGCCTGAAACATTGACGATCCATGGACATGAGCATGATACCAGTAAGTTCCAGCAGGATGGTCTTCGATTATTTCATATCGATATTGGTAGCTTTCACCGGGTCCTACTTGAACAAATACGTTGTCCTGAGGATTCTAAAACAAAGCGGTTGGTATAATTGCTCGAAAATGAATCAATGCTGAACGCAATCATTCTGTTCCGAATCACAATTTTGAACCAATTCAATAAATCAAATTAGATCTTTCATTATACTCGCTGTATTACGTCAAAGCGTGTAACAAGTTTTCGAGGCCCATCTCCGAGTAGATGCGCTCGGGCAACACAGCCCTTTTGGAAGAAATGTCGTACTGGTAGCGAGTCTTTGGCAACACTGCGTTCGATTTGACAGGCCCAAGATTTGAATCTCAGACCATCCACTCCATTGACGAACGAGTGAAAACACAAAACTAAAACAATGGAAACATACTGTAACTTAGCGTTTCGTGAAACTACTACTCACAAATTCCCTAGTTGCTGCTTCTTTTTGATGTTTTAAATGCTTGTGTTTTGTGTTTTTTCGCCATTCATTACTCTTCACAATGTGAAAAGTACTTCCACAAAACGTCAAGTTATGTTTCCAGTTGTTTTGAATTTGTGTTTTACAGTATATTAAAGATATTTCGATGTTCCGAACATTATTACTCCGAAATATGAAAATCATTTTGCATAATACAGTACAAGCGAATGGATGAAATTCACTGCATTACTATTGTATACGTAATCTAGAAACTTTCTTTTTTACAAAGATTGGATGAAAACTTTGTAGAAAAATTTAGTTTTATAAAACTTGTATACTCGGTCAAAAGCGCATTTAACTCCAAAAGAATATTTTAAATACCACTCAAGATTTTTGTTTAGCAAATTCGGCACTACTTAGTTCGTACAGTGCTTTTTAAAATAATGTCTTCGTGTAAATTTTCGCTTGAAGGCTGTTGATCACGCTTAATACCTTCCAGATTTTTCACCAATAGATTTTTATGTGTTGGCCAACTTTTACAGCATTGCAAAATACTGATCAATTGGCTTTATTGAGAGGACATGCAGTGGAAATATTCAACACTATGTTCTTCATTGCTATTGTGCAAAATGTGTGACCCTATTCGAAATATTTGTTATGATAAGTGGAGTTTTAATTCAACCGATTCAAAAAACTGCTCGACAGCGTAGGCTAGAGCGAATACCATAACATAACACAGCACACGTCAAAACTAAAAAATTTAAAACCCAACAGTCTGTTTCACCCGTAATCGGATGATCTGAAATATCTTATTCCTTTTGAATAAGATACCCCTAACAAAACCCTTATGCTACTTAAATATGAAACACCTTATGACCCCGATTACGGGTGACACAGACCGAAGGGATTCAAATTCTTTAATTTTTAATTTTTGACGTGTATACTGTGCTATGTTTTTAAAGTGTTTCTTAGCTAACAAATGCTAAAAACTTTTCAGTTAACTTGTGAATAGCATTGAACGGAAAGAAGCCATCAAGAAGATGCCTAATTATCAGAGGTGGAGTCGAGGAAACAACGCTCTTGGTCAAGGCCAAGAACACAAAAAAAGTCCGAGGCCAAGGCCAAGGACAGCCCTTTCGAGGACAGACCCTCTCGAGGCCAAAGACAAGAATGCTCGAGGCCAAGGCCAAGAAACAAGGACAAAAGCGAAAGTGTACTCTCAAAAAAAAAAGGTCTTCAAAGAAAATTTTTCAGACGATCTCCACAAAAAAAAAAAACTAAAAGGTCTTCAAAATTTTTTCAGGCGTTTTTCAGAAAAAAAACGTTTTCCAAAATTTTTTTTCAGTCGATCTACAAAATTTCAACAATTCAAAAAAAGTGCTGTCCTCAAGCCGAGGACAGGGCAATTTTCGAGGACTTGAGGCCTCAAGGCCAAGGACTTGATCTTCGAGGCCAAGGACTTCAAAATGTGTCCTCGAGGACACCACCTCTGCTAATTATTTTCATCCATCAATGTTCAAAAGTGTCAAGCAACAAAAATATTTCAGTAAGTGCTTGAAGTAAATCAGTCATTATTAATTTGCACTACATTAAACTCAAATATACACAATCAGATTTGAATATGCTTCAAATTCTTGATTGTTAAAATTGTTAGGTTGTTGAGATTCTTCGGCTTTTCAATGATACAGCAGTAAAATATAATGCTGCTTCTTTTATACGGGTATAACCAAAAAATTTCTGGGATACCTTTAGAAAATTGCATGAATTGCAAAACAGCGTTGTGACTAAAGCTATAAGATGAGTTACAGCATAATATCTGCTATCAAAAATCAGAAATAAATACAAAGCAGATCAAAATGAGCTGTAGATTCACCCTGCTGCTGATGTGAAGTCCATGGACATGAAGATTCGTGACGTTAGGAAACCGAAGAGTGTTGATCGGTCCAGGATTTAAATCGATTGACGGCTCCAAGTTGTTGACCTAAAATGAAAAAAAAAGTTACTGTAATTAAGTTCGTTTTCCGAACGAGGGTTGAACTTCCCAAGATTGCTGGACAGAATTAGTCAACATACTACGAGATACATAAGAAGCGACAAAAGACCAACCAAAAATTTGGCTTATCGAGAATGCAAAATCAGTAACACCCCTAGTCTGTGTCTACTGTAATTCTGCAATCAGACAGCATTTTTTACTAGAGAATGAAGAATCATTATAACGATGCACAATTTTTCAGTTTGGGTACAGCAAGATCTTCGTTCCATTTGTCAGTTCTGGAAGTAATTGTAATTGTAATTACATTTTATTCACCAAGTTGCCTTGGCCAGGAGACAGCGAAGGGACCTTTCGGTCTTCGAGTCAAGCTGCCACCTGCCCATCTGTCTACCACACACGATGGAGGCTTCACACTGTCCCTTTAATTGCTGAACGTCAAGCAGGGAAGCTGTGAATACCAATTTTCATAGTCTTTGGTTTGACTCGACCGGGAATCGAACCCGTGTCTACCGCTTCAGTAGCAGACGCTCTATCCACTCGACCACTGATCGGAAGTAACCTAGATCAATTCCTTACAGCTTATTCTTCGCCGTCAAAAAGAATTCCTTTAATCACTCCAAATTTCACATTAATTTTTGTGCACATTTCGGACTAAAACAAAGCAATATTTTTCCTCCAATCATATTGTCAAAATGACAAATTTTGACCTACCAAAATAGAACGAGAAATTTTCTATATTTTTGCATTACTGTTGTAGGTGATTTTTTGCATTACTATTTTATGCTAAAGGTGCCTCTTTTTTGCCTAGTGTTTTCTAAGTTGACAAATTTTCTATTTCGTCATAATATCATAAAGTAAGTTCTTATCTTGATTTGACTCGATTTTCTCTTTATTTTACTGCACCTTGACTATCCCATTAATAGTTATTCTAACTGAATTGGTTTATTTCACGCTAAAAAGTTGATGCTGTTGCTTGTTTGACTGTAATTTTAATATGATTGCTTTTATAGACATAGCCAGGATTTTTTATTGGGGGGGCCCAAACCACAAATCACATGCAATGACGTCATCAGAAACTTCGAAAGAGAAATTTTTTGTGGGGGCAAAGATATTGTAGAATGGAAGATGAGAAGCCGTGGCCTGGTGTTGTCGCGCAACTAGGAACTCGTTTAAGGGGAGGGCTTAAACCAATAGTTAAAATATGAAAATGTCTAAATTGGAAAACGTGTTGAACAAAGAAGTACACTGTAATTCAAACGTATAATTGACGGGAGTCTGATGGCGGAGCCCCCAGCCGCTGGGCGATTTTTAGTAGTTTTTTGAAAAAAAGCTGTTTTAACGCCATTGGATCACATTTCGCACATATTCTGAGCCATTTGAAAGTATCAGATTTTTAACATTTGAAAGGCAATTGAAAAAATTAAGTTATTCAGTTCTTCTTTTGCTTGCAATTTAAGTCCAAAACATGTTTAAAATCTTGTATTTTGGGGTTAAATTTAGTATGCGATTTGGCCCAGGTAGGGGGAAGTAAAGTACATTGCCTCCTGAAATATTTTAGCAGTAAATTATAATCCACTTGAAAATTTTTCTCAGAGATTATTGTTTTGTCATGTAAGGGCCCAGGCCCTCTCAATTCAAAATTTTGTTCAATGAGCATTTCCCTTATTGTAGCTATATTTTTTTAAAACCATTTTGTTGCTTAAAAACTGGCGAGATGGAGGTGAATTGTTATTGAAAAATGTACAACAGATGGCTGCGCCTACTAATAATGTTATTGCCCGGGCCGGATTTGCATTGAGTTGGGCCCCTGGCACATTGGGATTTCTGCAATATTTTCCTGCCAAATGCAGGTGAAGACCAAAATAAGTCTTATATGAGCGCGGGGCCACTGGCACTGTGCCATATGTCAAATCCGTCCCTGATTATTGCATTACGTTCATAAAAAGGTTACATGAGGGCCTGAGTTAGCTTTTGCCTAAATTGTATTTTAGATTGACGTTGGCATCATCTTACGTCATAATAGCAACCCATTGTCAAGTTCAATGTAGTCAACCTCTATATTTTAATATACCACTGCATTTTAGTTTTTCTTAATTTCAGCGTAGATTTGCGAAGAGAGCTGGACGAAAACGTTTAATCTAACACAGTCTTTTTCAAGATTATTTCTCAAAAAGTGGAAATGATAGCTCCGACGCTATTAAAAGCTATTTTGAAATTCTGTACCACTAACAAGCTTTTTATATTTAACTTTATGTACACCAAATTGCAATGTTAGCTCAGGGTTAGACCTACCCTGTAGGTTTCGGTAATAAGTAGCAGATTTCAGCAGTAGCTTTATACCAGTGGTAAATTTTGAAATTTTTTAGTGGGCAGTGAGCGCTGAGTAACTGTGGTCGGTATTTGTGCGCAAAAAGTTTTGAAGTAGCAGCATTGCAATGGGAGACATATAGAAACGGTAAAATGGAGCCTATATTCCAATTACAATTTTCTTTGGCTAATAAAACAAAATTGGCCTTTGTCGCCTGATAAGTCCCTTATGCAAGGACAAAACGCGTCACGACGGCTCAAATCCATTTATTGTCATAAAATCATTACTCATTTTGTGAAACAATGTCCCGAGTGCTCTTCTCCTGAACTCCATTAGTTGAATTTCATAAACGCTCATCAGGACAGCGGTTTGAGCACTCTCATTGTAGGAATCTCTTGACAATGATCCTTGTCTTAGCCTCTCTCAAAATTTAAATGAAGAAGAGTATGCAGGATTAAGCAAAACATAGAAAATTTGACAGCTTAAATAAATCTTATTTTATTGAAGTTTGCTGCATGAATTAGGCAGAAAATTAATCATTCTTACTCTTTACTAAACCCTATTTTACACGGGTATTTGACTTACGCATTTTACACGTGATGGGGGCAAAAATGGCACCTCTATCTGACTTCTAAACCAAAAATGATGGAAACACCAAATTTTGCATTAAGGTTGATGTTCACCAATATTTTTCAAAAAAATTGATTTGGGGTTTGTGACGTCATAACCGCGATGCCATGGCCATATTTTTTGAAGAGAACTTCATTTTTGCGATGACGTCAGAGGCGATTCAAATTTTGTTCGTAGGTTTGTTTTTTGATAATGAATAACAAAATGCCTAAGCCAAGTTAATTACGTCACAAAAACGTCTTTTAAATTAAGCATTCGCAAAAAAATGCTCAGATTTCGAAAAGTGACTTTGCTAAACCTCAAAAATCGGGAAATTTCTCGTCATCTCAGCAACTTCAAATTTTCAGAAATTATTTGCAATGAATTTTGGCTCAAAGTCAAGGTGATTCGAAATATTCATATTTTTCTGAGCCAATAGGGGGACAAAAGAACAAAAATGTTCTTTTCTCATTCAAAAAATAGGGTGAACAATAAAGAAAATATTAAGCTTACACAAAAATACCGAAAAGTAACTTTTTTTGATTAGACATTCAGTAATTACCTTCAATTATTATACAAACATCACATGATAACAATTAATTTACAGATTAACGTAGAAATGGAGACTTTTAAACATTTTATCTTATCAAATCAAATTTTTTGTTACACTTGCTGTAATACGCGGAAGCGTGTAACGAATTTGCGGAACCAGCTCCGCGTCATATTGCGCCTGCGGGCAACACAGCTCCATTTCGAAAAAATGTTGCAGCGATGGCGAAACGTTTGCAACACTGCGTCTGATTTGACCGACCAGAGGTCTGAATTTCAGACCTCTCGCTCCACAGACGACGCATTACCGCTTCACCAAGCAATAAAATTAAATGCGTCACATAGATAACAGAAAATATAAACTGTACCGATGAAGGACTGTTCCAATGAAAATTTGCGTTCGAAGTAAGACTTGCATGACGACTGTTCTTCAACGCGTTGCTACTAGTTGAAATTTACAAGTTGTGCATAGCCTTCGCTCTTTCAACCACTCTTATAGGCAAACTCCGGACATCATTTTATAACATAATAAATTGCATGCATTGCCTCACAAAAAGGTGCTTGGATTCCGATTGACCGTTTCATTTCTTCAATTATCTTTTCGCTAAACTTGAGTTCGGAAATAGAAGGAGCAAAAATTTCCATTTGATTTTGTATTGTTTTGTTTTTTTTTTCAAAAAATTGGTTTAAATTTAACGCTGTCGCCATTGTACTTTATTAACGTCATTATTATTACCGCTATGTTAGTAATGTTAATAACATTAATTTTAGTGACAAAAAGAGCAATCATCGCGCGTCAATCACGCCATCTTGTTACTACTTGATACTTGTCAAAAATCACATCTCGAAAAGATTCTTTGAAGCTTCTTTAGTCACTTCAGGAAAACAGGCCTTGCGGTATAATTGTAATTATATGTTTTTCATCAACCTACGGTACCTTGGCTAGGAGACAGCGAAGGGACTTTCGGCTTTTGAGCCAAGCTGCCATCTGCCCACCTGTCTACACACACGGTGGAGGCTTCACGCCGTCCCTTTGATTGCTGGACGTCAAGTAGGAAATCTGAGAATACCAATTGTTATAGTCTTTGGTTTGACCCGACTGGGAATCGAAGCCAAAACAACCGTCTCAGTTACAGATGTTCAATCTACTCGACCACTGATCGGTCAGTAAATGCCATTTGCTGTTGCATTAATATTGAGTCAAATTTTTTTCAGGAGAGTTTCAAGCAATTTTGCGGGTTTCTGTCTGCTTATCAGTATGTCTGAGGATTGCCGAAACAACTACACCAAAATTTGAGCTCTTTTAGGATCGTAATCATTTAACTTAAATTACGTCGTAAGATTTTTTTGTGGTATAATAACTTTGCCTTAGACTACATTTTATGGCTAAGGTTGAAAGCAACAAAGAGCAAAATTTGAACCGGTGATGACAAATAAAAAATGACGTGATGAAAAAAAATGACGTTGTAGCGGCTATTTGTTACTTTGTTTATTTCAATAGTCGAACCAGGTTTCATTTATCCGCACATTTAAACAAAAATCATACCTCGATTTATTGGAATTCCAGCAGCATTTTTGATTTGCTGCAGATCGCACATTTTTTAATCCTGTTCTTTTGACAGCTGCTTAATTATTTCTTGGTGACGTGGAACTGATTTACATTTAAACTGCCGTTTTTTGAACTGTGCGTTAAATTTATGTGCAATTTTTTGTAATTCTTGCAAGCTTGCACGATGCTTATACACTACAGTGCTAATTAAACGTAAAACTTACACGGCTTTTTGCACACATTATGCTGCATCAAATTGTTAGAAAATTGAAAAACAAGTTAAAGTTCAAAATGGAAAATGAGAACAGCAGTTAAAACTAGATGAGTATTATTGCCTTATCACGACTACAACTAGTTTAAGGTCATTATTTTCATATGATTAGTTATCCGCCTTTCGAAGCATGCAAAGTACGCGTGTTTTAAATTATTTTTGGAGTGGTAAAGTTTTTTTAAGGATCACATTTGTACACGTGCATGAATGTACAAGTTTAATTAAGAAGAGGAGCTGTCAGTGTCTAGTTAGAAATGTAATGCTAAATAAATAGTAACTTTTCTTAATCTTGAAAAAACTTTTGCCAACCTAAAGATTTAGTGTTTCTTAAATTAGAAGCCACTACTGATAGG
The DNA here is from genome assembly GCA_963965965.1 of Trididemnum nubilum. NCBI lineage: Eukaryota > Metazoa > Chordata > Ascidiacea > Aplousobranchia > Didemnidae > Trididemnum > Trididemnum nubilum. The sequence continues at coordinate 43,365,454 of OZ014475.1, forward strand.
TCTTCTGCAAACTCAACAATAAGAGTTATTTCAAGAAACATTCAAAATTTTGAAGCACGGTAAATGAACTTTTTGAACAATTTAATCAAAAACAATGCAACCAAAATATTGCAGAGCATATGTATTTAATATTTATTCAAATGTTTCAAAGACTTATTTATTCACTGTTAAAATTTTTTGGGTCCAGCTGGCCCAAAAAATCCTGATCAAAGGCCTTTGACCCAAGATTTTTGGGTCAAAATTTTTGGGTCATTGTAAAATTTTGGGTCGCCGTTAATTTTGAGTCAAAAAATTTGAGTCAAAGTAAAATTTTGGGTCAACGTTTTTGGGTAATTGCAAAAATTTGGGTCAGCAAAAAATTTTGGGTCATTGCAAAAACTTGGGTAAGTGAAAAATTTTGGGTCAAAGAAAAATTTTGAGTCAACGTTTTTGGGTCATTGCAGAAATTTGGGTAAGCAAAAAGTTTTGGTTCAAAACTTTTGGATCAGTGCAAAATTTGGGTCAAAAAAACTTGGTCAAAGAAATAATTTGAGTCAAAGTTTTTGAGTCATTGCAAAATTTTGGGACAGCAAACATTTTTGGGTCAAAGTTTTTTGGTCATTGCATAAATTTGGGTCAGTAAAAAAATTGAATCAAAGAAGCACTTTAGGTCATCGCAAAAATTTGGGTCAACAAAAAACTAGGGCCAAAGAAATATTTTCTAAGTATTTGGGTTAATACAAAAATTCGGGACAACAAAAAATTTAGTCAAAGCAAAAATGTATGGGTCAAAGACACATTTTAGTCAATGCAAAAATTCGGATCAGCATAAAATTAAGGATCAAAAAATTAAAACACATTACAGAATGAGAAGTGTTTCTACTGTGGAATTAGTTTCTATGTGGAATGTTTCTATGTAATAAATGTTTTTTGACTAAGGTCTACATCTGCATCCACCCCAATAATTTGACTGTGGTTTGCATGTGAATCACTTGAATTCGGGGAAAAAACCTCTTGAAATTTTGGTGAAGACCTTTTTTTTTTGGTCTGCACTTAATTTGCTGACGTGAAAAAATCGTGGTCGAGGTTCATTCCCTCCAACGTTGAAAATAGGGCAAAATTGGGATAGAATCGCAAATTATTCCCCCTCCAATGCTCAACAAGGATCGATACCCCTGCAAGTAAGAAATCTACTAAAATTCAAAAATCCACTAAGATTCAAAATTTTGTTCCAGTGAATTTCCTTAATACCAATATTAGCGAAGTTTTTATATTTAGTGCTGTTTTAAAATTGTTTTTGAGGCTATGATAAAGTTTTTGATCGTTTAAATTTGTTGACTAAGTCTATTGGGGTCAAAGAAAATTTGATATTAGAAATATTTAGAGTCAGTTGTATTTGTTAACTAAAGTTTATTGACAATCTTTAAGAAAAATATAAATCAAAACTTTAGGTTCGGTGACATTTATTAAACTGCCTTATTTATTAAGGTGTTACTGTTCATCTCGCTGAGTTAAATGCGTGGAATGTAACGCAATGCCTTGTGTGCTAACTACCACCCTTTATTGTTTGCAATTTTTAAAGCAGGACGTTCTAATATAATGCGTAGTACTGTTCAAAACTTTTGTTGTTTATTTTAATTACTGGACGCGGTTGATAATCGCACCTCAGCAGACAGTTTGCTTTTTACCACTTGAAGACCTAGATAGAAACTGGTAATTTTGACTTGCTGAGTAAACCGATTTTAGCAGCGACAGAAGAGAGAGAAAAAGTGCTGAGCAGTTATTTTGATCAAATTAGGACAAATTTTGATATGTTATATCAGCATAATCCTTGTTTATGTTAAGTTATTGCAGCTCCTATTTAAGAACTTTTAATAAGCTTTTATAAAAATTTAAAAAATTAAGCGTTGGCCGAGGAGAAAGAGAGATAAAAAAAGCTCGAGAATAGCTTCTCCACAACAACGACTGTGCAGCCAACAAAAAGATGTTTGATCAGCAAAAGTTTGACAGAAAAGAGAAATGGGATTTTGTTCAATTAATGATGCCCCCTGCATTGTAAATTTGTGAGTTAATATTATTCGTAAAACAATTTTTGTCGATAATTATCGTTGCTTCTTCACAAAAATGTTTAACAGATTAGGTTCAATTGCAAACTACACTGTTTGATTTAAAATTAATTGAAGTAAATTGCCAACATCTATCTGTGTTTTTTTAACAAACATGTGGAAGTAAAAGTCTTTTGTTTCCTTTGAGCATATGGCTTAATGGTAAGAAGGTATCAAATATGGTCATGCAAGCGATGTGATTGGGCAAAATATTTTTGTTCAAAATCAATATAATAGTTGTGGATGCTGGCTATGGCAATGGTAGAAACATGTCAAGGTAAGTGAATTACACTGTCTTCCTTTTCATAAGAACCAGTGAATTTTAGATTTAGGCAGTTCTTAAATTTTCACGAAGTTTTAGCTTGATTTGTTCATGAAAAGTATTGGAAAATGAAGTGACGCACCATTTACGGCGAGCTATAAGGAGATTAGAGGGTTAGCTAGCTTATCGTTTTCAGAGGTGGGCTCTTGCGCTGCAACTATTTTACTTGCGATAGCGCTTGCGCCGCAATTTATCTTCAAACACTTGCGCCGCAAGTATTTAATCAATAATAAGCGCAATTCAAATACGAGTAAAAATGATTGTTTTTAAATCAATTGAGATTAAACTTTAGAAAAGCATTGATAAGCTTAGTTTATAAAAGTCTCGTCATGCCAAATTGCTTTCGTCTATTGCTTGCAAAACTTCGATTGAATTCACAACAGGGGTCTTCTTTCGCTGTAACTTTTCTCTGAAATATTTGCCGATTTTTCAAATTTTCCCATTGAGTATTTCAAAGAACGGTATAGTAAAATAAAATTTCAAACAGAAAAATTAGTGTGTTGTTTTGACGTTTGCAGGCCAGAGTTTTAAAGCTTAACGTTTTGTGTGCTTCAAGCACGCAAAAGGATTGAAAAAGAAATTGTTGTAATTGTCTTTCTAGAACTAAGCTACATGTTCCTAAAAAATCTTAAAATTTCATTGGGCAAAATGTAACGCGTTGCTTGCAACAGCAATAGTCTTACGTCTAACACCGTAATTCAAAACAAGAAACAACAAAAACTGCTATTTACAACCTTTTTGCTAGATCGGAAAGATTTAAAAGATATTGCTAACAAGAGTGACAGCATCAATAGCTCTTAACTATTAGATGGTTTAACTTTTTTTAAACAAAAAACACCATAATTTTTTTAGTGTGCTTCATTCGTCAGAGTGTGATGCTAATTGCTCTAGGAGCACAAATGTATCGAAGCTGGTCACCAATTTTTTTGACGGACCATTAGACAAAACAACGACTGCGAAGTCTTTTTCTTGCCAGCACATGACAACTTTATTAGTGGAATTTAACACCCCAATTCTCTGAAGTGTAGGAGTTAAGCGTCTTTTTTTGTTGGTTAAAGAGGCTATTCGCCCAATGCGAGCGGGATTGAGCGATGCGCATTTTTCCAAATGTTAGTATTTTTGATAGAAAATCAATAATTTTATGTTTACTGATGGGTATCGAGATAATTTGTTTTAAATAACGTATCGTATTGGTTTCGTTCCTTAACCGAGTGCAGTTTAAGCATACTGGACCAACTATAAAGGTGGATTTACACTGTAATCCTTTTTCGTCTGCTTTTGTCCGTTTTCGTACATTTTTGCTTCTTTATGAAACATAGGTATGCGCTTTTTTCGTCCGCATTTTCGTTACTCCATATCTGCACTAAGTAAACTGTATAAAATTGTGATAAAAATTTTGTTGAAAAATTTCGTGTATGGAAGATGTTAGCAAATTTCAAAATAGAACTGTACCCCTTTATAAAACTTTTATTCTGAAAACTTTTATCTAAAATGTTACGGTCTGGTTAGAATTTAGACAGGTAAAACTGCGGACAAAAAAGTTTAGTCTTGTCAAACTACCATATATGCCCCTTGATTCTGCAACATAAAGATTATAACTGAATAGTTATAAATACTCTAACATAATGTTGATTAAAGCGTTAAAAACACCACTTGAATAGGGCTTTTGTTGGCTGTTTTGCAAGTATAATATTACGGCACAATGACGTTGTTGATACAAAATTATGTAATTCTGTAGTCATAAAGTCCCAAAATTTAAAAATAATAAGCAACTTAATTAAAATTATGTCACAAAGCCACATAGATTTTTTCATTTTTGATCGCTTTTTTGGCAATTTTGTCGATCTTGTAAAGCAGGATGTAATTTGAAAAAAACAAAAACATAAAATAAATAAAGTAATAAGTCATAAAATCACGGAAATTTTCCACAAAGAAAGGCTTGATTTAAATAAAGTTAAACCTGTTTTTTTTTCAGTTTTCACTAAAAATTTTGAAAATGCCAGTTCTCACCAACGTAACAATAACAATGTCTCCAGGTCGGATTCTCCACGTGGGTCCTGGTATTGATCCATTATAAGTTCGTCGATAAGTCGTAAACCATTCGAAAGTGATTTGCGCCATCTCTACTGATAAAGTCGCGTCCAGTCGACCGTCGACTGATTGAAGAACTTCTGGCTCTTTGAATGTGTCCCCACCTGTTTGCAAACAATATTGATGCTCAATTTAACAATAAAACGTGAACCAAAACCGATCACTGGGTATATGCAGTCAAAATCGTGCGTTTTTGTTTTTGTTGTTGCTGTTGCTTTATTGAAAACCGCTTAACACATTCACTGCCTCGACCAATTTTGCAAAAATACTCCTGTGGGCCAAGCCGTATTTTAGAGAAAAAGACCTGTTTTTCATATTTGGTATCCGCTGCCAAGGAGATAAATTTTGCCCCAATTTACAATGAAAGCAATGGCTGTCGAAAGTGGTAGCCAACTTACCGTAGTAAAATTTAAATAAATCATACTTGGTAGCGATTACCACACCATGAATTGCTGGCTGCTGATTTTAGCTCAGATTTCTGCAGTGAGGTAGTGGTAACTTGTGACTTGTGAGTAGGCTTATATATAAATGAGCGTGTAACAGCGTTTTAGTCAAAAACTTTATGTTAGTATAAAGAAACAATAGTCTGCAGTTTTGATTAAAAAAGTTTTAACTTAATGCCCTCCAGAAATAAACTCCTACTTCCCGTAGTACTGTGCTTGCACTAAATACAAAATTTAATCAAGCCTTTGTTGCTTTCTTGTGAACGTTACAAATTTGTTGCTTTTCTGTGAATATTTTTTTGAAATTTTAGTGGTGGCACGAGGGTGGCTGCCCCCACGCTTTCCGCTTCAGAGGCTTGCTTGATTTGAAGTGGACAAAAAATGCATATTGCATATCATTTACAGTTATGTATTTTTTTAACGGCCCAAGCTTGGCCCTACACTCCCTAATTTCAATCGTTGATATTAATAACTGTTCCGTTGTCTACTCGCATTAACAAACTTTTTGCTCGCAAAACGTGCACAATCAGCAAAGATCATCATCACCATATACATTTTTTAAATTATCCTTTTCGGTCCGATTTGATTCCCAACGGGCAAGGCTTGACCAGCCGGAAATAAAACTAGGTTCTAAAGAGCAAAAACAAAGATGAACGATGATAACGTTTGCCGATTATGCATCAGCAAACATGCTCTGCATCATTCTTGGAAATTACTGCAAAAAACATCATGCAAAATTTGGCAGCGAACTTTGGCGCTTGCACTTTCAATGGTCTGATGCCATGCAGGCATGCCGCTTGTAAACTTTGTAGCTTTTACGTGAAACAAAAAGTTTTCTGTAAAAATTGTCATAAAATTTTTGAGTTTTACTTCTGCCTAAACCAAACATAATCAAGTGAACCGCAGGACGCCACGGTTTTAACGCGCCATTTGAAATAGCTGTAACGGCTAAGATTATGTGTACGTGGTTTCAAGTGAACACACAAGCAGGTTGCACTTTGGTTAGCCATGGCTCCCGAGAAAACATGACTGGCTTTCACGTATAGCATCCATGACAGTAAATGTGTTAATTCTAATTATTCGATTACTTTTGGTTTTTACGTTTGAACAACATAGCTTGCCAAAAGTTTGTACAAGAGATCATAGGTTTAGTCAATTAGTATTTTTTACTCAATTTTGGTGCAATGCTACAAACTTTTGTAAGTAAGAATGTTTTTGTTAATTCGAAGAGACTATTTCACCAGAAATTTTTATCTATTTTTTTTTTCATTATTTCTGGCCTAAATCTAATTCAAACTAAAATCCTTTCCCTAAAACTTACCCTAAACCTAATCCTAACGCAAAAACTTTAACTCAAACCTTAATCTTTAAAAAAGTGAATTAAAAATGTGCTAATGAACACTAATATTTTTGTTTTATTCTCCTAACTTAAAAATTTTCGGTGAGGTAGTCACTCTCTCCTACTACTACAGTTTTGTAACTAAACAAGATAGTGCAATTTACCGATTACGTCATTACTCACCGTTGAAATTGTTACACGGGTCAAAAGTGCTGCATTGAGAACAAACTTCGCCGTAAGAGCAAAACATGAAAATAAAAAGAATATGCGGAAAATTCAACATGTTTCCAGCTACCTGATAATATGAGTGCGCGTGTATTTTCTTATCTAAAAACATTCATGCAAAATGTAATTTGTTCTATTTATCTGAAGCATTTGGCAAAGTGTTTTCTAGTTTTTATTATGCAAAGTGATTTTTTTGTTTTAATTTTTTTATTCAAAAAGAAAGAATTTCCTAGGATTGTCATATTTTTTTTATACCGTTTATTATATAGAAGGAAGCAAAATAAAAATTAAAAGCACACACTGCATTTTCACTGAACTAACAAAAAACTTTGTAAAAATTACCTATACAATAAATTGTTGAAAAAACAATTCAATTCGAAATTGGAATACTCTGATAGAATCGCTGGTCAGTTTTACTGGTCTTAATGTAAAGAAACGCACCGCCTAAGAGAGGCCCTTTAAAGATTTTTCTTAAAACCGTAACAATTTTCTCGTCTTAACCCTGCAAGAAATCAATTAATTACTAAAGTTTTTCGGGTTCATTTGGAGGGACTGCAAATATTAGATGCAGCTGAATGCGTTGGATGTTACCGATATTAATCAAAAAAACTCTACAGCTTGCTAATGAAATCCACTGCGTTAGGAACATGGTTTTGGTCTTCTTTCGGTATTGCATCTTTGCAAACTAATATGCATAATTACATCTCAAAAAGCATTGATAATAAACCTCTAATTTTTGAAACGATTTATGTTTGCTTGGTGATTTTATTTTGGGGTGTGTATTGTTTTTCACTTCTGAGCTTATCACTGCGAACTAACTCTATACGACTATCTGTCATTCAAAAACTGTCTCCTTTTTATTCTTACCCATCAATGCAGTACAGCTTCACACATACAATATGTACATTATTTCAAAATAGGTTGCTTTATAAATATCATAAGTATCGAAATCAGTGAAATCGTTCATTAATTTCAAATGATAATTTTCCTTTTTTGAATAACGTGTCAATTGTGATCTTTTAATGTTACATTTCCTGCACACGAAAACCGCATCTTATCTCAGAGGTCTTACAAACAAAAAGCATGAAGGTGCTTTGACTTGCGGTTTCAAAAATACAGCGCATGCAAAAGTTTCGAGAGATGAATGATTTAACACGAATTAATTGTTATGAAAACCTCCCCTGTCTGACTGCGACAAATCAGTTTTGATTCGTAAAACATGATTACTCCTGTATTTTGTCAGAAATAAGGCATTGAAAGAAGTAAAACCGACCATATTCGACTAGAATTTACCTTTAAAAATAAGTTTACTTTTGAAACATATACTCTACAATAGGTATACCACTGATTATACAGTATAATCAATCCTTAATGCATAAAACACTTTCTTGCAAATCTACTAGTATTCTGCTGACCGGATCAAACCATTTAAGCTGCTTTTTATGATACCCTGAAGTGAATAAAAAACATCATAAATCGGCAGATCATGAATTACATAAGTACCTGGGATAGCGGATCCATACCCTCTAAAACTCGTCAATGGTTAAGTGGATAGAGCGTCTGCTACTGAAATGGTAGACTCCGTTCTATTACTGGTTGAATTAATCTAAAGACTATAAAAATTGGTATTCACATCTTTCCTGTTTGACGCTCAGCACAAAGCTTGTCTGCATAGTGTGAATCTCCCATCGTGTTTGGCGGACAGGAGAGCAGGTGGCAGCTTGACTATTTGATATAATTTGTCTTATTAAAACTTAGCCACGTGTTGGACGTGTAAATGACGTACGTGGAAGGTAGATTCTAACTGTATATTTTTTGTGATCGTATATTTATAGCAAAAGTAGTTGTATAACTCAAGCAAAAGACTATTTCACGGTTTTACAAGAAAGACAACTTTTTCTGGGTCCCTTGGTCAATAATTATTGATTATACGCTAGTGAAAAGTTGGGGCTTTATTCACTATTGATCGATAATTCATCAAAATAATATGAAGAAACAAAACAGCTGGACATTACACTACCGTAAATTTTGACAATCTTGTTGCACATATGGAATTGAGATGAAAGCAGGTAAGTATCAGGAGGCTGAGATCGAGGATGAGATTCAGTTATTTATTATGCATCTGCGCTCTAGCGATCATTTTTTTGCTCAGCACACTGAATCTCATCCTCGATCTCAGCTTCCTGATATTTACATGCTTTCATCTCAATTCCATATGTGCAGGAGTTTCTGAGGCTATTAAGAGAGTTTTGTACCAATTCGGAATTGGAATGGCTTTGAAACCACAGTGTACTGTATGTTGTCATCTGTTTTTCCCAAACCTAAGGATCGTATTATGGAGTCTGAAAAAAGTGGGCTTGTGCATGAAATTCTATGTCGTGATTGTGATGCAGTATATATTAGGGAGACTGGGCGTACTGTGTAGTTTAAACACCAGAAAACGTGCACATTTCGATGCAGTCAAAAAGATGGATGTAAAAAGTCCTCTTTGTGCCAACATATTGTCGATTTTGATCATTTTTAGAAGTGGGATGAAGCTCAACTTTTAAAAATAAAAGCAAAATTAAAGTAAACGCCGCACAGCGGAGAGTTTTTTTATAAATCAAAGAGCTACTGAAGCAAACGTTTTAAACAGAATTGATGGGGCTAACTTGCCCGTTGTTTATAGTATGCTTATGGATTAATTTTCATGTTGTATTTTTGATAGTGATTCTTTTTCGATAGTCCACACGTAAGTTAGTACAACTTGTATAATACGTTTGGCAGATGTAGTAATTTTTCTGTGATATTGCATGTTGTAATAACGAATGTTGTATTATTTTCTTTATTACGTTACAAGAGTTTTCTCCTGGTTACCTATGTTTTTCTTACTAGTTTCGTTTTTATTTTTGCAAGCCAGAAATGTGTTACTGTTTTAATGATGGTCCTCGTACTGGGTAGCGAAACGCTAACCTGAATAAAAACAATAGATCGGAGAACGTTGCTTCAAATAAAATGTTTTATCCCGATGAACGCGCTCCAAGCTTCATTTTCAAACAAATTGTTTGTGCTGCTTGTATTATTTTGTGTTTTGGTTTATCGCCAAGCTTAATCATGTTCTTACACGAATTATTTGACCGACGCATTGTACAAAAGAAAGGGCAAAATTTTACCCTATCTAGCTCCTAAATCAAAAGCCATGCAAGCACCAAACTTGGCTTACGGGTTGGTGTTTACCACAATCTTTCAGAAAAATTGATTTTGAGTTCATGACGTCATTATTGTGACGTCACAGCTATATTTTTTAAAAATGTCGCCATTTTTGCAATAACGTCACATGCAGTTTAAATTTTTTATTCATAGGTTTGTTTTTTGATACTAAATCATAAAATGCCTCAGTGAAGTTAGTCACGCCACAAAAACGTCATTTAAGTTTTGGCCAAAAAATGCTCAGATTTCGGAAAACGTCAAAAATCGGGAAACTTTTCGTTGCCTTAGCAGCTTCAAATTTTGATGAGTTATTTGCAAGGAAATTTGACTTGAAGTCAAGTTAATTTGAAACAAAAATCTTTCTTCTGAAGGGATTTATCGCATAAAAAAGAGAGAAAGAGACAAAAACACCCCCTCCTGTAAAATAGGGTTAACTTTCGGGCTTGATTTGGGCTTTTAATCATTTTTTGGCTTCGGGCTTATACTGTTAGGTCGAGCCTGAACTAGTCGAACTATTTACAACTCTGTGCCACAGTAATACCGAAACATCTGAAAGATTTGTGCAAGTAGAATTGTTGATTTTGAACATTGAGTGCTATCACTCAAATTAGTGCTGGTACAATACAATCTTACTTCAAATTATTAAGGTAGCGCACAACTGTTGCTGGTTTACCTTGCTGATGTAAGAATAAAGGTGACTCATTAAAGATTGAAAATTCAAACATTAAGAGACACGTTCAAGCACTGTAGTCGCGTTATGATTGATTTTGTATGAGCTACTGCTGCAATGAAAAGTTTTGAAGATTACGTACCTTTCCTGTACACGAAAACTGTATTCTATTTATAGCAAAAACTTTCGTTGCTGTTCGTGTACAGACAATCACTGCACTTCACAAAAACTTGTCTTCGTGACTATAGAGCAGTACCTGGATTTGATTTGCCATTCAATTTTTTAAATTTCAGTTATGACGTACATAAATATGATCGAATATGAATCTTGTTTTTAAAGCGGCATAAATATCCAGTGAGTATAGTTACTACGGTGGTCCTTACTTCAAAATTTTGGAAAACTATACGGGAACCGGGTTAGATTTGTTCGTTTTCGATAAAAACTGTATATCGTAAGCCCAATAAAATAAATGTCTAAGTTACTTCTTGGGCAAAATGAGTTATTCACACTAAAGTGATCAGTGTGGAAAGGCGCACCTTGTACGCTTTACAGATTTCAAAATTTCTTATTATAGGGCGTTTTATGGTTTTTATAATAAAAATGTCTAAGTCCAGAAACGGACTTATGCAATTTCATGATTAGCCTGTATCGTTTGATGTTGACTTAGGCAATTTCATGATTATCCTGTATCTTTTGATATTGACTTAGGCAAATTTACGATTAGCCCAATGTCAGTCGATGTTGACTTAGGCATTAAAAAAGTCCATTTGCTTTCAGAAAAAAAATATTAATTCTTTGAAAACAGAAAAGATTTTTTTGAAAACAACACAGTACCGCTCCACAGCAAGAGTAGAAACAATTTTTGGCGTTTTGTGGGTAAATAATTGCTTTTGGTAACTAATCTGCTGCTTATGGTAATCAGTGAGCACTATTTTGGCGGTTATTGTAATTATAATTTACCGCTTGGTTGAGTTTACTTTCAAGAACTGCGGTTAGTGAAAATAGGCCTGTGCCAGCATACGCTTTAGCCCAGTTTGATGTTACTAACCAGAGCCCACGTGACATCCTCGTTCGCTTTAATTAACGAGTTTTTTTTTAGAGGCGCTACCGAACGAGATACTCGCTAAACTCAAGAGGTCATTTTTGCACGTGTATGTAAAGCCTTGCGAAATCCGTTACGTCATTCTTTCTCGCTAACTTGCTTCGAGCGATTGCGGAAAGCAGTTCGAGTAAAAAAACGTCACATTTTCCTCGCCATCTTAAAAAGGATCTTGAAGCAATTTCAGCGTGCGAGAAATCTTTTTGGTTTAGAAATTTAATGGCGAAATGTTGAAAACTTTTAACTGAAGCGAATTTTTGCTGAAAATTGATTAAAATCGTCGCCATGTTTGCTATTAGACTGCTAAAAAAAAGCGAATTGCTTTGAGAACCATTTGCTGTTTCGACTGATAAAGAAATGTTGAGTAGTGTCAGTCAACAAAAATAGCAATACACTCCTTTTATAAGAACGATTTTCTAAAACACGAGACTCATTTTTGCTCAAAATTTAAGAACAAATTAAAAACAATGTCTGCCTCGGCAGCAAAACAAACAAAAAACAAACAAACAAACATTCAAACTAACTGAAGAAACTGAAATTTGTGCTGATTCAAAGCGATAAAATTTCAGTGTATTTCTTGTGTTTGCAAGCAAAATTGCAACTATTCAAGATTATAAAGCTCTGTTGCTCTGCGCAAGCAACTGAGAAAATTTTTGGGCAGTTGTTCAACTTGAAAAAAGCTTGCTTTTTCGCTTTTGCAATTTACGATGCTGCAAAAGCAAGAAAAAAGCCTTCACTTAAGCAGACAGAGCAATAGGAGTAGTTTTTCAAACATGCCCACCAAAATTGACATCGATGCTCTCAAGATTTTTACAAAATCAAGAACAAATGAGACTGAAAATCGGTAAAAAATTAAAAACAACCAGTCTCAAGTCAAGATTTACCGGTTTTAAAAAGGAAGAGTGTACTTCGTATTGTTCACTTTTGAAAAATTTTGAAACCTAAAGACCTAAAGTTACTGTTGACATAATTATGAGTTTACCCACCAACAACCTCAAGGGCGCTTACGTCATTTAAAAAAATTATAGTATGGAAAAAGTTGTTCTTATTTCACGTTGATCCAAAAATATAATTAAATTCTGTCGTTCATTTACTATTTATTATCAGTTAAGTAATTTGCTAGCTTAGAAAAATACCGCATAGCTTACAGTATTTTTTTCCATAGCAATGCAGTGCGTATAGTACGTTCGAACGCATTAGTTTGAAGTAGAAATGAATCTGACGTCACAATGAGATATTTATTACGTACTAACACAAGTTACGAACATCTCGCAAAGAAATTCGAGCGAGCAGTTTTAACATGTGTTGGGCGAGACGGCTCAGAAATGGCAGTTTGTCTACGAAGATTTTTTGTTCGTTAGCGCTTTTTAGCGAGCGAGAATGGCTCTACGAGCTCGCTAGCTCGTTCTGTCATGTCGGCCCAGGTACGGCCACCAGTAATCTAAATCCAGGCTTCTATGAGTCAACATCATAGGTGTAGACTGGATGGAGCCCAGGATTCCCAATTGAACTGCCACCAATGATAAAAATGTGACAATAAAGTTTATTGCTTCTTCAGTTTCAGTTTCGTTTAGAATTTTTTGCGACCACAGGGTCCGGGTCACCTAAGTTCAATTTTTGCCAACCAATTTGAATGCATAACCCGGTTGAAGTTAAGATTTTTTGTCCTAAAAGTTGCTAACTCAGGCCCTCATCCAAAATTTTTATGAACGTTATGCAATAACCAGGGCCGGATTTACCATATGTCACCGTGCCAGGGGTCCTGCGCTCACGTGGTAAGACTTTTTTCTGGTTTTCACCTATATTTGGCAGGAAGATGTTGCGAAAATCTCCAACGTGCCAATGGCCCTGCATAATGTAAATCCGGCCCGGGCAATAAAAAGGTTAGTAAGCGTAACCATCAATCTATTGTACTATTTTTCTATTACCATTAAACTCCACCTTGCCAGTTTTTACGTGTCAAAATACTTTTGAAAAAAGAAATCAGCTAGGGGAAATAAAATTATTGAATAGAAATTTGAATCGTGGGAGCCTGGGCCCCCTAGCCGTACATGTACTTCTACAACTGGTTATTTTCATGATAAGACAAAAATATCCAAGAAATTTCTTCGAGTGGATTATTATTTACCGCTAAAATTTTGCAAAGGGCAATGTGCATTACTTTCCTCTACTTGGGCCAAATCACTTACAAAATTTAACCCCAAAATGCACAATTTTAAACGTGTTTTGGACTTAAATTGTAAAAAGTAAAAGGATGATTTAACAATTTAATTTTTTCAACTAACTTTCGCATGGTAAAAACTTGTTTTTTTCAAATGGTTTTAAACACATGCGAAATGTGATCCAATGGCATGGAAATAGCTTTTTTTCCAAAAATCGCCCGGTGGCTGAGAGCTTCGCCCCCAGAGCCCCCAGAGTCTCCGACAGCTGGAGGCTCTGCCACCAAACCTCCGTCTTTGATACGATCGAGTTACAATAGTTTACTCAACACATCTCTTAATTTGGACATTTTAACTTTTGGCAAACCAGGCAACGGCGTCTTATCTTCTATTCTACGATATCATTGTTCCACAAAACGTTCCTCTTACGAAAACTTATGAAAAATCTACGACCGATTCAGTGCAACACCAGCAGGCCGAATATCTTTCTTCTCGAACCGGTTCTCACTCTCTATTCACTCAACTGCAAACGGGATTTTTTCAGCATTGTTGATAAGTAAAACTTCAAATTTGGACCTTTCCTCTGTCTTTCTCTGCTCTTTTGACATTTCGAGTTTATTTACTCTTGTCCCTCAAGCGGAAACTATTTGAATGTGTGTTGACACTTTCTACAGTGCGCAACATCCTCCTGCACCTTTTCCACGACAAATTTTTTGTTGAACTTATGGAGATGGCTACTTCTTCCCTCGAGTTTAGCTTTGACGACATCATGCTTTGCTAGGTCGACAAAGTGGCCGTGAGATCACCCTTTCGACCACCCCTTGCCAGTATTTTGTTGGCTATTATGAATCTAAACTTTTCCAGACCACTTCCAAACCAAAGATGTATCATCGCTACAAGGATAACACTTTCGTAGTATTCAGCAACGAAGATGAGTGAAATCTTCTCTTAGACAGCCTCAACTCGCTTCTCTTTGTTTTACTGTTGAAAAGAATCTAACATGGCTCTTCGTTTCGTGGAAGTGTTGGTTGAAAAATCTCTTTCCAAGTTCATCACCTCCATCTACAGAAAAACCACATTTATCGTTCAATACTGACTCATTAATTCGTTTTTGTCGATAAAATCTTCGGCTACTGAAGATTTTACCTTTGCAGTAGAAAGTACTGATCGTATAATTTCCCATGTAGAGTTAGGATTAAGTTTTTTGGTTTTTAGCAATGTTGCAAAACGTTGTTTTTTTGCCAATGCCGTCGAGTTAGTTGACTTGTTTGAAAATTTGCGATAAGAAGCTTTTTCGTTTTCATCTCCTTGCAAAAAATGAGAGCAAAACATCAACCGTCTCTTGCGGATGAGGGCTAGAAGCTCTTTTGTGAGCCACGGTTTGCTTTTTAATCTTGTTTGTCAACAAAATAATTGTCTAATCGATGCATTGGGAATCGATTGTTGATCGTATTACGTCAACAAAACCATTCAAAATAAAAAAACATTGAGATAAACTTTGGTCTAGTTCGTTGCGAAAATCTTTACAATTGAGTTTCGAAGTGTTCCTATGGTATTTTAACCCTATATATACCGGGCTATTTTTACACCCTATTTGTACAGGGGGAGGCAAAGTTGCCCTCCGCATCTAAAAACCGCTTGGTAAGTGATAGAAGTAAGATTTTTTGCATCTTAAGCTATTTTTTGTAAAATTTTTAAAATATAAATTTTGAGGTTCTGACGTCACGCAAACAATGATGACGTCAGCAAAACCAGTAAATCCTTATAACAGCATGGAAATTTGTCTAAATGTTGCGAAATGTTACTTTCAACTGGGACTTTTGTTATTTTAAACTCATCTCTGATAAATCCACCGCAGGCGATGACGTCACATATATGATGACGTCATCATGCATGATAATGTCATCTTTAATACATTGTGTTTATTACTATTTGTATATTTTTGTAATTGAGATATTGCATAATTCACAAAATTTTGGAATACTGCAGTATTAATTTCATTATGTCATTCAACAGCTGATGAAAATGAATATTTTTTTATGCAAATGCAATTTATTTCGAGAAACAGCAGAAAAATCAATATTTTTGAATTATGACGTCATCAATGACGTAATGATCATGTAATGCATTTATCTGTAAATAAAATATTTTATTCCATCTAAAGATTAGCATTGATAATGAATACGCAGTACGATGAATAGAATAAGCGCACTGATAAGCATGCATTGTGCTCAAAATTGCATAAAACTCGTTGAGTGCCTCTAACAAAAACAAAAATGACGTCACTTACAGACGTCCCACTGACCCCAAACTTTCTGAAAATGTGTGTTGTTAAATTTGATTCAAAGTCAGGGTGCATCACAGCAAAACTTTTCTTTAGTTTAGGAGCTACATTAAAATAACTAAGAGGGGGCAAATTTGCCCCCCTTTCCCGGTACAAATAGGGTGATTTGGGCGCTTGTAAGGAATCATATTTTTATATTGCGTACTGCAATATAACGATCGGTTTGGTCGCTATGAATTACGAAAGGTGCAATTTTGTGCTTCAAATCATTAGTAATTGAAGTTGCAAAAGTCACACGAGTGTGGAGAGCAATTAGGGGAATAGCGCTATCACTTATCGTTATGTAATGTAATCATTGGCAATTTTGGATCGGTTAAATTTATCTAAGTTAATATTTAAGTCTCCCAGCAAATATATTGTTTTATTGTTAGTGGAGAAATGGCTGAAACAAGTGGAAAATTTTCTAAGAATTTGTTGATATTAGTTAATGATGGGTGACAATATATGACCCCTACATTTATTGCGCGTTTTTTTGTATTAATAGTTAACCACCAGGATTCCGAATTATACAGAGTAAGTTGATTTTTTGGCAATTCAAATCTAAGTTTTTTTGTAATATAAACCGCCACTCCTCCAGCAGTTAAATGCGAATTAACGTGAACAAAGCTGTAGCCAGTAATTGAAATATCAGTCAAAGGTTCATCGTTAATGCGAGTTTCAGAGAGGCAAATGAATAATAATAATAATAATAACAGAAATTTGTATAGCGCCCTTTCCTAAAGGGAATCAGATCAAAGACGCTTTTATACTATATCAGGTAAAAAGTCGAGTGATGGAAGAAAATTATACATTGCATCATAATTTTTGTGAAGGGAACGAATGTTAAAACGCAGGAGAGTCAAAGAATTTTTGAAAAAGGTAGGTTGCACATTTACATCGCCAAGATTAAAAAAATTACTAATGTAACTCACAACACATCTAAACTAGTCGTCGCTCAGATTCTCGTTTCCCTTAAAGGCCACCTAATGTCTGCAAACCAATGCACTTAAAATGCAATAAAAAAGTATTACTAATCGAATGCTGAATACCTGGTTTAGATGCACGTTCTTAGTTTCAAACTTTCGCGTTTTTAAAAAGTGACATGACGTCATTAGACCCAGGAGTTTGGTGCCTTCGACTTCACTTTGAGCTAATTACGCCTTTTTTGCACAACACTTTTTGAGCAGCAAGCTGCTATCAACATGCCTTTCCAAAATCGCCTATCCTCTGCAAAGATAAATCAGTCGAAGGCACCAAACGCCTGGGTCTGATGACGTCATGTCACTTTTTAAAAACGCTAAAGCTTGAAACTGAGAACGTGCATCTAAACCAGGTTTTCAGCATTCGATTAGTAATACGTTTTTATTGCATATTATGTGCATTGGTTTGCAGACATTAGGTGGCCTTTAAGAAATTCCTTTCTCGGTGAGGCTTCTTGACTAGGCCAAATAAATTCACTTAGATCTGATCCATTTGTCGCCAAAATCGCCAGTGCACAATTCCAATGAAAACAAAACTAAAATACTCAATGTCGTCACGAAGCGGTGCAGACTGCCAGTAATATATGTTTCAAATGCTGTCTTAAGAGATATTGCAGCAAGATACAAAGAGCAATTTCATCTATTACAGTTTCATTAAGCTATTCCCAATATATTAGTTAATTTAAGAAACCCATTGTCATAATTAACTTTCACAGTGAAGAATAATCGCACAACTATAATTTTTTTTCAGCAATAATTAACCCAAAGCGGCTCTTGCCGACCACGCTTACCCTCCGCGCACGCGGATATCTTCTGCACTAACCAGAAAAAACAAGCTGCTTGCGCACAAATACCCGCTGACGACATTCCTATCCTTGAAGATCAAACGACAAGAAACATGAAGCATGAATTTTTTGGGTATTATTACATACGAGTAAACTAAGAAGTTTCGAAAATTTCGCAAAAATTTATTCCAGGATTGGCGGAGTTATTAAGCTTTGAAGAGCACAATCCGCAAAATTTGGCTAGCCGTCGAATGACGTCATAAATGAACTAACAGACAGACGAAGATTCTGCGTAAATAGGAGGGAGTGTGTTTCCGTGCCATTGAAATTACTATACAGTATACGGGTAATAAGATTTGTAGCAGTGATACAAGAGAAATCTAATTCCTTTCCAAGTTTTATTATTCAAAACTGTTGGTTGTGCGAGTTCATTCAGTAAATTCAAGGTTATTTATTGTAATTAATTGCAATAAACAGATTTCTTAGTGCAATTAAATGCGATTTAAAAGTTAGTGTAGCAACAATAATGACCTATAGTTCAGAAGTGGGGTCGAGAACACAACGTTCGAGGCCAAGGACAGGAATGGTCGCGGCCAATGGCCAAGGACATAATTTTTCTAAATTATGGTTGGCAAATCTTCCGTAAATTTTAAACGCAAAAGTGTTTAAGACGTATTTCGTTGTTTTTGATGATGATTCGAAAACAGTAGTTTTAAAAATGATAGTTATTGTCATTTTAAAATTTTACACGTTAGCAGCTGGTATTGACTACGTCGATCTACGACATAAGGGCGCAGACAAAAGGGTGCAGGACATAAGGCGCAGGGACATAAGGGCAGAGGGACATAGGGGCGCAGAAACTCTGCAAGCTGCGCTAACATTTTCGTGCTTCGGAAATAACTTTGATTGATTAGCATTTTAGTTAATTTTTGAAAGTCAAGTTATGAAAAAAAGTTTTTTCAGTTCGTTTCCTGTTTTTAATGTTCAGTTGTCGCACAAAGCACAACCCTTAAACCAGTGGTTTTCAACCTGTGGGCCATGGCCCACCGGTGGGCCATGGCCCACAGGTTGAAAACCACTGGTTTAAGGGTTGTGCTTTGTGCGACAACTGAACATTAAAAACAGGAAACGAACTGAAAAAACTTTTTTTCATAACTTGACTTTCAAAAATTAACTAAAATGCTAATCAATCAAAGTTATTTCCGAAGCACGAAAATGTTACCGCAGCTCGCAGATTTACGTTTCTGCGCCCTTGTGTCCCTCTGCCCTTTTGTCTCCGCCCTTATGTGGGGTTTCGTGATTACGTACCGTAGCGATTTCTTGATAATAAAACACGGCGATAACCCATGCAAGGATATATAGCTAAATTATAAACGCAGAAATTGTCAATTTTATTGCCTTTTGGGTGCCGGTGCAAACTTTCATGATTACGGGTAGTAGTTTTCTAAACGCAAACTGTATTGTTTGATTAAACGATATCTTTTCACGGAGTTTTTTATACATTATTATCCCAAAGTATTGCAAAATACTGTAAATTTATGTTTGAGAAATAAACTGAAGTGCCGTACCGGGTATATTTGTAAGCTCAAGTATTTGGCATTGAAAAAAACGGGGTTCTGGGGCGAGGGCAAAGTCCACATGTTCCATATTGAATAAATTTAGTGATTTTTTTTTCGGAAAATATAGAAATTTTTGTGATTTTAAAGATTACACACTTAGGTTTTCAAAGTAATTTGAAAAGAAAATATCGTAATTATTAAAATATACAAGCTTTAGTTTTTCCACAATTTTCCAACTCTAAAATTTTAAGCCAATATTTTCTTTACATTTCAGTGTACGTGACATTTTTTTCACATTCAGTGCCTATCAATAAATGATTGCGAACGTTTCGGCCGCCAAAAGACACGTTGTTTAACTTAACATAAGGTATTAATTAGCATAAAACAACATGGGGATCGCAGTATGATGTTATCAATAAGGAAAGGCATTGGAGACATTTGCCCTGGACCCCTCTTCAAAGGTCGACAATCGTAGAAACGAAAAAATACCAAACTCTTAATTTTTGCTAAAAATGCCCACATTTTTCGCGGGAGCTTTACCTTTTCATCTTATAAGGATGTGGTGTAAAAAATTTATTAAGTCCAGCAACCAATGCGCATCTCTCCAGGCATTTGAACAATTATTAAACTGTAGTCATGTTTAGCTTCACACTTAATTTCTTAATATTACTTTATGCAGCGTTTTTTGTGATCCAGTAGTTTGTTGTCTGGGATTTTTTGCGGTGATTTTCAACAAAGAAATTGTTCAGTCGATGTGGTTTTGCCTCCTCCCCAAGACGGCTTGCCTTTGGTTAAAGTGTTCTTTCTTATCTCAAAGCAAATTCTTTGCATTCGCTTATTTTCAGAACAAGCTGGTGTTTTCAAGACACGTACGTTTTGTTAGTTATATCAAGATCGACTAACATTTCGTGTAGAATAATATCAAAATGCCACCCCTGGTAATACTGAAATACATTTCATTATCACCAGAAGTGGTCAGTGCAAGTCATAAAAGTTGTGCCGCAAGCGCACGCGCAGCTACGTTGAAAATCTTGCGCCGCAAGCGTTTCTGCAAGCCCAAATGTATTTTCGCCGCAAGCGCAGGTGCCACGTTTTGAAAAGTATAATTCTAATTCACTTACTGCTCAAACTGCGCTAGGCTACAGTACCTACGAAACTAATATTCAAAACCAATTATGCCCGCTACCAAATTAGTAAACAAAAACTTATGATTTCCATTAAAAAAGACCTGGATTGAAAATTTGTATCGCTTAATCTCTTTTGGCGAAGAACGTCGTTATACTTAACGACAAAATACTCTCAACACTCGCACTTAAAGGAACCGAGGTGTTAAAAAATTCTACTAATAAATTTATCATGGTGATAAGCGAACGTCTTCGGAGTCACTGTTTTTTTTTAATGGCTCGTCAAGGAAATTCTTTACAAGCATCGATACATATTTTGTGCTTCTGGAGGAGCAATTAGCATCACTTTCTAACGAATGTAGAACGCCAAAAAAAAACATTTTGGTTTTTGTTTAAAGAAGTTAAACCATCCAAGATTTACTTATAAGAGCTATACCAATGCTGTCGCTCATGTTCACAATACCTTTCAAGCTTTCCCGTACCAGCAAAAAAAGTTATAATTAATACTTTTTGTTGCTTCTTGTTTTTGAAATACGGTAAAAAAGTCGTACTGTAGCGAGTAAAGCGTTTTATGCCAAAAGCAAGTATAAGATTTTTTAGAAACAAGTAGCGTAATTTTAGAAAGACAATTACAAAAGCAACTTTTCTGTTTTAAATTTGATTTTACAGCCATTTTTTAAATTACTTTATTAGAAATTTTTTTTTTTTAAATCGGAAATAATATTTTGGAGAGAAACGTTTCAGCGAAAAAAGATCCCTGCTGTAAATCCAATATAATTTTTGCTAACAGTAGACGAATGAATCTTCCCATGACGAGGCTTGTTTGAACCTACCTCGTCATAGTCGTAGCCAAGGAGGGGGGAGACAAAAGGCCCGCCCCCTCCCAATTGGAACGCCACCACTGCTAAAAATAATAACAACAAAGACTTTTTAAAGTTTTGTTCAGCATTTTCGTGTACACAACAGTATACTAGTACAATAGATTAATATTGATATTGACAACCAAGTGGCCTGGGCCCCCTCAATCAAATTTTTGCCATCCAATTTAAATGTATAACCCGGGAGAAATTCAAGGTTTTTGTCTTAAAAGTTGCAACCTTAGGCCCTCATCCAATCATTTTGTGAACTTAACGCAATAACATGACTACGTAGTAACCATCTACTGCACCAATTTCAAATATCAATCCACCTCTACTTTGGCAGTTTTTACGCGACAAAGCATTTTTGACAAAAAAAATTAACTAGGGAAAATGCTTATTGAACAAAATATTGAATTTGAATTGAGGGAGCCTATGGCCTCTAGTCGAACATATACTCCTAAACCCGGTTATTTTCATGACAAAATAAAAATCTTTGAAGCAAATACTCGAGCGTTTAGACTTTTTAGCGATTAGATTAGCGATAAGCCACCAGAAGGTGCCACCCCAAGGTTGTCCAGAAACACCTCACCGTATACCACTAACGTTATGTTAAACAAGAATGTTTTAATTTTATCGTCACTACAACAATAGCAGAGGTGGAGTCCTTGAGGACGTCCTTGACCACGAGGACATATTTCGAAGTCCTTGGACTTGGCCTCGAAGCTCAAGTCCTTGGTCTTGGTCTCAAACCCTACAAGTTCTCTAAAATACCTGTCCTCGGCTCGAGGACAGCATTGTTTTTAGATTGCTTAAAAAGGAAACAACCAACGTAAATTTCTAGTGGGTCAATTCCTTTTTTTTCATTAGTTAAAAAATAATATAATAATAATAATAATAATGTAGTCATTTGTATAGCGCCGTTTCCTGCAAGGTAGCAGATCAATGGCGCTTTGCAGAACAAATACAGTTCAACAACATGAAAAAGTAGCACACTAAGTCACAGGCAACCAAAAATTTTGGTACACTGTTGTTGGAATATCGTACACTTGTGTGAAGAATACTAAGAGGGAAACAAAAGCGAAAAAAAAAACAATACTATTTGGCATGCAAAGTGTACACTGTGAGAAACTAATCATCTCGAATATGCTTGTTTAAAGAAATATGTTTTTAGCAAAACTTTAAATTGATTGGTAGATTCTGCGTCTTTTATGTGAGGTGGTAATGCATTGTAAAGACGTGGCCCGCATACACTAAAGCAGCGATCAACGAAAGCAGAGAAAGTACGCGAAGTCATACTGAATGTGATGCCAATTAAGCAAAGTCATATTGAAACTTATTTTAATGGCTTTGTATGAAAGCTTTTATTGGAGAAAGAGATGGCAAAAAGCATTGTATAAAACTTTTGCTTTCATTTCTGCTAATACAACCGGTGCAAGCGGTACAAACTGCAAAGCACTAAAGCCGTCCAGAGCCATAACAAAAAGTCCGGGAGTCGGTACATAAACAACTTTGAGTTGCTAACGCAAAAACATGACCGTACCTAGTCTGCGAGTGAATTCAGAAGAAATTATGAGTGATAATGAAATGTATTTCAGTATTACCAGGGGTGGCATTTTGATATTATTCTACACGAAATGTTAGTCGATCTTGATATAACTAACAAAACGTACGTGTCTTGAAAACACCAGCTTGTTCTGAAAATAAGCGAATGCAAAGAATTTGCTTTGAGATAAGAAAGAACACTTTAACCAAAGGCAAGCCGTCTTGGGGAGGAGGCAAAACCACATCGACTGAACAATTTCTTTGTTGAAAATCACCGCAAAAAATCCCAGACAACAAACTACTGGATCACAAAAAACGCTGCATAAAGTAATATTAAGAAATTAAGTGTGAAGCTAAACATGACTACAGTTTAATAATTGTTCAAATGCCTGGAGAGATGCGCATTGGTTGCTGGACTTAATAAATTTTTTACACCACATCCTTATAAGATGAAAAGGTAAAGCTCCCGCGAAAAATGTGGGCATTTTTAGCAAAAATTAAGAGTTTGGTATTTTTTCGTTTCTACGATTGTCGACCTTTGAAGAGGGGTCCAGGGCAAATGTCTCCAATGCCTTTCCTTATTGATAACATCATACTGCGATCCCCATGTTGTTTTATGCTAATTAATACCTTATGTTAAGTTAAACAACGTGTCTTTTGGCGGCCGAAACGTTCGCAATCATTTATTGATAGGCACTGAATGTGAAAAAAATGTCACGTACACTGAAATGTAAAGAAAATATTGGCTTAAAATTTTAGAGTTGGAAAATTGTGGAAAAACTAAAGCTTGTATATTTTAATAATTACGATATTTTCTTTTCAAATTACTTTGAAAACCTAAGTGTGTAATCTTTAAAATCACAAAAATTTCTATATTTTCCGAAAAAAAAATCACTAAATTTATTCAATATGGAACATGTGGACTTTGCCCTCGCCCCAGAACCCCGTTTTTTTCAATGCCAAATACTTGAGCTTACAAATATACCCGGTACGGCACTTCAGTTTATTTCTCAAACATAAATTTACAGTATTTTGCAATACTTTGGGATAATAATGTATAAAAAACTCCGTGAAAAGATATCGTTTAATCAAACAATACAGTTTGCGTTTAGAAAACTACTACCCGTAATCATGAAAGTTTGCACCGGCACCCAAAAGGCAATAAAATTGACAATTTCTGCGTTTATAATTTAGCTATATATCCTTGCATGGGTTATCGCCGTGTTTTATTATCAAAAATCGCTACGGTACGTAATCAACATCAGCTGCTAACCTGTAAAATTTTCTGCTAACCTGTAAAATTTTAAAATGACAATAACTATCATTTTTAAAACTACTGTTTTCGAATCATCATCAAAAACAACGAAATACGTCTTAAACACTTTTGCGTTTAAAATTTACGGAAGATTTGCCAACCATAATTTAGAAAAATTATGTCCTTGGCCATTGGCCGCGACCATTCCTGTCCTTGGCCTCGAACGTTGTGTTCTCGACCCCACTTCTGAACTATAGGTCATTATTGTTGCTACACTAACTTTTAAATCGCATTTAATTGCACTAAGAAATCTGTTTATTGCAATTAATTACAATAAATAACCTTGAATTTACTGAATGAACTCGCACAACCAACAGTTTTGAATAATAAAACTTGGAAAGGAATTAGATTTCTCGTGTATCACTGCTACAAATCTTATTACCCGTATAGTGTATAAGTAATTTCAATGGCGCTGAATCACTTAATGAAACTGTAATAATAAAATTGCTCTTTGTATCTTGCTGCAATATCTCTTAAGACAACGTTTGAAACATATATTACTGGCAGTCTGCACCGCTTCGTGACGACATTGAGTATTTTAGTTTTGTTTTCATTGGAATTGTGCACTGGCGATTTTGGCGACAAATGGATCAGATCTAAGTGAATTTATTTGGCCTAGTCAAGAAGCCGCACCGAGAAAGGAATTTCTTAAGGGAAATGAGAATCTGAGCGACGACTAGTTTAGAGGTGTTGTGAGTTACATTAGTAATTCTTGTAATCTTGGCGATGTAAATGTGCAACCTACCTTTTTCAAAAATTCTTTGACTCTCCTGCGTTTTAACATTCGTTCCCTTCACAAAAATTATGATGCAATGTATAATTTTCTTCCATCACTCGACTTTTTACCTGATATAGTATAAAAGCGTCTTTGATCTGATTCCCTTTAGGAAAGGGCGCTATACAAATTTCTGTTATTATTATTATTATTATTATTCATTTGCCTCTCTGAAACTCGCATTAACGATGAACCTTTGACTGATATTTCAATTACTGGCTACAGCTTTGTTCACGTTAATTCGCATTTAACTGCTGGAGGAGTGGCGGTTTATATTACAAAAAAACTTAGATTTGAATTGCCAAAAAATCAACTTATTCTGTATAATTCGGAATCCTGGTGGTTAACTATTAATACAAAAAAACGCACAATAAATGTAGGGGTCATATATTGTCACCCATCATTAACTAATATCAACAAATTCTTAGAAAATTTTCCACTTGTTTCAGCCATTTCTCCACTAACAATAAAACAATATATTTGCTGGGAGACTTAAATATTAACTTAGATAAATTTAACCGATCCAAAATTGCCAATGATTACATTACATAACGATAAGTGATAGCGCTATTCCCCTAATTGCTCTCCACACTCGTGTGACTTTTGCAACTTCAATTACTAATGATTTGAAGCACAAAATTGCACCTTTCGTAATTCATAGCGACCAAACCGATCGTTATATTGCAGCACGCAATATAAAAATATGATTCCTTACAAGCGCCCAAATCACTAAAGTACCATAGGGACACTTAGAAAATCAATTGTGAAGACTTTCGCAACGAACTAGACCAAAATTTTTTCGATACTTTCTTTATGTTGAACGGTTTTGTAGACTTAATACGATCAACAATTGATTCCCAATGCATCGATTAGACAATTATTTTGTAGACAAACAAGATTAAAAAACAAACCGTGCCTCACAAAAGAAATTCCAGCCCTCATCCGCAAGAAACGCCAAAATCATTTCCATTCACAAAAAAGGAGATAAAACTAATTCTAATAACTATCGCCCAACCTCGATTTTGACTTGCTTTGCAAAAGTTCTTTAACGTCTTATTTACTGTACGATAGATTTTTGGTTTTTTGAAAAAACATAATGTAATACATAAAACCCAATACGGTTTTCAAAAGCATACCTCTCTCTTTAATGCTGTTTTGAACATTGTTTCAACTGCATTAGCTAAAACCTTTACGCGGGCTTAATTTTTCTGGATCTGCGAAAGGCATTCGATTGTGCTCCTCACGACATCTTACTAGCAAAGCTCAAACATTATGGTATACGAGGACCAGCTAACAGGCTCATAAAGACCTTTTTTAATAGATCTCAGTACACAAGCATTAATGGCCGTGATTCGGAAATAAAGCCAGTCAAATATAGTGTTGTGCAAGGGTCAACTCTAGGACCGCTACTATTTTTACTTTATATCAACGACTTTCCAAACTCAGCTTGAAGCCTCCCAAGGTTATTTGCTGATGATACCAGCTTATTCTTGGACAATAATAAGATACCATGCTTAGAAACCAAAATGAATCCAAACCTATAAGAATTTTTCCCATTGGTGTATGGCTAATAGAATAAGTCGTAATCCCACCAATTTTAATTTCTTAATAAATCCATCTAAATTAAAAGAAATCCCACGACAAATATCTTTGTACTTAATTAATATACCCTTATCAATTTCAAAAAGTGTTAAATGCTTGGGTGGTCATTTCGATTCTCAATTAAACTGGACCATACCACAGCAACTGAACATAAAATATCTCGAACAGTTGGAATAATGTCCTAACTCAAACATTTCCTTTCTCAATCTGCCATGATCAAATAATACTACCCTCTGGTTCACCCCCACTTATTATATGGCTTAATAATATGGGGGGCAAACTTTTCCCTCTTATCAAACAAAATTGAGCACGATTCAAAATAAAGCCATACAACTTTCTTGCGGCGGCATCTATCAGAATCATGTTACCCCTAACTTTAAACAACATGGAATACTTAAATTACTAGATTTACGCGAATTTGAAACTGCTAAATTTGTGCATCTATACATTTTCGAAACAAACTACCTTCACAACTGTCGAATATTTTTGTCAAAGCAAGTAAAATCTCGACTAGACTAATGAAGATCCACCTGTCCATTTAATAACCTCTCTGTCTACATACCCAGATTTCAAACACCAAGACTTCAAAGATACTGTACATTAGATATAAAGGTGTCAAGATTTGAAATGCAATCCCTGCAAATACCCGAACTGAAACTTAAAGGTTAATTAAAACTAAACTTTAGAAACATATTCTGGGTAACTACAATTAATGACTCAGTGCCACCACGATATGTGACTTCTCGTCGCTCAGATTTTCTGAATTAGTAAATAGAAATCACCGAACTCAAGGGTGGCTGCTTGACTTGAAGACCGAGAAGTCTATTCGAGGCAGAGTTGTAAGTCGGGCGGGGATTTTTGGGTCGGGTTCCGGCCGATTTCAGGCCTAAACTTGACAAAATTTCGGGCTGAATTCGTGCCTGAGACGTGCTTTTTGTCTTAGGTGCACAAAAATATAATCAAAATAACTTGGCGACATTGCTGAATGAAGACTTCATTTAAGGATAATATGATAATTGGTGTACAGTGATTAGGAAAGCAGACAAAAGTTACTTAGGAAAGGACCAATTAACCGCTTAGATTTTTTAGACCTAACTTAATTTTTGAGTTTTTTCGGACATAGTTTAGGCTTCAAATTAATTTTCGGATTCGGGCCTAAACTAGTCGGCCCGTTTACAACTCCGATTCGTGGATGTCCCAGCTGCCTGTGTGTTTGTGAGCACTTGGAATATTAGTATTTGTTTTTGTTTTTGCAGAATGAAGTAATTATTGATTTACTAGTGTCCATAAATACTTATTGTGGCGAATAAACTGAATTGAAATGAACTCCTAGTTTATTTATTTTGTTCAATTCGTCGAGATTAGTCAGTTCAATAACGCAATCAAATCGAAAAAAATTAATAAAAAATATAGCAACACAATCAAATTAGTAAAGAAGGCAGTCGGGTAAATTGTAGCAGGAAGCCGCGAAGGAGCCTCTCGATCATTGATTCGAGCAGCTGCCTGATTGATTGATTGATACTTCTTTATCCTCTTATCACAATAAAGCGACTGTGGCGCTATCCTTTGGACGAATCCCCACCCACTTATAGGGGTTAACCAATTTCCAAGCTTTCGGGTTGACGTTTCACTTCTTGGAAGTGAAAATTTACTTCCAAAATTTGCTACTTGTTCGAAGCCGCCAAGAAGAAATAATCATCGTAAAGTGTCTTATCCAAGGACGCAACAACGTGACCAGGGTGCAGGTTGAACCAATGATTTTGCGATCGAAATCATCGTAAAAACAACGCTTTTATCCTCTCGGCCACGCTGTCGGCTTAGTTCTTGAGTCACGAGTACAAGTTGCTCTACACTACTAACTGTGTTAGATTTTCAATGGTGGAGGGAATTTTTCACTCAAGTACACATTCCCAAGCTTGTTGACATATGCATTAATCACCTTCAATTTTGCGAGTCTGCCAAAAACTATTTTATTTTTAATTTTAGAATAGAAACTATATTACCATTTTAGAGTATTGTAATTTGTAAAGTATAAGTGGCGCAGTGCGTTTTTACTTTCCAGATTTTATGGTAACCTGCTAAAACCATTATGACCTGTTTTTAAAACCAACGTGCAAAAATAACTTTCTTTAAATGTGTTAATAAAAACAGGGTTTAAGAATTGCAGTATCATAATTGTCAAAAAAAATTGCAACAAACCGCAAATCAAAAATTTTGATCAAAATTTGCATATTTGAATATTTGCTAAAGTAATTACGTTATTATTGCACGTAAAATATTACACATCTGCGTAATGCGGCACAGAAACAAGAAAAAGAATGATTTTTTTAAACTTTATTGTACCCCAGTTTCCAAGTCTCATTATGGTTATGCTTTAAGAAATGTTACGACACAACTTAATAAATGAACAAAATATTTATTCTTTAGATGCCAACTACAAGCTTAGCCATTAGGAAGACAAAAAACAACAAAAAGATTGCAGTGGTAAAATACAGAAATATATTAGGACATAAATGACGCGGCTCTATTTTGGTCTCTTGTTTCAGATAAATCCGAGTCATGCTTGTTTCGATTTGGCAGAAAGTTTTTCATTAATTGTTGAATTTCCAAAATGAACATCTGCTACGACTTGCCAGTCTGCTACGACTTGCCGTTTTGTGTTTTCTGCACAGCCGCAATGCGGAGTTCTATAGCCAAAATTCAATGACGTGTACGAGAGCTACACCAAACTCTCCCAATCCCTCTCTCCTTGGACTAGCTGAACACTTGATTTAATCATTTTTTAATGAAGTTTATTATTATAATGAATGAACAAAAATACAGAAAACGGAGAAGTCTCTAAATTTGATGTAAAGACCAATTCAGGGCCTTTGTTTCACGTTATATGACTGTTCCCTCACAGTCAATACTCAAATACATAGAAAAGGGGGGTGCAAAACGCAAATTATCCAAGTTAAACAGCTTAAATGTTTTCCACACGAAATGGCGCTGTTCACTTCAATCCTTGCTAGCTAATACTGAGCTCTCAGGCTCCAAGCACGATTAAATAGATAGAAGCAGTGATAGCACGTGGTAGATCGCCTTTGTCTCAGAGTTGTAAACGGGCCGACAAGTTCAGGCCCGAGCCCAAAAACATAAACCCGAGCCAGGCCCGGCGCCACGGGGGGCATTCCAAGGCCGTGCCCCCCAAATAACTGCTTGTGCCCCCCCAAACGAAAATTGTGCCCCCCCCCAATCGAGGACTGTGCCCCGAAGAAATTCACAGGCTCGGGGCTATTGAAGTGCAAATTGAGGCCTAAGACTCCCAAATTGGTGTTTACCGCCCGAATTTTCGTAATTTTTGTGGATTTACACCGGATTTCATTAAAGTTTTGGGACAAAGACCTTTTTTTTTTTGGTCTTCACTTAAGAATTCGAGAAAACTTGCAAGAATTTTGAGACGAATGTTCGTTTCATCCACACTAGAATAAATTGTGCCCCCGTGCCCCTCTCGAATTCACATAAATAAACTTCTCGTGCCCCCCAAAAATTTAGTTCTGCCCCCCCAGTCACGCTATCCTGGCGCCGGGCCTGCCCCAAAAACTGGCCCGAACCTGAAGACTAATTTGAAGCTCAAATCATACCCGAAAAAACGAAAGTTAAGTGAGGTCGAAAAAAATCAGCAATGCTGCCAATTGGTTATTTTGATTATATTTTTGTGCACGTAAGACAAAAAGCACGTCTCAAGCGCGAATTAAGCTCGAAATTTGTTCAACTTTATGCCCGAACCAGGCCTGACCCGAAAATCCCGGTCCGACTTACAACTCTGCTTTGTCTAGCATCCAAGATGCCAGAAATTAAAGAACAAAGGTTGGCAGCTGGCAATCTAAAGTCGTCTCGAAAAACAAATAATACAAAAGACCTTCTAACACAAGGTAGCGATTGTTAAAAGACGGCCTTAATAGATGCGTTAATTAACAGCTTACTTTTAACAAAGGGTAATAATTACCCAGTAATTTGACTTAAGCGCTAATTAGACGATGACAAACAACTCTTCTATAAAGTTACAAAATTGTGAAAAACCAATAATTAATCAGACACAAATGCACACTCAAAAATTGAAATTGGGTTTTCGGTCACGAGCAGAAATGCAGAAAAGATTATTTTTTTTATGATTTTAACAATGCTATAAAATTAAAATCAAAAAGATTTCCAGTGAAACTTTTTTTTCCTAAAAGTGTATTCCTGCAAGAGCAATTGCAATTGTCAAAATAATTGAGAAGTTGTTGATGATGATGTGATTGGAACTTGACATCAAACATTGACCGATTTGTTGAGCAACAAGAGACCGAGCAACTGTAGTGTTTTCGCCTAAACGAAAGAAAAAAAATCAGCTTCAAAGTTTAGGCAATTATTGCATTTTATTGCATTGTTGCAGCCATGACTTTGTAAGTCGCTATTAAATATTTTTGTTTTATCATTAACTTGTAAGTGTTTTAGTGCATAAAAAAATTTGTATCTAATCACAATCCAACAACCACAATAAGTTCATTGTTGTTTATAATACCAATTTATTTGTAATGTAAATATTGCTGGTTAAAATTTAGTTTCCTGACAGAGCTTGCAACCACATCCAATTATTTGAGCTACTTATGTGCAGTATGTGAAAAAAATGAAGTATACCATAAAATAAAGGACAGCATAAATAGGAGAAGGAGCAAAAACGCCAAGCGTTATATGGCCACCAAAATCAGTAGTACGAGTATAGGCAATTAAACAAAAAGCATGCTCAAATTCTTTAAAACGAAACAACCATTGTCATTCGCGAATATCTAAAACCTTGAACAAAAAGATACAACTTCTTTAGCGGCTCCGCCAGTACTAAATTTCGAAATTATACTAGCTCTTAGTTGACTTGAGAAGAGACGTTAAACCTCAATAAAATTTCCCGCATTGTCTCAAAACAGTCAAATATAATGAAGAAAAAATAATGAAGAAAAACATGTGTACATTTGTGCACAATAATAGCAACCGTAGAATCATAAGTGATTTTAGCTTCGCAAATTCATTTGTACATATTTCAATCTTTTCCTTCAATTTTTTCTGGTTTGAAGCATTTTTTAGTTTTTTAATTTACGCTTTCTTGGTTATGCAGTTAAACAAACATAGGAAATTACTTCATTGAAGTTTTTAAATAGACAATACATTTTAGCTAACGGCTCGCAATCGCTGCAATATTTTTTGAATGGAGCTGTGTTGCTGGGCGGAATTCGCGGAAATGGGCCCCGTAAACTTATTACACGCTTCGGCGTAATACAGCGAATATAATGAAATATTTGATTGAACTTTTCCATTAGTCACAACATGCATCTATGAATTCGATTCTACTGAAAAATTACTTGGGTAATGATTAGTGATGATGATCTAAGTTGCATGCTGTATTGTTTTTGCTAAAATTGGCAAATTTGCAGTTTTTGATGTATTACATTTTTATATTCTGATGTATTTTGAAGACAGAATATAGTAACTATAACATTCCACTTTTACAGACACTGGACTTTACTCACCATCTTCAACTATGTCTACTACCATCATCATTCCATGGTTGGTATGGTGCAGAACATGGCAGTGAACCACTGCAGGACCAGTAAATTGATGGGCCATGAAGCGAATCTAAAGCATCATTGTTTTTTGTTCCAATTTAATTTATCTCTTCGTATATCAAAATACAGTAAACTTGGACAACAGAGTAACAGTACTAGTTTTGGTGCATAACCATCTTTTACAGCAAAGTTTCTTTACCCGCGTTACAACGTTTATTTTGAAAATGATGCAAACGGGGATTCAGAGGATATATCATACCCGGGCCTGGTGGACGGGCTCAGAGGTCCAGGAAAATCCTAATAGTTTAGGAGCTATGTTTTCAGTAAAACTTCTTAATAAGCAAGTGACCATTTAACTATAGCGTCAAAATAGCAATATAACGTTAGAGCTAAAGAAAATTCTGCCACCACCGACCAGACTTGCAGGGTGAAAATAGTCTGGTCCTTTAATGGTAGAGGTTTTCAGGCATTTTTTGCTTTTTCTTAACTGACAGCGTAGCAGTTGTAGATTTAATTGAGAACAGAGCAATTGCTCCTGGTGAGGATTTCCGAGCCCCGGAGCAAGACTCTCGGACTCATTTTTGAAATAGTTTTTTCCTAAGATGTCCCAAATTTATTTGTGGTAGAATATGGTTATTCCATATGCCTTCCAACCTATAAAAATAAGAAGTATCGCAACTGACTCAACTCACCCCTCCCTCTGAAAAAAATAACTGTTTGATCCGAGAATCGAACCCCATACTTTGAGCATACCAAACCCGACTTTTAGTCTGCCAATTTTGGTACTGTGATGTTAACCGAATGCTGGATTTACCCAAACATCGAAAGAGCTAACGCTCTCTGGGCACTGCCACTGACCCAGCTGAGAGAGCTTACAGCAAACCCAAGCCCCCTAGCTAAACTTAAATTAGACAAATGTCCAGAGCTGGGCAAGTCCGCAAGTTAGTCCGCAAGTCCGCAAATCCGCAATTGTGGACTAACAAAAAAAGTTGCGGAAATGCGGACTTGCGGACTTTAGCAGTTTAAATTGCGGACTTGCGATTGTGGACTAGTTTTAATTTGAGTCCGCAATTTTGCAAGTTTTACACAAATATTGAAATTCCTGCACAGAGCTGAACAGCGCTGTTTCGAGCTTTTAGCTCTCATCGGCAGCCCTCAGCTTCTCTAACAAAGTTATTCCCCAGCTGGACAACACTCAGGAATTCGATTGAAATTTCATGGACGTCAAACTTGTCGATCGAAATTCCTTTCTATTTTCATAAAATATTCACGTTTTTACCCAGTCAAACATGAGAAATCAATTAAATTTTTTCGAGTTCAAGTTCGGCAAAAATATCAAGTTTTTCGAGTTCAGGCTGACATAAATACTAAGTTTGCTTTTCGACTTAATTGCTTTCTTTTTGTTGACATGCTGTTTGGTAACGTGAGAAACGAATACGCGCCGCGTTCTCATCTTTTGTACAAATAGCAGGTTAATTTTTTAGAACATTTTAGAACCCCCTTTTGTGCTTGTTTTAAGAATCTCCTAGAACTGTCTTTGAGGTAATTTTAACTGTATTGTCTTTAGACCTTTAATTTCATAATCTTTAAGTCTGCAACTAGAGCTCAAATTTAGATAGTCTTCGACAGCTAGAGTAATATGGTGTCTCAAATTTTTGTAGTTTAGCGTATCAAGTTAGCTGAGTAGCAAGTTGGTTATGTAAAATGTTAACGTGCTGATGTTTCTATTTCTATAGTGCGACCTCGAAGCAATTTTTTAATAGTATAGTTTAGCATAGTGTTAGTATAATCAATGGCGTAAATTTGGTCTAGTAAATTTTGTTAATTGATATTGATTTGGCTAGCTGGTAATTGACTTCTTGTTTTGCCGTGCTTCTTTGCTTAAATCAAATTTTTGGTGTTCTGTGAGGAATAACATTGTTATATTTATATCCAAAGTGTGATATGACTGCAGCAATACCAAGGATACGGCGCGCGGTGAAACAGGCTATTAGAAGCGGGTCTAACCTCATTCAAATTGGAGTCAACACTGTTTTTTCGACTTCGGCAAAACAACCGACTTTTTTGAGTTTAAGTTCGAATTTGCAACCCTGGTTCAAAGTAGGCTTGGTTGTTTTTTACCGTGAGTTCACAAGATTAGCCACTGGGGTATCATTTTTTGTACTGGTAGCCAGTGCCGTTGCTACGGTGGGGCCAGGGGCGCCGTCCCCCGCTAACGACTGCTTGTGCCCCCCCATTTCGGTTCATTCAGAATGCTTTTTTGGAGCATCACGTAACGACAAGACAACAGGCAATCATGGAAAAAAGAATAATAATTTTCAAACATGATTCTCGTTGGAAGTTTTCTCGATTGTTTGCAAAATTGCTGGCCACCAACTGCTGTACTTAATTGTAATTGTAATTACATTTTATTCACAAAGTTTCCTTGGCCAGGAGACAGCGAAGGGACCGTTCGGTCTTCGAGTCCAGCTGCCACCTGCCCATCTGTCTACCACACACGGCGAAGGCTTCA
Source organism: Trididemnum nubilum (assembly GCA_963965965.1). Taxonomy (NCBI): domain Eukaryota; kingdom Metazoa; phylum Chordata; class Ascidiacea; order Aplousobranchia; family Didemnidae; genus Trididemnum; species Trididemnum nubilum. The sequence goes on from OZ014475.1 coordinate 43,400,034, forward strand.
TACTGTCCCTTTAATTGCTGAACGTCAAGCATGGAAGCTTTGAATACCAATTTTTATTGTCTTTGGTTTGACCTGACCGGGAATTGAACCCGAATCTACCGTTTCAGTAGCAGACGCTCTATCCACTCGCCCAATGATCGGTTAAAAAAAATGTGACCCAATAATCCGTATTATTAACACGCCTTTACGGATGTTTCGCGGAATAGGAATGTATGCCTACGGAAGCGTTACCGGTATTTCGTTAGTGATTATGACCTGAAACAATACGTGAAAACATTTTTTTAAAAGACTAGTTGTTTTTTTTTAGAGCATACTCAAGATTTATTTTAGGTCGCATTCAGTGGCGCAACCAGGGTAAAGGAGCTAATGAGTTATCGGCCCCCTTTTCCCAAGTCATTTAAAAAATATAATCAAAAAAAGAATATGCGTTTAAACGTGTTTTGGACTTGACCTGAAGTATATGGGGGCTCAAAAGGCTAGACAATTTAATCTTTCAATGACTTCTGAAGTTTAGCAATTTACTGTAATTATTGATATGGTATTAAAACGTGCGAAATGTGATTTAAATGGCGTTAAAATTGCTATTTTTGCAGCAAAATCTCAAAAATCACCCAGCAGCTGGGGGCTCTGCCCGTTCTGCAACACGCTTGAGTAGCAACGGTTTGTTCAGCACGGGACCTAAATTAAACAATTTTTGTGCAAAAACATTTACTTTTGGTTCAAGCCTTCTTTCTCTTAGCAAAACCCTGGTTTCGCTTCTGGTTGCATTCACTCCTGCAGATTATATTTTTGAAGCGATTATACTCGCCGCAAGCAAAACGTGCTAATAAACGCTGCTGGGCCTACATGTATCTTTTTTGAATGATGAATACAAAATTGTAGCTTTAAAATATCAGTTTTTATGTGCAAAACTTCAGTCCATTTTATAGTGCCCCCCCATTTTCGGCTAGGGCCCTCTCACTTCGTTTGGTCTGGCGACGGCACTGCTGGTAGCATGTGGTTATCTCGTTCCGAAAGTATTTTTTGAAACTAGGAACTAAAAATTTAGTAATACGATTAGTGATATGAATGTTTTTTTTGCCGTCTACTGCCTTTGCCTTTTCCTGCCTCGAAAAAATTGTTTTCTTAAAATATATTGTTGCAAGCGGAAATGCGGATTGTGCTTTGCTATTTGATGGCTTCTCGATGTAATCCAATCGCTTTTAATCTTCGAATCCCTAGCTTCATTGTAGCATTTTTAAGGGTTCGTTCGTGGGTTGTGCACTATGCTTCAGAGATGGAAACCGGTCGAGTCGACCGGCACCGGTCGGGTCGACCGGCCGGTCGGGTTGCCGGTCGGGTCGAGATTCTTCAACCGGCCGGTCAAGCCGGTTGAAAAACCGGTCAAATTCTCCTTTACGGCAACTAAAAGACATCTTAGCACCAACCGAAATATACTTATATATTTTATCATAAATAAAACTTTGTATAAAAAATCAGTTTTAACAAACCACACCTTTCGAAAACACTTGTTGAATGGTTTCAAGCTGTGACTAATATGCTGTGACCATTAAGACATGCACATCCAGGGAGGTATTTAGGGTGGGAGTATTGTGCCATGCCTCCCGACTTTGGGCTACGGCACAAAGCAAAAAAGTGCAAAATATACGTTAAAATCGCGTAATCAGATTCTAATAAAGCATGCATGTAGAAGAGGCTTGCGCTACCTGACATTTTAGCATCATTTTAATCAACTTAAGAGTAGAAGTGGCGCAAATTCAGATTTTTTACTACATGCTAAAATCTTGCCGCTTTGAAAAGCTTGTTTCAACTTAAATTTACCACACTCTACACTGGGCAAGAAAGGCATAGCACTTATTTTTCTATATCTAACTAACCACGGTTTGTTCTGAAGTAGCTGCATTTCTACAAACTGCTGGGGCACATTATATTTCGAATGTTTTCTGGCCAATATCATTACAGTTTAGTGTTTTCAATAGAAATACCGGATGCGTTACGTTCATTAGAATAGTTATTCGTAGTGACTTCGTACTACCGATGAGTTTATTTATTGGTTTGACGTTTCGCTTCCCCAACCGGGAAGCTTCTTCAGAACAGTTTTCGGCAGTGCTGCCTTTGCAGTTACAAAAAGATAAATGAGAAAAAAATTACAGCAAAAGATAGGTAACAGTAAAAACATACGAACATCACAATACTTGTACTATTATACTCAAAAACATTAAAATGATGGAGCAATAACATTATATGATATTGAAAATTATGTCACTAACAGCGTGAAAAAAGGAATACTGAAAAATTATGTCACTAACAGCGTGAAAAAATTAATAATATTCGTAACAACTAGCTACTTCACTAACTGTTTGAGAAAGTATGAAAAGGATCTATTGCAAGACATTATGTCCTGGAAAAGGTTTTTAGTTCCACAGAGATTTATATACGGACGGAACAATTAATATAAATCTCTGTGGAGCTAAAAAGCTTTTCCAAAACATAATGTTTTGCAATAGGTTCTTTTCATACTTTCTCAATCTGTTAGTGAAGTAGCCTAGTTGTTATGAATATTATCATAGATGGGCAAGTTAATGCAAAACGTTAGCTTGGTTAACCACTAGTCAGTAAACAAACTTCACACCTCCGTTAACGTTAATCCGTTATGTTCAGCATTAATTAACGGAAGTTATAAAAGTCCGTTAATTCGTTATTATTTTGGATGTAAGGTACATTTCTTTTTATTTACTCACTTCTAGAATACGTATTGACGCTGTTGAGCTGATTCTACGGAAAAATTTATTGCTGTGGTGGTCTATTTGTGTTTTGGAAGTTACGTTTACAGTCTAATATAATTTCAAGATGAAAATAACTTCAAATGCACTAACGAAGCCACGATAGGAAAATTTTTGAAAATTGCGAACAGCGATAATTGAAAGACCTATGAGGCTGCAGCTTAATATTTGCCGCAAAAAAAAGCTTCTTCACTTTTTCAATAAAATTTGCACTATTGCGCAACAAGTGTTACCAGTGCAAATTGGTTTGTATCGGTACGATGAATGAATGTTGCAAATTATTAACGATGAAAACCTTAACGGAAGTTAACAGAACTTAACGGAAGTTAATTTAGTCCGTTAACAATACAAAAATTTTTAACGGATTAACGAGTTAATGAAAAAGTTAGCTTCGTTATTAACGGATGAACGATTAACAAACTTGTGCCCACCTTTGAATATTATTAATTTTTTTTACGCTGTTAGTGACATAATTTTTCATTATTCCTTTTTCTACACTGTTAGTGGCATAATTTTTCAATATTCCTTTATTTTCACCCTGTTAGTGACATTATTTTCAATATCATATAATGTTATTGCTCCATTTTTTAATGTTTTTGGGTGCAATAGTACAAGTATTGTGATGTTCGTATGTTTTTACTGTTACCAATCTTTTGCTGTAATTTTTTTCTCATGTATCTTTTTGTAACTGCAAAGGCAGAACTGCGGAAAGAACGTTTAATGTTTGCTGCTCGGCAAATTGCAAATAATCTGTCACCAATAGCTAAAAAATTGTAACTTTATTTTTTGGCCTTTTGCAAAATATCATTAGAAAGGACGTACGTCTAATAATTTAGCTTGTGCCCTCCAGTGCTTTTTTTGCTTATTTTGTGCACGTTTTGCGCTGCTCAAAACAGGTCATTCAAACCGAAACTTAACCAAAAGAGATCTTAAAATTGAGGCATTTTTGCAAAAAACGCAAATTTCTTTTGCGTTTTTTTATTCTTAGGCCCCCGTCCAAAGTCACAAATTTTAACACCTCACCCATGCCCAACCCCCGTTTTAAAAATTTTTCATTAGATACATTGAACACTGAACAAAAACCTTCTGTAAAAAAACCGGTCGACCGGCAGGTCAACCGGCGATGATTTTAAAATTTACCGGTCGGGTCGAGAAAATTCTGACCGGTTCCATCTCTCCTATGCTTCCATGCAGTTTAGGCACCTACTGTATAAGCAGTAGCGCAACCAGAAGGGCTGGGGGCCACAAACCCTTATCCAAGTCACAAAACTTTAACAAAAATTGCAAGCGTTTAGATTTGTTTTGAGTTGGACCTGAAAGTAAGAGGGGCTGGGCAATTCTTAAGTTTGCCATCCGAAAAAGCAGATCAATAACAAGTCATGCTGTGGTACATTTACTACAATCGATGATTGTGAGTAATTTCTTCTATTGGGTAGAATGTATCAACCATACGCTTGCTATATTTCCCACAAGTCACAACTTTTGAATAATTTTGATAATCAACTCTGAGCAGATCACTTCGGGACGTGGTTGATTGCAAAATTCTTTTACTCCGTTTATAAAAAGTTGCAGACTTGCGGTTGCGGACTTTAAGAATTACGAAGTTGCGGACTTGCGGTTGCGGACTTCAAAAATTAGGAAGTTTCGGACTTACGGTTGCGGATACAAGAATCCTGAAACATCGTTGCGGACTTGCGGTTGCGGACTAAGCTTTTAAACGTCCAATTGCGGACTTGCGGTTGCGGATTAAGAAAATTGAAATTCGGTTGCGGATTTGCAGACTGCGGACTTAAAAAAAAACTTGCGGTGCCCAGCACTGCAAATATCATCTTTATCCTGCTTACAAATTGGGATCTCATCCATAATGTAAATAACGATTAATCGCGACAACAACAAACGGCCAGATAACGTTTGGGGGAAGGAGCCGATATTAGTCTTGGTACACATTGAAGATTTTTTCCTTTGAGACTTTGGATGTGAATCATATATATGTGCCTGGATAACAAAACACAAGCTTTTTCTAACTTGGTCTTCACACCTTTTCGACGCGAGGTAACCTTTCCAGTGCAAGGTAACAGCTGTCGAAAACTTTCTTCTTTATTGTCCATCCAGTTTATTTGAGCTCAAGTTCCAACTCCGTCAAGGACCTTGCATTATTTAATATTTCAGCTCAAGAACCGCGGAACAGCTTTTTTGTCTTCATCATAGTTTGTGCTTTCTCATCGGCGTTTTAAACAGGTGCCCAAAAACAAAAGTATAGAACCAGTTGCTGATTGCTACGATAATTTAATACTAATTGCTATACTTTTTCTTAGTGTCAAATACGATGCATGTTTTTTTTTGTCAAATAACAAACCAAGGATTAAACAAAAGCAAACGTGAATTATTTGTACAGCAGATATTGGGCACGTACGAATATTAGAGCTTAATTCACTACAAATCGTTATAATTCGCTTCAAATTACCGTGATATTTGACAAAGGAGGAACATAAACTGCATCCCGAAATTCTCCCGGCGTCACATATCCCAAGGTTCCAGGCATATCTCTGGTTGAATGTTCACTGTGGTCCACCACTGTGCCGATGTCGCATGGGGTGCTGCCATCTACGACAGTCAAACCTCCAAATGTTACGTTCCTTTCTGTAAAAAAAATTACACAAATTGTAATAATAGCAGTTTTCTACACGTACTGTAAAAATCTTATAGACATGAGTTTGTTTTGCTTTTTTTTTTTGTAATGTAATCTTCATAAGTTTGATAGCAGCTCCTAAATTTTGTTGCTTTAAAGTTGTTATAAAAAAATGATCAAAGACCACTTTAGGCGTTAGTTTAAACGAAAACACTTTTTAACTTTTATAACGTGCTTTTCAGATGAAAATTTAACAAACAGCAACTGAACCAAAAATGCATCAAAAAAATAATTAAAAAAAAGTATATTAAGAACAAAAACATTACCATCAATATCGTATCGTAAATCAATGCTTTGAACTAAAAATCTCAACCAATAATTAGGCAATTAATTGATCAGTTACGTCATAAGCTCACCTTCTTTCGTCAGAGCCTCAAATGCTGGGATCTGATTGTCACACATCTGTCCATCTGCTGTGAAATAAGCTGGTACATTTATCTGAGCAATGCCGCTTACAGGACCTTTGTAGGGATTGTAGCTGATTACCTGAATAACATTACGTTAATTGGAATCGATGATATCTTGGCTCAAGTGTCGAGTAAGCAGAGCGTCTATTATCGAAACGGTAGACTTTGTTTCAAATTTCGATTTCCACTGGCATTCACAGCTTACCTGTGCGACGCTCAATAATATAAGGGACAGTGTAAAGCTTTCACTGTGTGAGGTAGACATTTGGGCAGATGGTAGCTTTACTCGAAAACTGGAAGTTCCCTTCGCTGTTTCCAGGCCAAATGCAACTTTTTGAATAAAATTGCAATTACAATTATTACTATCTATATTGCTAGCATAGCCGTAATATTACTCGATAGATGAACAAACTTTGTTCTTTTTGAACAAGATGTGTATTCCCTGACAATTCCAGTATCGCGTAATACCAGCCTGTAGGGAATAAATGAAATAATTGTCAGCCATAAGTTTGTTTGTAGAATCGACGGCAGGTAATTAAATGTTTGACAAATTTTCAAAACTGTATTATACCGCACTGTTAGGCTTAGGCGAAAGAGAGATACAACAATTGGGTTTGCAGAGCCAAACACTGCGGTATTCTAACTTAGCAACATGCAGGTTTAAGAGTAACTTGCCAGAGTAGATATAGCAGATAAACAAGTCTCACAAAAATACTTTGAAAATTCAAAATAATTACTTGGAAATGGTTTATGTGAATATGTATCGGGTGTCCGAGGAATCTGTCGGCACTGACAAAGTGCCATTCTTGGATTGAACCAACTGGAATTTTGTGCCTGTAAAGCCATAAAATAATAAGCTAAAATTTAGTTTTGATAACATTTTAATTTAAAAAAAATAAAGAAATGCTGTTTGAAATATACAGCGATTCAATATAAAGTAAAAACAAGCTTTGCCATTTAATGGAGCGCTACTGCGTTTGACTTTCGAGTGGCTGTCACTGCAGCGACATTTCTTTGAAATGCACTGTGTTGCCGTGGTGCAATAACGTGAAAATACACCCTGCAAACTTGTTGCAAGGAAATGATTATTTTTTATCGATTATTATTTAATGTTGGGTACTTGAGGATTACATCCGAGACCAGCGATCTTGACTTATGAGTCCGTACGCAATGATTCTCAAAACGTAATCCTTTTATTATACAGAAGTAGAATAATAATAAATTGAAGCAACGATATATATACATTGAGTTAACAAAGAGAAGCGAGAGCAAAGACACGTTAATTTAATTCTTTTTGTCTCTCGATACCCGTTCATTGTGCAATACCTCCCATAACAATGAGCAATATATGCCAATAACCGGATATCGCAGACACGACAAATATAATAATTTATGTTCACTCGGTCACCACAGAACATTCTGCTTTAGAAATGTGTTTGAAATTCCTTTTGTCTGTTTTATGTTCAGTTAGGCCACGCTATAGTTATCGCAGTTCATCGTGGCATATAGGTTTCACCGGTAAGTTGCTAAGTGATATATTTAACGTTATTTTTCATGTTTAGGAAGTCGCTATAATGCTTTAAGTGTCACTATTGGTATTTAGTGGTTTGACTGTTCAAATAGAATCAGCCAGCACCCAGGATTTGCTGTGGTTTTGTTCTTGACCTGGATTGCTAGCTTACATTGCTTAAAGCATGAACTTGATGTTTGGTTTGATGAACTTAATTGCCGGTACGAGTATAGGTCTATCTTGATTTTGGAGGATGCTAGTACCGGTAACCCCAATGAAAAGTGGTCGTCCTGTCGGCGGGTGCAAGGGACATTTAGCTGTGTTGATTAAAGAACTGGGCAAGATCGTGAAAGATAGAAATTTTATTAAAGGCCGAGATTGTATCCAGCTGTTAGCCCAACTTGAGGAATCCTTTCGAAAGTACGAACAGGCTGTATTGGACTTATTAAGTAGGCCTACAATACCTTCTACCAATGATCAGTATCTCAAATATTCACGTCAACTGGCTGCAGCTAGGATGGAGGTTGGCGGCTTGAGAGATCTAACGGACTACTTTATTGACGATGCTTTCACAGTCTCCAGCTTAAGACATTCTCAAAGACCAGCCAAGGCTAAATATGTAACCATTGTCTCTGAAGTGGTACCGGTATCTTCCACAAGCAAGAAGCTCCAAGAATCCAGGCTGGCAGAAAATCGGGCCTCCCTATTTCGCCGTGAAAACTATGATTTAAGGGGGCTTAGCGACGTGAGGAGTTGCTTGATCAACAAAATCTGGCTCAGTTAGCCGAGAAGCTACGCCTTGCTGAAATACCTTCAAGACACGGAAGAGAACGTTGCTCAGAGGAGTTGGCGATCACCAAGGCTGAGTCCGAAATTGACGCAGCCAAAATTCTCACCAAAAACGACGATCAATTGCTTGGTGATGTTTAGTAGAAGAACACCAGAGTCTTGCGTGTGATTGTGTTGCCATCAGTCCAGAGGAAAAGGTAAATGACTTTATTAACTCTCTTACCCGTAATTCTCCTGAATTGGATGAGACACCAAGGCCTATTCCGATACAGTCGCGTGATGACCACTTTGCCAATGCGAACAATGTGTACTCTGAGTCGCCTTACCGGCCGGCTGTGCTTAGCTGCCTCTCTCCTCAAGCCGCCTCTTTCAGCCCCACAGTACCTTCGGCTGCGCAACAAACTGCTTGTTTACCGCATAATGATATAGAGCAACTGGCTGCCTATCGAGATTTGCTGACTGTCGATGGTGGCCAGTCGTTTAGTGGAGATCTGTTGCAATATCACCTGTTTATGGAGCGTCTTAATTTCGGTGTTTTTCGCATTTTTGGTGAACGTGATCCTGGGGTAAATAAAATAAAATCAAATGGTAATAAAATCGTGTTCGGGTAATGCTCTTGCAGCCATTAGCCAATAAACCAATAGCCTGATAAGGCTATTGCTTGGAAACAGGCTCTTGATATATTGTCACGCCCTTTCGGTGGTCAACGTAGGGATATTGGAGGCCTTGCTGATCGTGTTTGTGAAGGTAGGCCTGTTCATGATGATGTAAAGGAGTTGCGTTCATTTTTGATTGATATGATGACCTGTCAGCAGGTATTGGTTAACAATGTTTCTGGTTCACAGTTATATTGTATTGCGATAACTCAAAAGATTTGTCTTTGCTTCCAGTGGTGGTCTTAGGAAAGGGGGGCCCCTGTGCAAATTAAATAGGGGGGCCTTTTCTTTACACACTACTTTAACATGTTTTATCTGCACTTGCAATTAAGCGCAACAATGCATTTCATAAATAACAAGACCAGAAGACCAATGCAATTGCAGCCCTAATTAAATCAAATGTTTGTTCATAAGTTCCTCTCATCTAGATTATCAACTCAATTAATTGCAGTAAATTAACGTAAACTTTCAGCAATTGCTTTCAATATGCTGGTGTTATTACAGAATATGTTTGAGTAGTTAGCAATAATGTTTGAATGCTTTATACTGCTTAGCGTATGATATACTGTATACAGTATACGTTAGTCAAAAACCTATAACTGCCAGTTGCTGAAAGCAGTTAAAAAAACAAAAACAAGTGGAAAAACGACTACTTGAGTCATAGACCTAGCCAGGATTTTTGATTGGAGGGGGGGCCAAAACCATAAATCACATGCAATAACGTCATCAGAAACTTCGAAAGAGGAATTTTTTGATGGGGCAAAGATATCGTAGAATGGAAGATCAGAAGTCGTGGCCTTGTGTAGGCATGTAACTAGGAACTCGTTCTGGGAGAGAGCTTAAACCAATAGCCTAGTTAAAATGTGTAAATTGGGAGACGTGCTTAAGTAAAGAAGTGTACTGTAATTTAAATGTATCACAGACGGGGTCTGGGGGAGGAGCCTCCAGCCGCCCGAGGTTATGGGGGTCTGGGGGCTAAGCCCCCAGCCGCTAGACGATTTTTCGTAATTTTTTGGAAAAAAAGTAGTTTTAATACCATTGGATCACATTTTGCACATTTTCAGAGCCATTTGAAAGTACTAGATTTTTAAAATTTGAAAGCCAATTGAAAAAATTAAGTTGTTTAGTCCTCTTTTTGCTTGCAATTTAAGTCCAAAACACGTTTAAAATCTTGCATTTTGGGGTTAAATTTTATTAATGATTTCGCCCAGGTAGGGGGAAGTAAAGTACATTCCCTCCTGCAATATTTTAGCAGTAAATAACAATTCAGTCGATTATTTTCTTTATAGATTATTGTTTTGTGTAGAAAACAACCAGTTATAGGAGTACATATACGGCCAGGGGACCAGGCTCTCTCAATTCAAAAATTTGTTCAATGAGCATTCCCTTTACTGAAGCTAATTTTTTTCAAAAGTATTTTGTTGCATAAAAACTGGCGAGGTGGAGGTAAATTGTAATTGAAAAATGTACAATAGATAGTTACGCCTACAAACCATGTTATTGCCCGAGTCGGATTTACATTGAGTTGGGCCCCTGGCACTTTGAGATTTTTGCAATATTTTCGCGCCAAATACAGGTGAAGACCAAAAAAGTCTTATCTGAGTGCGGGGCCCCTGGCACTGTGCCATGCGTTAAATCTGTCCCTGGTTATTGCATTACATTCATAAAAAGGTTAGATGAGAACCTCAGTTAGCAACTTTTAGGATAGAAACGCTTAATTTCACTCGCGTTATACGTTTAAATTGGTTGGCAACATTAAATTGAAGGAGCCATGGCCCCCTGAAACAGTATTATTGTTGGGGGCCCATATAAATTAGAGGGCCATATAAATATTCTTGTAGGGGGCCCCTTAAAATTGGTTGGCAAAAATTAAACTAAGGGGCCGTGGCCCCTGGATCAATATTGTTGTTGGGGGCCCATTTAATTATTATTGTAGATTGCCCATTTAAATTGGTAAGTAAAAATTAAATTGAGAGGTCCAGGGCCCCCTGGCTCAATACAATTGTTAATTACTGCTGCACGGGTGTACTGTTGTATGCAAAGATGCTAAAAGAAACTGAAGCTGAAGAAACAACAGTCTTTTTTGTGACATTTTTATCATGGGTAGCATTTCAATTGGGGGGGCCCCTGGGCCCCCCCTGGTTACGCATATGACCTCAGTAGCCTAACAGTAGTAAGCAAAAAAAAAAAAGAGTAGTAAGTCGACTTTACCAGTAAATTTTTATTATCTGTTTACAAAATCTGACTTAAAAGTTAAAAGTAATATTGTCTTGGAAAGGGGGATATGTGTAATAACACTTGGAACAAGTGCATCTTGAGGGAGGGGGTACATATGTAATGACACTTAAAACGAATGCATAAACTTTTTATTATAATTTGCTATAGTTTTTCATAATCAAATTTTTCTGCGCGCGATAGGTCAAATGGTGGGGCCCCCATAAGTGGGGTTAGTACTGTACTGTTCGCTTCCGTTTCAAATTGCGTGAAAAGCTAAGTGAAGTAGCTTCTAGGCGTTTTAAGAGCAATGTTCTTTACGAACACCTGGTTGATCTTGTGAGCAAACGCCTAGACCAGTTGGATACTTGTTATGCTGAGCTTAAAAACTCAGAATCAAAAGGTAATGCTGTTGGCTACGAGAGTAAGCCTAAATTAGCACGGGCCAATGCTTTGAAGTTGGATAAGTCAAGCCCGGCTCCTAATCGGCCAGTTTGTACTATATGTGAAGCTTCATCCCATGCGGTATATCAGTGTACGCGTTTGACTGGAATGGCGGTTGATGAACGCAGATTCAAGGTGAAAAGTCAAGGCCTGTGTAAAAAATCGTTTAGGTCACGGCCCCGGAGTGTTTAATTGCAAGTCGTCCAAGCGGTGTGGCAATTGTAAGATCAAGCACCAGACGCTGTTGCATATTCCTCAGAAGTCCCCAAGTGAACCTGAAGTACTGTAAAGGGGCCCTAACCCTCCAACTTCTTCGTTGGCTGTCGCCATGGCAAAAGTTGGTGCAGCAGGTTCGTGTGGCGCTGCTATTTGCCTGAAAGTTTTGCCTGTTAAGTTAAAGAATTGTGATACTGGAGTTTGTGTGGATGCGTATGGTATGCTTGAATCCAGATGTGATTCGCTTCTGCTGTCCATTAAGTTGAGTGTTATTTGGGTCTAAAAGAAATTTCTGATAGGACTATTATGCGGACTGCTGATGGTATACAGCAGGAGATAGACGCTGAGGTGGTGAATTTTGAAGTGTGTGGCCTATGTGAACAGCGGTTTTATCCGCTTAAGGGTGTCCTAGTTGTTGACCGTTTGCCTAATGTGAGCAATAGCATTCCTCGCAATAATGACCTTTTGGCCACGCCCAGTTGAGTGACTTGGGATTTCCGGAAATCGACAGTAAAGATGTTGGTTTGATTATCGGTATCAGTTCTCCTTAGCTGCATGAGCTCAGGCAAACGAGACGTGATGGTGAAGGTGAGCCTTGGGCTGGCCACAGTCCTCTTGGGTTGGTGGTGTTTGGTGACAATAGACATGCAGCTAGGACTGGGAATCGTACTTCGGCTCAACTTGAGACCAAGAGCAATTTTGTAAACTTGTGTACCCCAGCGGAGGTGGGATTAGATGAGCTCCTTCGGTGCCAGTATGAGTGGAGTGAAAGCTGTTTCACTGAGACGTTGGCCAAGTCTAAGGAGGACGATAGATCCCTCAGTATAGCCAAAGAGTTTTGTGTGGTGGTAGATGGGTATTATCAAACTAAGCTGCGTAGAAGGATGATGTTGTGAAGCTCTCAAATAATTATTCGCTTGCCGAGCAGCGCGTAAGGATACTGGGCAATCGTGTGATAAGAGATCCTGAGACTCATAAAAAGCATAAGGAGAAAACCGCCCCAGTGATTGCTGATGGTCATGCTGTAGAAAATAATGAAGATAGTGAGTGCGCTTCTAAGCCTGATTATTTTGTTCCCCATCATTTTACTCGACCATCTGCTAAGTTCCGAGTTGTATTTGATTGTGCGGCACGTTATGCTGACACCACGCTCAATGACAAATTGCTGCAGGGCCCTAATTTGGTCCACTGTTTATTAGGGATGCTGTACCGCTTTTGTCATTATAAGTTTGCGTTTTCGGCTGTTGTGTCAGCTATGTTTTATCAGGTCCGATTTCATTCCAACAATCGTAATACTGTTCAGTTTTTGTGGTGGGTCGATGGTAATCCGCATAAGGCCGTTGTTAAATATAAAATGTGTGTGCATACGTTTGGTTTGATTTCAAGCTCTTTTGTCACTACGATAATGATAATGGTGTTGGTTTGTCGGATAGAGCGGTTGCTACCGCATTAGATGCCTTTTGTGTAGATAATCTTTTGACTTCAGCCAGTACCGAGGAGGAATTAATTGTTCTCATTGGTGAATTAGGTAGGCTGTTAAGTAGTCGTGGTTTTCATCTTGCTAAATATTCTAGCAATTCTGAACGGGTACTTGCAACGGTTCCACGGGACAGGTTGGTCCCATCGCATCGGAGTTTCGAGTATGGCAATTTGCCCACTGGTAAGGAACTTGCGGTCGCGTGTAATGCAGCTACGAATGGCTTTGTTGAGATGACAAAAAATTGAAAAAAAAACCGTGACCAAACGAGGCATAGTATCGATGACAAGTCAATTTCTTCAGCCGTATCTGTTGGTGGCTATGCTGATTGTACAGAGGGTATGCAAAGACGTCACCTCATGGGATGATGACATCGGTGAAGACAACCAAGCTGCAATGAAGGACTGGTTTAGTACAACTTCCTGTTTGCAAAGCATCAAGCTTCCGCGCTGTTATTTTGGGCTGGCAGAGGCTACATCTGTCGAACTCCACACGTTTTTTGATGCGAGTACCATGGGTATGGGTGTTGTGAGCTACTTAAAAATATAACTGAGTACCTGAAAAATAAAATGCCCCTAATCTAGGTTTTTAGAAAATTGAGTTATTGATTGTGTATTGCTCGTAACGCCACAGCCCTTTTTCTGAGTAAAAAAATGCTCGAAATCACTTCAACAACCCTATGGTGTACCAGGTTGAAAATTTGTCTGAGTAGAAAAATAACCCAACTTTTGGATTTGGGCTGTTGCTCGATTTAAATTGCTGTATCTGCCAAATTCGAATTTTGTTTTCTGTTGGTAGTTTTAACTGTTGTTTTTTGTAATAATTTTTAAATGCATAAAACGCCTTGTTTTTTCTTAAAAACATAAGTTAAACAGACATTATTTTTCAAAACTACTTGTTTAATTTGAAAAAAAATTGACGCGAAGTCAGCGCGAAGTTTGACTGCTTTTGAAGAAGAAGCACCGAGGAAGCCAAAGAACACGATGAAAAAGAAACACTTTGTTTTGATTTTCAGCAGAATTTGCCATTTCCACATTTGCCAGTTGGGGAAATTTTTAACAAAAGACTGCTCTGGTTTTGTAACGTTTGTATTCATTCATGCACCTCTGGAAAGCCAGTTAGTACACCTGGCCAGAATGTTTGCAAAACGTGGTTGCAACAAGGTTGTCAGCTGCTTGCATCATCACATCAATACCAAGATACACAGAATAATAAAAAATCTCGATCTGTTCTGTGATGGTTGCAGAGGACAAAATCATGACAACGCGATGGTGAGGTTTCTTTTTAGCCTAGTTTTTAGAGGCAATTTTGAAAATATCACATTGTATCTGTCTGTTTGAGGAGACTCTTTTCTTCCAGGCGATCGACATTTTGGAGTTTTCGAGCAAATGAAGTGAAAGAAAGACACTGTGCAACATTACAAAGAGTGGGAAGAGTTGATCCAAACAAAGTATGAGTGTGTTGAAGTCAAAGGAAATATGATCTCTGATTATAAAGGATGTGTTTAAGAGTACTTCAAGAAATCTGTGTCCGCAAATAAAAAAAATTTCTTGTTAGTAACTTCAAAAAGCTCATCTTTTCGGCAGCCCTCAAGCATATAATTAAGGTACCATTTTCAATGTCTGGTCTAATCGAATCAGCTTCTTCATTTCTTAAAACAAACGAAAGACCAGACTTTTCATGCAATTCTGTGTATTCTAACTTGATCCCTATCAAAAAAGCTAAGCTAGAGGATGTGCGATCCCTTCTCAAGTATCTTCGAGAAAATACCATTGAGTTTATATCTGCAATACCAGAAAAGAGTAGTAACGATGCTGGTAATGACAGTGATGTTATGGATTAACACTTTTAAACAATTTTTTGCTGAACTTTTATTTCTGCCAAACTAAAAGCAGGTGCTAGCAGCCACGGCTACATTGATCAATAACTAATTTGCTTAAAATAAACGGATTTTAAACTGTATAAGTGCTTTAGGTGACTTGTTGGACGCAAATGATTAATTCCGGTTGCTAAGTGACAAAATATTTGTCTTTTTTGGGCATGAAAGTGGTGTAATATTTCTATAAAATAAAAAAGTGTATTATATGAAAAACCACCCAAATCCACACTTTTGATTTTTTTATTATGACGTCAGTTATTGCATTTCCGCAAAATCACATTCAATAAATTAAACACTTCACTAAGTAGCTTGGTTTGTGAAAAAAGTGTTTGAACTAGTGTAAAGAATAAAAAAACAAAAAGTTTTTTATTTCTCGAAAACTACTTTCCTGAAGTTGGGACGTTTTCATTTTTAGGTATTCAATTATAATGGAGACTGCTACACTCTGTTTTGTAGTCGGAAAGTCCAGAGTGGCTTCTGGCAATCCAGAGGAGCTCCATGACGATTGCACGTCTGGAGGTATGTGTAGCGGTAATTGCTGCTACAGTAGCTCACCAAATTGTGCAAGAGCACAGATGTGTATTCTGGCGCATTGTTTTCTGGAGCGACGCTAGTGTTGTACTACATTATTTGAATTGTTTATTTGTTTATTTTTGTTTAGAAAGACACAGAACACACTAAAGCAGGAAAAAAAAGGAAAAAAAAAAGAAAAAAAATTTACAAAAGAATGACAAAAAGTCGCGCTATGAAGTGTTTGTTGCTAATCGCATTGCTGCCATACATGCTTAATCAGCACCTAACCAATGGTGCTATGAAGATTTAGCTAGCAATCCGGCCAATGCCTTTTCTTGAGGATTGCATCCGCGGGATTGGACTGCCTCGCATTCCTACTTGGCTGGGCCTGTTTTTTTGTTAGGGTATGAGTCAGATTCGCCTTTTTTGTCCCTCTACTCTGGGTCTAAAACGTGCGGCTTGGAAGAAATTGTATCGTGTGTAGCTGAAACTGCTAGTGATGATTCGTTGTGTAATTTGTCAGATGATTCACAGCACCAGTTATTTTTGCGATATTCTGTATTCCAAAGGCTAGTGCAAGCGATTGCTTGGCTTGGACGATTTTTGAAGTGGCTCAGCATCGTTTTTTGAAACCACGAAAATGTGTTGATGCTGATACTAGGGTATTTAGCGCTGCCGAACTGCACGCTGCTTGTGAATGTGCTGTGAAAATTGCTCAACGTCAAACTTTTTCTGACGTTACCGAAGTTGTTGAAGTTAATGGCTGGAGGAATACCGTGAAGCGAGTGAAGATGAATCGCTGCAAACAGCAACTTAAATCCCTCAGCAAGCTGTGCCCCATTGCTGTTAATGGGGTTTTGCGGGTGGGGCGCAGGCTTCAGCGGGGCATTTTGCCGTTTAAACTAAAACATCCAGCTATTGTGCACAAGAGGCATCCTGTGACAAAATTACTGGTTCTCAACGCTCATGAGCAAACATATCATGTGGGAATCCAGCATGTACTGTCAATTTTACGTTATCGATACTGGATTATGGGAAATGTAGCCACTATAAAGCACTATGTATTTAAATGCATGCTATGTCGCCAAATCAAGGTCGTACCTTGAGCTCAAGTTATGAACCTTTTCCCTGATGTGCGAATTGAACCAGGGCAGGAGTGTTTTATGCTTGTGGGGTGAACTTTTTGGAAATTTTTTCGTGAGGGTTGGCCGAAGCTACGCTAAACGTTATGGTTGCATTTTGCATGCCTCGCTAGCCGAGCAGTTCATCTTGAACTTGTTGAGTCCCTTTCTACCGATGCATTTTTGGGAGCATGTTTTCGTTTCTTGTGTGCTAGAGGTTTTTCTGTCACACATGTATTTTCTGATAATGGCACTAATCTTCATGGTGCAGTTTCGAAATTGTGTGGGTGTTAAGACAAAACTATTGATGAGGGGCATGTATTGCGTCAAGTTGCCAGCCTTGGTATTGGATGTCATTTTAATGCGCCGGCTGCATCACACGCTGGCGGAGTATGGGAAAGATTGATTCGTAATGTATGCGAAATTCTTACTGCATGGTCTGTTGATCGTCGATTATTTCGAGTGCCGTCTGATTATGATTTGTGGACTATTTTTAAACTTGTAGAGGCGATTTTGAATAGCCATCCACTGATTCCAGTCAGCGCTGACCCTGATGATGTGCGTGTTTTGACCCCTATGGATCTTTTGAATGGATGTATTGAGGCTCCGCTGTCGCCTGGCAGTTTTGCTCATCCTGACGGCCTTTGGACTTCGTGGAAAGCTAGCCAGTTGTTTGCCGATGAGTTCTGGCATCAATGGCTTCGAGAATATTTGCTTTGATTAAATGTTAGACAAAAATGGCTTATGGCAGTTTGTAAGTTGTGTGTTGGGAACCTAGTTTTGCTGTCGACGACCAGTCGCTACGTAATGAATGGCACAGAGCTATAATCACTGATGTATTCCCCGACCGTGAGAATGCCGTAAGGCGGGTTCGACTTCGCACTGCTTCGGGACTAAAGCTTATGAGAGATGTTCGGAAGGTTTGCCTTGTAGAAGGCGTGGTGTAACATGTAAGAAAGCCATTGTTTTCGGGAGCGCTTTTTAGTTGGTTGGCTTTGTTGTGAGTTATGAGGTTTTTTGTGTTTTAATCTGGAAAATATTTCTTGAGTGTAATGACGTAATATTTTAGGGCCGGCAAATGTAAGAAAGTGATTATTTTTATCAATTATCATTTAATGTTGGGTACTTGGGGTAACATCCGGTACCAGCAATTTCGAACTTTCTGCTTAGAAATGCGTTTGAAATTCCTTTTGCCTGTTTTATGTTCAGTTAGGTCACGCCATGGTTATCGCAGTTCATCGTGGTGCATCACCGGTAAGTTGGTAAGTATTATAGTTAACGATATTTTTCATTTTTAGGAAGTCGCTATAATGTTTTAAAGGCCAGCTTAATTGAATGTTTATATTTTTTGGAGGCATTTTATTAACTACTACAATTGATAAAACTGAAAAAACTCCATTTTGAAATTCGATTTGGGTAACGAGAAAATCAAGGGATCCGCTGTACTCCCAAAAGTAATCCAAACCATAATGACGTACTTGCACAGCTAGCAACTCTCAACTCCAATGTAATCTAAATGGGGATGGTTGGTGATGAGGCAGGCCGAGTCTTAACCCTATTTGTACCGGGGGGGGGGAATTTGCCCCCCCTCTCAGTTATTTTAATATAGCTCCTAAACGAACGCAAAGTTTTGATTTGATGCACCCTGACTTTGAATCAAATTTAATAACACACATTTTCAGAAAGTTTGGGGTCAGCCGGACAACCGGAAATGACGTCATTTTTGCCTTTGTTGGAGGCACCTTAGGAGTTTTATGCAATTTTGAGCACTATTCATGCTTATCAGTGCGCATATTCTATTCATTGTACTGCGTATTCATTGTCAATGCTAATCTTCTGCTGGAATAAAATACTTTATTTTCTGATAAATGCATTGCACCATCATTACGTCATTGATGACGTCATAATTCAAACATAATGATTTTTCTGCTGTTTCTCGAAATAAACTGCGTTTGCAGAAAAAAATATTCATTTTCATCAGCTGTTGAAAGATAAAATGAAAATTATACGGAAGTATTCTATAATTTTGTGAAATATACTATATTTCAGTCACAAAAAATTACAAAGAATAATCAACACAATATATTAACGATGATGTCATCATGCATGTGACGTCATCATGCATGATGACGTCATCATTTGCGGTAACTTTATCAGAGATGTCTTTGAAATAACAAAAGTCCAAACTAAAACTAATATTTTGCAACATTTATGCAAATTTGCCTGCTGTTATAAGGATTTTTTGGTTTTGATGACGTCATTATCGTTTTCGTGACGTCACAACCTCAAAAAATTTATTTTTAAAAATTTAACAAAAACATAGCTTCAGCAAGCAAAAAATCTCGATTCTTTCACTTACCAATCGGTTTTTAGATAGGGGGGCAAATTTGCCCCCCCCCCCCCCGGTACAAATAGGGTGTAAAAATAGCCCAGTATATATAGGGTTAAAAAACGTAATTCAGGTAGGCCAAGACTTAAAAACATTGTCAAAAGGGTTTGCACACACCAGTCAGTAACTAGCAAGTATCAGGTTGTCATAAGTAGGGCTAAGTAGCGGCAGAGGCTTCTGAAGCTGAAAGTACAGAACTGGTTTAACCCATTAAAGCCCAGCGGCAACAATTGTTGCCAACGGATGCGCCTTTATTTATTTGCTGAAACGATTTACTTAACCCAATTATTTTCAATTGTTATGTCACAAATCTCTTGCCAGACAGTTTCTGTTGTCAGAAAGCCAGTTTACTGCTAGCTGATTTGAAATTTAGTTGTTAGTATTTTCGACAGAAAGAGACTCTTGAGATCCAAACGCAAAATTTTCGGATGGGTCAAACTTCAAGGTAAGTTGTGCTAATGTGTTTTATAAAAATTGAAATAGATAGCAGTTATTATATTCCTATATTCTTCTTTTATTGGCATATGAGTGAATTTGCAGTTTTGTTTGTGTAATGGCGAAGATTTATGTAGATTTTTTATGGTGGCAACATTTGTTGCCACTGGGTATTAATGATATCATTTTTGTGCATTTGCCTGGTCCCATGTAGCGAAAGATTATTTATAAATTTTTAAGACTTGCTGGAATATCCAACCACTTTTTTGTACAAGATTGTTTTGACGATGATAGTGACTGCGTTTATCGGACCCGCAATGCACGATTCGCATTCTAAACTAAGTAGTACTAAATAGGCATAGTACGCTAATCTATTACCTAACCCCACCATAAGAGTAGCCTACTATGCCTATTAAGAAAATTACTAAACAGGCGTAGTAGAATCCTCCTATGGTGGGCTTAGGTAATAGATTAGTATACTATGCCTACCGTACTATGCCCATTATGTCTATTTTGTACTACCCTTCTAAACTAGTGTAAAAATATGATGCTTGGTTAGCGTTTGATAAATAAAAGATAAGCTACGTTTATCAGACCGGCGATTCGTGCTTTTCTGTTGCTTCTGTACAATTTATTATCGCGTGGTTTTTGTCAGGAACGCGTGCCAATAAGTGGCAAAATAAAATAAGCAAGGAACAGTAAAATAATGCGAAAATATCGCTGATCTGATAAACGCAGCTTTTCTCTGGCTTTTTATAATTGCAAGCCAAGTGAAATTTTGAAGTTTTATAGGCTTATAAATACTGTAAATATAAATATTTACTTCCTTTCTTTGCTTTTATTTGGTAATCGAACCTAAGAAGTAGTTCATTTTACTTAAAATGAAAGCTGAATTACCAACATGTTGTTTTCGTTGTAGGTTTACTTTGAATGATGTTCTGTCAGCGCTGGAGGAAAATCAGTTGGATGATTCTCAACTCGAAGACGACGAAATTGAAGTCGTTGTGTTGCCACTGGATGAAGGTGGGATTACAGATGAAGATTCAGATATGTCTGATGATGAGGCAACAGGTACCTTTATCCATTTACCTCGTCGCATTTTGAATGCTGAGGCAGAAACGCCTAGTCTTGCCTGCACTATTCCAGCACCTGAAGCACAGCAGCAGCCAGCAAGGAGGAAAAAGAAAGCGCCAAGAAACTGGGGTAAAAAAATTCTGTCTTCCGAACAGCTTTCAGAGCCAGCAAGCGGTTATGGTCCGTCCATCGTGGGTTATTTGAATGCAACTATCAACACTCCATTGGATGCTTTCTTTTCTCTTTTTTCAAAGAATTTGGTGAATGAAATAACACAGCAAACTATGATTTATGCTCAACAACGCGGAAAAATTGATTTCGTTGTTACCATAGAGGAAGTGGTATCCTTTATAGGAATTCTTATTCTTTCCGGTTATATCCCCGTGCCGTATCGTCGGCTTTATTGGTCAGTTGAACCAGATGTCCATAATGATCTCGTATCTGCTTCAATGAGAAGAAATAGGTTTGACGAAATTATGCAGTTTTTGCACTTGGCCGACAACAGCAAGGTAAATTCCGACCGGTACTACAAAGTGCGACCTTTGTTCAAAGCAGTCAATGAAACTTTCAAGCAACTTCCTCTCCAACCAAATATCAGCATTGACGAGTCAATGATCAAATATTATGGTAAGCACAGCACTAAACAGTTCATTAGAGGAAAACCTATCAGGTTTGGGTTCAAATTGTTTTCGTTAGCATCTCCGGCAGGCTATCTATATCATGCTGAACTCTACTGCGGATCTGATACTCATTTGGAAGAAGAGTTTTATGGTCTCGAAGGAAACGTTGTTCTGACTCTGGCACAATACTGTGATGTACCAGCGGGATCAAGATTATACTTTGATAATTGGTTCACATCCCTCTCCTTGCTGGATCGGTTGAAAGCAGATGGGATTGGAGGAACAATACGGGCTGATCGTTGCGAAAAAGCTCCTCTTCAACCAAAAAAGGAATTGGAGAAAAAAGGAAGAGGTTCCTTCTCCTATGCATCGGATGGAAAAAACATGCTGGTAAGGTGGTGCGACAATTCGATTGTTTCCGTTGCTTCCAACTGCACCCTCACCGAATCAACAAAGTTGGTACCAAGATGGTCAAGGCAAGAGAAGAAGACAATAGAAGTTACCATGCCCGAAATGGTACACACGTACAACCGCAATATGGGTGGGGTAGACCTTTTCGATCAATTTGTGGCCAATTATCGCATAAGAATAAGAAGCAAGAAATGGTGGTGGCCATTTTTCTCATGGTCAATTGACGCTTGTGTGGTAAACGCTTCGATAATGTATAAATCCATCAAGGGATCTTCCATTTCTCTTCTTAACTTTCGATGAGAGGTTGCTCAGCAAGCTCTGAAACAATGTGGTACTCCAAGAAGCAGACCGGGCCCCAAAATTAGCTACAGCGAGTCAACTACCGATGCTATCCGGTTCGACAGAAAAGACCATTGGCCAGTTCCTCTTCCAACTCACTACTCCAGATGTCGTGTTTGTGGAGGAAGATCCTCAGTTAAGTGTGAGAAGTGCGATGCTCCATTGCATGTCCAGTGCTTCAAAATGTATCACAAAGCTTAAGATTTACGGAAAAGCAAAGCATTGTGTTTTCATGTGATGGTAATAAATTGCTTCAAAAAATTATTCGTGTGTTATATTTTTCCAGGCTTTGATATCGTTAAATCCCAGTGGCAACAAATGTTGCCAGCAAAATTTTGATAGATAAACAAAAAAATTTTTGAAAAAAATTTGAAAATCACATTTTGCTTCGCTACAGCACATCCAGTTTATAAAATTAGAATTTTTCTACGAAAAAATAATTCTGGGCTGTAATGGGTTAAAGCCATTCTGCATTGAGATTGAGGAAGCACAAATAAAAGTAAATGCTGAACTTTAAAAAAACCTATGTTAATGCTAAAATAGGGTCTTAAGCTAAGTTATTCTAGTACTACCCAGGGATGCGAACTCGAACTTCAACTCAAACTCGAATAAACTCGGTTATTTTGCCAAATTCGAACGTGAATTCGAAAGAATATTTTTTCTGAACTCGAACTTGAACTCGAATAAAATTGTTTGAGTTCGAGTTCACTAAAAAGAAATTTTAAGATTAAAAATTTGTCGGAAAAATATTTGTTGTAGATCAAGTCATGTAAATTGAGATTGCGTTTTTCTTAACGGCTGCATAAGTGCATATTCTTCATTGTCTTGTTTATGTTGTGGCGACATAGAAAAACAGTAAAAGTATCAGGGCTGCGAACTCAAACTTGAACTTGAACTTAAACTCGAAAAAACTTGGTTATTTTGGTGAACTCAAACTTGAACTCGAAAAAATTAAACTTCATAACTCGAACTTGAACTCGGACTTGCTAAAATAGGCTGAATTTGAACTCGAACTTGAACTCGAATAAAAATCGATAGAGTTCACAGCCCTGGTACTACCCCATAAGTGCAACGCTGTAAGATTAGGTGAAATATGAAAACTAGTTTGGGACAAATCAGGCCAAAGCAAGGACTTTCCTCAAACCATGCAATTTGCAATTTATCTGAGATTGCATTGACTCGTAAAAAGTACCCTATCGGCTACTGTGCTCTATGTAATTGATATGCAATGATGCTAGCAAGCCTATTCAATTTTTTGAATTTTATACAGCCTAGGCTACTTTGTAGGCTAGGCCTAATCTGGTACAGTTTGAATGCAGTTTTGGTAGTAGTCTGATTTAGATTGGAGTAATATCATTAGGTTAAGAATATATTTTACTGCTTTAGTAACGAATAATTTTGTTTTTTTGCTATGGTGATGAAGTATTGTATGCCTCATGGCTGTCACAATATGATAATAATGATAAAGATGTCTATCAAAATAATAAAGATATCTATTTCCACCGACAATAGCTCAACCGCCCCTTTCATCTCAAAATTATTGCTTTTAAAACGTGGCTTCGAAATTAGCAGTGGAAAAACACGATTAAACTGGTTGCATAAATGCGCTACGTAGAAAGTAACTAATGGTAACATTAAAATAAAGCTGATAATCGTGACATCCTACAGTTCAAAAAACTCAAAAGAAGTAATCTATTTTGTCTGTATTTTATAGAGAAAAAGAATTGGGGGGGCTAATGAAGTGAGGTTCGAAAGAAGTAATAAATGATAGACTAATACTAATGAATAGCTCACCCCCTCCCCCCCGCCTATTCCTAAGCGTCTATATTTTTTGATGAAACCTATGTTCAGCATTTTTAAACCAGCGATCAAATTTAATTACTAATTTTTGGCCATTATCATTTTTCAGTCTATCCCATTGCAAAAGACAGTCTGAGAAGAGCTAAAAACGTGGCATTTTCATTATGCATTTTGGTCGACTGGCCAAAGAGACGGGGAGGGGGAGGCTGTTCAGTGTTAGATTTAGGATGCATCCCCCCCCCACCAGCCTAAAAGTAACGATTTTGGCCGAAAAATCAGCCTCTGTTTCGAATAATTCGGCTCCATTTCGGGATGCATCCCCCCCACCGACCTACAATTCTCAATTTTGGTGAAGACCTTTTTTTTTGGAGACCACCTGAATTTGGGCGAAAAAAACGTTTGAATTTCCGATTTCGGCCGAAAAATCACTCTCAATTTTGGTGAAGACATCCGAATTTTTGAGGTTTTGTGCTTCAAATCCCCCCCCACCAAAATTTTCTGGATCCGCCACTGAGGCTGTTATAGCCTCGCCCTCCTGGCTACGCTACTGTTTCAGCGTATGTTACGCATTTAAATACAATTCAACAAAATGTCAATTGATGGACATATTGTACAAAATCAAAGTTATCGGAAAATTTGTTGCTGTTTTGATGACGAGCGAAGCAGCAAAGAAGTTTCTTAAACACGGAGCTCTACTTTAGCATCCAATCGATTTCCTTTTTTTGATTTTAGTCAGAGCTGAAATATTTTTCGCGCTTAAGTAGCGGGTTGAAAATACCATCAACAATTTAGAGTCGGATTTTCGCTTTCAAGAGGTCTTTGGAATTGAGACAAGGATTCTTTTTTGTATCTTGAGTGCATAGTAGAATCAATCATAATTCAATCAGCTTTTCTATTTCGTTGGATTTACGGTTACATGTACTGACATCTTCGATAAAAGGTGACAAGGAAGTGGAGAAACGCCGGTAGTACTGACTGAAAATCGGCCAAGCACAAAATGAGTTTTTTAATCCATAAAAACATTGGCATGATCTGTGGAAAGAAGATATTCTTCGGACGGGTAAAAAATTTACGCGAACCAGCGATTGGGAACCACTGTTCTAAATCACGAACACTGATGTTATATTCTCCATCAACTTCTTGAGGCATAAACATTCGCAGTTCACGAGCACTATTATTTGGACGGAAACGCGATATGTGCTTGCTGATTAATTCTGCTTTCGAGGGCTTATCTGCTGTTTGCGATATTCAAGCTCTTGCTCTTCTGGTACTTCAATTGAATCGATTTCAGGAAAGACGTCTGAAAATTTCATGTCAAATGAAATCTTTTGCATGCTTTTTAAAACAGCTGATAAACATAATTTTATTTTAACACGCGTGTGCGCACACATGCAAAAAATTTATGGTGGACACTCGACAACACAGATCAATACTTACGAGATAAGCTACAGTAGTGTTAGTTACTTACACTGACAGAGATATTAATTACTATTGCATTTCTCCATAATTTTGAATAAAAAAACTGCATCAAAAGCTGTGTTTACTGTTTACGTTCCATGGTTTGTTATGTATTTGCGTTTGTCTATGGAAAACATGAGTTCCACGACAACTGACCGCCAACTAACTCAGACCCCAACATTGGAGGTTAAACATATGCATTTATGACAACATAAGCAATAGAAAAAGTATTTTTAGGGTTAAAAATTTGTTCAAGGTTTGAGATAACCACCAACTAACCCTAATGCTGGCAGTCAGTTGATTTGGTTCGGAAAAACTTGGGCTAACATGGTCATTACTCTACACCCATTAGTGATCGTCTTATAGTAACATTACAATTTTCTCTATCTTTTTGTCCAACATAAGAAATACCAGTACCAGAATATAATGTATGTGCACTGAGCACTATTAAATTATTGATTTTCTGATGTTCAGATTTGAGATTATTCTAAAAGAATACACTAAAGCAAGGGTTCTTAACCAGGGGTAAATTTACCCCTTGGAGGTAAATTTCACCTACCGAGGGGGTAAATTTACATAATTGCAAACTAAAGCAAAACAAAATTTTTAGTTGTACAAAACCTTAAAAGGGCATTCAGGACGTTTTTGTTAAGAAATTTTTTCCACAAAACCGTTTTGAAACAACTTTGGCAATTTTTTAGAATTTTTTTGCACCAATTTTGATTCTCTTCGGCCAAGAAATCGTAAGAAATTCGCAATTATTTTTCCCCTTAGACTAAGAAGAAACGCTTTCCGAACATTACCAAACTGAAAGGAAGTAGGTCAAAATCGTTCCAAATGACTGACCACATTAGCAGCTGTGGAGGAAGTGGCTTTGTAGGTACCTGCTGATAACCGTAACGAACCTAAACGAAAAATGCTAACTAAAATGAACTGAAGTTTGCAATTTCATATTTACGTGAAAAATTAACTAGCCTTAAGTGATCTTTAGGCCTAAACCAATTGCGCAAATCGTATAAAACTTACTGGCTACCTAAAAACTGAAATCTTAGTCTAATTTCTTGTCAGCTACGATGCTTTAGCCTTCAACAGGCAATAATTTTTTCGTATTTGCTATCTATAGGAAGCAATAGTCACAATCTACAATAGGCTACTACGACTAAAGCGCTAAAGTCTAATCTTATTCCGACTACTTAGCTAGCACTTGGCGGACAAAGCAGACTAGGAAAGCATCTAACCTCCTTGAATTCAAGCAGTAGTAGTTCCACTAATTTATTTACCTATACCTTCAGCACTCACTTAGTTCCAAGAAGCCCAGTACTTAGCAACATCCGGAAAGAGAAGTTACGAACTTATTTATTGCGCAATGTACTTGAAACAAGATGGCCGAAATTTGGATTCTAAGAGGAAAACATGAAATTTTTTCTCTTAGACTTTTTTTAACCGGATGAGTTGCAAGAATCGCAATGGGGTCATGCTGGTAAACATATTTTTTGAGATTTTTTCGCAGTTTTTCAAAATTCGGGTTGAATGCCCTTTAAAAACCCTTTTTTTCAAATTGGACATCAGCTCAAGAGATGAGAATTCGGTACTTCCTGGACCGAAGACTTTTTTTATGAGATTATATCAAAAGGTGGGGAAATGAGTGGTTTCACGGGCTGGAGACTTGTCGGACTGAAGACCTTTTTTGCGTTTTTACTTTTGGAGATCACTGCAAGACTCGCCGAAACTTGTGAACCACCAAGAAGATGGGGATAAATTTTGTGGACCACCATGAAGATGGGGGTAAATTATACGTTTGTCATTAGCCAAGACGTAAACGAGACAAAAAAATTAAGAACTCCTGCACTAAACAATTCACGTCCATTTTACAAGTGCCACTGAACACCATACTATAGCTATTTATGACTCAAAATTGTGTTGACACACTAGTTTGATAACCTGAAATATAATATGGAGCCAAATGAAGAATAATCGACCACAGACCTCTAAAAGCAACTTTACATACCAGTTAATTAATTGTTTTGGCACTTCTTCAGCAATAAAATCATGGAGGGCAGAGAGGAGCATTCATAGAACCTCTATATCCTAGCACATTTCATTGAAATTCGATGTATTGCACAAGCAATACTCATTGTATATTTTCTATGTTTTTGATGCTCCGACAACACACATTTTTAACATCGCTGGACATTAGTTGACAACTGGTACACAAACACCAAGACAATTCATTGGTGTGCCTGCTGGCAGCATGAGGAACAACATCAACTTCATCTTCTGAACTTTCCAATCCTTGTTCTGGGTTGAAAATTGGTTTTAAAGGCTCGAATATAAAACTGCTTCTACTCATGTTTCAAAACTCAAAATTTACTACTTAACACAAATAACAAAAAGTGACAATAATCAATGATATCAGACATCTAAAAGTACAAAAGCAAAACATTTTGACCATACTTATGTAGCAAGCAGAATTTCAATTGCACTGTAGACTGTGCAAATGCAGTGGTAAAATAAATTCTATCCTAACCATATACATCAATATACGGTACATGACAGCTAACACATTAAAATCTTTTACGATCGAATTTGGAACAGTGAGCATTGCTTGACCCAGATGTGCTTGAATTGAAACATCAATAACTTTATTGTAGCTCTAAAATCAAACAATGTTGGCACTGTTTGTTTTTGATAAATCTTGACTTAGATCTCAAATTCCGACCTGAAGTCTTGGACATAACAGTCAGATGAAAAACGTGCACTGCAAACTACTGAGCTTTTATTTACAACTGAGTTTTTAAGTTTCATCTCTATCAACCACTTTTTTTACTTTTGAGATGCAAGGGGCGGTTGAGCTATAGTCGGTGGAAATAGATATCTTTATTATTTTGATAGACATCTTTATCATTATTATCATATTGTGACAGCCATGAGGCATACAATACTTCATCACCATAGCAAAAAAACAAAATTATTCGTTACTAAAGCAGTAAAATATATTCTTAACCTAATGATATTACTCCAATCTAAATCAGACTACTACCAAAACTGCATTCAAACTGTACCAGATTAGGCCTAGCCTACAAAGTAGCCTAGGCTGTATAAAATTCAAAAAATTGAATAGGCTTGCTAGCATCATTGCATATCAATTACATAGAGCACAGTAGCCGATAGGGTACTTTTTACGAGTCAATGCAATCTCAGATAAATTGCAAATTGCATGGTTTGAGGAAAGTCCTTGCTTTGGCCTGATCTAGTCCCAAACTAGTTTTCATATTCCACCCAAACTTACAGCGTTGTACTTATGGGTAGTACTAGAATAACTTAGCTTAAGACCCTATTTTAGCTTTAACATAGGTTTTTTTAAAGTTCAGCATTTACTTTCATTTGTGCTTTCTTAATCTCAATGCAGAATGGCTTTAAACCAGTTCTGTACTTTCAGCTTCAGAAGCCTATGCCGCTACTTAGCCCTACTTATGACAACCTGATACTTGCTAGTTACTGACTGGTGTGTGTAAACCCTTTTGACAATGTTTTTAAGTCTTGGCCTACCTGAATTGCGTTTTTTAAGACTCGGCCTGCCTCATCACCAACCATCCCCATTTAGATTACATTGGAGTTGAGAGTTGCTAGCCGTGCAAGTACGTTAACGAGGAGCTAGTCGTGCAAAACTTACGCAGGGAGCCGCACTCAAGCGTAACGGTACGTCGCTTTTGTGAGCAAAAAAGCTGCTGCCGCATAATTGCTATCCCCTCAGGCTGGCTTTGCTGCCCCAACCCTAACTGCAATGCAAGGTTTTGAATCAAAAAAAAGATAACTCTGTGCACCTCCTGCATCCAGCCCGATAACCACTACACTGCGCAGCTTGAAACAATGGAGTGACAAAATGTCGTATTTAAACCAAATATACAGAGGTGGAGTCGAGGACACAAGGCTCGAGGCAAAGGCCAAGGACACAAAAAAAATCCGAGGCCGAAGCCAAGGACAGCCTTTCCGAGGACAGACCCTCTCGAGGCCAAGTACAGGAATGCTCGAGGCCAAGGCCAAGGACCAAGGACACAGCCGCAAGAGTTCTATAAAAAAATTGGTCGTCAAAAAAGTTTTTCAGGCAATCTTCAATTTATAGGCGTAGCCAGAATTTTTAATTGGGAAGGCCTAAACCACAAATTACATGCAATGACGTCATCAAAAATTTGTCTGTTGGCACTTAACCAGGATTTTGCAAAGGGAGAGGGCTTAAACTAATATAGTTGAAAAGTGCAAATACGTAACTTCGGAGACGTTTTGAGAAAGCCAGTGTAACTCAAACGTATCACAGACGGGGAGTTTGGGGGCGGGGCCCCCTGCGGCCGGAGGTTTTGGGGGTCTGGGGGCTTCGCCCCCAGCTGTTGGGCGAATTTTTGTACTTTTTTGGAAAAAAAAGCTATTTTAATGCCATTGGATCACATTTCGCATATGTTTGAAGCCATTTGAAAGCACTAGATTTTTGACATTTGAAAGCTAATTAACAAAATTAAATTGTTTAATTCTTTTTCTAGTAGCAATTTAATTCCAAAACATGCTTAATATCTTGCATTTTGTTTGTTAAAGTTTAGTTGTACGTAATTTGGTCCATGTAGGGGGTAGTAAAGTGCATTGTCTCGTGCAACATTTTAGCAGTAAATGAAAACCCACTCGAAGATTTTCCATAGAGATCTTTGTTTTGTCATGAAGATAACCAGTTATAGAAGTGCATGTTTGGCTATGGGGGGCCAGGCCCCTCAATTGAAGTTCAACGATTTGTTCAATCAGCATTTTCATGGCTAATATTTTTTTAAAGTATTTTGCGCGTAAAAACTGGCGAGGTGGAGGTGAATTAATGAATTGTTATTGAAAAATAGTACAATAGATGGTTACGCTTACTAACCATGTCATTGCCGCGCCGGATTTACATCGCCCTGGGCCCCTGGTAGTTTGGAGATTTTCGCAACATCTTTCTGCCAAATGTAGGTGAAGACCATAAAACGACTTAAAATTTGAGCGCAGGGCCCTTAGCTGGTACTGCGTCATAGTGTGGTAAATCCGGCCTTGGTTAATGCATTACGTTCATAAAAACGCTAGACGTGAGCCAGAGATAGCAACTTTTAGGACATAAAACTCTTCATTTTCTCCGGGTTTACGTTAAAATTGATTTGAGGGGGTCTCGGGGCCCCTGGTCTTCAATATTGTTGTTCGCTACTGGTGTAAGCGAAAAATGCGAAAAAGAAACTGAAACTGAAGAAACAATAGGATTTTTTGTCACATTTTTGTCAATGGTAAAATTTCAATTTGGGAGGAGGCCCGCTTGGCTAAACCTATGCTCCAAGTGAGGAAAACAAAAAAGGTATTTGCAAATTTCCGCGAGGTTTCTGGCGTTTTCCAACAAAATTTCAACGGTTCAGATAATAATGCTGTCCTCGAGCCGAGGACAGGGCAATTTTCGAGGATCTGAGGCTTCGAGGCCAAGGACTTCAAAATGTGTCCCCGAGGACGTCCTCGAGGCCAAGGACGTCCTCGAGAACTCCAACTCTGCAACTGTATGAGAAAAAGGCAATGGCAGGTGCGTGAGCTTTACATGACTAGTTTCTACTAGTACGTCAACGAGGAGCTAGTCATTCAAAACTTACGCAGGGAGCCGCACTAAAGCGTAACGGTACGTCGCTTGCGTAAGCGAAAAAGCTGCTGGCATGTACTTGCTATCCCTCAGGCTAGCATTGCTGCCCCAACCCGAACTGAAATGCAAGGTTTTGAAGCAAAAAACCACTGCTCAGTGCATATCTGTCCCCCATACTATGTACTTTGTATTCTTCCATTACACGCAATCACAACCCAAGTGCGAATTGAACTCGGGTAGGGTGGTTAGAAGCTGGGCATGATAACCACTACACTACCCAGCTTGCAACAATGCTATGACAAAATGCTGTATTTAAACCAAATGAAAGAGAAAAAGGCAATGGCCCGTGCGTGAGTTTTGCTTGACTAGATACTACTGGACGTCATTATGGTTGGGATTACTTTTGGGAGTACAGCGGATCCCTTGATTTTCTCGTTACCCAAATCTAATTTCGAAAAGGAGCTTTTTCAGTTTTATCAATTGTAGTATTTAAAATGCCTTCAAAAAATATAAAAATTCAATTAAGCTGGCCTGTAAGTGTCACTATTGGTATTTAGTGGTTTGACTGCTCAGATAGAATCACCCAGCACCCGGGATTTGTTGTGGTTTTGTTCTTGACCTGGATTGCTAGCTTACACTCGTTATACACCCTTCGGCCCAATACAGAGAATTAATAAAAGATTTGATTTGATATTTAGATTCTTTTCAGGTCCATGCAGATTTTTGTCACACCTGATAAGAGGAAAATTAAAATATGATAAGAATACTAATGGGCAAAACTGAAAAAACAAAATCAAGTGAAAAACAAAGAATAAATGTGGCCACAAAACATCAAAGATTGGACGAGCATTACACTGGAAAAAATGATGAATGCATCAAGAATCGAGAAGAATGAAAAAAAATTTATGTTCTAACTGCAAGCTGCAGGTGCAACTTTACAAAGTCCTTCATCTTTTAATACTGTTGATAGATAATCGTTCACCAGTTCGAACTTTTTAAACTACAAATATTGCTTGCAAAGCATAAAATGATCTTGCCTGGAATATTTCACACTTTAGCAAATAACTTTTTCACCGATACCGCATTTGGCGAAATATATTTTGACCGCAACTGTTAAATAAACACCAGAACGTAAATCTACGAAAATATAAAAACTCAAACGCTCAGAATTATTTTGTTGTACTTGATAATTTGAAGTCCATATTATATTGCAAAAAAAAATCGAAAAAGACACATTAATTTAGCCTAGTGTCACACAGGCGACTTTATTATGATGGAAAATGTTTCCCACACTATTATTTCACGATCCTTTCGCTCCTCTGAACCTGGCACGCTGCGTCTGTCAAACCACACCAACGCATTTCACGATGTCAAAGCCATTGTCATCGTGGCTCAAAAATTACTATATAGAGTGGCTTATATATAATTTTTTGATTAGTTTTGAGTTGAAAACGTAATTTAAAAGAAATCAAGACCATTTTTTAGTAAAAATGATATCCTTTTTTTTAAATCAGGACATTAGTGATGTCATTGGCATTACAAATCATTCTTGTTGTTGGATTGCATAATGCGTATCTATCTTCGTGTCACCGGACAGCGTCAGAAGTAGTGTCAGAGGCTAGCTAAAGAAGATCCGCACACATTTATCGTGATGTAACTTCTTAATTTGTTCTTGGATAGAAGAATTCGCACCTGCTTAGAACTTTCCAGTCATCTAATGCTTCTACCAACATCTTGCCCACTCAATTGGCGCTTGTTCGAGCCACCAAGCAGAGATCAGACTCGGCGCTACGGGGGCATACCGGGGCCATGCCCCCCCAAATGACTGCTTGTGCTCCCCCAAACGAAAACTGTGCCCCCAAAGCGAGGACTGTGCCCCGAAGAAATTTACAGAATCGGGGCTACTGGAGTTCAAATCGAGGCCCAAATTGGTGTTTTTTGTGGATTGACGACGGATTTCATTACGTTTTTGGGATGAAGATCTATTTTTTTGGAGATTACGTAATTTCGGCCGGAAAAACCGCTTGAATTTCCGATTTCGCCCGGAAAATTCCTAGCAATTTCAGTGAAAATCTTTTTTGTTTGAAGATCACCTGTTTCCGGCCGGAAAAACCACCTGAATTTGCGATTTCGGCCGGAAAATCCCTTTGAATCTTTGCTCGTCACCTCGTTCAGTTCATCCAGACTGTAATAAATTTCTTGTACCCCCCTGCCCTTCTCAGTTCACTCAAAATAAACTGCTGGTGCCCCCCCAAAATTTATTTCTGCCCCCCAGTCACGCTATCCTGGCGCCGGGCCTGGCAGAGATAATCATTGAAAAGCTCCGTTTTCAAGAACTCCATAATGCAAATTCAGCATTCAAGTCACGAAATGTCGACGCCAAAGTGATGGCATTATGAAGTGCAAACGCCCAACTGTTACTGCAATAATCGTTTTGGTATTGTCAAACATACCGAATATCGCTCGGTCCCGAGAATCTTTCGCGATTGATTAAAAGCTGACTTGAAAGCTCAATTACGAATTTTTCTGGATAAATTTCACTTTCCGGAATGTTGCGAAAATCTCTAACGTAATAAGGCCTGGGAGGAAGCGTTTTGTCGTATGGAGTAGAAGGTTGTTCATCTCCAGTGACTATGATTGTCATCAGAGTATCGTTGTATCTGAAAGCAAGGCCAAGGGAACAATTATCGAGCGGATCAGCGACTGACTTCAGCTGAAAAAAAAGCATTTTTATTGTCATAATCATAGCGCACTGTACATAGAAAAAATCAAGTCAACAATGGATTGTGATTATATGACAACATTTTGAGCAAAGCCAGTCTGAAAAAAAAAGAATGTGAATAATAATTTAATTGTGATGTTTTGACGTTTGCGGGGCCAGAGTTTTAATGTTTAATGGTTTACGTGCTATCTGGCGTAAAGACTACCAGCGCGGAAGCCTAGGGAAGAGCCATTAGAACGGCGACTACTAAAACAAGCAATGCACAAAATGTTTACCGTAAACGATTAAACATTAAAACTCTGTCCCCGCAAACGTCAAAACATCACAATTAAATTATTATTAACATCACAGAACAATAAAGTTGCTGGGTTTAAATAGCCAAAATTAAGCCTTCCAGGAGAAGTCTTCTTTAGCTCAAGTGGTCGAGCAGTGGACCGGTAATCCGAAGGCTGCAGGTTCGAATCCTGTGGAAAAACAACCATTGCTTGTTTGGCAGTTGCCGTTCGAGTGGCTTTTCCCAAGGTTTCCGCACTGGTACCCTTTAGACCAGATAGCACGTAAACGATTAACCAACAAGAATTTTGGGCAAAGATTAGAACAAAATTTACAAAAGCAATTTTTCACTTAGAGTGCTGTAATAATATTTTTATTCATGCATTTTTGACAAGTGTACCCCAAATGATCAATGTTTATGAAAATGGCTCACTTAAGTTGATGTGAGAAGCTATATATCATGATTTATTTCAACAACCAATTGCCAAAATATATCAGCTTTTTTTCACTCATAATTTTTCAGAGTAATTTCTTGGAAGAATATTTCCTACTTAGCACACGCAACATTTTGGTGGCTAGTTAACTAACCTCGTAAGTTCCCGGCTTGTTGCAAACAACAGTCCATTCAGCTCTTCCACCAGAAGGAATAAAGGTTTTTCCTTGTCTTGGTCTTTTCGGTTGATCAAGATACAATCCATCAAAAGCAATTTCCCAAACCTCACATCCGTCGGTTTGTGTGAATTCGTTTTGATTTGTTATAGCAACTTCCAAAGTTGGAGCATGACCACTATTGACCATTCTGCAATGCAAGTGAGGTAATAATTATTTTAACACAATCCCACATTCGCAAATAATAAAGCCAAAAGGCATTATTAAGATTGGTCACAATTTCGCTTTCTCAAATTTTTTCATTACTGTCCGAAACATGGCCTACATCTAAAGTTCATGGATTGATCAATATTTATTCTCCCTTAGGACGAAACGACGGGGGCGCTCTTAGTTTTGACAAATCGCCGATCCTTACCCGCTCAGAAGTTGACCGTATTCCAATCTTTCCGATTGACCTTTGACTTCTTTCCTCGTAAAATTGCTGCTTGTTCGAAGCCACCAAGCAGAGATAATCATCGTAAACCGCTCCTTATGCAAGGACGCAACAACATGACCAAAGTATGGATTAAAAACCCAGATCACGCGATCAGGGTCGTCTTAAAAACAATGCCTTAATTCTTTTGGCGACGTTGTCAACTAGTAGGATTGCTTGAACCATAAAAAACTTTGGTTCAGGGGCGTCGCCAGCTTAGCAAGATCGGGGGCAAAGCTGAAAACGAGCGTTGAACTAGAACCGAATTTTCATTGTTTCTGAATTGGATTTAGGCAAATTTTCAGTGAAAATCAGTTAATCTCAAAAAAAAAGGTCTTCGCCGAATTCCATACGCTTTTTCCGGCCAAAAACAGGTGATTACCAAAAAAAAACAAAAAAAAAGGTGCGCCGAATTCCGAAGAATCCGATGCTCACTTTCAAGAAAAAATACAGAGGGGGGCAAGAAATAAATCGAGGGAAAAAAACAAAAATTTTACCACTAACTGCACCAATAAGCTCCGTAAAAGGGGAGAAATTTTAGAAATTAGTGTTATTAAACCGAAAGTTTTCTAATAATTACGAAAAACTAAAAATAATGTACATAAAATATGCAGTTTTACCTGAATCGCTTTTTTTCTCCGGTTACCATAGATAAAGTTGGGGTAAGTAAGCCATTAGTAGTTGGATAAGCAAATCGGTTTGAACTATTAGTCAACCATTCTTCTAAAGTGATGTTTTCAATAGTAGTTGGCTCTCGGTTTCTAAAAAACAAACAAAAATATTAATGAAAAAATTCAGAACATTGCTATTGAACAGAGGTGGAGTCAAGGACACAAGGCTCGAGGCCAAGGCCAAGGACACAAAAACATTCCAAGGCCAAGGACAGCCTTTCCGAGGACAGACCCTCTCGAGGCCAAGGACAGGAATGCTCGAGGCCAAGGACCAAGGACACAGCCACAAAAATTCTCCGAAAAAAGAGCTCTTCAAAAAAAAGTTTTTCAGGCGATCTCCAATTCATAGGCGGACCCAGGATTTTTGATTGGGCGAAGCCTAAATTACAAATCACACGCAATGACGTCATCAAAACGTTTTTTAAAAAGAGGAAGTTTTTGCGGAACAAAGATGTCGTAGAATGGAAGATCTGAAATCGTTGCTTGTTGGCCTTTAACCCGAACTTCGCAAAGGGAGAGAGCTTAAACTAATAGTTGAAAAGTACTTGTATCTAACTTTGGAAACGTGTGTGAAAAAGCTAGTGTAACTCAAACGTATCACAGACAGGGCTCTGGGGGCGGGGCCTAATGGATCTTACTTTGGGGGTCTGGGGGCTTCGCCCCCAGCCGTTTGGAGATTTTTTGTAATTTTTAAGAAAAAAAAGCTATTTGCAAGTGTTCAGAGCCATTTGAAAGCACTAGATTTTTGACATTCTTGAAAGCCAATTTAAAAATTAAATTGTTTAATCCTCTTTCTACTAGCAATTTAAGTCCAAAGCACGTTTAACATCTTTCACTTTGGAGTTAAATTTTGATTGTAAGTGATTTGGTCCAGGTAGGGAAAAGCAAGGAGCAATGTATCTTGCAACATTTTAGCAGTAAATAATAATCTACTCGAAGATTTTCCATTGAGATTCTTGTTTTGTCATGAAGATAACCAGTTATAGAAGTACATGTTCTGCCATGGGGGCCCCAGGCCCCCTTAATTGAAGTTCAATGATTTGTTCACTCAGCATTTTCCATGGCTAATATTTTTTTAAGCATTTTGTGCGTAAAAACCGGTAAAATGGAGGTGAATTACTGAATTGTAATCAAAAAATGGTGCAATAAATGGTTAAGCCTACTAGCCATGTTCTTGCCAGGCCGGATTTACATCGCGCTGGGTCCCTGGCACTTTGGATATTTTCGAAATATCTTTCTGCCAAATATAGGTGAAGACCATAAAAAGTCTTACGATTTGAGCGCGGGGCCCCTGGCTAGTACTGCGTCATATTGTGGTAAATCCGGCCTTGGTTAATGTACTACATTTATAAAAAGGCTAGATGTTATACGTTTAAATTGGCTGGCAAAAATTGAATTGAGAGGGGCCCGGGGCCCCTGGTCTTCAATATTGTTGTTAGTTACTGTTGTAAGCGAAAAAAGCGAAAAGTTGTAAGTTGTACTGTTGTAAGCGAAAAAAAAAAAAAAGGTCTTCAATATTGTTGTTAGTTACTGTTGTAAGCGAAAAAAAAAGAAACTGAAACTGAAGAAACAATTGACTTTTTTGTCACATTTTTGTCATTGGTAAATTTCGATGGGGGGGCGGGCCCCCTGGCCCTCCCCCTCTTAGCTACACCTATGCTCCAACAAAGGAAAACAAAAAAGGTATTAGCAAATTTTCCACGAGGTTTGTGGTGTTTTCCAACAAAACTTCAACTGTTCAAAAAATAGTGCTGTCCTCGGGCCTAGGACGGGGCAATTTTCGAGGACTTGAGGCTTCTAGGCCAAGGCCAAGAACTTGAGGCTTCGAGGCCAATGACTTCAAAATGCGTCCTCGAGGACTCCACCTCTGCTATTGAACCACACATATCGGCGCTAACTGGCATTATATATAGCAATTAGCTTTAATGGCAAGTAGGCTAATTTTGGGTTCAAAGTTTGCTATTGTTGTAGCGCATATTTATCCTCCTGCACCCAGACAGCTTCAGACGCAAACTATTGGACGATCCGCACACTTTTCATTGCAATAACTACTTCGTGATTATTGGAGAAATCCGCACCTGCTTAAAAGTTTTCAATGTTTCTGTGGATTTCTTCGAACTCCTATCCACTAAATTTGCTGCTTGTTCGAAGCCACGAAGTAGAAATAATCATCGCAAACAGTGTTCCCTCTAAGCTGAGCGCGTGTGAGAGCGCACTGGACTTTCAGAGATTGCGCACACGCATAAATTTACTGCGCATAGACATCAGAGAAGAATACGGATCGGGAGCGTAGCAGAGCCTTAGTCCGACTACATTTTTCCGGATCCGAGTTTGAGTTTTTTATATAATTCCGGATTCGGAATGGATCCGGATTTAAATTTTTTTGCATTTAAATTAAAATTAAAATTTAAATTTTTTAATTTTTTAGATTTAAAACATTGATTTGTTCTAGAAATTTTCTAAATTTTTTGTAAATTTTCTAATTTTTTTGCTCCCTTCCATTCCATACTCTTTAGTTACTCCGTTCCGTTAGTCCAAATTTTCTCATAGGTTTTGGAACGGTTTTGGCTTTTGGCTATCTAGCTGTTGGCTATCTAAGTTTTGGCAAGCCCACGGAAAACCGACGAAACCAAATTGGCAGAAAATTGTAACTGCCGAAACAAATCCAACTGCCCGCTTAATGGAAATTGCCTCAAAAGCTGCCTAATTTACAAGGCCACCATCTTATCTGGAAACCAACGGGACGTTTATTACAGATCGTGCTCAACTGCTTTCAAAAAACGCTTCAACAACCACAGCTCTTCGTTTCGACATCAGCGCCTAGAGAAAAGTATCGAACTATCAAAACGAGTTTGGGAGCACAAAAACAAAGGCCACGATTACCAAATCCAATGGAGCGTCATTAAAGAAGCTGCTCCATATCGCTGTGGTGCAAGAATATGCAGCCTTTGTTTGGCAGAAAAGCTGCAAATCATCAAAGCGAAACCAGAAGGACTGCTGAATAAACACTCCGAGCTAATTTTAAAATGTAGGCACAAAAACAAATTTTTGCTAAAAAATGTTGATTATGACTTATGTGCTTACCGCAACTCCCCTTCTCCGGATAAATTATAAACCTACTGGCGGTGCTATATTAAGTTTTCGTATTAGTCGTTGCTGTGATTTTAACTCCAACCTTAACCGACGACAAACCCAGCATGCGTATTATTTAGTAAACACAATGTTGTCCGCCTTTCAACTCAAAAGTCCTATAACAGCAGTTCTGTTGCCCAGTTGACGAAAGTTTCGAGGCCAGGCAGACACATTACTTTGTTAATAACCGCTTGCTAATCTATGTTTCAAGTGTAACTAATCGATTTGTTTTTGTATATGTTGTTTAGAAGTTCTCTTCTAATGATCCCGCTAAGGGTGAAACAGACTGTTAAGGGTTTCTAAATTTGACTGTGAATAAAATTATAAGTTCTAACGTATATTTGCGAGACTATTTGGTTTATATTCAGAAGTTTCAAAATCGTTTAGCTCACCATTAATACTCAAATACTGTGTCTGTAAATAGGACTTCGTACCTGCAAATGCTGTATTTAGGCCAACAAAGAGCATTGTCTGCATGCGTTACAAAGTAGGCCTACAAGTACATGAATCCAAGTAAATGTACCGGTAATAAGCAGAGGTGGAGTCGAGGACACAATGCTCGAGGCCAAGGCCAAGAACACCAAAAAGATCCGAGGCCAAGGCCCAAAGCCAAGGACAGAACCTCTCCAGGCCAAGGACAGCAATGCTCAAGGCCAAGGACCAAGGACACAGGCGCAAAGCGTTCTCCAAAAAAAAAAAGGTCTCCAAAATTTTTTTTCAGGCGATCTCCCAATTTATTGGCGTACCCAGAATTTTTGGTTGGGGGAGGCCTAAACCACAAATTACATGAAATGACGTCATCAAAATTTTTCCAAAGAAAAAGTTTTTTTGGGCCAAAGATATCGTAGAATGGAAGATCTGAAATCGTTGTTGCCTGTTTGCACTTAACCAGGATTTTGTAAAGGTAGAGAGCTTAAACTAATAGTTGAAAAATGAAAATACGTAAGTTTGGAAACGTGTTGAGAAAGCTAGTGTAACTCAAATGTATCACAGACGGGGGTTTGGGGGCGGGGCCCCCCGCCGCCGGAGGTTTTGGGGGTCTGGGGGCGAAGCCCCCAGCCTTTAGGCGATTTTTTGTAATTTTT
This sequence comes from Trididemnum nubilum, assembly GCA_963965965.1. Classification (NCBI taxonomy): domain Eukaryota; kingdom Metazoa; phylum Chordata; class Ascidiacea; order Aplousobranchia; family Didemnidae; genus Trididemnum; species Trididemnum nubilum. The sequence goes on from OZ014475.1 coordinate 43,439,851, forward strand.
TGGATAAAAAAGCTATTTTAATGCCATTGGATCACATTTCGCAAGTGCTCAGAGCCATTTGAAAGCACTAGATTTTTGACATTTGAAATCTAATCGAAAAAATCGAATTGTTTAATCCTCCTTTTACTTGCAATTTAAGTCCAAAACACGTTTAACATCTTGCATTTTGGGGTTAAATTTTAATTGTAAGTGATTTGGTCCAGATAGGGGGTAGTAAGGTGCATTGTCTCTGGCTACATTTTAGCAGTAAATAATAATCCACTCGAAGATTTTCCCAAGAGATTTATGTTTTGTCATAAAAATAACCATTTATAGGAGTACACGTTCGCCTGCGGGCACAGGCCCCCTCAATTGAAGCTCAATGATTCCTTCAATCAGCATTTTTTATGGCAAATTTTTTTTTTTAAGTATTTTGTGCGTAAAAACCGGCGAGGTTGGAGGTGAAATACTAAATTGTTATTGAAAAATAGATGGTTACGTCTACTAACCATGTTATTGCCGGGCCGGATTTACATCGCGCTAGGCCCCTGGCACTTTGGAGATTTTCGTAACATTATTCTGCCAAATATAGGTGAAGACCAAAACAAATCTTACGATTTCAGCTCGGGGCCCCTAGCTGGTACTGCGTCATATTATGGTAAATCCGGCCCTGATTAATGCATTACGTTCACAAAAAGGCTAGATCTGGGCCTGAGATAGCAACTTTTAGGACAAAAAACTCTCCATTTTCTCCGGGTTATACGTTAAAATTGGCTGGCAAAAATTGAATTGAAGGGGACCTAGCGTCCTTGGTCTTCAATATTGTTAATTAGTTATACTGTTGTCAGCGAAAAATGCTAAAAAGAAACTGAAACTGAAGAAACAATAGCCATTTTTGTCACATTTTTGTCATTGGTGAAATTTCAATTGGGAGAAGCCCCTGCCCCCCTCCCCTTGCCTACGCCTATGCTCCAAGTGAGGAAAACAAAAAAGGTGTTTGCAAATTTTCCACGAGATTTCTGGCGTTTTCCAACAAAATTTCAACTGTTCAAAAAATAGTGCTGTCCTCGAGCCGAGGACAGGCAATTTTCGAGGACTTGAGGCTTCGAGGCCAAGGACTTGAGGCTTCAAGGCCAAGGACTTCAAAATGTGTTCTGGAGAACGTCCTCGAGGCCAAGGACGTCCTCGAGGACTTCACCTCTGGTAATATGCCTAATATATGGGCAGGTCCGGCGCCACGGGGGCATTCCGGGGCCGTGCCCCCCAATTCACTGCTTGTGCCCCCTCAAATGAGAGTTGTCCTCCCCCAAGCAAGGATTGTTCCAAAAAGAAAGTAACAGGCTTGGTGCTTCTGGAGTGCAGTTCGAGGCCGAAAATACTGGTCCTTTGTGGAATTTTGCTCATATCTTGCGATGAGGACTTTTGTTGTTTTTTTTTTTGGTATTCACCCCAGAATTTGAGGAATTTTGCGATGAAGACCTTTGGTTTTTGGTCTACACTCTCGAATTTGAAGGAATAAAGTTTTTGTGCCACCAAAAAAATTGTTTATGCCCCCCAGTCACGCTATTCTGGCGCCGGGTCTTTTTATAAGATAAAAATTATGCCATAACCATAAGCTTTACTGTAATCCATCCTAATGTGACAAGGACTTCATTGCAAAGAATAAATTGCATGTCAATTACTTTTTCATTAGTCTTATTGAAATAGGATAGGCCTATGTCAGATATTCATGCTTTATCAGTTATGGATTGCAAGTTGTTAGTACCTGATATTGGGTGATAGTCGGTAACTGGAGCAAGGCAAGGACGTAGCCAGGGGGCAGCAGGGGGCAATTGCCCCCCAAACTGTTAGTTTACCCCCCCAAATAAATTTCACTTCAACGCCTGAACCCTAAAATGGAGATCTATGGAGATCACTTCAAATATCGTAGATGATAGAGGTGTCCAGGTGCGAATACATTTTTTTTTCTCTTTTGGAAATCACCTCAAAATCCGAAGAAAATAATCGCATTTCGCACAGAAGACCTTTATTTTTTTCGGTGATCGCCCCCAGCGAGAAAACATTGCCCCCCGAAATTTTCGCTTGCCCCCCAAAAATTCCGCTCGGGCTATGTGCCTGAAGCAAAGTACCTATAGCATATTAATTAGGCCATATTGGCCAGCTTTGTTTGGCACCAGAACTGATAAAATAAATAGCCTTGGCTACAGCATTTACAATTTATACAACAACAGTGAACAACTTATTGAATAACCAAATTTTCTTATTAAGCCTACTTATTATCAGGTTAGAAGGCTGAAATTTCTTCACGGGGTGTAGCATAATTATTAGTCATTACCAATTTCTGCGCACACAGACCACAAAAAATTAGAAGGTACATTGATCGTAAAGCTTCTTATCCAAGGACGCCAGAACGTGACAGTAGGGTGCGGGTTGAACCCAAATCATGTTATCAGGATTGTCGTAAAAACGACGTCTTTACCCTCTCAACCATACTGCCGACTCGGCATTCACACAGTTACGTACGCCTAACAAATTAGAAACAAGTTTAGAATGTAAGTATAGCGTTCTATTTTGTTGTAAATTGCTTATGTGTGCCATATATGGTGTCCATGCGTGGTGATGCTAGAGCAATGTGGTTGAGCTAAGTGGAGTTCCATTGTGATACTGGTCGAGAATCCTCTTACAAGTGACCTTGTTGTCAGGCTTTGATCACCGTAATTTCTGTAGAAATTTGAAGCTGTTCGAAAGCAATATTGAAGTAGATTGCTAATGTCGCTTTTGAGGTGCCACAGACTTTTTAAAAAAGTCCTTGGCTAAAACTAGTTAATGATGAAAACCAAAAATAGAATGAAGGCAAAAAAAAAAGTCTTTTGCTTATATCGGCTGGGGTTCACATTTGAATTAAAAACAATACTGATAATGAGGTGGAAACAAACAAAAAGAGGGACCCATGTCACAAACCCCCTTTCGCCTTCCCTTCAAATTACGCTACTGATTGTAATCAGTTTTTAAGAATATCTGCGCGCAAGGAATAAGTTTCCAATAAACGACAGAACAGCATTTTCATCTTGCGTTGGCAGTTGGATCTTTGCCACTATGGTTTCAAGCACTAAAGTAGTTGCTAGTAATTTGTTTTGCTCATTGCATTTGCAAAATTTTGGTTCTGGCAAAAAAGATTTTTAAGGTATAAAGCACAAAATATAAAAATAAACTTTTAAGCAAATTCAAGTCATTATTTGGCGCTTGCAGTCAGGTTTTTGTTCGTGCTTAAAGATCAAGAATTCTGCGCCTGTCTAACTGCACCGACGCAAGGCACCTTTTTTTGTTTTTTGTTAAACTGGGCCACTACAATGGGTAGACTACTTGTCTCCAATGGAAATAAGCGCTAAGTCTCTTCGATAAGGACACTAAGACGCATTGCCACTTCGGCAATTGAACTGGAAGTCTGCAACCTTTTAGTTACTGACCTACCTCTCTATCAACTGAGCTATCGCCGCCGCTTGTTTTCACCTAGTTTTTAAGATTGTTTGCTGCAAGCAGAGCTAACTTGAAAAAGATGAAACCCCACAAAACGATAACATTTTACTTGCCTAAAGAGAATACTATCTCCGATTTGTTTTTGAAAATTGGCGAAACCCCACTTGATACCGAATTCATCAGCATACCACAAAGTAGGCTGGAAAACTAATGGAACTTCATTCTGACAGTTATCAGGGCAGGATATAGCAGCTAGATGATCAGGCATAGCTGCTGGTCCAGTGGTAGGATCCTCGATAATGATCATTCCCGCTAACCCGCTCATTACCTAAAAAGTAAGGTTAAATTTCACACTTAAAAGACATAGTACAGGATGAAGCAGAAAAACCTACCATATATATTTTAAAACCTTTCTATGGCAATGCTGTTTCAGTTATCCACATAGTTAAAATGAATTTCTGTCGTGATAGAATTGCTGTTGGCCATGAATAAAAGATCAGAAAAACTAGTGATTTACTTTTAATTTTTTCAAGAGTTTTGAAGTCTCAATTTAGCTTGCGAGGCAAAAATGGTACAGATACAGTACTGTGAAAAATTTTGTCACTCATGGAGAAGCATTATTCGCAAATTTAAGAAATTTCGGATATTGTTTTCGACTAAGCAAAAAACACTGGGTCAGATAAAAAGCAACAAATTCCTGCATTTTTGGCACGAACGAAAGATCCGGTTTCTGCAACATTTGAATAGCAGCATCAAAGATGTAAACGGGCCGACTAGTTCAGGCCCGAACCCGAAAACTAATTTGAAGCTTAAATCATGCCCAAAAAAATCCGTAAGTTAAGTTTGGTCTGAAAAATTTAGCAATGTAGCCAAGTTATTTTAATTATATTTTTGTGCACTTAAAACATAAAGTACGTCTCAGGCCCGACTTAAGCCCGAAATTTCTGCCAATATCAAGCCCGAACCCGACCCGAAAAGCTCGGCCCGACTTACAACTCTGAGCAGCATTGCTAATGAACTATAGCAAAAGATAACATTGCGTATGCGGTATACAGCTGCTGCAATAGAGACATGATTATGTAATGATAGCTGCGTCGTCGAAGAAGTTTTTAAATAACGGTTGATGTTTGATTTATGTTGCTTGCCTGAAACAATGACGATCCATGGACATGAGCATGATACCAGTAAGTCCCAGCTGCATGGTCTTCGTATATCTCATATCGATATTGGTAGCTTTCACCGGGTCCTACTTGAACAAATACGTTGTCCTGAGGATTCTAAAACAAAGAGGTTGGTGCAATTGCTCGAAAATGGGTCAATGCTGAACGCAATCATTCTTTCCGAATCGCAATTTTGAACCAATTCAATGAATCAAAATTAGATCTTTCATTATACTAGCTGTATTACGTCAAAGCTCCGAGTCATTGCGCCCGGGCAACATAGCTCTTTTGGAAGAAATGTCGTACTGGTAGCGAGTCTTTTGCAACACTGCGTCCAATTTAACAGGCCCAAGATTTGAATCTCAGACCATCCACTCCATTGAGGAACGAGTGAAAACACAAAACTAAAACAATGGAAACATACTGTAACTTAGCGTTCCGTGAAACTACTTCTCACGAATCCCCTAGCTGCTGCTTCTTCTTTTTGATGTTTTGAATGCTTGTGTTTTGTGTTTTTTCGCCATTTATTACTCTTCACAATGTGAGACGTGGTTTCACAAAACGTCAGTTATGTTTCCAGGTGTTTGGGATTTGTGTTTTACAGCATATTAAAGATATTTTCATGTTCCTAACATTCTTGCTCCGAAATATCAGAATCATTTTACATAATACTGTTCTAGCGAAAGGATGAAATGCACTGTATTAATGCATACGCAGTCTAGAAACTTTCTTTTTTCCAAAAATTGGATGAAAACTTCGTAGAAAAATTTTGTTTTATAAAACTTGTATACTCAGTCAATAGCGCATTTAACTTCAAAAGAATATTTTAAATACCAATCAAGATTTTTGTTTAGCAAATTCGACACTACTTAGTTCGTACAGTATTTTATAAAATAATATCTTTGACCAACAAGTTTGACGTCCTTCGTGGTCGACTCCTGGGAAATCATAACGACTTCCACTGGCAGTTAGGTGGCCAGATCAACCACCAGCCCTGCAGCTACAATAGTAGGGATAGCCTATGGCTGTCCTTACTACAAGGGTTCAGCGATTTTTTCACTTGTTTTTTAAGTACCACAAGTGAAAAATCGTTTATTCCCTACAAAGCCTCTGCCGCTGTGCAAACCCTTAAGGTTTGTCCAGTTCGGCCAAGGGTCTTGTCCAGCTGGGGAATACCTTCAATTAGAGAATAAAAAGATTAAAATTGAATAATATTGAAAACAATTGTGACATGTTGTGTTCTGTTTGTTTGTCGTAATTTTGTTATAAAAAAACCACAGCAGCTGGGGAATAACTTTGTTATAGAAGCTGAGGGCTGCCGATGAGAGCTAAAAGCTCGAAACAGCGCTGTCCAGCTCTGTGCATCTAACATCTTTGAGTTAATTTTCGTTTAAAGACTGCTGGTCACGCTTAATACCTTCCAGATTTTTCACCTGTAGGTTTTTATATGTTGGCCAACGTTTAGAGCATTGCAAAATGCTGATCAAATGGCTTTATTGAGAGGACATGCAGTGGAAATATTCAAAACTATGTTCTTCATTGCTATTGAGCAAAATGTGTGATCCTATTCAAAAAAAATTTTTTAAGTGGAGTTTTAATTCAACCGATTCAAAAAACTGCTCGACGGCGTGGGCTAGAGCGAATATCATAACATACCACAGTACACGTCAAAACTTAAAAATTTAAAATCCAACAGTCTGTTTCACCCGTAATCGGATCATCTGGAATATCTTATTCCATTTGAATAAGACACCCCTAATAAGATCCTTATGCTATTTGAATATGAAACCCCTGATGATCCCGATTACGGGAGAAACAGACTGAAGGGATTTAAATTCTTTAATTTTTAATTTTTGACGTGCACTTTGCTGTTTTCAAAGTGTTTCTTAGCTAACAAATGCTACAAACTTTTCAGTAAACCTGCGAATAGCATTGAACAGAAAGAAGTCATCAAGAAGATGCCTAATTATTTTCATTCATCAATGTTCATACTGTAAGTATCAAGCAGCCAAAATATTTCAGGATAACGGTAAGTTCTTGAAGTAAATCAGTTATTGCTGATTTGCACTAGATTACACTCAAATATACAGAATCAGATTTGGTACAGAGTCTCAGATTTGGTACAGAATCTACTTAGATACAAAATTTATTATTCGGTATTAATTTCTGTGATTGATTTCAAATTTAACGTTATGCAGACCAAATTTGCAATGTTAGCAGTAAGTAGGCTTAGCAGCTTAGCTTGTAAGATTTCGGTAACAAGTAGCAGATTTTACCGTTAGTAAATAATGAAGGTTTCAAGCAGCGAATTAGTAGCCTACTAGCCTACTGGGTAATGGTGGTCGGAAAGTTGCAGACGAAAAGTTTTGGAGTAGACATATTGCACTAAAAGACATATGGCCTAGAAACGGTAAGGGGGGCCGATTCCAATTATTTATTTTTATTTTTATTTTTTTGGCTAATAAAACAAAATTGACCTTTGTCGCTTGAAGAGTCCCTTGAGCAAGGGCAAAACTCGTCGCGACGGCTCAATTCCATTTATTGTCATATTTTCATTAAATCATTATTCATTTTGTGAAACAATGTCACAAGTGCTCTTGTCCTGAATCCCCTTAACTGAATTTGGTTTGCACTCACCTAGTTAGTGGTTTGAGCACTCTCGGTTTAGAAATCTCTAGACTATGACCCTTGTCTTAGCCTTTCTCAAAATCAGAATCAGATTTGAATATGTTTCAATTTTTTGACTATTAAGATTGTTAGGTTGTTGAGATTCTTCGGCTTTTCAGTGATACAGCAGTAAAATATAATCCTGCTTTCTTTTATACAGGTATAACCAAAAAAATTTTTTGGATACCCTTAGAAAATTGCATGAATTGTAAACAGACTTTGTGACTAAAGCTACAAGAGGAGTTTCAGCATAATATCTGCTATCAAAAATCAAAAATAAATACAAAGCAGATCAAAATGAGCTGTAGATTCACCCTGCTGCTGATGTGAAGTCCATGGACATGAAGATTCGTGACGTTCGGAAAGCGAAGAGTGTTGATCGGCCCAGGATTTAAATCGATTGACGGCTCCAAGTTGTTGACCTAAAATGAAAAAAAGTTACAGCATTTAAGTTTGTTTTCCAAATGTGGGTCAAACTTCCAAAGATTATAGTACAGAATTAATCAACACACTTCGAGAAAAATAAGAAGCGACAAAATACCAACGAAAAATTTGCCTAATCGAAAATGCAAAATCACTGGCATCCCTAGTCTGCGTCAACTGTAAGTCTGCAATCGGACAGCATTTTTACTAGAGAATGAAGGATCACTATAACGAGGCGCATTTTTTCAGTTTGGCTACAGCAAGATCTTCGTTGCATTTATCAGTTCTGGAAGTAACCTAGATCAATTCCTTACAGCCTATTCTTCGCCGCCAAAAAGAATTGCTTTATTCACTCCAAATTTCACATTAATTTTTGTGCACATTTTGGACTAAAACAGAGCAATCTTTTTCCACCAATCAAATTGTCAAAATGACAAATTTTGACCAATCAAAACAGAACGAGTAATTTTCTATATTTTTGCATTACTATTTTAGGAGATTTTTTTGCATTACTATTTTATGCTAAAGGTGCTTCTTTTTTGCTAAGTACTTTCTAAGTTGCCAAATTTTGTGTTTCGTCGTAATAGCTATTTTGAAATTCTGTACCGCTAACAAGCTTTTTATATTTAACTTTATGCACACCAAATTGCAATGTTAGCTCTGGGTTAGACCTAGCCTGTAGGTTTCGGTAATAAGTAGCAGATTTCAGCAGTAGCTTTATACTAGTGGTAAATTTTGAAGGTATTGAGTAGACAGTGAGCGCTGAGTAACTGCGGTCGGTATTTGTGCGCGATAAGTTTTGAAGTAGCAGCATTGCAATGGGAGACATATAGAAACGGCAAAAGGGGGGCCCATTCCAATCACAATTATCTTTGGCTAATAAAACAAAATTGGCCTTTGTCGCCTGATAAGTCCCTTATGCAAGGGAAAAACGCGTTACGACGGCTTAAATCCATTTATTATTATAAAATCATTATTCATTTTGTGAAACAATGTCCCAAGTGCTCTTGTCCTGAACTCCATTAATTGAATTTCATATACGCTCATCATGACAGCGGTTTGAGCACTCTCGGTTTAGGAATCTCTTGACAATGATCCTTGTCTTTGCCTATCTCAAACTTTAAATAAATAAGAATATACAGGATTAAGCAAAACAGAGAAAATTTGACAGTTTAAATAAATCTTATTGTATTGAAGTTTGCTGCATGAATTAGGCAGAAAATTAAGCATTTTTACTCTTAACTTAACCCTATTTTACGCGAGTAATTGACTAACGCATTTTACACGTGATGGGGACAAAAATGTCCCCTCTATCTGACTTCTAAACCAAAAGTCATGAAAATATCAAAATTCGCATTAAAATTGGTGTTCACCAAAATTTTTCAGAAAAATTTATTTGAGTTCACGACGTCATAATAGTGACGCCAGGCCCATATTTTTTTTGAAAAATGAAGGACGTCATTTTTGCAATGACGTCACAGGCGGTTCAAATTTTGTACATAGGTTTGTTTGATATTTGATAATGAATAACAAAATGCCTAAGTCAAGTTAATTACGTCACAAAAACGCCTTTTAAATTAAGCATTGGCCTAAAAATGCTCAAATTTTGGAAAGTGACTTTGCAAAATCCCAAAAATCGGGAAATTTCTCGTCATTTTAACAACTTGAAATTTTCAGAAATTATTTGTGATGAATTTTGGCTCAAAGTCAAGGTGATTCGAAAAAATTATATTTTTTCTAAGCCAAGAGGGGGGACAAAAAGACAAAAATGCCCCCCTTCCCTTCGGTAAAATAGGGTGAACGATAAAGAAAATATTGAGTTTACGCAAAAATACCAAAAAGTAATTTGTTTATCAGACATTCTGTAATTACCTTCAGTTATTATACAAACATAACACACAACAAGATGACAACAATTAATTTACAGATTAACGTAAAAATGGAGACTTTCAAGCATTTTATTATAATCAAATCAAATCTTTCATTGCACGCGCTGTAATACGCCGAAGCGTGTAACGAGTTTATGGAACCAGCTCCGCGTCATTGCGTCTTCGGGCAACACAGCTCCATTTCGAAAAAATGTTGCAGCGGTGGCGAGCCGTTTGCAACGCTGTGTCCGATTTGACCGACCAGAAATCTGAATTTCAGACCTCCCGCTCCAGAGACGATGCATTACCGCTTGACCAAGCAATAAAATTGAGTACATCACATAAATAGCACAAAATATAAACTGTACCGATAAAGGACTGTTTCAATGAAAATTTGCGTGCAAACTAAGACTTGCATGACGACTGTTCTACAAAGCGCCGCTACTAGTGAAATTTACAAGTTGTGCATAGCCTTCGCTCTTCAACCACGCTTATTAGCAAACTCCGAACATCTTTGTACAACATAATAAATTATATGTATTGCCTTACAAAAAGGTGCTTGGATTCCGATTGACCGTTTCATTTCTTCAATTATCTTTTTGCTAAACTTGAGTTCGAAAATAGTGTGAGCAAAAATTTCCATTTGATTTTTTTTTTTTTTTTTTAATTGGTTTAAATTCAACGCTGTCGCCATTGTACATTATTAACGTCATTATTATTACCGCTATGTTAGTAATGTTAATAACATTAATTTTAGTGACAAAAAAGCAATCATCGCGCGTCAATCACGCCATCTAGTTACTACTTGATGCTTGTCAAAAATCACATCTCAAAAATCACATCTTGATGCTTGTCAAAAATCACATCTTTAGTCACTTCACAAAAACAGGCCTTGCGGTATAATTGTAATTATATGTTTTTCACCAACTTACACTACCTTGGCCAGGAGGCAGCGAAGGGACTTTCGGCTTTCGAGTCAAGCTGCCATCTGCCCCCATGTCTACACTCACGGTGGAGGCTTCACACTCTCCCTCTATAATGGAGAATGTCAAGCAGCAAAACTGTGAATACCAATTGTTTTTGTCTTTGGTTTGACCCGACCGGGAATCGACGTCAAATCAACCATCTCAGTAGCAAACGTTCAATCTACTCGAACATTTATCGGTTATTAAATGCCATTTGCAGTTGCATTAATACTGAGCCCAAATTTTTTCAGGAGAATCTCAAGCATTTTTATGGGTTTCTGTCAGCTTGTCTGTCTGTCTGTCTGAGGATTGCCGAAATAACTTACTACACCAAAATTTGAGCACTTTTAGATTAGTATCATATTTAACTTAAATGACGTCGTAAGATGTTTTTTGTGACATAATACTTTTGCCTTAAAACATTTTATGACTTAGATTGAAAGAAACAAAGTGCAAAATTTTAACCGGTAATGACAAATAAAAAATTACTGAATTTTAAAAATGACGTTGTAGCGGCAATTTGTTAATTTGTTTATTTTATGATTCTAACCAGATTTCATGTATTCGCTCATTTAGATAAAAATCATACCTCGATTTATTGGAATTTGAACAACATTTAAGAGCACACTTTTTTGATTTGCTCTAGATTGCATCTATTTTAATTCGGCTCCTATGATAGCTGTTTGATCATTTCTTTGTGAGATGGAACTCATTTACATTTAGATTGCCTTTTTTGCTTCTGTGAAAAACTGTGTGTTAAATTTATACGTAAATTTTTGGAATTCTTTCAAGCTTGCACGATGCGCATACGCTCCAGTGCTAACTAAATCTAAAACTTTCACGGCTTTTTGCGCACGTTATGATGTTTTAAATTGTCAAAAAATTGAAAAACATAGTTCAAAAATGGAAAATTGTAAAAGTTGAAATTAGATGAGTGTTATTGCCTTATCACGGTTATAATGAATTTAAGATCATTATTTTTACATTATTTATTTTCATTTTTTCGAAGCATGCAAAGTACCCGTGTTTTAAATTATTTTCGGAGTGATGAAGTTTTTTTAAGTATCACATATGTACACGTACATAAATGTACAAATGCAAATAAGAGGAAAAGCTGCCAGTGTCAAGTTAAAAAATGCATAGATGGTAGGTGAAGTGAAGTCATTCTATTAACATGAAAACACTTCATGCAGAACATTTCTCACCAATGTGACAGCAACAATGTCTCCAGGTCGTATTCTCCATGTGGGTCCTGGTATTGATCCGTTATAAGTTCGGCGATAAATGGTAAACCATTCGAAAGTTATTTGCGCCATCTCTACTGATAACGTCACGTCCAATCGACCGTCAACTGATTGAAGAACTTCTGGCTCTTTAAATGTGTCCCCACCTGTTTGCAAAGAATATTGATTCTCAATTTAACAATAAAACTTGAATCAAAACCAATCACTGCGTATATGCAGTTAAAATCGCGCGTTTTTTGTTGTTGTTGCGGTTGTTTCATTGAAAACCGCTTAACACATTCACTGCCAAGGCCAATTTTGCAAAAATACTCTGGAGCGCCAAGCCGTATTTTGGAGAAAAAGGGCTGTCTTTCACCTTTGGCATCCGCGGCAAAGTCGATAAATTTTGCCCCCAATTTACAGTGGAAACCATGGCTGTCAAAAGTAATAGCCAACTTACCGTAGTAAAATCCGAACAAATTGTAATAGGCAACGATTACTACAACGTGAATTGCCGGCTACTATTTTAGAACAGATTTCTGCAGTAGGATTGTGGTAACTTGTGAGTAGGCCTATTATAAATGAGCGTGTTATAGCGTTTTAGTCAAAAACTTTATGTCAGGGTAAAGAAACAGTTGCCTGTAGTTTTGATTAAAAAAGTTTTAACTTAATACCCACCAGAAACAAACAGCTACTCCCCTTGGTATTGTGCTTACACCAAATACAAAACTCAATCAAGACTTTGCTGCTTTCTTGTGAAATTTAAAAATTTGTTGCTTTTCTGTGAATATTTTTTGCTGCCCCCACGCTTTCCGTTTCAGAGGCTTGCATGATTTGAAAGGGACAAAAATGCATATTGTATATTTTTTGTAAATCATGTATTTTTTTAATGGCCGAAGCTTAGCCCTACACTCTCTAGCTCCAACCGTTGATATCAATAATTAATTGTTCCGTTGACTACTTGCAAAAACAAACTTTCTGCACGCAAAAAGTGTGCACCATTAGCAAAAATCATTACCTTTCTCGTTTTTATAATTGCCCTTTAGAACTCCATTTGATTTCCAGCTGGCAAGGCTTGCCAGCCAGAAGTAAGACAAGGTTCTGCAGGACAAAGACAAAGACGAGCGATGATGATGTTTGCTGATTGTGCATCAGCAAATGTGATCTGCTTCTTTTAGGAAATTACTGCAAAAAACACGTGCAAAATTTGGCAGCGAACCTTGGCGCTTCTACTTTCAATGGTCTGATTCAATGCAGCCATGCAGCTTGTAAACTTTGTTGCTTTTCTGTGAAAAAAAGTTGTCTGTAAGAATTTTCATAAAATTCGTGTGTTTTACTTTTTGCCTAAACCAAGCATTCTTAAGTGAGCCGTAGGACGCCACGGTTTTACGCGCCATATGAAATAGCTGTAACGGCTATCATTACGTGCAGACGTGGCTTCAAGTGAACACACAGCGGCTTCCGCATTGGTTAGCCATGGCTATCGAGAAAACATGACTGGCTTGCACGTATGACAATCTTGGCAGTGAATGTGTAAATCAGGGCAGCGAACTCGATTGATTTTTATTCGAGTTCGAGTTTAGTCTATTTTGGCTAGTTCAAGTTCGAGTTCTGAAATTTAATTTCTTCGAGTTCAAGTTTGAGTTCGAGTTCGGCAAAATAACCGCGTTTTTTCGAGTTCGAGTTCAAGTTTCAGTTCGCAGCCCTGATACTTGCGCTGTTTTTCTAGGTCGCCACGACATAAACAAGACAGTAAAGGATATGCACTTATGCAGCTGTTACGAAAACTGCAATCTCAATTTACACGGCTTGATCAACAACAAATGTTTTTCCGACAAATTCTTAATCTTAAAATTTTTTTTTGTACTCGAGTTCATGTTCGAGTTCAGAAAAATTATTTTTTCAAGTTCGAGTTCGGCAAAATAACCAAGGTTTTTCGAGTTCAAGTTCGAGTTTGCAGCCCTGGTGTAAATGCTAATTATTCGATTACTTTTTAATTTTTGTTTTGACGTTCGAATAACATAGTTCTCTAAAAGTTTGTAAAAGAAATCATATGTTAAGTCAATTAATATTTTTTACTCAATTTTGGTGCATTGCTACACACTTTTTGTTAATAAAAATGTTATTGTTAATTTGAAGAGACTACTTCACCAAAAATTTCTAACAATTTTTTTCATTATTTCTGACCTAAATCTAACTCAAGCTAAAATCCTTTCTCTAAAACTTACCCCAAACCTAACCTTAATCCATAAACTTTAACTCAAACCTTAGTCTTAATCTTTAAGAAAGTGAATTAAAAATGTGCTAATGATTACTATTTTTTTGTTTTATTTTCTTAATTTAAAAATTTTCGGTAAAGCAGCCACAACCTCCTAATATTACAGTTTTGTAAGTAAACAAGATAATGTAATTTACCAATTACGTCATTACTCACCGTTGAAGTCGGTACACGGGTCAAAAGTGCTGCATTGAGAATAAACTTTGCTGAAAGAGCAACACATAAAAATAACGCACAGAAATTTTAGCATGTTTTCAGCTGTGTGATAATATACACTAAGCGCACGCGTATTTGCGTATCTAAACACATTCATACAAATTGTAGTTCGTTCTACTTATCTGAAGCATTCGGCAAAGTGTTTTGTAGTTTTTGTTATGCAAGGTGCTTTTTTTGTTTTAATTTTTTGAGTCAAAAACAATGACTTTCCTCAGATTGTCGCATTTTTGTGCGGTATATTGTATACAAAAATGCAAAAAAAATAGAATGAAAATCACACACTGCATTTTCACTGAATTGAAATGCTTGTTTTAACAAAAAACTTTCTAACAATTGTCAAAAGAATAAATTGTTGTAAAAAACAAATCAGTTCGAAATTTGAATACTCTTATAGAATTGCTAGTTCGTCTTAGAGGTCTTAATGTAAAAAAATGCACCGCCTAAGAGAAGCCCTCAAGATTTTTCTGAAAACCGCAACATTTTTCTCGTCTTTATGTAGCAATAAACCAATTAATTACTAAAGTTTTTCGGGTGGATTTGGAGGGACTGCAAAATTTAGATGTAGCTGAATACTTTGGATGTCACCGATGGTATTGAAAGAAATTCTACAGCTTCCTAATGGAATCTACATCGTTGAGAACACGGCTTCGGTCTTCTTTCTGTATTGCCTCATTACAAACTAATACGCATAATTACTTCTCAAAAGAGTACTGAAAATAACCTTTATTTTTAAAACAATTTAAGTTTGTTTGGTGATTTTATTTAGGGGTATGCACTGTTTTTTACTTTTGAGCTTACCGCTGTGAACTAACTCAATACGAGTATCTGTCAATCAAAAACTGTCTTCTTTTTTATTCTCGCCAAACAATGCAGTGCAACTTCAGCCTACAATGCAAGCATCATTTGAAATTAGGTTGCTTTATAAACGTCATAAGTTTGCATTTAATTAAACCATTCATCAATTTGTAATGATAATTTTTCTTTTTGAATAATGTGTCAATTGCGATCTTTTAATGTTACATTTCCTGCACACGAAAACCGCATCTTATCAAAAAGGTCTTACAAACAAAAAGCATGAAGGTGCTTTGACTTGCGGTTTCAAAAATACAGCGCATGCAAAAGTTCTGGAATGTGAGTGATCAAACACTGAGTAATTGATATGAAAATCTCCCCAGTCTGATTGTGAGAAATCAGTTTTGATTCGTAAAATATAATTACTCCTATATTTATTGCGAAATAAGCATTGGAAAAAGCAAAACCGACAATATTGGACTTGAATTTACGTACGTGTAAAAATAAGTTTACTTTTGAAACATTTACTTTACAATAGGTATATTACTGATAACACGGTATAATCAATCTACAATGTCTGTGGTTGTTTCGGGCATTGCTTCGATTCCCTTTCGTTGTCATTTTTT
This sequence comes from Trididemnum nubilum, assembly GCA_963965965.1. Taxonomy (NCBI): domain Eukaryota; kingdom Metazoa; phylum Chordata; class Ascidiacea; order Aplousobranchia; family Didemnidae; genus Trididemnum; species Trididemnum nubilum. The sequence goes on from OZ014475.1 coordinate 43,455,525, forward strand.
CTAACAACCAAAGATCTGGGACTTTATGCCTTGTAATTTTTTTTTAACAACTGCATCATTGAAATATGTACTGTGGATGTTTAATTATTCAACACGTAATCACGGCTTTACTTTTCAGCTGAAATTGATCGCTGATCCACTTGACAGTTGTTCGCTTGGCCTTGCTTTTAGACACCGGATATTCTGGTAACAGTCATAGTCACTGGAGATAAACAAAGTTCCACTCCATTCGACAAAATGCTTCCTCCCAGGCTTTATTGCGTCAGAGATTTTTGCAACATTCCGAAGAGTGAAATTTATCGAGAAAAATTTGTAGATAAGCTTTCCAATCAAGAAATACTCAATCGCGAAAAATTTATGAGTCTAAACGATATTTGGTAAATCAACTACAAATCATTTAGCAGTTAATTTGAAAATGTTTAGTACATGATAGCCTTGTGATATTTTTACTACTTTATGAAGAAGATAAAATAAAAGTAAATGATGAAACAGTCTTTTTTCTTGAGCTATAGGCGACAGCTAGAAAAGCTGAGTTTGACCGCGTTGCTCGCAGTGTTCCGATAACGCACTGTAACATTGCTTCTCTCAAACAACAGCAAACTTTGAGTAATCACGAAACGAGATTTCTAAGGTTCACTGTTCCAAGCAGCTGGCCATTTTGAGATAACTCAAAAAATGGGAAGCCCCATTACCACATAGGCTGCTGGCGGTCATTTTTCTGATGGTGACAGTGATAGAGTACATTGGACTTAAATTAGTATTTTCTTTTGCAGACACAAAACCACTGTAAATTTTTCAAAACATTTTTAAAAGAATTAACTAATTCAATGTTATAGAAACTCAGTCTCAAAACAGGCGCATGAGCTGTTTCAGGTGATATTGAAAACAACCACATTTTCAAAAACTTTATCTCTCAACCTAAATTAATCATTCATGTTAGTTTGTTTAACCTGATAATGGCAGGTTTACATGACTAGCAATTACGCAAAATTGTTCTAAATACAGTTTTAATCTAAGTTCTAGAACATTTGGCGTGGTTGAACGCATGTAAATCGTTACCGGTATGTAAAACAAAACGTAAACTTAGACGTACAGTAGGCAGTATTTTTGCACTCTATCACGAACGCTTGTTGCATGCCAATAAATGCAACTTGCATTTTCCAATACAATATGCTGATTTCCGGAATCGCTTTTATATTATCCGAACGTCGTTTTATGACAATGTTTTATTCAGGTTATCAGCTATAATGCTTACTACGGCCCCGTAAGCGTTGAGGCTATCAACAATGTGCCAGCTTATTTCAATCTAGATAGACAAATATATGACAACCAGACTCCATCTTCAGCAAGTTTGACACAAATCAGTGAGTGTGTAGCATATAAAATGTTGTTGTTGTTATAGCGCATATTTATCCTCTTGTTACGGAACAGCGAACTGTTAGATGATCTACTACCTTTTTATTACAGTTAATGTAACTACTTTGGTAACTACTTCGTGATTGAAGAAATCCAGTCTTGTCCATGGGATGGGATTCCCATGACAATCCCATGGGAAATATCCCTTGGGATGGGATGGGACAGCACGCATTGCATTTCCCATGAATGATAATTATCGCTATAATAAATGATAGTGAATGCCAGAATGATAATGAATTGTGAACTCTTCTAAACTTTAAAGTTAACAAAGTCGATAAATTTTGTTGCTTTGTATCTCTCTTTGTACGTGTAGTCCAATCTAGTACACATTATGCTTAAATTTTCACAAATTTATTAACTGTAGTTGAATTGTATTTTGATGGGAATCTCATGGAATGGGATGGCACAGAAAAATATGTCCCATGAACAAGCCTGGAGAAATCCGAATGTGCTTAAGAGTTTCTAGTAATCCAATATTCCTGTAGATTTCTTCAAATTCTTGTCCATTGATTTTGCTGCTTGTTCAAAGCCACCAAGCAGCGGCTAATCATTTTAAAGCATTTCATCCAATTTTTGTAGATTTTTGTCTTGAACCAAAAAAATGGAAAATCCAAATTTTTTTTGAAATTAGACCTCGTTTATAGATACTCCCCCCATAAATTTTTTCAATCGCGCCCCCTCAAATCTTAGAATACTCATAAAATTGGTATTACTAGTGCTAGATATGCTATGTTCGTACACATTTTTGTTGTTTTTCAGAGAGGAAGAAAATTTGCATTAGAGTTACTTTAATTGTTTGAAATTTTTTTAGTACTAACAGTAAGTTTTCCACAAACACACGAGCTTTTTACCATTTTCTTTCAAGTTTTAACACTACTGTTTGCATGAAATATTTTCCGGCACAAATGAGTTGACAGCATTGCAGCAGAGCGTGCAGCAGAATTCCTTTTTTGTTCATCGCGAAAATTTCCTATTGGCTATGCTAGGAGGTGAGGACAAAGACTGTAAGAGCAACAACTGACCATATTATTTAGAAAATCATAAAAGCTCAAGAAGAAAATCAAGAAGGAGAAAGAGACCCTGAGCGAAAAATTCATCCACCCAGGGGTAACTTTGCAGCAACATCATGCACTGACCTAATAATACTTAAAGACAGCAGCCATGGGAATGGTGTCACCTATCTTACCCACAAAAAAGGATATCTAGTGTTGTATGAGACTCCATTAATCAAAAGCTACAAAGATATAAAGCAATTTGTTTAGCAACCACTTCACCTAAATTATCCAAATTATAAGCAGTTTGTGGGATGTGCTGTGAAGTTGGCCACAGCAATTGGACGAATTGCTGGCTCTAAAAGACAAATTTGTGAGGCACTGTGTACTATTGCTGTAGCAAAAGCAATGGCGGAAAAATACTACGTCACATACATACATACATGAATTTATTTGCTCAATGGCAAATAAAACACCTCAGGTATAGACAAAGAAATTCGCAACAACACAATATTACCACTAACCCAGCAAAGATTGAAAAACCTTTAAATTATCCAGTAAAGATGCTTTCTGATAACGCCGAGTAATTTTTTCAATAAAAAAAAAAAAAAAATTGAGAGCAAGTTTTGAGAAAAGAAAATAATAAAAAAACAATGGGTCGGAAAAAGATACTACGTCACAAGAAAAGCTTCTCATGCCAGTCAATAAAATCAACGCTATCATTGTTATTTGCAATACATTAACTGAAGTTTTTCGGCTATGTATTGAAGCCGAGTCATCAATACAACATTTATTAATATACTATAATTCACAAAATTATGGGCTTTAACAAGCTATAACATAACTACGTCTACAATAAGCAAAACAGCAAAACATATTGTAAAACTCATAGTACGGTTATAACAAACATAGTAACTCAATACTGTAACTTAATACACAGGCAATACTGATCTAGCTATACTGCAAATCTATTGTCAGTTAAAACTGCACAGTGACAACTACTTTTCAAGCAAAATGTTTGCGTTTAACGCAGAGATGAAAATGCAATTAAGATTACAAAATAACAAAAAGCGTTGCAGGCGTTTTAACGTAATACAAGACTATCAAGTTAAACCATACACTTCACCACAATTACCCCTTCTTAAAAAGATACTGGGTCTCCATAACGTTGCGGGGGTACTCCTTCATTAACTCTTGTAGACCTACGAACAGATGGAGAATTACTTGGAGTTTTGTGCAGGTCCTTCCCTGGCGATTCAAAACGACTATCAACATTACAATCAGACACAATAATATCGTCAGCATTAGACACAGTTGATTTATCAAGCTACGATGATGACTCTTCAAGAGAAGAATTGTCAATACTTATATCACTATCATGAGCGTCAGCTAATGCCGGATAAGGTGCCAAATCTTTCAAGGATACAGTAGACTCGCGTCCATCAGGAAATCGTACCCGAGCAAATAAAGGATTTGCCTCAGTTAATTCGACTTTTCGCACCAAGTCATCATTCTTATGTGTATGCACAAAATTACGAAGCAATGCAGGTCCCGGCTCAGCAAGCCAGCTCGGTAACGTAAAACCACAACACGATTTTCGGTAGAAATTGAAAAACAACTCATGCAGTGTAGCATTAGTACTGGTGCAAAGCAACGATCGTTGAAAGTGCAATACTTCAGGCAACACAAGTTCCCATTTGGCAATGTCTAAACCACGAAATTTCAGTGCCAATCTAATCGTTCGCCATATTACCCCAATATATCGTTCAACCTGCGAATTACCAGAGGGAAGATAAGTAGAACTATGGCTGGTGGCAATACCCAGACCGGTTAAGAATTGCTTTAATTCATAAGATCTGAAATAGCTATCGTTATCAGAATGAACACAACTTGGAAAATAAATAACAAATCAATGAACAGAATGAACACAACTTGGAAAAAAAATAAGAAATCCACACATAGTAAACAAATCATTTAAGCATTTGATTACAATTTGAGCATGCATATTAGAACACGGATAACAAAAAGGAAATCTCAAAAACTCATCAACAATTACAAGTACAGGGTGGACCAAAAAAATGTTACCACTTTTAATTCATACACAAATTTTAAAAATGAACATTTATTTGAAATTTTTTTTCACAGATGTTTAACAAAAATATCCAATTAAAATTTGATAACAAAGTCTTTTCACTTTGTCTCTTGTTTCTTACACAGTTCAATAATTGATAACATGTTCGATCCAAGCTCCTCTTCTGTGGAGTACAGCTGCAACACGCACGTTGAAGTTTGTGTTGACATTGCCGCACATCTCAAGAGGGATTCTTCGAATTTCCTGACAGATGTTGGTCTTCAGGGCTTCAATGGTCTGTGGGTTGTTGCAGTACACCCTCTTCTTCAGGTACCCCCATAGGAAGTAGTCTGCGGGAGAAAGATCAGGAGAGTAGGCAGGCAATGAGTTGTTCGTACGCCGTGAGATGAGTCTATCTCCAGGAAAGTACTCGTTGAGGAAACCCAGTGAGACATTTGAGCAATGTGGGGGAGCACCATCTTGCTGGTAAATGATGTTATTCATATTGACTCCCTGCTTTCTCCTAAGAGCAGGAATATGAAACAAAAGTCTTAGTAATTTTGAAAATGGTTAGAATATAAAAAGTGGTAACATTTTTTTGGCCCACCCTGTAAATACACGTTACGGGTAGTGGAAGGCAACGTTCCTTTAAAATCAATCGAAATCCGTTCAAAAGGCTGAGTGGCCTTACTCATAGTGTCCTGACTTGAATTATAAAACTGCAGTTTCTGTTCCGCACACGTTGGGCATGACGAACAAACTTTCTTCACATCTTCCATGGAAAACGGAAGATTTTTAGAGCGCACATAGTGTGACAACCGTCTAACGCCAGGATGACACATATTTTTATGCAACTCTTTTATATCATAGTGATTTGTAACAGCACGAGTAACACGAGTTAATGCATCAGGAGCTACATTTTCAACTCCAGGCGTGTATTTTATAATGTAAGAAAAGGATGCTGATTCTAATCGCAAACATTGAATTTTGTTGTTTTTGGTTTTGGTGCATTTTTGGTTGTCTAGCATAAACGCGATCGATTTTTGGTCCGTTATTAAACGTAAAATGTTGCCGGGCAAGCAAGTGTTCCCACTTACAAACAGCCTCTATTATGGCCGTCGCCTCTTTCTCAACCGCTGGGTAGTGCTTTTCGCCTCCACGGAGGGTGCGAGACATAAAGGCGACCGGTCGGCCTCCTTGGTTTAGTGTAGCAGAAATAGCCGCTTCAGTGGCGTCGCATTCCACAACAAATAGGCGATTTTCGTCAATTGCTCGCAACGAAGCTTAAGCGATTTCTTTCTTCAAAACGTTAAATTCTCTGAGTGCATTTGCATCTACAGGAAATTTCTTTGCAGTTTTGGGATGGAGAATCTTGTCAGAAAAGTTCATTACCCATTTTGCATAGTACGAAAACAAACCAAGAGCTCGTTTTAAAGCTTTTGCATCTTTGGGTGGTGGTAGTTCTAACAGTGGGCGGAGCCTGTCTGGGTCAGGTTTGATTTGTCCATTTCCCACACAATAGCCAAGAATGTTAATCTCGGTCACAGACTCAACAGTTTTTGATTCATGTAGCGTCACCCCATGTTTTTGAAATGCATCAAACAAGGCTCTGACGTTCGTATCATGCTCTTCCTGATTTCTACTGGCAACAGTTACATGTCTAAATATGGAAAAGTGTCCTTCAGTCCAGAGTTCGTAACAAACTCATCCATTTTTCTCTGGAATTGTGGTACCCCATTAGTTACGCCGAATGGAATTCGGTTAAATTCAAAAAGTTTTCCATAAGCTTCGAAGGCAGTGTAAGCTTTGTCGCATTCCTCAATGGGTATTTGATGATAGGCGCTCTTGAGATCGTCCGTAGAGAATATTTGGTATGTAGACAACTTGTTAACAAGATCCTCAATACGCAGCAGAGAATATCGTTTGCGAGTAATCCACGCAAAGTCGCTTCTTACCGGACTCGGGGTTCTTCAATACTAATACTTGTGCGGGTCACGGCGAGTTGCTGGGACGGATTACTCCTGTCGATTGCAGCCGCTCAATTTCATCAACAATAAAATTCCTGTCCTCAGCATTGAAACGACGGGACTTAGTTGCAATCGGGCGACACTCCGGAGCCAAGTTGTTGAACAGATTAGCCGGCTTACCTTTAGATGCCGCTACTGTACTTAAATGTTGATTTTTCGATACTACAAGATCAGGCTTTGAACCATCATAGTGAATGGCCACACGCTCGTGTTGTTTCTGAAAATCTCAGCCCAAAAGCAGATCTGCGCACAAATCTTTAAAAACTCCGAGGGCAGTTTGTTCATATTTCTTGCCTTGAATTGTCAAATCAACTACACAATGTCCCACAATCTGACCTCGTGTGTTGGAAGATGCTAACGATATCTCGTCTTGACAAGATTCAATTGGTAAGTTTATAGTCTTTGCTGTAACATCGTTAATAAAGCTCATGGACCTACCAAAATCATTTATAGTAGACAGTTCATGTCCTTGAACAAATGATTTTATGGTCGAGTATGACAGAAGACGGAGCAGTCTTGATTGCACATATCTGCTGAGAAGATAAAGGGGACGCTGCTGCAGAAGAGCGTTGACTTTTACAGCACTTGGAAAAATGGCCTTTTTTTGGCATTTAAAGCAAAGAGCATTTCGAGCAGGACAATTTCTTCGTGTATGTGGTGACTTACTTCCGCAAAAACAGCAAGGTTTCTTTGGTTTCGAAACGGAAGCGGTATGGTCTTTTTCATCAGATGAAGAAGAGTTTTCATCACTATTGTGTGTAGGAACTGCCATTACTTGAGCTCCTTTCAACGTATCATGCGCTTGAGAATGTTGCTAAGCTAAGTCGAGAGAGTAGGCTTGAGTAAACGCAATGTCTAATTTTAACTCTCGATTTTCCAAGAGTCCTTGACGAATTGCTTTGGACAGTAGGCCGTTGATGAAGGCATCATGGACGGCCTCTCGGCAATGAACCTAAGCCGTGACAGCTTGAAATTCGCAGTCTCAGTCTTTACTTAAAGACTGTAACGTTTGAAGAAATTCGCTAAGCTTTGATGTAATCGAGTACTTTATAACCAACGCTGTCTGTCAGAATTCTCAGCTTGTTAATAGCTGGATCCCCGTCTCGTCTCTCTTGCTCCAGTGACTCCAAATAATTGTCAAAGGTTCGCGCCCAGTGCTTCCATTGCTTAGCAGCATCTTGACTGTTATGGTCCACTCTTAGTCTCTCAGGTTTCATAAGTTTTCTCATTAAAGCTTGTTAAATTGTAATGAAGCCGAGTCATCAATATAACGTTTATTAATATACTACAATTCACAAAATTATGGGCTTTAACAAGCTATAACATAACTACGTCTACAATAAGCAAAACAGCAAAACATATTGTAAAACTCATAGTACGGTTATAACAAACATAGTAACTCAATACTGTAACTTAATACACAGGCAGTACTGATCTAGGTATACTGCAAATCTATTGTCAGTTAAACTGCACGGTGTCAACTACTTTTCAAGCAAAATGTTTGCGTTTAACGCAGAGATGAAAATGCAATTAAGATTACAAAATAACAAAAAGCGTTGCAGGCGTTTTAACGTAATACAAGACTACCAAATTAAACCATACATTTCACCACATGTAATATAACATTTCATGCAAACGGTACTGCTAAAACTTGAAAGAAAATGGTAAAAAGTTTGTGCGTTTGTCAAAAACTTACTGTTAGTACTAAAAAAAATTTCAAACAATTAAAAGTAACTCTAATGCAAATTTTTTCCTCTCTGAAAAACAACAAAAATGAGTACCAACACAGCATATCTAGCACTAGTAATACCAATTTTATGAGTATTCTAAGATTTGAGAGGACGCGATTGAAAAAATTTATGGGGGGAGTATCTATAAACGAGGTCTAATTTTTTAAAAATTTGGATTTTCCATTTTTTTAATTCAAGACAAAAATCTAACATTCATGCAAGTTGAAACTAAAAAATGACCCTAAAAGAGTCTGCCCTACAGCTTTTAGTATAGTTCTGCCGCTTTTTTTTGAGTTGAAATGTTCCAGATAAATTTTTCCAAAACAATATGTTCTACAATCTTCCTTAATTATAATCAGTTAGATGTTTTGCTGTTTACGACTCATTAGCTGCTGAAATTTTTGAATGCAAATTGTTTTGTAAGCTGTAGCAACATACTGCTTTCGTGCTTTATAAGCAGGGTCTTGGCTAGATTCTTGGGCCCAGCATGGAAATTTTTTCTCAATAGTTTATTGCTGTCGCTCCAAACAAGTTGCGATTTTTTCCAAGTTTATTGCAGCTCGCAGCAAATGCAATCCAACTCCTAACTCGTTGATTTAGATTTACCTGATGATTTATGCAATTACGATGAGTCGAGGATATTAATAATATTTCCGTTACAGGAAAAAAATATTTCTTTGCAAACGAAAAATGTATCTCATCGCATATTAAAACTCGAAGCCTTAGTGTAACCAAAATATTTTGATGCAAGCTAAAAATGCGGGCTTATATGAAACTAAACATGCACTTTATGCAAACCCAGGATATTCTATAGGCTTAATATATTTTTTCACTTTGTGCAGAGGATAATATCCTAAAATTTTTGTTCTTTGATTAAAGCCAAATCCTGTGGATGCAGTGCTTGGAAATTTGAAATAATGTATTTCAATAAGGTCGCCTTTTTGTAATTCAATTTCGCCGTCTTGTGGCTGATGATCACGTATTACTTCGTGCCATTGACGATAGAAACGATGATTGTGATACGAAGAATCAATCGATGCCGCAAAATTGCTCTGTCCACCATCAGCAATTTTTAGTTCGTATACAAGCATTCCGACCTAACGTATATATAGTAATAGCAAGTTATTGCATAAGACGGAGTGTACTGGATACGGCAAGCTTATAATCAGTGCTACCGTTGTAGGGTATGCTCGGTATGTTCTGCCTACCAACTTTTCTCGCTAGTAGGCTTAGGTAGAAAATTTTCCATTATTTGTTGTCTTCTTTAACATGGCGACAAATAATTAATATTGTTTTCTTAAACTGTATTTTATGAGATGTTTTGACAAAAAAGGATATGAAACTTTTAAGTACTATGATAATATTTGACCAATGTTCGACAAGGTTAAAAAAGGTTTAAAAAATTTTGAATAGAATCGACAAAACAAATTGCATATTTTTGCAAGCAAAATTATCGCTAGCAGTACAATTCCTGAAGGTTTATCTGTTCCTGCGAATCGTAAACTTCCGAGTTGAATCGACTTATGTGTAATATTAAGAACAGTTGCATCGGCAGTACTCACATTAGACGTAAAAGTTCCGACAAAAAAATCAGTGTCTTTTAAAAGCATAATATCTGTGACATAAGTTAACAATCCATCATCCGTAAAGCGATTTTCCACCATAGCATGGTAATTTAAATTGGGATAGTGCAAAAAATTAAAATCGGAATAACTAGAAAAACAAAAATTTACACAAAAACTAATTCCAGGTAAAAAGAACAAATATTTAAAAAGGAATAAAGTTGTCATATTGATTGAAGAGAAATAGGCTGGGTAATGTAACAAAAGTAGGATAAAACTTTTAAAAACTATGTCTAAGTAAGTAAAGCAATGGGACAGACACTGAAATTTCAATTGCTAAGCAATAGTTTGTTGTTTAATTGGTTGATTAAACCACCAAGCTTGTATCACTAAAGGGTGGAAGGCCTATTTCATTGTAAAAATTAATCATAAAATACATTCTTCTTAAATTTTAACAATCAATCCGGCTTACTTAGATTTTAATTGTTTTACAACGTCCACATGATCGGTAGCTACGTAAACGTTTTTCTTTCCATTGTAACTATTTTTCTGTAAATTTTCTTCATACCAATTGATGGCATGCTTCATGTACATTTCAATCGGGTGAGCTTTAGCTTCCTTTCCGACTTTATCGGTTCTTCTTATGTGGATTCTCTCAAATCAAAAAAGTGGTAAAGTAAAATATGGTATTCAATTGCTGTTTGTACAACCGGAAGATTTTACCCTATCACAATTTCCGGTTATGATCCAATTTTCTCAACGTGGCTGTCTTTTCATCAAATCAAATCTTTCATTATACTCGCTACATTACGCTGAAGCGTGTAGCGAGTTTGCGGAGCCCATCTCGCGTCATTAACTCCTGCGGAGCATTTCTTGAAAAAAATTCGCAGTAGTGTCGAGCCGTTGGCAAGACTGCGTCCGATTTGACCGGCGCGAGATTTCAACCTCAGACCTCTCAGTCCAGAGTAGGAATGGCCATTTAGAACCGGTTCCATTTTTAGGATTCGGTTTGATCATAGAACAAAACTGCGCAAGCTAAATCTTTGCAAAGTTTTTTTAAGCTAACGAAGCGCTAATCTACGTGTGTGTGCAACGCCATGTTCTTCACTGCAACAAGGCATTATTGGATACTTTGTAAAGCTTCTGTTTCCATGTACACACTATTAACGACTGATAGATTGTATGCTACAGTAATTTGAGTGCAAGTAGCTGTTTGGTTGGAAAGGCTTGAAGAATTGCAGGGTATTCAATAATGACTTGAATCATTTGGTTTAGGCTATGGACTATGGTGCTTTATTCGTTAACCTGGCTAGAAATATATTAAACTGTTAAATTGACACAAACTGTGGTTTTACTGAGTTGAGGGCTAATTCACTACCAAAATGATAGAGAGTGTTATTCTGAAATTTAGGATTCGGTTAGGGATTCGGAATTCTGGATTCGAAAAAAAACATGCGGAATTATTCTAGAATATCTAATTATTCTGAAATGGCCATCCCTAGTCCAGAGACGAACGCGGTTCCGCTCGATCAACTATCCGGTGTTGTTTTTTATAGTTCATTGATTTAAAATTAGCATTCACTTCGGTAAAAACAAAATAATATGAAGAAAGACAAGTCGGTCCTACAAAATTGAATGAGCAGTTATGCTATCTGTCCAACTGAATAGTTTGATTGACTAGGGAAATGGAAAAGACGTTGATTACTGTTTTAAAAATTGTTTCAAAATGATCATTTGTTTGTTATTGATTTGTTCGTCGTGTATATTTTGCAATGTTGTAACTCTATCCTTACCCTACGATCGGATGTGTAAAATTTATTGCTTCCTTCACTTCGTTAATTTCGTTTATTACCCAAGGTTTCAGACGGAAAAGGTACTTCACAATCTGACCAATCCACCAGGCGTTAGGCGCGCTATGCTGTTGTTGAACCAATGTTTCTAGAGCAAAATATGAAAGAATTATCAACTGAAATGTCGGAAAAACGTCTTCATTTAATTAATCATATTTTTTTTAAGTTTCATTGAAAAGTTTTATTGAATTGTTGTTGTAGTGCATTTTTATCCTTCCAACAGCAGACAACGTCAAACGCTAACTAAAGAATGATCCCCTCGCTTTTCACTGCGGTAACTACTTCTTGTTTCAAAAAATTCACACCGATTTAGAAGTTTCCAGCAACCCAATGTTCCTGCCGATTTCTTCGAATTCTAGTCCACTAAATTTTCGAATTGTTTGAAGCCACCAAGTAGAGATAATCATTGTGAAGCGTCTTATTCAAGAACGCAACCATGTGACTAGGGCGCGGTTTGAGCCAACATCATGCGATCAAAATCGTCGTAAAAATGACGCCTTTTTTGCCCTCTTGGCAACGCTGTCGACTTACTACGAAGCTATTGTTAAACCATGATCTTTGATGCTGGTTCGGGCTTTGCTTTACTATACGTCTAACCATTCTCAGCCTTAAAGTAAATTTTTTTCCACAACCCAGTAACACCACTAAATGAGTATTTTGTAATTAGCCCTACTTTAAAATGCAATTTAGCATTTAGGGTCAAAAACACAAGTCCCAATGCGGCCGAGCGGCTCGGTTTGTGCATCTATGAGTTGCTGAATTCCGTGAATTTTAAAGCTATTTAATGGGTTTGTGTTTCATTTCTGGGTTTGTGTCAATTGAACAGAGCGGTAACAGTTAAAGGACTGCTGTGGTTGCACCCGATAAAAAGTCTATAATCTGATGGTAACTAAATCAAAACAAAATAATCAAATCTTTCTTTGTACTCGCTGTATTATACCAAAGTATGTGTGTAACGTGTTTGTGGGACTCATCTCCGCGTCATTGAGCCGGCTGGCAACACACCTTGTTGCGAAAAAATGTTGCAGCGGTGTCGAGCCTTTGGCAGCACTGCATTTACAGATAAAATCCCTAATGAATAAAATCCCGAAATTGGACATAATTCTGAATGGGCAGAACCCCGAATGGACAAAATACCAAATTGGACAAAATCCAGAATTGGACAAAATCCAGAACGGAAAAAATACCGAATTGGACAAAATACCAAACTGGACAAAATCCCGAATAGACAAAATCCCGAATGGACAAAATCCCGAATTGGTCAAAATCCAGATCGGAAAAAATTTTGAATTGGACCAAATCCCGTTTTGGACAAAATCCCGAATTAGACAAAATTCTTAATTGAACAAAATCCTGAATTGGACAAAATCCCGAATTGGACAAAATCCAGAACGGACAAAATCCCGAATTGGACAAAATACTGAATTGGACAAAATCCCGAATGGACGAACTCTGGAATTAAAGCAACTTCAAAAATAGACAAAAGCAGGATTAATAGTGTACTCTCTGCTGGCTTATAAGCACTAATAAATATAAATAACACTGGTCAACAGCAAAGTTTAATCAGAGAAGAGACCCAACTCTTCTAGATGGATTTTTCGTGCTGATTTCAAAAATTTCTTTACTTTTTTTCTAGCACATCAGGTTTACGAGATATTGTCACTTTTTATTTTTCAAGATTTCACTATAAAGCGAGCACAGTATAGACGTTACTATTTATAGAAATTTATAGCTATAACGTAATAGAAAAATTTCATCAGTTTTGAACAGTTATTGATAAGGAGTATAGCAGATAAGAGTGTATGCTTTGCTGAATAGGAGTTATAGCTACTTGCTGAAAATGAAAGTTGTCGTTTTAGGATCAGTTTTAGTACCATCTGTAATTGTTTAGTAGGTGTGTGCTAAAATCATTGAATTGAGTTATTTTGCAATTTTGTGCTTAACTCTAAGTTTAAGTTTATCTTTAGCTTTATTATCACCATGCCAAGAAAGTGTAAAAATAATCCAGACTTGTTTTGTTATGTATGTGACAACTTTACAATGAAAGCTCAAAGACGATCAATCACACCAAATCTGAAAAAAATATACAAATTGTATTTTGGATGTCCTTTAGGAGATCAAGATAAAAAGTGGGCCCCGCATCAAATATGCACCTCTTGCTCCAGTGGCTTGCGAAACTGGCTGAACAAGAGGACTTCAGCCATGCCTTTTGTTACTCCAATGATATGGAGGGAACCTAAGGACCATTTTCAAGATTGTTATTTTTGCCTTGTTAATGCTAAAGGGTTTAGCTCAAAACACAGGAAGAAGATTACTTACCCTAATATAGACTCAGCATTGAGACCTGTTCCTCACGACCCCTCAATGCCAGCACCTCTTCCTCCTGAAAATGGACTAGCCGGCCTTGCTGATGACGTGGTATTTGACGAAGATAGCAACCTTTCTCCTAGCGATTCAACAGGTTCTGAGTATGAACCAGAAGAAAAATTGAAACCCATTGTATTTTCCCAGGAACAGTTAAATGATAAGAGACCTAGCACTTTCTAAACAAAAAGCACAACTTCTTGCATCGCGTTTGCGAGAAAACAACTTACTTCAAAAGGATGTGTTGGTTAGTCATTACAGAAAGCGCAATACTGATTTGTCGACAGTATTCAGAGTAGATGGACCATTGTGCTACTGTTATGACATCACCAGCTTTTTTGAAAAACTGGGAGAGGACCACATAGCAAGTGAGTGGCGCCTCTTTCTAGATTCTTCCAAGAGAAGCCTTAAAGCAGTTCTTCTCCACAATTGCAAAATAAAGCCATCTGTCCCCATAGCCCATTCCGTGCATTTAAAGGAATCTTCTTAAAGTATTGAAATCCTCCTCGATGCCATTCAGTATGATGAATACAAGTGGCATCTACTGTATGTGGAGATCTGAAGATCATCGGCATATTAATGGGAATGCAAGGAGGATTTACAAAACATTGGTGCTTTCTCTGACTATGGGATAGTCGTGCTACTGCAGAACACTATGTTAGAAAAGACTGGCCAGCAAGAGTAACATACATTCCAGGAAACGCAAATATCAAAGAAGTCCCTTTAGTTGACCCCAAAAATGTATTAATGCCCCCTCTTCAAATAAAATTAGGTTTAATGAAGAATTGTGTCAAACAGCTGGGAAAGAGTAATTCTCAGGGATTTGCGTTCCTTCGCGACAAATTTCCCAATATAAGTGAAGCAAAACTGAAAGAAGGCATCTTTGTTGGTCCACAAATTCGAGAAGTTTTGAAAGATCCAAAATTTGAAAAAGATCTAACTTCAATTGAACTCCGTGCTTGGAAAGCATTTAAATGGCTTTGTGCAAACTTCTTGGGAAATAAAAGATCATCCTCATTTAAAATGGTAGTTGAAAATTTGCTTGAAGCGTATAAGGAAATGGGCTGCCGGATGTCGCTAAAAATTCATTTTTTACATTCTCACCTGGACTTTTTTTCAGCAAATCTTGGCGCTATTAGCGACGAGCAAGGTGAAAGATTTCACCAAGACATGCAAGCAATGGAGGCACGCTATCAAGGCTTTTGGAATGAAGGAATGCTGGCGGACTATTGCTGGATGCTATATCGTGACGTTCCAACCCATTTTCACAAACAAAAATCATATTCAAAGCATTTTTAGATGTCCATGTGGATATGTTTTTTCGCTTATGTAAACAAACCATGCATGTGATTTAGTGTAAATTTGGAGAAGTTGAGGGCTCACCGGATTTATTTAAGTTTGAATAACCAGAGTATACTTATATTTCTATAAGCATGTATAAGAAGAACCATTAGATTACTTATAAGATATGAACATTGCATGCAAATAAATATTGCTAAATTGTATTCTTTTCGTCTTCGTTGATTAAATAGTAATTTTTTTGTTTTAAATCTATACATGACATATAACATGAAGTTATAATATAAGAACAATAGTGCGATTCAAACGCTATTAAGCCATTGAGCTTGGGCTAATTTTTAAATATTATTTAAATAATTAAAATATTAAAATGTAAATATCTTGAAAACGTGATGAGCTAGAGAAAAACTGAGCGCAGATTTGTAATTAGCGTGAAAAATCCATCCAGAAAAGTTGACTTATATCTCTGATAAAAAAATTAAGTAAAAATTTGTTAACCAGTGTAATTTAGCAATAAAACTGCATGTTGTTTATTCGCTAGTGTGGTGGCAACCTAAACAGTGCATAATCAAAAATAGAGTAATCAAGTCAAAAACTTTGCAGTTTTGTCGAGTTAATTAGGTTTGACCCTTAGCAAAAGCCTCGCGCTAATCAGATTTGCCGTCAACTCCTTCAGTTTGCAAAAAAAGAATCTAGTGTAATGCAGTAGGCTATTTAAAATAAATCAGTGAGTTTTGTTCTTGACAAAAAAGTGAGCAATTAAGAGGTTAAGAGGAAATTGGTCCTCGAAGAAACACCCTGAATATAAAATTTTCAAAGCTTCCAATATAGCTTATTTTTTTGTCACGAACAAAATTTGGTATAGATATCCACAAAATTATTTTTTTTTCGCCGTGGCTTAAAGAATTTTCTTTGAATTAAACTAAAACCGGCCAAGAGCAATAAAGTTTAGAAAATTATGCTTCAGTTCAATGACTGCGTTATGATCATTTTATGTTTTAATGCTGCAGTTGAGTCAAGTACAGTAATTTTTTTTTTTTTTTTGTTTCTAAAACATAGACAAAAACAGCTGACTAACAACATAATAAACAAGAAAAGTGATGCAGGACAGTTTGATAAAGAACTTGCTGATTTTATTCTCAATACTGCCTAGTTTCTTTTTTTACAAACTGAACTAACTGACGGCAAACGAGGCAAGCGCGAGGCTAATTAACCTAATTAACTTGACAAAAATGCAAAATTTTTGTATATGCGCTATTATTCTAGGTCGCCACGACAAAAGCGAATAAACAACATGCAGTTTTGTAGGTAAATTATTTATATTTATCAGTGCTTATAAGCCAGCAGAGCCTACTGTGTTAATTTTGATTTTGTCTATTTTTGAAGTTGGTACAATTCTGGATTTTTCCATTCGGAATTTTTTCCAATTCGGTATTTTGTCCGTTCTGGATTTCGTCAAACTCATGATTTTTACCAAATTGGGATTTTTTCCATGCTAGATTTTGTCCATTTGGATTTTGTCTATTCAGGATTTTGCCAAATTCGGGATTTCGTTCGTTGTAGATTTTGTTCAATTCTGAATTTTGTCCGTTTGGGATTTTGTACGGTTCGGGATTTTGCTTTTTTGGATTTTGCCCAGTTCGTGATTTTGTCCGTTCTGGATTTTTTCAAATTCGGGATTTTGTCCAATTCGGGATTTTATCCGATTCGAGATTTTTTCCATTCGGGATTTTGTTAAATTCGGATTTTGCCCATTCGGGATTTTGTCTGTTCGAGGTTTTGTTTTTTGGGATTTTGTACAAGATCCGGCCACACCAACCGGACCAGGTTTTGAACCTCAGACTTACCGCTGCTTCATAAACGAATGCGTTTTCGCTCGACCAACTGGCCGGTTGATCATAGACTCTTTATTAGCAGACCGGAAACTGAAAGTTTTATCTTTTTTTTTCTTCATATTTCGTTTGCGCTGCGAATACGTATGTCCACAACATATCTTTTGTTTTCACTATTTTATTCTCACTGCGAATATGTTCAAATGGTCCAATCAAATCAGTCGAATACGACCGCAAAAGCTTCGCAACCAGAGCAAACTTTTTTCTTCAATACTCTTCTCTTCTTCTAAGCGCATCTGTTTCTAGGCTACAAATGAAAAGCCTACGGTCTGATGAAACATAAATTTACCTTTCACGAAAGACGGCATGTTGTAAGGGACATAATTGCTGTTAGGAAGACCATCTTTTGCAAAAGACAAATGTTTAATTACAGTAACATTATCCAAATTTGGTTCACGTAATTCCCCTAAAAAAATGAATCGATAAATAAGCTAAAAGTTATAGTAGCTTTTCGGCCACTAACAGGTTTATTCTTAGTCTGGTCCATAAACCTTACGGCAAAAAAAATTACAGCAATACATTTTTAAAAACCAAAACATATTACCGGTATCAATTTATCTCACTAAAATTGATAAGATGGAACTTAGGGCGGGTCCAATATTGTTCACGCTATTACGATGAATATATAAATATAGACATTAAATTTAATCTAGTGTAAGGATGGCAGTACGGTACGGTACGTTCAGAATTTGAGTACTACGTACCTCGCACTTTCAACCGTACCGTACCATAGCGTACCGTACTTCAGGTCAATTTAGAAGCGTACCGTACCAACGTACCGTACCTGTACCATAACAAAAAAGGCGTACCGTACTTTTCAGCAAAAATTGAGGCGTACTGTACCGTCCCTACGTATCGTACCGAGCTGCCATCCTTGCTTTTAACTACTCGCAACTTTAACTGACTTTGAAATTACTAATCTATTACTCAGCGATTTCAATTCACACAGTTAGCGTTGGTTTCAGCTGTTTTTTGCCTCTGCATACAAAAAGCCGACGCAATATGCGAAAAGTTAGGGGTTTTTAATTAAAAGAGCGTACCAACGTACCGTACCTTTACGAAAAAGGCGTACCGTACCAACGTACCGTACCCATACCATCACAAAAAAAACGTACCGCACCAGCGTACCGTACTTCTTAGCAAAAATTGAGGGGTGCCGTACCGTACCGTACTGCCATCCTTGATCTAGTGTACGTAATATTTTCTACCAAAAAATAATGTTTATCATATAAATTTGAGCTTCTGCTTTGATATGACATTTAGGCTACCTAAATGATTATGAGTTTCCGTTTATATTATGTTACTTATAGCCAGCATAATAAGACTGAAAATACAAGGCTTTGGTTGATTGCACTGTACAGACCGAATAGAAACTCAAAAATATACTGTTACTTGAATCAAGATTCGGCATTTTCCAGAAAACTATTATCGTAGCCAAAAAAATTAAACAAAAGAGTTTTGGTTTTACCTTCTTCACAAAGACTTATAAATCTAAATTTGTAATCGTAACAAACACGGAGTTAATTTGGAATGTAAATAGATGAGCAGAGCTGGAAAGCGCTGTTTCGAGCTATTAGTTCTCATCAGCAGCCCTCAAGTGTATCTAAATCAAAGATATTCCCGAGCCATTTTTTGTCCAAACCGGACAAATCTTAATGGCTTGCACAGTGGCAGACGCTTCATAGGAAGAAACGATTTTTCATTTGCGGTACTTCACAAAAGAACTAGAGAAAAATCACTGGGTGCTTTTATTACGTACAGCCACAGTCATTCTTTAAAACAAGGGCTACCCTCGGCGTGACCACGGAAATCAAAACTGAAAAAGCTTTTTTAGTTTTAAGTTCCGCGATTCCGGGAGTCTGCCACGAATGACGTCAAGCTTCTTCAGTTGGGACGCAAATGTTACTTCATTTCAGGACGTTGTTTATGACCTGAAAAAGCAATTTTACTGATAGCATTTGTGTATCTCGGTTTACCTTTCCATTCTGTAGCATTATTTGTGTCTCTAGGCGAGCATGTTCTAGAATGAGGCTCGAAAAACTCGGAATAACCTCGGTAGGAGACACGAGAGAAGTCGATCAACATCGTGCGGTTTGTTCCGAGCGCGTGCAGCATGCATTCCGAAAACAAATGCGTGACGCTTCCAAGACCGTTTCCGCCACAATTCATATAGCAGATGAAAATTTTAGAATTGGAGCAATTTGTAGGATTCTACAAAACACAAGGTTTGATAATGATGCAACGAACGGGCTCCATCGATTTGGTTCAAGTTTCGCTTGTGGTTTGTTGTTTGCTTACTGGGGCGTGACAGGCCAATTCCAGGGTTGAATGCAATAAGTCTTGTTCCAGTTTGAGTTGAGGATATACGTGAAATTTTAATTTTGCTTACAGTTGTCCGGCGATAATCCGTTTTCTCAATCTTGTTTCACAATTCCATTAATCTAAACGGCTAGAGGGACCTTACTTGCTAGCAATTTTTGCTATTTTACGTTCATCATACCCACAATCGCTATCAGGTAGGTTAAGTGGCACAACAGAGGAAATTAAAGCGATAAACAGTTTTGTGTTGGTGAAAGTTTTTTCCGAAAAATGCGCTAAAATACTCGAGTTGTTTTTTGTTTTTGTTAATTGTCTGTTTTGCGATTATCATAATCTACTGCATGATTATTTCGACTGATTGTGAGATGCTGCACTGTCGACGACCGCGCCATTTCTTTCCGAGCATAGACTTTTGGTTTTTTCGCAACCTCTCACAGAAAAAACCGTAATGGTGTTTTCCTATTAACTTTGTATTGTCTCTGTTTCGCAATGTCTTTCAGAACAAAATGAAAGTGAAGATGCATCTGAAAGCGATCGATGCGTTCAAAAATGCGTCGTTGCAGCGTCGTCAATTCATTGTCACGTAATTTTGGTTTCAATAAGCTGCAAATACACAGTACAATGTATATTGTGGTATAATTGATATTAATAACAGCAAAAAATATAAAATCGCAATGAAGTTGATTGATCTATGATTGCGTTATACGTCCCAATTAGAGATCAGCGAAACTTCATAGCAATTTCATTCTTTTGCTATTACAGCAGTTCAGCCACCAAAACAAGTTATTATTATTTATATGTAGTAGACGTTTTCTTAAGAATCAGTAAATTTTAAGTTGAGGCTGACTGTTCGTAAATTTGTTCTTAATTTGTTCGTAAATTTTATTAAAAAATCAAGCAACCCAAGTGCATTTTTACGTGATTGGTTGCAATTCTTGCTTGGTTTTAAAATGTCGATTGACAAATCAACAAAAGCAGTTTAAAAAAGATTGAGTAAGCTTTTTTGATTACTCTGGCCCTTTTGTTCGTAATTATTTTTTACGCAGAGGCTGGCATTCTTCTTAGTTTGCTTTTACAGCAAATTTTAAGCAAAAATGAGCCTCGTATTATAAAATTTTTCGTATAAAAATAGAGTAATAGCCATAATTTAGAGCACTTACTAAGTAATTTTAGTGATTGACTCCAATAAAGTAAAACCTAAAAATAATCTGAAAGTAAAGAAAAGAAGTTTGACCGTGTTTCCTAACGGTGTTAAGTTCTCAATTGTTTATTTTGCTCTGCTCATTGCACCAAGCAATCTGGATCTTTGAAACAATGAGCATTCTCTTACATCACAGATAATACTTATGGGTCGATAGCCGAACAAAAAAAGGTTCAATTAATTTGGCAACTTAAAAACCAGGGTGTCGAACCGAACCTGAACCCGAACCGTAAACCCGAATAAACCGTTTCATTTTGGTGAACCCGAACTGACCCTGAACCAGCAAAATTTTACTTCAGTGAACCTGAACCAAACCTGAACCCTCAAAATTGTGCTCAAGTGAACCTGAACCGAACCTGAACCCCTAACGAAAGTAAGAATTTATTTTTCCATATCCAGATGCCGCTGGCGCTGGTACACGCACAATAAGAGCAGTGGTGATCATCAACAGAATCAGCAATTTCTCCTTTTTTTTTTCTGGACGAAACGAGTAACGACAGTTAAACTTTAAGTCAATGAACCCGAACCGAACCTGAACCAGTAATATTTTACTTGAGTGAACCTGAACCAAACCTGAACCTCGAAAATGGTGCTCAAGTGAACCCGAACCAAACCTGAACCGCTAAAATATTTTGAGCTGGAGCTAAACCTAAACCCGAACCGTTATTTGAAACGGTTCGACACCCTGTTAAAAACTAAATATTTGGCCAAACATTTTCAAAGTTTATAGTTGAAATGCTGAACTTAAATAATACACCAACACTTTAAGGAAAATATCCTTTTCGTAAAAAACTAAAACAAAATATTAAAACTTACCGACATGCTGATAAAGTTTTAGCAATACCACTCTGAAAATATATTGTTGTTACTAATATAAAATAAATGCAGTATAAACCAAATACAAGGGGGTAGTTAGCAACAAACATTTGCTAGGCAATTTAGGTCAGAAGGGAGCAAAGTTTTGGCACCAAAATTGGTTTTCACGTAGGAAATATCATATTTCAGAGAGTTGTCCCCTACCCCCAGGCCTTTTTTCAGCTCCGGGCCTGATAAAATTGAATAATAACTCAAATTTATTAACTGTAGACAAACAACATCACCCTATTATTTATCGATTTGCTCTACATCATTGTAGTTTTCAACTTGTCACTGAGTTAAATAGTTTCTGTTTGATTTTACATCTGCAGCTGCTACCTCCTTG
Source organism: Trididemnum nubilum (assembly GCA_963965965.1). Classification (NCBI taxonomy): domain Eukaryota; kingdom Metazoa; phylum Chordata; class Ascidiacea; order Aplousobranchia; family Didemnidae; genus Trididemnum; species Trididemnum nubilum. Next base: position 43,477,449 of record OZ014475.1, read on the forward strand.
TTTGTGCAATTTTCTGTTGCCAATTGCATTCGTAATTGCTGTATTGCTGCTTATAGTTGCCTTTATTTTATACTTGCTGCTGCATTTGACGAATGCATGTTACACAGCGGAATAGGGATGCAAAAAACTCCCTTCCACCCAACTGCTAAACCAGATATCATAGAAACAAGTTTGGAATGTGAGCTTGAGCTAACCAAAATGCTTTAAAAAATAGTTTTGGCTTGATGAAGCTGTCATAGTGACGTCACGGCCAATTTTTTGCAAAAATTCATATAGATTTTATTTGAATAACATTGATACTGGTTTAAGAATAAACCAAACGGTTTTTGCTTCAAATGTGTTTTATCTAAATTTGTCTCTGATGTTTCTGATCAAACTAAGTGTTAATTTCATCGTTTTTGCTTCTATAGGAATGTTTTGCTACTTATCTATCAAATATTTGGAGTATTTTTTCTCAACAAAAGAACTACTATAAGTGCATAGTATACTGAGAACATTATATTGGAAAAAAGGAGTATTTTCAAATACTTTTCTTCTTTTTAGTAGGCCTACTGAGCGCATACCAAATCTAATGAGGCTTTTGCCAAAATGATGAAAATTTCCAAAGAAATAGGCTTTGAACACATATCGCACTGCATAATTTGTTTACCAAAAAGTTTAACTTCATTTAATGAACGATTTCTGACACTTACCCAAATATTACCAAAATAAGAAAATAACGAGATGATAGCTTTGAAAGTGAATTTTTCATCATTTCTTCTTCTAAGGATTTGATACTGTTAACGGTAAGATATTGTTACACTCAAATGACTTACCAGTTTTGTGCTTTATTTTGACAACTGTTACATACTGTATATTGTAGATCTAGGCTACTTACACCGTATACATACATTATACAGTAGAGCACAGCATACTCGCACGGTAGTTAAGAATTTGTCACCATTACTTAGTTATTCCGCGGCTTGGGTTTCGTCAGAACAATTTTTTCTTTAATTTAGTGCAAAGTAAAAAGTGTTAATAGCAAACTATAAAATATTTCGGCTGATTTTACTCGTAAAAAATCATAAATATTCGGAAAAATTGATTTAAATATAGTAAAGATTCAAAACTTCGATTTAAAAATTAAGAAAACAAAGAAAAAGATTCTCATTTTATGCATATTTCATACCAAAAATTACGTTCCGTTCTGTTTTTCACACCACACCCTGTTATGACCTAACAAGTAAAAACTTAAATGCTGAAAATAGAGCCACGAGTGAGCAAAACAAAATAACTCAGATTTTCAAACCTTAAGCAATCTTTTGTTATACTCTCAGTGTACGTTAATACGTGTAGCTATAGTTTGCGGGCCATCTTCGCGTCATTAATTACGCTCAGGCAACACATCTAAACGCAAAGAAATGTCAGTGCAAGGGCAACACTGCATCCAATTTGACCGCGCAGATATTTGAATCTCAGACCTCCCGCTCTGAAAATGAATGCGTTAACGCTCGATGTCGCAGCGAAAACGAGCCCTTGGCAACATTCTGTTCAATTTTAACGGCTTGGGATTTGAACCTCAGACCTTCCGCTCCAGGAAAAACATGTTACACTACTACTCAAAACATTAACCGCTGCCTCATAGCAGTTTGTAGTTGAATTGGAAACGAAAATGAAGTGGTTTTATTGTGATTCAAATAAAAATTTAAAAATTATCGAATTGAATTTCTTGACTCCATTGGCAGGGCTCCTACAGTACCTTAGTTTTTAGAAAAAATCAAGTTCACAGCACAGAAACGTGCTTACACCTTCCGATGGAAATTTCGTATACTATGCCATGTTTTTTATTACATATCTTACGTATCTATTTTATTACATATCTACTATATATATATCACGCGTATACAATTTGACTCATACTGAAGGATATTGATCAAGAGTAATTAGTCACAAATATGCTCCTGCTCTGACACATCGAAGTTTCGTTGTCAACCTTTTATTTTTCCACAATTACGATACCATCAATAACATCCACGTATTGCAGGAGAAAATAATATGAAAATAAATATGCACTTTACGCAAGCCCAGGATATTTTACAACTTTAATATACTTTTTCACTTTGTTCAAAGGATAAAATCCTGAAAAATTTGTTCTTCGATTAAAGCCAAATCCTGTGGATGAATTGCTTGGAAATTTGAAATATAATTCAATGAGATCGCCTTTTCGTAATTCAATTTCGCCCCCTAGCGGCTGATAATCATCTATTGCCTCGTGCCATTGAGGATAGAAACGATGATTGTGATACGAAGAATCAATCGATACCGCAAAGTCTCTTTGTCCACCATCAGCAATTTTCAGTTCGTACACAAGCCTTCCCACCTATTGCATATTACCTTTACAGTAAATTGCTGTAAATAACAGTGTGTTTAAAGTACAGAGTTGATATTACAATCAATATGTGGCTTGTGTTGTTACTATATTGTAAGTGGATAAAATTAACCTACAGTATATCATTGTCGCTATAATCTCCACAATAAATAACCACAGTTCTTATCTAGTCCTAGAGTTTTCTACAAATGTTTACTAAACTACTACAGTCACACTTGAGCATAACAAATACAGTCATACTCAAACCAAGGATTTCTAGTACCTGCATTGGCCAACTTGATCACATGACTTCTCTTTCACACACAAGCAACGCTGCACAAAGCGCACATTAGGGCTGCTCAAAAATACACTTTCGTTGTAAAATCAAGAGGTACCACAATCAAGACCGCTTAGAATTGTTCCAATTCATGAAAAAACCGCACAAAAAATTTTTCAGCTCGATTGGTTGAGAATTGATCGCATGAATCCACTTTTTTATTTTGTGGGGGGGTATCGCGGGGGTGCTAAGTTGCAAAAACAGGCATTACTTATGAATTAGACATCCTACATGCTTATGTCACTCCTCAAAATTTACAGAAAAATGGTAGTTATTCAGCTGAAACACATAAAATTGCTTTTGCTTTTACTTGCTGACGCATTTTAAGAAAAATGTAAAACTTTTTTAAAAAATTGAATTTTTGACAAATATGATTAGCATAATGCAAAACTTAATTAGCAGAAAACAAAAATTTCAATTCAAGATGATATAGACCTGTGCTTACATTGATCTAAAACATTAAACTACAAACATTTAATGATTAAATACAGATAGGTCCTGGAGTAGCTGTCGTGGTTTCTTGAAAGTGTTTTTCATGCTGGACCAATTGGACTTTGGACTTCGTAGAACACTGCTGACTTAAGTTCATTTCAGTGTTGTTTGTTCGATAGAAGTTAATGTATGGTACCCGTAAGCAAGCACAAAATAGCTTGACAGCCTTTTTTTATAACCCCAATATTAGGTCCAGTTCCAGCAGACTTATTAGCTTTTGCAGTACAGTCCAATTACCGCAGTGCAGCAAAAAATAGATGTTAATTAATTCTATGAAGACAATTTTAGCAGGCCCAGCGCCGGAATAGCTAGACTGGGGGGGGGGCAGGAATAAATTTTGGGGGGCACGAGAAGTTTATTTACGTGAATTCGAGAGGGGCACGGGGGCACCAGAAATTTATTCCAGAGTGGATCACACGAACAAGGTGAAGACCAAAAAAAAAAAGAAAAAAAAAGGTCTTCAGTTCAAAATTTTTCACAAATTCTGGTTATCGTCTCAAAAATTTTCACAAATTCTTAGGTGAAGACCAAAAAATAAAAAAAGGTCTTCGTCCCCCCAAAAGTTTTATGAAATCTGGTGTGAGTCCACAAAAGTTACGAAAATACGGGCGGTAAACAACAATTTGGGAGTCTTAGGCCTCGATTTGCACTCCTATAGCCCCAAGCCTGTTAATTTCTTCGGGGCACAGTCCTCGCTTGGAGGGGCACAATTTTTGTTTGGGGGGGCACGGCCCCAGAATGTTCCCCCATGGCGCCGGGCCTGAATTTTAGGCAACCTGAGCTGTATGAGATCTTGTGTTAATTAAATATCTGATAAAGGTATATTTATTTTTTTCCTACTGCAGATTAGTTAAAACTTACACCGATATGTGATATCCCATATAATTAAAACCTAAATCAAGCTAGTAAAATGGAGTTAAGAAAGAATGTTAAACAGCGGAGTGGCATAGGGACAGTTAGCAACAAACCTGTTTTTGCAAATAAACTTCCAATAAATAAGGAGGTTATTGGACGTTTTCTCTAGTATTTAAAAGTTGAAAACTATACCGTGAAGCAAGCAATGAGTGAAAGCTACGACAAAGTTATTGTAGTTGGGAAAAAAGTTGCAGATGGAGCAACATCAGGTTACACCTGCTATGGGAGTCGAAAGACTGTTTTAAAAAGGCTGAATGATCTTTATGAACTGCTGAAAAGAGCTGAAGACCCAAAGTCTGCTAGAAGCCATCGTGAAAAATGGCACTTATGCGTAAGCATGCTCTTCGAAATATTAAAGAATGATATTAAAGACCATCTTTGCGAAGAAGACTTCGAATTCATACAAGATCAGAAAGGGCCACGTCAAATTACTTAGGTGGTAAAGACATGAAGTTAGACAAACGAATCAAAAGACGTCTATACAGAGAAGAGTCCACGAAAAAACGAGCAAAAGCCTCAGAATTTGAGCGAGAACTGTTAAGCAAAAAAGTTCTTCACAATATTTTTCAAGTGCTAGTACCCAAAGTTCTTTATCATCGTCGAGTGCTAGTTCTTCCAATTTTGAGGATCAACTGCTCTCCTCTAAATATTAACCTGCACCGGACTTTGTTGAACTCAAAGTTGCCAGAAAAACTGTTAACTCGCCCGAAGTTGTAGCTGCTTTAGATCGCCATAAATCATCTTCCAATGCTTTCAATGATGTTTTTGCTGCTATCGTAAGTGCAAACGGCGGAGACCTCAATGATTTTGTGATTAGCACTAGTACAGCCAACAAAAAATGTCTGTACAAAAATAATTGAAAAAGCAAAAGAAGATTTAAAAAAAGCAATACAACATGAATTCGTTTCGATTCATTGGGATGAAAAACTTTTGCAGGAAAGAAGTGACTTTACTCCAACGGAACATATTGCAGTTCTATCAAGTCATCTTAGCGGAACGAAATTGCTGGAAACTACTTCTTTAGAAAGAGGCACTGGTAGAGATCAAGCCAAAGCAATCAAACACCTACTAAAAGCTTGGAATCTTGAAGAACAGTCTGTCGCAATGTGCTTTGACACCACAGCATCAAAAACAGGAAAATTTAATGGCGGCTGCATTCTTTTTGAAGCACTCCTTGATCATCCTCTTTTGTGGACCGCATGTTGTCATCACATACATGAAATCATTTTAGCACACGTTTTCAAATGCCTTTTTGGTAATTTTAGCAGTCCACGAATAACAATTTTGAAGTTTTAAAGAGGAAGTGGCCAAGTTTAGACTTTGCAGCAGACACAACTCATATAAACACATCGTTTTTTCAAATAGATTCTGAAAATATGAGCAGTGCCTACAAAACCCTTCATAAAATAAAGCATGATAATGCCTTGTACGTTTCTCGAAATGACTATGCTGAGTTCTTGGACTTAGTTATTTTATATTTGAAAAAGGATTCATTTGGTACTTTCCGCTTCAGACAGCCTGGAGCGCAGTATAGAGCCCGCTGGATGTCTTCAGCAGTATACACATTAAAAATGCTGCTACAAACAAAACTTGATATAGATCCAAAGATTCTCAAACCTTTAGAACTGTTTGGTTATTTTGTTGCCGTCATTTATGCGCCAAGCTGTTTTAGAGCTCCTGTAGCTACAGAAGCAGCTGTTATCGATCTGGAATGTACTAGAGGTTACTTTCTTTTTGCAAAAATGAAGAATTCAGAGGTGTATGCATTGCTGCAATCTCTGCATTACGAAGACATGTCTTGTACTTAACCGAGGAACTTACTCTATTTGCTTTGTGCTCTGGTGATTTACAGGATCACTTAAAGCAAAACCTAGCTGCCAAGATATTTTGTAAGTACCAGCAGTATTTTAAGGTAATCATGTCTCCGCGAAAGCCAATTTTTTCAGTAATATCAAAAGACACAAAACTAGAAAGTTTGATTGGTGAAAGATCTGTTATTATTTTTCAACGTTTCAAATTTTCGGTTGAAGATGTTCAAATCCTTCGGTATTCGTGCAAAAGGTGGAACGATTTTGAAAGCTTTTGTAAATTCAAAAGATTAGTTTCAACCCTACATGTTACCAATGATTTAGCAGAAAGGGGCATCAAAATCTTGCAATCCTACAAAGATATCGTAACTGAAGACTCCAAACACAGGAAATGATACTGCATTGCGTGGAGAAAAGTCGCCAAGAACGACCTGACTTCAAAAAGTCCACCTTAGCAAGTACATTGTAGGCAAAATAACTTTTGGTAATGTTTCTCCTCGATCATTTTTAATCGCAGCAAAACAACTGATTTGTAGTTTCTATTTTTGCACTTGGTATCAAGAGTTTAACTTTATACAAATTTTCATGTTCTTGTAGTTCAATGTCTTTGTGCAGTTTATAACTCTGAATGAAGATATTGCGCTAATTTTTCTTAAGTTTTGCACTATTGGTAACCAAAATTATCAAAAATTAAGCTTTTTAAGACAAATTTTATATCATTCTAAAAATGTGTCAGCAAGTAAAAGCAAAAGCGATTTTGTGTGTTTCAAATAAATAACTGCATTATTTTGTAAATTTTGAGTGGTGATATAAGCATGTAGGATGTCTAATTCATAAGTTATGCTTGTTTTTGTGATTTCGAACCCCAGTGATACCCCACCAAAATACAAAAATGGATTCACGCGACCAATTCTAAACCAATCGAGCTGAAAAATTTTTTGCACAGTTTTTTTATGAATTAGAACAATTCTAGGGGGCCCCTCTTGATTTTACTACAAAAGTGTATTTTTGAACAGCCTTAGTGCACATACAACAAGGAAACAAAAAAGAGAAAGTATACCAACTTCTTACAGAGAACTCTGCTAATAGTACTCACATTAGATGTAAAAGTTCCGACAAAAAAGTCAGTGTCTTTTAAAAGCATAACATCTGTGACGTAAGCAAACAATCCATGATTGGTAAAACGATTCTCCATCTTAGCATGATAATCTATATCGGGATCGTGCAAAAAATTAAAGTCGGAATAACTAGAAAACAAAAAGTAACGGAATAATAAATATACAAGACAAAAAAAAATATTAGAGAACTAATAAGTTCTTAACTTGATCTTGTGACAGAAAAAGTAGATGCAGAATAAAAAGCTTAAAAAATATATCAATGCATTACCAGCATGCTGTACACCAAATGTCGAAAACTTACCGCGCAAAGAAAATCCATCCGGCCAGTGACCTGTACATGGCGTGGATTTTGCGTCTAAAAACCTTCGCAGACTGGAGGTTCAAAGTAGCGATAACAACTACTTAAAACCGTCAGACAGAAATAACTTTTTTTATATCTTCATCTGAATTTAGGAACCGGTCTGGCTTGAACTTTGACCAGAAACGTATGAAGACCTTTTTTTTGGGTTCTCATCTATATTCGGGTAACAAATATCACTCAACTAAATTTTCTCCAGCTTGCTGATATTTTAAAAGTTCCCAACCCCTAAGCTGCTGCATACAGAAGTAAATGCATCAACAGCGAAACAAAGTAACATCGAATGTGACTACAAATTACGCATTGCAAACTTTAAATCAATGAATGTAGTGTAAATGTTTCTTCTGTTGTTGTTGTTGCATGCTATTTATCATCCTGTCCCCGGAAAGAGTCAAACTTTAAATATTTTAAGATGATATGCACACTTTCAATTGTGCCGGGAGAAATCCGCACATACTTAGGAGTTTCTGATGTTCAATGCTTTTGTGAATTTCTTTGAATTTCCTCCAGCTGATGCTACTTGTTCGAAGCCATCAAGCAGATAATCATCGTTAAGCATCTTATCTAAGGACGCAACAACGTGACCAAACTGCGGGTTGAACCGAGATCATGCAATCAGGATCGTCGTAACAATGACGTCTTTGTCCTCTCGGCCACGCTGACGACGTGATTCTGAAGATAGCTTGTTGTTGTTGTTTAGTTGGTTGATTAAACCATCAAGCTGGTATCACTATAGGGCGGAAGGCCTATTCTATGGTAAAATTAATTATGAAATACAACCTTCCTAGATTTTACCCATTAAAAACAATGAAGCCGTCTTACTTAAATTTTAATTGCTTTACAACTTCCACGTCATCGGTAGCCACGTAAACGTTTTTCTTTCCATTGTAACTACTTTTCTTCAGTTTTTCTTTATACCAGTTAATTACATGCTTCATGTAACGTTCAATGGGTTGGGCCTCAGCTTCTCTTCTAATTTTGTCGGTTCTTCTGATGTGAACTCTGTAAAGACGCTGGTGAAAATGCGTAGTACTGGTTAGTAAAACTTGCTGTAATGCTGTGTAACGATAGGCGATAGCAAGGCTTTATTTCATTGGAAATTTCTCTCCGCTTTTTTATTGATTCTGACCTAAATCTAATTCAAACTCAAAAATTCACTCTAAAACTAACTCCCAAATCTATATTAACCCAAACTTTAACTCAAACCCAAATTTTGGCCTTTAAAAAAGCAAACAAAAAATATGCAGATAAGTATTCCTCAGTAGTATATATTGGCCGATTTCATGTGCTTTGCGGGGGCGGGGTTTATTAGTGCGGGGTTGCGGGGTTTGTCCAAATGCGGGGTTATCCAAATTTCTCAAAATATGTTAATGCAGAGGGTAGTCTTAGAGCAAGATCTAACCCTAGTCTTAATGTTAACTCTAACCCTAGCTAGCTGTAAGAATTGAAAGTTGGTCTTGACCTAAGTACCGAACCACCGCAGATGGTTTGCCTGGCTTCAAGTGTAAAGACCCGTAGTGTCTTGCTTGAGAATCAAACCACCGCAGGTGGTTTGCCTGGCTTCAAGTCCAAAGTAGTAGCCGGTTAAAAGCGAATAAACTTAACCCAAGATCTAACCCTATTCTTAGCTTTAACTCTAAGTTTAGTGTAGTTAGTTGTAAGAATCGAACCCGAAACTTAGGGTTGACCTGAAGAGTGATTGAGTATCAAACCACCGCAGATGGTTTGCCTGGCTTCAAGTCTAAAAACTCTTAGTGTCTTGCTTGAGTACCGAACCACCGCAGGTGATTTGTCAAACCACCGCAGGTGGTTTGCCTGGCTTCAAGTGTAAAGACCTTGCCTGGGAACTGGCTATGGTTCAAGTCTCAAGTGTTATTTAACCGGTTAAAAGCGAATAATTAACCTGAGAATCGAAACTTAGTGTTGACCTGAAGAGTGACTGAGTATCAAACTACCGCAGGTGGTTTGCCTGGTTTCAAGTTCAAAGTAGTAGCCGGTTAAAAGCGAATAACCTGGAACCCGATACTTTCTGAATTCAAAAAGATTATCTAGTTTATGCTATGAAGTTTGTTTTGTACGTTTGAGAATAAGCTTCGTGTAACTTGAAACGTTTCCTGTCGCGCTGAATTTTCGCTGCCGTGTCGAAATCGTAAAAAAACAGCTGTTAACCTATCTAAGGTTTAGCTGTGAATCACTACCTTTTGTTAATCTTTGTTAACTCTTCGAATATGGAATGAGCATGGTGCAATAGAACTTGTACTCGTTTAACCCCAACGATTTTAGGGTCGATCCTTTGGCATACGATGCCGCAATAACATTGTCTATAAAAGGTAGTAAATGAACTCTGTTTTTCATTGAATGAGATTAGAATTAAGACTTTAATTGGAATCGCTAACTGCGTCTGATCGTAAGCGAGCTTTGGGGAATCCCCTTTAATTTAAAATGTTACTTTAAAAGCGAATTTTTTCAAAAACTTTTCAAAGAGCGCTCTAGAATAGGTCTGTCAACCTCAGGTTATGGACTGAATCTCTAGTGGAGGAATGCGGCAAAAAACCTAAACTTTAAAACACTTGCCTGAGAACCGTTGGGAACCAAACCACCGAAGGTGGTGAGTCTAAGGTGTAAAATTGGTAAGACTTTTTAGAAACCGAACCACCGCAGGTGGTGAGTCTAAAGTTTACAATTTGTAACACTTCCTGGGAACCAAACCACCGAAGGTAGTGAGTCTAAAGTGTAAAATTGGTAACACTTCCTGGGAACCGAACCACCAAAGGTAGTGTGTCCAAAGTTTAAAATTTGTAAGGCTTGCCTGGAAATCAAAGCATCGCTGTTGGTTATTCAAAGTTTAAAGTTTAAAATTAGTAAGGCTTACCTTAGAACCGAACCACCAAAGGTGGTGAGTTTAAAGTTTAAAATATCTGAGTCGCCGAAGGTGGTGAGTCTAAAGTTTACAATTTGTAACACTTCTTGGGAACCAAACTACCGAAGGTGGTGAGTCTAAAGTGTAAAATTGGTAAGACTTTTTGGAAACCGAACCACCGCAGGTGGTGAGTCTAAAGTTTACAATTTGTAACACTTCCTAGTAACCGAATCACCGCAGGCGGTGAGTCTAGAGTTTACAATTTGTAACACTTCCTGGGAACCGAATCACCGAAGGTAGTGTATCCAAAGTTTAAAATTTGTAAGGTTTGCCTGGAAATCAAACTACCGCAGGTGGTTAGTTAAAGTCTCAAATTTGTAAGGCTTCCCTGGAAATCAAACTACCGCAGGTGGTTAGTCAAAGTCTAAAATTTGTAAAGCTTGCCTGGGAATCGAACTACCGAAAGTGGTTAGTCAAAGTCTGAAGTTTAAACTTTGGACTAAACTTTAAATGTCATGGACCGTTCTTTGGACTGGCGACTAGCTGTCGCAAAATCGCTTTGAAGTTTGCAGGTTCCAACAATTCGTTACTTTCAATCTAAAAAAATTAAAAATTATAAAAAACAAAATTAAATTTTAAGGCGTTTATTCGATAACGTAGAAATATGTCTGAAATATGGTTGTATATTACTGTAATTCTGGAGCTTGAATAACTACGGTATAATGTTTCAACAAGATGATGGTGAACTTGAATACAAGTTGGTCGATAGCATACTTTGACTTTTGCATTAAAATATTGCAACAGCAACCGCTAGAATATTATGTGAGTCGATATGTGAGTCGATATGGAATGGTGGTATTATCTTTCGACTTTTGCATTAAAATAGCGAGGGGCTGGTCGTTAGCTGTTGCAGCCACATCTGTAAACCTCAGATGGCCTGTCACAAATTCACCTGTAGAAAATCTTTTCAACCGCTTTCACTCGCCAGATTAAAATTTGTTAACGCTGTTTTGCTTGCATGACGTAATATAATCCAATTTGTTTAATTTCCGATTGTTTTGGCACCACAAGGACTAGCAAGTTTGCTAGCTGCAATACTTACTCGAGAGTTTTAACGCTCTAGTCATTCTATCAAAATGAATGTGTGTACCTATTGTCAGAAAACCTTTACTCAAAATGGTGCTATACTACGTCACAAAAGAGATGTACATGAACGGTTTTGAAATTGAGTGCAAAAATGTGACAAAAAATTTAAAAGAAAACTAACCCCTGATTGAACTCAGACATTGGTATAAGAAATAAAAAGTTTAGCCTCAAGTTAACTAATTTTTTAATTCGTGGTATTTAATTTAAAATCGGATTGGTTATTAATTTTATTTTTATTTGTTACATTTTATTTGTGCCAAGTTACAATTTTAATAAAATGAGCAATAATTCAATCAAAACAGTACAATTGTAGCCAATTCAATAAAAAACAAACAGTATTTTTAGTTTTTATACAAATAGAAGCAGCTAAACGAATAACGTTATAACACGCATCAAGTCAAGGTATAGTATGGTCGGAGTTATCAATACTCTGCACGGCTTTGAAACAATATGGTATACGCACGGTTTTGAAAAAAAAACAAAACCGTTGGTCAAGCGCTAACGCGTTACTCTCTGGAGTGGGAGGTCAGAAGTTCAAATCTCGGACCGGTCAAATCGAACACAGTGCTGCCAACGGCTCGCCACCGCTGCGATATTTTTTCGAAAGGAGCTGTGTAGCCCGGGCGCAATGACGCGGAAATGGGCTCTGCTAACTCGTTTCACGCTTCGGCGTATTACATCGAGTATAATGAAAGATTTGATTTTATGCATGGCTTGGAAGCAATATGTCTTGTACATAAAATGCAAAACCACGATATAGACTAAAGAGAGGACGAAGCGTTCCTTAATCGGTAAAAATACTTAACAGCTAAGTATGAACTAACGCTTGAAATCACAACATAAACAGAAAACGAATTAAGAGCACTATCTAGCAGTGGGATATAAAATCTTAACCTTGCCTGTTTTTGTTTTGAAGAGGTATTCAACTCAAGTTTTTCACGCTGGACCAAAATGTTGAAATATACCCAAAACGCATTCTCACTAAATTTGAAGTTTCTACACCTTCTCGCTTTCAAGATAATACAGTTCAAAATTAGCCGTTTTCTACTTTAGTGTTGCCGTTTTTATCAGTATTGTGACAGAAGATTAACTTTGGGAAAGCTGACTTTCATTTATTGAAAAGCATCAAATTTTTCGTTTCTAAACCTGTACTTTGTTTTACAATACCTATGCCGCAAAAAATTTTTTGAAAATCAAGAACATGCTGTCAATTTTTGAAATTTTTTTTCTTATTGGCAACCCTGACAAAATGTCTAAGGGGAAAAAGCCTTTTTAAGGGGAAATCTAATCTGTTATACCTCAGGAACGGGAGGTCGTAGAAAGCTCAAATTTGGTAAAGTCGGTCTTGTCTGTCAAAATTTTTCGAGAAAAAATCAAGCAAAAAAAATTTTCCGACCTGAATACCTTTTTGATCCGTCAAAACAATTCGAATAATAATAATAATATATTGAGCAAACGATTTGGTTGCAAGTGTTTGATTTCTGATCTTATTAAGCATATGACGCCATATCTTTGACGTCAGTAAGGTTCATCTTTGTGCCCACTTTGTGTCCATTTTTGTATTCACTTAAAACGCAAAAAGTGGGAAATCAACAAAGATCATGCGATTTTTGTCACCGTGAAAACGACGCAGTCCAACTTCAACCAATTTCAACTAATCGAGTTCCCTGTTTTGACTTTTCAAGTTGTTTACGTTCAAGCTGGGTAAAAATACTGAGTTTCTTTTTTTTTTAAGTTCCAAATCGGGTTTTGTTAAAAAGGGAGATGTAAAAACCAACTCGCCCTAAGAAAATTTCAATTTATCTTGCAATTTTTGTCAAAGATGTTCATTAAAAATATTCGCTATTCATTTTTCAATAATAATTGGTTATTAAACATTACGTAATTGCTCTCTGCTTTTTTTTTGCTTTGGCTGTGTAATACAAGAGGTGCGCAATGAGTATATTATGCCGTAATTAAAATTTTTGTTCACCTCAATCACAATATCTTTGCTAAAATTCTACTTTTACATTAAATGATTTTAAACTTGTGATGCTTCGTAACTGTAATAATGACCTGAAAATAGTCAATGTGAGTTTACTGTTCCTCAAATCCAAAAAAAAAACTAGGGGCTGTTTATATCTTAATTCTATAAAAGATATCGTATTTTTGAGATTACTTAAACCCACATTTGTGTCCAATTTTGTGGGTCAACAGGCTTTCACGTTTGACTCAGGATGCAACCAGCATTTGAATCCCGCAGCGCTATTTCGAAAAAACAAAAACAAAAAAGGTTTCAGTTAATTCAACTACTTTTTCAGATAAAATCAGTACTCGAAACAAATAATTTGCAAGACCTTAAATGTTTTTCATCAAAGTTTTCCAATGAAAACAAGAAAACGGTTAAAAATTTTATTATATTAGGTAAGTTTTAAAGTAAACGTAATAATCAAAATAAAGAAACCCAAGATTTTGATCAAATTATTGCAACACAAAAAAAGAAAGTTAATGACTTGTTCAAGTTTTAGGTGAATTTTTGGATTTATGTACGTTAAAATTTTCACTCAAGGTAAATAAATCGCGACGGTGTAAGATATTTTGACGAATTTACCCCAATACAACAAGATAAAGCAATAAAAAACACACCTTTTTTAGAAAAATTTTGATTAAAAGTTTTCAAATAATATTCGTTTTAAGGTTGAAGTATCGTTTTAATCAAAGAAATTGTAAGATTTTGATTTCTGCAAAAAACAGTTTGACGCAAACAAGAAAATCGCAAAAACTAATGTAAATTTTATAACTTGAAACTATTAGGCAAGGCTTAGTATCGAATAATACCAAAAAAATAGTAAAAGTTCTTGTTTTAACTCAAGATAGAGTGTAGTTGAATAAAATTTTACGGCGTTTCAGTAAAAAAATTAGTGTAAAACTAAAAAAAAATTAGGATGTTAGGTAAACGTTTTAGTTTTATAGTACAAAAAAGATTAATTGTACTTAAATTTTCAATTTGAAATGACGAAACGTAAGATTTTTTACAAAATTATCGCTACGATTTTGTTTAATTTTATGGCATTTTAGTAAAAAAAATTAGTGTAAAACTAAAAAACTGTTAAAAAATTTAAGATTTCAGGTAAACTTTTTCGTGTCAGAGTAGAAAAAAGACTATTTTTGCTAAAAATTTCAATTCAAAATGAAGAAACGTAAAATTTGTAAAAAATTATCGCTACGAAACCAAAAAGTTGAGCCTTTTTGATTAAAAATAATTAACATTATTGTTTTTAGCTAAGTGATTTGCTAGACATTTTAATGGTTTAGAATAATTTTTACCAAATGTTGGTAAAAATATAAGAGCCTAAGAAAATTGCTTGGTTAAAAGATCGTCAAAAATCACCGTTTTCAAGGAAAAAATTAAATTTGAAACAAACAAAGCGAAACAATTTAATATATTTTTACAACAAGACTTGCATCAAACCTCGGAAATCAATAAAAGATTAATATGTTAAACAAGTTTAATGATATTTATGGTAAAAACTTCATTTAAGACAAAGGAATCATACAATTTTAAGATAGTTTCGACAAAATTATTCTTCACAAATGCAAGAAAGTTAATCATAGGTTACGATTTATAAGAATGTTTTTGTTTAAAGTAGAAAAAATAGCTGCTTTTTACGTTAAAATCGTTAATCAAGTCTCAGAAACTTGAATTGAAAAAATAACAACAGTAAATAACTCTTCAGATTTTGCATATTTGTGTGTCTAACGACCAAAATACCGTTACTTTGAAACTTACAGAAGGATCTACATGTTGCTTTTTAATATCTTTGAACTTTTAACACGTTATCAAGTAAAAAATCAAATTGGAACAACTCGTTTTTCAGGTTCGTTCGTTCGTATGAACCAAGCACTCGTCTGCACCTATCTAATCAAACCAACACAGACCACCTTTTGGGGGGATTTTGTTTGCTAGTATTTTGTCAGGCTGGTCCACCACAACAGGTATTGACTGCTTGGTCCAAATGGGAAATAAGCGTAAAGACTTTTTCCCAAGGGCACAACGACGCACTATTACCGGTTAGAGAATCGAATCACAGTCAGCAGCCTTTCCCAACGCTTAACCACTGCCTATCGCCACCGCTTTTTTCAGGTCAAAACATTATTATGACTGTAGTTTTCTAAGTTTTAAATGCTTGAGATCTAAAATTTCGCAACGTACAATTCGCAATAAAAATTCATTCTCGCATTTCTTTGCATTTTGAGTCGTGTTTAGACAATATTGCTGTCGGACGTGTGATTTTTTGTGTCACAGCCATAGTCGCGTAATGTTTTTTTCCTAAGTCGAAGCTATATGACTGTACTTTTCGAGGTTTTTATGAATTCTTTTACCGCTTTGATTTAAAAGTTTTTTCTTGGAAACATTAGTTTTTAGAATAAGGTTTGTTGTTTGTCTTGTAGATATCAGAATCTAAAGTCTAATTGACATTGTTCATAGGATTTTAAAAAATTTGATGGTGTACAACTTAATGTTCAAAACAATTTGTAAACACTATGTGATAAAGTTCTCTTTAGACCCGAACATCTGATCGAACAGCTTTCGAAACGCCCAAGATTTTTTAACGTTTAAGATTCTTTAAGTACCAAGATATTATAGATTTTGTTTGCTTTTTACAAAACGCTGATGAAATGTTGTGATCGAAAGTGGAAAGCGATAAATTTTTAGGATGACAAGCAATGAAATCACAAGATTTTGAAATGGTTGTGTTGAGTCCAGGAGATACGCTCGGGACAAAGCCAGAAGTCGTATAAAAAATTATTAAGGTGATTTGTTGAAATCAAAATTACAAATTTATTAAATTGAAAATTGTTGAAATTAAATTTTTGTCCTAAATTTTTTTTTTTTTTTAAATTGAAATTGTTAAAACCAAAATATATTAAAATTTATTAAATTAAAAAATGTTAGAATTAAAAGTATTCAAATTAATAAAGTTCTTTTTGTTGAATTGGAAATTGTTAAAATCAAAACTACTAAAATCTATTGAATTAAAATGTTTGAAATTAGGTTTATTTTCAATAAATGACTTTATTTCATTGCTTGTCATCCTAAAAATTTATCGCTTTCCACTTTCGATCATAGCATTTCATCAGCGTTTTGTAAAAAGCAAACAAAATCTATAATATCTTGGTACTTAAAGTAATCTTAAACGTTAAAGCAAAGTCAAGCGGGCATTACTGCTCATAATCTATTATAAAATTCCGTCACTTACCCTTTAGGTCTTGGTTTTTCACCACTGCAACCTGCAACCCATCTCTGACTGTGTTTCTTGCTTGGTTATACATAATACTTTGGTAAAATAAAACAATAAAAAATTATCAACATTTCTGTGCAATTAATTCTAAAAACACTTTTGAAATTATCTTTTCTCCAAGCATGTGTGACTGACAAATTCATATTGCTTGTTTCCTTAATAGCGCACAAGTATTTCGTATTTTATAGAAGATCTGTGCTGTTATATTATACGAAATACCAATTGTTAAATTTTATTTTTAAGTTTACTTATTGAGTTCTTCTGAAGTGATACCAGGCGCCTTTTGTCGCTATGGAAGCACTGGCTCTTTTTTAATTTAAACCAACATTTAAAAAATCCATATAGTATTTGTATAATACGGGTTTTCATGTGAATTTGTTATGGAGCTACTAAACCACAGCTGTTACAAAGCATCAATATCCACAATAATAAAATAAGCAGCGCATGCTTTTGCAAAACGCAAGGCAATTACAGTAGGTATAGTGCGGAGGATGAATTATTATGAAGAATGCAAAAATAAGTTAGTGACTTCAGGTCAAAACTTATTCCTGGCGTAATTCAAGTGAAAAAGCGCCATAAAACCACTCGGAATTGAGAACATGATTTGCTTAGAAATAGCATTTTCATGAAATTAATCTTTAATTGCAATATGCGGTGCAGTAGATATTATGTTTCTCCCTTTAAATGTGGTTATTTTAACCACAAGAGATGCCGGTAGGCTACAGGCAATCTCGGGTCAGAAAAGAAAGCAAACGCTAACACTTTTTTAGCCGACAAAAACCAGTAGATGGTACTTGTCTACAAGACGCTGTACCCAAGGAGTGAGCATAGGGTGTGAGCCTACACTGCTAGCACTGTCACAGCACCGATTGACCTTTTTTTGTGTTGCCCCGCTCTAGTTTCGAAATTCGGCCGCTTCTTATTTTCAGTTTGCTCAGTTTGCGCACGCCACCTTATTTCCCGCAGCCATTGGCTGCAAACGTTTTAAAAATTACGCGCTTTTTGGCCGAGTTACCTCTGTTCTGGCATTCCGTTTCATTCGCGCAATTGGCAAACGGAAGTATTTTATTTTGAAGACCGCTCGTACGGCACTCTATTAGTTCATTATTTTCAGGTTAAATTTTAGTTGTTTTTTGCCATGCCGTGCTGTTCCATATTATTTGTTTTGTCTGAACAATACAGTTTAAGTTGGAGAATTTCAAGTGTGGTTTGCCCAGACGGACAGGGTGAAGGCTCCAGAGTTTCGCTGGAGCACCTGCAGTCAACAGTATTACGGAGGGCTTCTGAAACAAGCACCTCAATTTCCAAAATATATTGTCCAAACGCCATTATTGAGAATTCATTGTCTTAGCTATTGTAGGGTTTTCAGATCTTTAACTTACTCGTATGTTTTTGCTATGTCGGAATATTAGCAATGACAAAATTGATTACATTTTTTTATACACAAAAAATTTTGTAAAAACACGAGGCTCAATTTTGCTCAAAATTTAATAACAAATTAGGAAGTACAACCGAAAAAGAATAAATTCCAAATCAAAAAACAAACTAAATCCTGTTCTGATTAAAAACAATAAAGCTTGAGTGGTTTTTTGGTATTTGCGAGCAAAATTGCAACAAAGTTGAGAGTATAGAGTGCTGTTGTGCACAGCGCAGGTACCAGAAACACTTTTTGGCTCTCGTTCAAACGAAAATTAGTGCTCGCTTTTTCGCTTTCCGCAATTTTACAATGCTGCAAAACCAGCCAAAAAGGCGTTTACAAGCAGACATAGCACTAGGAATTAACAAACATGGTCGACATAATTGACATCAATGATCTCAAACTTTAAGAACCAATTACGAGCAACTGAGGCTTAACATTGGCAAAAAGACAAAAACAGCCAGCCTTAACTCAAAGTTTACTGATTCCTATAAAAAAGCGTGCTTAAGGTATTATAAAAGCAGAATACAATTACGGTACTGTTACCTGTGGTTAATTTATTATTCATTTTATAAAGGGTTAAAGTTTTGCTTGATTGGCTTCACAGTTACTAGCAATCAGTTCATGACTGCCGTATCTGCAGTAGACCAGTGCCAGCATGCACAAAAAAATTATTGGTTCTGCGGTTCTAATATGAAGTAACTTTAGTACCGAAATCACAATTAATTACGGTAAAAGCACTACATATTATTTTATACTATGAACACAATACTTTGTGAAGCAAATTTAGGGTAATCGCAGCCAGCGACTCGCAAAGCATTTGTGCATTGCGCTATGCCTGGGCGACTCGTAAATTGCATACGATTTGCTGTTTATACGAGCGCGACTTTGCCCTGAGACTCTCGAGACGTTGAAATCTACCTCGTGTAAGTGATCACGAGCGAGAACGATTCTTGCATCGAGTCGCGCGAAATTTAATCGGCATCGCAAATCGCAGGTGTTACTTACACGGCGGCGATTCTTCCCAAACGCGATCGCAGTAAGCGAGTCTCGCCTCGTGTGAGTAACCGCTCTGCGAGAGAGATTTTCACGCATTAAAAACCTTCGAATCGCGTTGCAAAAAAGTCACCCGTGTAAATGCGGCTTTAGGTATATTTCAACATTTTGGTCCAGCGTGAAAAACTTGAGTTGAATACCTCTTCAAAACAAAAACAGGCAAGGTTAAGATTTTATATCCCACTGCTAGATAGTGCTCTTAATTCGTTTTCTGTTTATGTTGTGATTTCAAGCGTTAGTTCAAACTTAGCTGTTAAGTATTTTTACCGATTAAGGAACGCTTCGTCCTCTCTTTAGTCTATATCGTGGTTTTGCATTTTATGTACAAGACATATTGCTTCCAAGCCATGCATAAAATCAAATCTTTCATTATACTCGATACAATACGTCGAAGCGTGAAACGAGTTAGCAGAGCCCATTTCCGCGTCATTGCGCCCGGGCTACACAGCTCCTTTCGAAAAAATATCGCAGCGGTGGCGAGCCGTTGGCAGCACTGTGTTCGATTTGACCGGTCCGAGATTTGAACTTCTGACCTCCCACTCCAGAGAGTAACGCGTTAGCGCTTGACCAACGGTTTTGTTTTTTTTTCAAAACCGTGCGTATACCATATTGTTTCAAAGCCGTGCAGAGTATTGATAACTCCGACCATACTATACCTTGACTTGATGCGTGTTATAACGTTATTCGTTTAGCTGCTTCTATTTGTATAAAAACTAAAAATACTGTTTGTTTTTTATTGAATTGGCTACAATTGTACTGTTTTGATTGAATTATTGCTCATTTTATTAAAATTGTAACTTGGCACAAATAAAATGTAACAAATAAAAATAAAATTAATAACCAATCCGATTTTAAATTAAATACCACGAATTAAAAAATTAGTTAACTTGAGGCTAAACTTTTTATTTCTTATACCAATGTCTGAGTTCAATCAGGGGTTAGTTTTCTTTTAACCCTATTTGTACCGTAGGGGCAAATTTGCCCCCCTCTTAGTTTTTTTATTATAGCTCCTAAACTAAAGAAAATTTTTGCTTTGATGCACCCTGACTTTAAATCAAATTTAATAACACACATTTTCAGAAAGTTTGGAGTCAGCTGGACAACCGGAAGTGACGTCATTTTTACTTTTGTTAGAGGCACGCCAAGAGTTTTATGCAGTTTTGAGCCCAATGCATGCTTGTCAGTGCGCTTATTCCATTCATTGTACTGCGTATTGATTATCAATGCTAATCTTTAGTTGGAATGAAATATTTTATTTGCAGACAAATACATTGCATCATCATTACGTCATTGATGACGTCATAATTCAAAAATATTGATTTTTCTGCTGTTTCTTAAAATAAATTGCATTTGTATAAAAAATATTCATTTTCATCAGCTGTTGAATGATATAATGAAAATAATACAGCAGTATTCCAAAATTTTGTGAATTATGCAATATCTCAATTACAAAAAATTACAAATAATGATAAACGCAATGTATTAAAGATGACCTCATCATGCATGATGACGTCATCATGTATGTGACTTCATCATCTGCGGTGGATTTGTCAGAGATGACTTTGAAATAACAAAAGTCTCAGCTGAAAATAATATTTTGCAACATTTAGACGAATTTGCATGCTGTTATAAGGATTTACTGGTTTTGCTGACGTCATCATTGTTTGCGTGACGTCAGAACCTCAAAATTTTTATTTTTAAAAATTTTACAAACAATAGCTTCAACATGCAAAAAATCTTACTTCTATCACTTACCAATCGGTTTTTAGATAGGGGGGCAAATTTGCCCCCCCCCCCCACTACAAATACGGTGTAAAAATAGCCCAGTATATATAGGGTTAAATTTTTTGTCACATTTTTGCACTCAATTTCAAAACCGTTCATGTACATCTCTTTTGTGACGTAGTATAGCACCATTTCGAGTAAAGGTTTTCTGACAATAGGTACACACATTCATTTTGATAGAATGACTAGAGCGTTAAAACTCTCGAGTAAGTATTGCAGCTAGCAAACTTGCTAGTCCTTGTGGTGCCAAAACAATCGGAAATTAAACAAATTGGATTATATTACGTCATGCAAGCAAAACAGCGTTAACAAATTTTAATCTGGCGAGTGAAAACGGTTGAAAAGATTTTCTAAAGGTGAATTTGTGACAGGCAGAGGTGGGCGTTGCGCAAAATAGTTCGCTAGTTTCGCAAATGCGCAATTTGCGTTGCGCACTATGCCTTTTTTTTCAGCACTTGCGCAATTTGCGTTGCGCTCTATGTTTTTTTTTTCAGTGCTTGCGCAATTTGCGTTTGTAAATCGGTAAATCTAATATTTGTTGCGCTTCAATTGGGAAATTTTTTCCAAGATGCGCAATCACACAATAATTTTTAAATGTTGAACTGCATGTCCCTGTCAAAAAATAAATAAATTTTGATTTTACAGATTTAAAGCATGATCACGAGATAGTTGATACATGCTGATTGCTGATAGAAAGATTTTTTTTTGTTTTATTTTCTTCTGCGTTATCCACTTTTTTTCTTGTTTTGTTTTCTTCTGCGCTATCTACTTTTAAATCGCTAAACGTGCTGTGTTTAAAGTTTGAGCAATTGAATAGACCAAGCAGGACTAGTGTGTGACAGAAATCAAGAGTGCCAGGTTGGGAGATCCCCTTCAATCTGGTCCTCCAAAATTTCGAACTTTTAAACCGTTAGAGCTAGATGAATCAGATTTTTAAAATGGGTAGATATCAAAAATAAACTAAAGGTAACAAAAATTAGGGGTACCACAACGAGGATTTGCCCCAAACGGACCCTTCAAAATTCAAACTTTTTAATCACTCACGCTGGACACATGAAATTTTCAGGGTGAGCAAATATGAAAAAACGTTTTCCCAAACGGGGCTCTCCAAAACTCAAACTTTTTAACCTTTTGAAATGGATACATGAAATGGTGGAATGGATATTTGAAATGGATACATCAGCAAAAATCGATTTTTTGATTGTAGATATTTCATTTAATATTTAACGATCATAATTATTAATTACCGTTGTGGTTTGTTGCAAACGTATTTTTATTGGCGAATATTTTGGAAACTACACCAGCTAGAAGCTAAAAGAACTTCAAAATAATCATAACAAAAAAATTGCAAAAATCTTGACGTTATCTTCATGCAGCGCAGGGTAATACTTGTGGTATCTGAAACAGCTGTTAGCGTGGCAAGCGCCGGAAAACTTTTCTAGAAAAAAAATGGAACATTTTGTGCCAAACAGTTGCTAAACGCGTCCAAGAATCGAAAAATCTGCGAGCGATTAAGACGTGTTAATTGCGATTGATAGGCTAATGTGCGTACTATTAGCCAATGCATTAATTGTGATAGGTACAAAGTGCTTACTAAAATAAAGCAAGAAACAGCTTTCTTTACGTACAAATTTTACTTTATTGCAACAAAACAGGGTAAATTGCGTTCTTAAAAATTCTTGTTTGAAGTTGTCTAATACGCTGTATTTTGTTAACTTGCCGTCGGGGAAGTTAAGCTGAAAACTAACTTGCCCGAAGCGATTTCAGCTTGCCCCGGGCAAGCGGGTAGGCGTTAATTTTGAACCCTGTATGTAGTTTATGCTACCTCACAGTGGTGGAGTCGAGGACACAAGGCTCGAGGCCAAGACCAAAGCCAAGGACAGCCTTTTCGAGGACAGACCCTCTCGAGGCCAAGGACAGGAATGCTCGAGGCCAAGGACCAAGGACACAGCCGCAAGTGTTCTCCAAAAAAAAAAGATCTTCAAAAATTTTTTTCAGGCAATCTCCAATTTATAGGCGTGGCCAGAATTTTTGATTGGTTGGGAGGCCCAAACCACAAATCACATGCAATGACATCATCAAAAATGTTCAAAAGAGGAACTTTTTGTGGGACAAAGATATCATAGGATGGAATATCTGAAATCGTTGCCTGTTGTCATTTAAGCAGGATTTTGCAAAGGGAGAGGGCTTTAAGTAATAGTTGAAAAGTGAAAATATCTAACTGTGGAGACGTGTTGAGAAAGGTAGTGTATCTCAAGCGTAGCACAGATGGGGGTCTGGGGGCGGAGAGGCTCTGGGGGTCTGGGGGCGAAGCCGCCAGACGTTGGGCGATTTTTTGTAAGTTTTTTAGAAAAAACAGCTATTTTAATGCCATTGAATCACATTTCGCACGTGTTCAGAGCCATTTAAAAGCACTAGATTTTTGAAATTTGAAAGCCAATTGAAAAGATGAAATTACTTGATGCTCCTTTTACTTGCAATTTAAGTCCAAAATACGTTTAAAATCTTGCATTCTTGTTTTAAATTTTAATTGTAAGTGATTCGGTCCAGGTAGGGGAAAGTAAGGCGCATTATTTCGTGCTACATTTTAACAGTAAACAATAATCCTCTCGAAGATTTTCCTTAGAGATTTTTGTTTTGTCATGAAAATAACCAGTTATAGGAGTATTTGTTCGGCCTGGGGGCCCAGGCCCCCTCAATTGAAGTTCAATGGTTTGTTCAATCCGCATTTTCCGTGGCTAATTTTTTTCAAAGTATTTTGTGAGTAAAAACTGGCGAGGTGGAGGTGAATTATTGAATTGTTATTGAAAAATGGTACAATAGATGGTTACGCCTACTAACCATGTTATTGCCGGGCCGGATTTACATCGCGCTGGGCCATTTGGCACTTTGGGGATTTTCGCAAGATCTTCCTGCCAAATATAGGTGAAGAAAAAAAAAAGTCTCACCATCTGAGCGCGCATAGCCGGCGCCACGGGGGGCATATCGGGGCCGTGCCCCCCCAACTGGCTGCTTGTGCCCCCCCAAACGAAAATTGTGCCCCCCCAAGCGAGAACTGTGCCCCGAAGAAATTAACAGTCTCGGAGCTTCTGGGGCGCAATTCGAGGCCCAAATTAGTGTTTTTTGTGGACTGACATTGGATTTTGTGACGTTTTTGGGATGAAGACCTTTTTCCTTTTTTTTTTTTTTTTGGAGATCTTTTTTTTATTTTTATAGATCACCTGTTTTCGGTCGGAAAAACCGCTTGAAATTCCGATTGCGGCCGGAAAGTTCCTTGAAATTTTTGCTCCTCACCTTGTTCATTTCATCCAGTGTGGGATAAATTTCTCGTGCCCCCGTGCCCCTCTCGAATTCACACAAACTTAACTTCTCGTGCCCCCCCAAAATTTATTTCGGCCCCCCAGTCACGCTATCCTAGCGCCGGGCCTGTGGGCGCAAAGCCCTGGCTCTGTGCCATAGAATAAATCCGCCTCTGGTTGTTGCATTACGTTTATGAAAAGGTTACCTGAGGGCCTAGGTAGCAACTTTTAAGAAAAAAACCCTTAATTTTACCCGGGTTATACATTTAAATTGGTTGGCAAAAATTGAACTGAGGAGGGGCCCGGGCCCCTTAGTCTTGAATATTGTTGTTAGTTACTGTTGTAAGCGAAAAATGCTAAAAAGAAACTGAAACTGAAGAAACAATAGGCTTTTTTGTCACATTTTTGTCATCGGCGGAATTTCAATTGGGGAGGGGCCCGGGCCCCCTGCCTCTTCTTGGCTACGCCAATGCTCCAATTGAGAAAAACAAAAAAGGTGTTTGCAAATTTTCCGCCAGGTTGCTGGTGCTTTACAGCAAAATTTCAACGGTTAAAAAATAGTTCTGTCCTCGAACCGAGGACAGGGCAACTTTCGAGAACTTAAGGCTTCGAGGCCAAGGCCAAGGACTGAAGGCTTCGAGGCCAAGGACTTGAAAATGTGTCCTCGAGGCCAAGGATGTCTTTGAAGACTCCACCTCTGCTACCTCACTTAATAATTACGAAATACTTTTTGTTTTTTGCACTGTAATTAGTAGCCGAAAACTTGGCCTCTACTATTGGAAAAAGATTAGATGAAAGGGTCGGAAGAGCAAACGACAAAATCACCAAAGATTGCTTTCCTGCCTACAATAGAGATGCATGGTTGCAAAAATTCAAAAGATTCAACACTGCTATTTCTAGTTTGGCCGCCGTCGAGAGATTATTTGCTGTTGGTTCTGATGTTTTGCGATCGAAGCGATCGTCTATGACGAAAAAAAATTTTTTTTAATTTGTTTTGCTGCGTGAAAATAAAAAGTGTTTAAAAAAAGTCAATTTTTCTCCATGAATAACGCATTATTTCTAAATGTGATTGAGTGGAGCTTTTTTGTTTTTGTGTTTATTTATTTTTATTGCTGTTTATTTTTATTATTTTTTTTTGTTTTAGTGTTTAATTGCTTTTTTTCAACAACAAAAATAATTCCTTCTTCGGTCTTAGATATGTGCCTTTAGTTATAAAAGCTAAACGCAATGCAGTTGGTTTATTCCAGTGCAGCTTAGCTGAAAATGGTACTATGTTTATACTTTCGTATTTTTATGCTTAACACCAAGGAGGGCAGTACGGTACGGTACGCCTCAATTTTTGCGAAGAGATACGGTATGCTTTTTTTGTGATGGTACGGGTACGGTACGTTGGTACGGTACGCCTTTTTTGTAATGGTAGGGGTACGATACGTTGGTGCGTGGTTTGAATTAAAAATCCCAGACTTTTCGCACATTGCACCGGCTTTTTGTATGCAGAAGCAAAAGACAGCTAAAGCCGAGGTTAAATGTGTGAATTGAGATCGCTGATTTATAGGCAAGTGATTTCAAAGTCAGTTAAAGTTGCGAGTAGTTAAAAGCAAGGATGGTAGTACGGTACGGTACGCCTCAATTTTTGCTAAGAAGTACGGTACGGTGGAACGGTACGCCTTTTTTGTAATGGTACGGGTACGGTACGCTTCAAAAATTGAACTGAAGTACGGTACGGTTGAAGGTGCGAGGTACGTAGTACGCAAATTCTGAACGTACCGTGCCGTACTGCCATCCTTGCTTAACACCATCGTCTGCAGCGCGCTTTTGAAACTTCGATTATGCAAAAATTTGTATTCAAAAATTTCTTTAAAAAGCGAAATTTGTGTGTGCTTCTCAAGCAATCAATTCGTAGTTGCGCTGTACTATTTTCAATTTTTGGTTGCAGAATTTGTGTTTGCGCTTTAAAACGTTTAGAATTTTCGTTACGGAATTTGCATATGCGCTTTAAGCTTTTAAGATTTTGGTTGCGAAATTCGCATTTGCGCTTTAAGCTTAAAATTTTTGTTTGCGGAATTTGCGCTTGCGCTTTAAGCTAAAAAAATTTTGGTTGCAGAATTTGCGCTTGCGCTTTAACCCTAAAAAATTTTGGTTGCGGAATTTGCGCTTGCGCTTCGAGCTTAAAAATTTTTGGTTGCGGAATTTGCGCTTGCGCTTTACGATGTTTTTTTTAAACACCCAGCTCTGGTGACAGGTTATCTGAGCTTTACAGATGGCTGCAACAGCTAACGACCAACCCCTCGCTATTTTAATGCAAAAGTCGAAGATAATACCACCATTCCATATCGACTCACATAATATTCTAGCAGTCACTGTTGCAATATTTTAATGCAAAAGTCAAAGTATGCTATCGACCAACTTGTATTCGGGTGCGCTATTATCTTTTTAAAACATAATACCGTAGTTATTCAAACTCCAGAATTACAGTAATATACAACCATATTTCAGACATATTTCTACGTTATCGACTAAATGCCTTAAAATTTAATTTTGTTTTCATAATTTTTAATTTTTTTTTTTTTAGATTGAAAGTAACGAATTGTTGGAACCTGCAAACTTCAAAGCGATTTTGCTACAGCTAACCACCAGTCCGAAGAACTTTAGTCCAAAGTTTAAACTTTAGACTTTGACTAACTACCTGTGGTGGTTCAATTCCCAGGCAAGTCTTACATTTTAGACTTTAACTAACCGCCTGCGGTAGTTTGATTTCCAGGCAAGCTTTACAAATTTTACACTTTGGAATCACTACCTGCGGTAGTTCGGTACTTAGGCAAACTTTAGACTCACCACCTTCGGTGGTTCGGTTCTTAGACAAACCTTACAAATTTTAGACTCACCACCTTCGGCGACTCAGGTGTTTTAAACTTTAAACTCACCACCTTTGGCGGTTTGGTTCTAAGGTAAGCCTTACTAGTTTTAAACTTTAAACTTTGAATAACCAACAGCGATGCTTCGATTTCCAGGCAAGCCTTACAAATTTTAAACTTTGGACACACTACCTTCGGTGGTTTGGTTCCCAGGAAGTGTTACAAATTGTAAACTTTAGACTCACCACCTGCGGTGGTTCGGTTTCTAAAAAGTCTTACCAATTTTACGCTTTAGACTCACCACCTTCGGTGGTTTGGTTCCCAGATAAGCATTTTAAGCTTAAGACTCACCACCTTTGGTGGTTTGGTTCCCAACGGTTCTCAGGCAACATAACATAACATTTATTTACAATTCAAGACAAATGCAATTAAGGCACAAATAAACAAGTAAGCAAGGCAATATATTATTCAAAAAGCAGTCACTTGAATTGTAACAGGAGGCTGCGAGGGGACCTCACGGTCATCGAGTCGAGCAGCCACCTATATATTAGCATTTATAGATTTCAAGGCGTACTGACTGTTTAAAAAATATTGCAATATGTTTCCTCTGGCTTAGTTTTTGTTCAAAAATATTATTATGCAATTTATCATTTATATTTTGACAATAATTTTTGTTTATATTTTACTTTGAATTGATTGAACGATAAAATTTTTAATTCTTCTGATAGCGAGTTCCAGATTTTGACTCCTTGATATTTGAAGTTTCTCTGCAATTTTTTGGTTCTATATCTAGGGAGAAACAAATTAAAATCAGACGAAGCTAATCTCGTAGTTCGTGTGTGTTTCGCATTCACGGTAGTAAAGTATGAGTTGAAACTGCTAGGTAATTGTTTGCGTGAGTGTTTATACATCATTTTTGCTACCTCGTATGTATATAAATCTTTTAATTTTAATATTTTTGATTGTTCGTAATAAGGTGTAACGTG
This sequence comes from Trididemnum nubilum, assembly GCA_963965965.1. Lineage (NCBI taxonomy): Eukaryota > Metazoa > Chordata > Ascidiacea > Aplousobranchia > Didemnidae > Trididemnum > Trididemnum nubilum. The sequence continues at coordinate 43,505,510 of OZ014475.1, forward strand.
GTCTCGCCACTGGCCACCCGAAATTATTTTGACAGCTTTATTTTGTAAGGTTATCAATTTCTGTAAGGATCTGTCGGACGTGTTTCCCCAAATTGAGATGCCATAGAGTAAATGTTGGTGAATCATGCTATAGTATAAATTTCGTAAGGCAGTGAAAGGTAAGACATGCTTTAGTTTAGACAAAACACCTATGGACCTCGCTATTTTATTTGATATTGAATTGATTTGTTCGTCAAAATTTAATCTTGCATCGATTGTAATGCCCAGCTATTTTGCGGAATCACTTATAGTAATCACATTGTTCTCGAAAATCAAATCAATTGCAGGAACTGGAAGAGTTGTTTTAGGAGGAATTATCAAGGCGGAAGATTTTTTTGGATTAAGGGTAATTTTGTTCGCTTTTGTCCACTTATGAACATTTAGTAATTCAATATTTATCTTTTCTTGTAGAGTACGTGGATTTGCAGTGTGGATTACTAGGCACGTGTCATCAGCAAATAATCGCGGTGGTGAAGTTAATGCATTTGGAATATCATTTATATATATTAAAAACAACAATGGCCCTAAGTTACTCCCTTGAGGTACTCCAAAGCAAGTGTTTTAAAGTTTAGGTTTTTTGCCGCATTCCTCCACTAGAGATTCAGTCCATAACCTGAGGTTGACAGACCTATTCTAGAGCGCTCTTTGAAAAGTTTTTGAAAAAATTCGCTTTTAAAGTAACATTTTAAATTAAAGGGGATTCCCCAAAGCTCGCTTACGATCAGACGCAGTTAGCGATTCCAATTAAAGTCTTAATTCTAATCTCATTCAATGAAAAACAGAGTTCATTTACTACCTTTTATAGACAATGTTATTGCGGCATCGTATGCCAAAGGATCGACCCTAAAATCGTTGGGGTTAAACGAGTACAAGTTCTATTGCACCATGCTCATTCCATATTCGAAGAGTTAACAAAGATTAACAAAAGGTAGTGATTCACAGCTAAACCTTAGATAGGTTAACAGCTGTTTTTTTACGATTTCGACACGGCAGCGAAAATTCAGCGCGACAGGAAACGTTTCAAGTTACACGAAGCTTATTCTCAAACATACAAAACAAACTTCATAGCATAAACTAGATAATCTTTTTAGATTCAAAAAACTACCGGGTTCTCAGGTTATTCACTTTTAACCGGCTACTACTTTGAACTTGAAACCAGGCAAACCACCTGCGGTAGTTTGATACTCAGTCATTCTTCAGGTCAACACTAAGTTTCGATTCTCAGGTTAATTATTAGCTTTTAACTAGTTATTAAACAACACTTCAGACTTGAACCATAGCCAGTTCCCAGGCAAACCACCTGCGGTGGTTTGATTCTCAGGCAAGACACTAAGGGTCTTTACACTTGAAGCCAGGCAAACCACCTGCGGTGGTTTGATACTCAGTCACTCTTCAGGTCAACACTAAGTTTCCATTTTTACAACTACACTAAACTTAGAGTTAAGAATAGGGTTAGATCTTGGGTTATTCACTTTTAACCAGCTACTACTTTGGATTTGAATCCAGGCAAACCACTTGCGGTAGTTTGATTCTCAGGCAAGACACTCTTCAAGCTTTACACTTGAAGCCAGGCACCTGCGGTGGTTCGGTACTCAGATCATGACCAAGTTTCAATTTTTACAACTAGCTAGGGTTAGGACTACACTTAGGGTTAAAGCTAAGGTTAGGACTACAACGCCGCAATTGGATGACGCCCCAATTGGAAAACTTTGCAAACACCCTACGCCTCAAACGACCCACGCCCCAAACAGCCCACGCCCCAAACAGCCCACGCCCCACGCCCCAAATGCCGACTTTTGGCTCAATATAAACTACTTTCCTCATTTACGTTTTTCTTTCTCAAATTAATATTTTCTGGTGAAATGTTCACTCCCTAAATGATTTGTTTCACATACAGTTTGCTAGACTACGCTAAAAAAAAACTGAAAAAGACAGTCCGATCCAAGAAAATCGCAAAAGCAATAGTTTTCATAAGCACTGCATAAATTCATTTGCTTCGAGATGAAGAATAACATAATCCAAATTTAATTTAAATTGATCAATAATTCAGAAGTTTCTTTTTACAATGATAGTTTTTTTCGCTACGATTTTTTGGTCCGATAGTTTTTTTCGAAATTTCTCTGCTCCTTACTCCTCATTAAGTAGAAAAATAATCGTTCGAAGTCTATTTTTTTGTTTAAGATCCTCTTATTTCATTGCCTAGGTATCGTAAATTTAAATTATATTATTCTATTTTTCTATTTTTGCAATGTTGTACCGGTTACTGTTTTCTTACCCAACAATTGGATGTGTAAAATTTATTGCTTCCTTCACTTTGTTAATTTCGTTTATCACCCAAGGTTTTAGACGAAAAAGGTACTTCACAATTTGACCAATCCACCAAGCGTTAGGGGCGCTATGCTGTTGTCGAGCCAGTGTTTCTACAAACAAACATAGCATAAATAAATCATCAACTGAACGAGAGTTCTCTTTATTAGGGGTTGGTAACTCTTTTTCTTTTTTGGTTCTTTATTATTTTTCTCTTTTTCGTTTTTTTATTAAATGGTCAGTGGTGCTCACTAACGTAGCCAGGGGGTGGTGGCGGGGGGCTATAGCCTCCCCTTCCACGACCTGCCAACCAAAATGTAAAATAAGAAAGATACCTCGTTTGCAGCATTTTTTGGGACTGTCTTTTGCTTTGGAATAGACTCAAACAATAATTTAAAGCATATTTTGAAACGTTTATTTAGGTGGGGGCAGGCCTAACTTGTCAACAATAAAACTCATAAATCAGGAAAAACTTAGAAAAATGGCCAAAATTTGGAAATCAAATTGATCGTTCATTGAAAAATGCTTAGCATAGGTTTCATCAAAAAATATATAAGCTCAGAAATAAGGGGAAGGAGGGGTTATTCAGCATTAGTAAATATTATTATCAATCACTTCTCTCAAACTTCCTTCCGTTAGCCCCCCTAACTATATCTTTCTCTATAGAACTTCGAATAGATTACTCCTCGAGAGTTTTATCGGACCAACGGTACAGGATTTTATGATTTACCAGCTTGTAAATAGCAAAACTGAAATTCTAGCAGTAGCTACCTCCACATAGCCCATTTATACAACTAGTATAATCATTTAATTGTGATGTTTTAACGTTTGCAGGCCAGTATAATCATGTTTTTGCGTTGCTAATTTCTATGCCACGTTTTAGTAGCATTAATTTTGATTGAAATAGGTCTAAAATTAAGATATTTTTGCAAAGAAAAAACAAAAATTTTGAGCACTGGGGCTCCGTCCTTTTAATGTGATCAATTTAATGTGATCAATCATGTGATCACAAGTTGACCAATGAAATTACCAACAATTTTTAATTGAAAAGTAACGTTTCTCTATCCTCCATCAATGCTACTCAACAGCGTTTTTATGTCTCACTTATGGCTAAGCTTTATAAAGTAAATAGAAGAAAAAGTATACTTTATTTCTTAAAATTTTCTCCTGCTGATTTCAAGATTAGCCGCAAGTGGTACACAAAACCGCGATAAATAAGTATTTTGTATTTGGCAAGTCCTATTAAAACAAAGAAATCTTTCTAATGTCGTACTTAATAAATGTTACTATTCTACCAGGAAGAGTATTAAAGGGGCATCAAAGTTAACTTAACTCATTTATTGCATGTCAAGCAAAATATTTTATATTTTTTTGACATTTTTTGCGACTAATTACAAAATTTTGCCACTTCTATAGATAGAAAGATATTCGTAATTATTTTTCTCGCTATCTGATATGATTTGGTAATCAATTATTTTTCACATATATAGTGTTAAAATCAAAAAATTAGGCCTCAATGCCCCTTTAAGTAGTAGTATTTACATTGAACAAACTTTCAACACTACCTCCCACGGAAGCCGGCATGTTGTAGGGGATATAATTACTTTCGGGAAGACCATCTTTTGTAAAGGCTGAATATTTGATTACAGTAACATTCTCCACGTTTGGTTCACGTAATTCACCTGAAAAGTAAATGGATAGAAGTAAAAAGCTAAAAAATTTTTGCTTTGTTCTTTTTTTTATGCCATCAACAGTACTTGCTTGTATGGTCCATTGACACTGCAGCTGCTTGTGGTCATAAAAAAAATAAAAATACAGAAATAATTTTGGTGTTTGGAATAAATCTGGAATTTCCCCCCAGATTACTATTGCCACCAAAAACAAGACAGAAAATTTTTACTTTTACCTTTTTGCCAAATGGTTACAAATTTGAGTTTGCAATTGGATCGAACTTATATTAGAGTCACTTCATATTAAGCATTATACTGTCAGGGAAAAGAAGAAAAAAAGTACTTTTCCGGGAGATTTTTTTTCGCGCGTTGTCTGTAACCTCAAATAGTAAATTTACTGATAGTAGTTTTGCATCTCTGCTTACCTTTCCATTCAGTAGCATTGTTCGTGTTTCTAGGAGAGCATGTTCTAGAGTGAGGCTCGAAAAACTCGGAATAACCTCGGTAGGAGACACGAGAGAAGTCGATCAGCATCGTGCGGTTTGTTCCAAGCGCGTGCAGCATGCATTCCGAAAACAAATGCGTGACGCTTCCAAGACCGTTTCCGCCAAAATTGATGTAGCAGATGAAAATTTTAGAATCGGAGCAGTTTGTGGGATTCTACAAAAAATATAAAACTCAAACTTTGATGATGATGTAGCAAACGAGCTCCGTCGATTAGGTTATTACTTTGACTTACGGTTTGCTGCCCAATGAAGCGAGACACTCTCGGCTGTCTACGGTGTTGTAGCTATTTGTTTTAAATTTTATCGAAAATTTAAATCTTTGTACTGTCGCTAGGTGAGCTCGACGTAACATTTTAATTTTGAGTTGCGGTTGCGTTTCTAGAGTTCAACTAGCTACTTCATTGGGACTTCGCGCGGTCGCGCGAATGACGGTTGCTTTTTCTCAGCCAATTTGGTATATGAGCATCGAAATTTATTTGATTTGGTTATAACTGAAAACGGTTAAACTTAGAAAGCTGAATTTTGGATACAACATAAAAATAAATAAAAGCGTCAGGCATGCCAATATTACGGAGCCTAGGTCACGTGATCGCGATTTCGGAATCCTTTTAAAAGCGACAAAAAACGGTAATTTTTGTATCAAAAAATTTTAATTTGCTTATCATTTAACCCTATTTGGACCAGGCAAAATTTTTTGATTAATGGCCCAGGGGGATCGATTCGACTCAACAAATTCAAACGTTAATAACTCCCGAATTACATAAGATAAAAAAATCCGTTTTTGCTCCACGAGAAGCTCAATTTTCTGACAAAAAGTCCAAGCTTTTTGTCATTATATTTGCATCCTTGATCTTCAATTAATTTGAGCATAAGTCAAGGACTATCGGAAGCGATCGGGTCGCTTATTATCTGCATAACGTTAATAAGCGTTTGATTGCCGTAACGCGGCATCGCAGCTGAAGTTTTATTCAGTAACTCCGAGATAATTACGGATTAAATTAAAAGATTATTTCTATTGAGCTAAAATATCTAAATCATTGGTTTGTTGCTGGATTAATTGCAAGCTGAATATTTGTTACTGTTTAGTTTCTTTTGCTAAACACTACAAAATATGGTATTTTTTGTACAAAAGTTCATAAAAGAACAAGCATCAAATCACTATTTTTTTCTCATTCACATTTTGCGTGTAATTATAACGTGTAATTCAGCTATGTATATAACATAGCTGAAACAAACGTCAATAAAATTGGTTGAATTTTGATGTAATTTTTAGTATGCTGAAGATTGGCAGTCTAATGTAATATAGTAAGAGTTATCACTTGGAAAACTCGTACTATGGGTTTCATTCTCAATATGGTAGATCTGGCAATGCTAAACCTAATCAAAAGTGCAGCATAGTATTCTTTACATAACAACACTGTAATAAAATTTTATATAACAACATTTTTATCATTAGTCGAGTGGATCAAGCTTCTGCTGCTGATACAGTAAATTTGAGTTCGATTACCAGTCTGGTCAAACCAAAACTTGAAAACAGTTTGTATTTACATCCAACTTCCCGGCTAGATATTAGCAATAAAATGGGCAGTGTGAAGCTTTCACCGTGTGTGGTAGACAGGTGGGCAAACGAAAGCCTTTTCTCGAAAAATGAACGATTTTTTCGCTGTCCGTATACAAGTTGGTAAATAAAAATGCAATTACTTCAAACTTATGAAAAAAACTTTCAAAATGTATCGGACGGAGTGTTGTAAATGTTAATTTTTTCAAACTATAGTATGCACGATTTTTCACAGACTTTTGAATTATAAGAAAAAAAAGAATTTGGTCTAACCTGATACTCGGATTCTTGGTTGATTTTTAGAATAATAGTTTGGATAATTTGGAGTACTGTAATAGGTTTTGGCGTCCGAATAATTTTTTTTCGTTGCTTACGTTGTAAAAGATTACGTTGTCTAATATTGAAGAGTAATTTTTTCTCAAAAATTCAAAAATTCTGCAGTTTTTATGAAGTTTATATAAATGAATCTAAATTAATTTGATCATTGCTCATCAAAAGATTTTCCAAAATCTTGTATAGCACCCAATGGGCTTATCTTCTAGAGTACTATCACAAATGATTTCAGAACTAAAAAGCAAAAATTGCAATTGCTTCCAACAATGTAATTACAATTAATGGTTATACTGATCAAAATATCATTCTTTTTACCACTATTCGTATCATTCTATAAAGACTGTTTAATTCTCAAACGTAACAATTTTATCTTGATAATCTTTCAGATTTTATTTCAGAGGTGGCTTTATAACAAACTGTTGCAAACTTTGGTTGTTACTGGGATTAGTGCTGAATAAGTTTAGAAAAAACAGTAAAAAAAAACTAGTATAATCCCAAGGCTAGAAATTTATTTGCCTGTTCTCATCTTTGATCAAAATCTTCAAAGCTATTCTACTTCTATTCTCCTCAACACTAGCGTACGCAGGATTTTCGAAAGGGGGGGTGCCAGAAAATTTGAGAATAATGAAGACTAAAAGAAAAACTTTTCCACTCAGAATCAGTCCGTTTTCCTGCTCAAAATTAGGTAAAGACCAAAAAAAAAAAGGTCTTTAGTAAGATTTTGTCCGTTTTTGTGCTCAAACTTTCTGCCCAAATTACAAAGGAGGGGGGGCATGCCGCAACTTTGCATACTATTCTATGCTAATTATGCTATACTGACGACCCAAAAGGGGGGAGCATGGCACCATTCCCCCCCTAAATACGCCCCTGGTCCTCACATCCAGAACCAGCAATATTGCTTGTATGCGATAAAGCCGTTAGACAGTTGCAGCAAATTAGAAACATTAAAAATTTGCCAACGACATCAGTGAATTTAGATATCTTAGTCATTCATGATCACAAAAAATCCGGTATAAATTCATCTACTAAATGGTCAGCTAATCGGATTGTTACTTGCAAAGTCTGCTAGTAGAGAATTTGCTTTCCGTTTTTATATTTTGTATCTACGAACATAATTTTTGTTGGTTGTGAATGTACATACATAAAACTGAAAATTGAAAAGTAATGAAACAACATAAAATTTTCATATTCAGCGTGCCACGGTTGCCACCTATCATTATAGACCACAAATGAAAAATCAATGTGAAACTCAGCAATATTTGCTACAGTATGCCATGCTGTAAGCCTGTAGTAGCATCTAATACGCAATTAGTAAATGCCGTAACAAGTATATTGTACCACATAGCACATTTTACAATGTAGGCATACATACCCAATAATTGTTTAGTTTAATGTAAATTTTATAAAAAATTTGATAACATTGTACACTAGCTATTGGGTATTGCTTCGAAAGCATTTTTTACGCAAAGCTTTTAGTAATAATAACCTTGAATAACAAAACAGGTAAAAATTGAAAATAATGATTCCGAAACAAGTATTATCAAAAAACTCTACACTTTTTGCAATGTTATTGAATATCACAAAGGCATATGAAATGTTGCAATTTGGTGAAAACAAAGCGTATGCGCACAATGAAGTTATCGGTGTGCTGCTACGTCACGCGCAAAAACACTCGGGCAAATTTCTGTGTTGGATGTTATCACTTGAACTGCATGAAAAAAATTTAGGCAGTCGAAATTATGCATAAGTTTTTTTGAAAAATGAAATGAACATCTTTCTACTGACACTGCTACTTAGCAGAAACAAAAAATTTATTTAAATTTGCGTCATTTTTTTTTAGCCACCAAAAACAAATTTCGAACATAAAGACAACCGAAATTTATGCTGCATGCCACACACTTGATAACTTATGGACATTTTTGACTACTGTATATCAGCAACGTGAAAAAAAAATACAGGCAAAAAACAATAGGATTTGCGCTTATGTTGGCCTCTAATTCGTTTATCAATAAACACGTTTATTTTGGTGAAACGCAATTCGTATGTAGCCTATTAGCGAAATGCTAAAAATAAAGCTTCGTTTGAAATTTGGTAAAATTATACGAAATTGTCTGAGAAATTCAGCTGTGAGCTTTAGAAATCATAATGAAAATTATAATGCTTCAGGCAAAATAGTAAATAAAAATCTATTGTCACAACCCTTTTTGAACATCGATCGCAACAAAAGCGTTGAAGTGGTCACTGGATTTACGTTCGAAAAAGCGTGAGATTATTAATTACGACAGAACAATTGGGACTAACAGGATTAAATTAATTTTTCGATAATTTTGCCAGAAACGCAGGGTCATCCTTGAGAAACGTTTAATAACTCCGAATTTAGTTGTCATACGACAATCATTTTACAAATGAAAGTTGAAGCAGTAAATTTTAGGAAAAGTCAAGAAATTTGATTATTGTGGCTTGACTGCTTTATAACAAAATTTCAAAATAAATGAAGGGGGGGAGCTAATCGATCCCCCCCTGGGCCGAATAGGGTTAAAAACAATTGGAAATGTAATGCTGAAATTCGAACACAATATGATTTCAGATGGAGGTTTTACGCTTACCGAGTTTGAGGGTGTCCGGTCACGTGACCGCAATTTTGGTGTCCGAAAATTGACAAAAAGTGGAAAAATTTGAATCAGTATATCTCGGTGTACTGATATTGATGAAAAAAGGTTTGTGCTTTTTCAATACACTATCATCCACCTTTCTTCTAGTTATGTTCATTTACCCAGACTTGAATACTTTTTTTTCTTTGTTTTAGTTTTCTAAAACTGTCTACTTTTAAAACAATGAGTGCACAGATTTAAAACTTTGATTAATCGTAGATATCAAGAAGGACTATAACTAGCAACATGAAGCCGGTATCTGGAAAAATTACGGGAATTACTCGCGAAAAAAACAAGTGTTAGCAATTTTTTTATGAAAAAAGTACTAAAGTTTGCAAGTTGACTTTAATACGTAACGGAAGCCCCAAAATGAAGATGCACCTGAAATCGATCGATGCGTTTAAAGATGCGTCGTCGCAGCGTCGTCAGTTCATCGTTACGTAATTTTGGTTCAAATAAGCTGCAAATGTATTGTGTTAATATTGATATTAATGACAGCAAGAAAACGAAAATTGCAACTACTTACAGAACCAAGGCGTAACACGTCTAATGTACAGTAGTTTAGCCCAGAAAATAAGCTATTGATGTTCACATTGTACTAATAACTATGCCATAAGACTTACTAAATAATTTTTGCGATTGACACGGGTAGAGTAAACTCTGAAAATATAATGTATAAGTTACAAAAACACTTCCTGTGATTTCTGTACTTGACAAAGGTTTTTGACTTTTGAAGTGAGTAACGTTGTTCTGACAGTTCTCTTTTTCTCAGTGTATTTTGCAAAGTTAGTTGATGGCGCAGAGCTTGAGAAATTATTGCTTTGACCAAGATGTTTATTTGTTCGAAAACATGTCAAAAATGTTTCGACGATTTTTTCTGCCTATTCTTTTTGATAAGCAATTTTCTGACGATTTTTCTTGACAAGCCTCAGACAAAAAAATTTCGAAGAAATGAATATCCTGCATGATTGAAGCAACCGTCTATTTTGTTCTGCTCATTGTAACGTGTAATCTTCATCTTGTAACAACGAGTCAGGCGACGAGTAACAACTCTTCATCATAGACAAAAGTGTCGCAGAGCCGGATTTACACTGCGCGTGACCCCCGGCACTTTTGAGATTTTCGCTGCACTTTCCTGCGATAAAAAGGTCTCTCATCCACGTAGGGGACCCCTGGCTCTGTGCCATTTGGCCATATTGTAAATCCGGCCGTCAGTGTGGAGGTTGTAGGGGCATAATTATAGGGAGGCCCAGGGGCCCATATGACTTTTTCTACTTTTCCTCCAGTTTTTGTCTTCGATATAGGCAGTTTACCTTCGTCATTCTTAATCTTCCAAAATTTCTACCGACATCATTGTATGTGAGTTAAAAGAGTCATCGTCATAATGGGGAAATCAGTTTCAGTTTACTTTTTTTTTTTTTTTGGCAAGCAAAAATATAAAACAATGATTACAAAAAAATGCTCATTTCCGAATCAGTACAAAAATGAGCAGAATATCGGCTATACATCATATCCGAACATGTTCAAAAATTTAGTTTATGGGTACTGTACCCGAATAATTCGCCAACACATTATTCAAAATAGATACACTCATCGCCTTCGTAGCTAATAAAACAAAGCGTTGAATCTTACCGCCACGTAGCAATCTCTGATGAGGCTTTAACACTGCTATCATTCTGAAAAGATCTTGGAGTTACAATATAACATGTTTGCAATGAAAAAATAAGACACACTTAAGCCGCCAGCAGCGACAAACATCATCAGGGGTTCATTTCATTTATAAGGGAGCAATTTTTTTGCACCAACAATGGAATTGATTGCTAAATTATACTATGCGAGTAAATCCGACAGTCTGGGGTCGTTTTACATTATTATTTTATACAATAAATTGCAGAGAAAAAATTCAACTTTTATTGCATTTTTTATTGGATTTACGATGTTCATTTTGGTGTGAAAATAAATATGGAACTTTTACTGTACACTGCATCGAGGTCTGGGGGCGTAAATTTTATGCCAATTGTTGACCAGGCCTCTACTGTAAATATCACGTGATTTAATACTAGAAGAAAATTATAGTATCATAATATTACTGCTTGGTATGCTACAAACTCAACTCAATATTTACTGAGTCCAAATCACGAGCACTTATTGCAAAACACATAATGCATCCTTGTTGCTCTAGAACGTGAGTCACAACAGCGGATACGTTATATTACTATATGATGAACAAAGCTTACTCAAAAAGTTATTTACAGCATAATACTGTAAGTAGCGTAAATCGTAATCTTAAAACTTCGAAGAAAACTAACGTATTAAAACAGCTTTAATGCTTTTGATTTGCTAATTTTGTGCATTTGGGGAAACGTCTTTATCAACTTCGATGAACATTCTGGATGATACTTAAATGATCGAAAATTTAGGAAATACGTCGAAATTTTAATGTTTCACTGTTTTAGCTAAGAAATAGTTCGAATCTTTTTTACCAAAAAAAAATACTGACATCATTTTGGAAAAAAAGATAAATTTATAAATATTTTCTGCTTTTATGTCGTATTAGATCTATGGGTTTTTGCCAAGATGATGAAAGGCTTTGAACACGTTCATACTGCACTGCATAATTAAGTTTACTGCATAAAAATTTGATAAAAGTCCACTTACCCAAATATTCCCAAAATAAGAAAATACCGTAAAAGTCGCTTACGAGATGAATATGATTTTTTCATCATTTCTTCTTTAAAACTTTTGATACGGCTAATGGCACAGCGCAAACATTAAGTTACTAAATACTGAAATGACTTATAGCATTTAAGTATTATCGGCTACGGATAACTTATTTCACAGTGCATATTAGCCTACAAATACATAATACAGTAGAACAGGGGTCGGGAAACTTTTTTGCAATATAGACCTGTTTAAGCCAGAACTGATACAGTATTTTACGTATTGGCAAGCTTTTTTGTTCAGTTTTACTAACTAAATCAATGTTAGAGTTAGCTCATCATTACAGCAAAGTTAACCCTTCTGCAACGCTAGACTTACTATTCTGTCACGAACGTTGCTTCAGAAGTGCAGTTTCGTACAAAAAACTCAGATTGCGGTAACGATTCATATCACGTGTAGGCAGTAGCGTGCGCAGGACTTTCGAAAGGGGGGGCAGGAAATTCAGAAAATTTAAAGATAGTGAAGACCAGAATGAAAATTTTCTAGCCCACAACCAAGTCCGTTTTCCTGCCCAAACTTAGGTGAAGACCAAAAATGTGCTCAACCTTCTGCCCAAGTTACAAAGGAGGGGGGCCATGCCACAATTTTGCATACTATTCTACGCTAATTATACTATCCTGGCGACCGAAAGGGGGGCATGGCTCAATGGCCGCCCCCCTAAATACGCTCCGGCGTATGGGCTACTAATATAAGTTTCAGAACGACTACCTAAAATTGTATTGCATTGCATTTGGGTGCAATAAACACAAATGAAATGAAAAACATAAGACCAGGTAATAATAAATTATTGCACCCTGGACTCTTGTGAAGCCGAATGATGGCTTTCGGCTAGATGCAAAAACATTGCAGTGATTCAAGAGCCCTGAAGGAAAAAAGAAAAACTAACCTACATTAAAACAGTAAAACGAAAGAAAACGAACCAAGAACTCATAAAGTTGTCAATAATCAGTTAGTACGCTAAATTACTACGTTATGGTTCAAGTTTGTTCTAAATTTTTTTAATGTGATTTTGAATTTTCGGAAGTTTTTGTGATCATTCCAAATTTTAACTCTGAAAAAAAAATGGTTTGTTGGCAAACAGATTTTTTGTATTGGGGCAGATGTAAGGTCTAAAATAAAGAAATAATAATAATAAGTTGGTGGATTGCCTAGTTTCACGAGATCTAATTTTGCAAGTGTAAAGATCAAGCGACAAGAAAAGTGCTCCACAAATTTTCTGGTTATTGTTACATAGTATCGCGTAAACTAAGAAGTTTTGAAAATTTCGCAAAAATTTATGCAAGATTGGTGGAGTTATTAAGCTTTGAAAAGCGCAATACGCAAAACTTGTCCAGCCGTCAAATGACGTCATCCTCGAACTAACTGTCAAAACTGCATTCTGTGTAAACAGCGGGAGTGTGTTTCCGCGCTTTAGAAATTACCTATTCACTATCCAGGTAATAAGCTTAGTAGCAGTTGTTATTCGAGAAAACGAATTCCTCGCCAAATTTATTAATCAGAACTGTTGGTTGTGTGAGTCCATACAGTACATTTATGGTAGCAGTTGTCTATGAATTATTAAGCTTAGTTAGTAGCAGTGATATGCAAGAAATCGTATTTCTTGCTCAGTTTTATTAATCAAAACTGTTTGTTGTGCGAGTTCATACAGTAAATTTAAGGTAGCGGTTACTGCATCTGCTATTTCTGCCGAGTAGGTTCGTGGATTATCTGAACTGGTTGCGGCTACTGATTTGGGACCAACTTGAGTATTTGGTCAGCTCTGTCAGTTGCTAATACTGGTCACTAGGTCAGTGGTTAGCTTTTGCCCTAGGATACTACAGTAAATGCTTTGAAAACCATGATGAACTCTAAACAAATAGGACTAAGGCAAAGAAATACAATTTTCAATAACCTTGTCTGTGCTGTAACAGTTTTGTACTGTTGCTCGTTTTTAAATGAACTGCAATAGTAATAATAATAATAATTGCAATTTATATCCCCCTTGAGATAACACAAACAAGTGTCAACGCATCTGACTAAGGGGCCATAGTAACATTCAAATAGCTTTCCAGAAATAAAATTAATACACCACAGACGTACTAATTCTACAGCAATAAGCAGCAAAATACTGGCATGAAAACAGTAGCGTAGCCAGCGGGGAGGGGGGGCTGTAGCCCCTCTAATTGGCCTGTCGACCAAAATGCAGAATAAGGAAAATACCACGTTTTTAGCACTTCTGAGACTGTTTTTTGGACTGAAATAGACTAAAGAGTGATTTACAGCCAGGGGTGCCGATCTTTGTTGAGCATTGGGGGGGGGGAATTTGCAATTTTACACCAATTTTGCCTTGTTTTCAACATTGGAGGGATGAACCTCAACCACAATTTTTTTCAGATGACCAAATTATCTGAAAAACAAAAAAAAGGTCTTCACAAACATTGGAAGACTTTTTTTTCCCGAATTCAAGTGAGGACGAAAAAAAAAGGTCTTCACCAAAATTGGAAGACTTTTTCTCCTCGAATTCAAGTGAAGACCAGCGCTCAGATGCAGGCCAAAGTCAAATTATTGGGGGAATACGGTTGTAGACCATACTCAAATTATTGGGGAGGATACAGTCAAACTATTGGGGGGGTATATCCCCCCATCCCCCCGGGTTTCGCCACCCCTGTTTACAGCATCTTTTAAAGCATAAATTTAGGGGGAGGAGGCTAATTTGTCAAAAATAAAACTCACAAATCAATAAAAGCTTTGAAAAATGGCCAAAAATAAGCAATCAGATTTCATCGCTATTGTAAAAATGCTAAACATAGGTTTCATCAAGAAATATATTCCAAAATTAGAAATAGGGGGGGGGGGCTATTCAGTATTACTTAATTACCAATCACTTGCCTCAAAAATTTTTTCATTAGTCCCTTCCCTATTATTTTTCTATATAAAATATAAACGAAATAGGGTACTTCGTGTGAGTTTTCTTGAACTTTAAGATTTTATGATTTACCTGCATGTAAACAAAAGAGCTAAAATTTTACCATTAAAGCACCTCCCACATAGCCCATTTACGTAAACAGTTTAATCAGGTTTGAACTGCCAATTTCTATGCCACGTTTTAAAAGCATTATTTTATATCAAAATATCCCTAAAATTAAGTTAATTTTGCAAAAAAATGCAAATTTTTCAAGCGCTGGGAGGTCTGCCCCCAGACCCCCAAAACAGCCCCCCATTGCGAATTTCTGGCTACGCGCCTGCATTACACACAGTGGTAATATCTTAAAAGGTTAAATTCAAATTATATGCTTTTAGACATTGCTTGAAAAGATACAAAGTTTCAATTTCACGCAAAGATAGTGGCAACGTATTCCATACCTTGGGTGATGCACACAAAAACATAGACTGGGATCTAGCAAAGTTTAAGCTAGTTACCGTTTGAAGCAGCCAATTATCATCATTAACAAGCAAGGTATATCTTGCCGAAACAGAATGAGAGTTGAATAATTTTTTCAAATATGTACGTACATAGCCATGCAGGCACACTTGTGTGTTCGAATTTTTTTTTTAATCATGTCCACCGAAGAATCTCTATCAAAAGAAAAATAACACTGCACATCATCAGCATATGAACGCACACAAAGACATTTCCTTACATCTATCACAGTTAACAGCTAAAAAGCGAATAGCTGACTATTGAGGAATACAAAAGCCCACCATGTTGATGATGGTAAACCTACAAGAAAGCTATAGTTCGCATATGACGTCATTCACTTTAAAGATCCAAATCGCTGTTTTAAGCTTTTTCTTCTTCAAAACGACTTTTTAACAACTACAAAACTCGAAATATTGTTGCAGAAGAACTTTTTTGAAGTAGCAATTAAAATAATAATAATAATAATAATAATAACAGAAATTTGTATAGCGCCCTTTCCTGAAGTGAATCAGATCAAAGGCGCTTTACAGAAAATCGAAAAGCAATTTACACACACAGCACGGTAAAACTATCAATATAATCAGAGTGATTTTTTTTTTTTTTTTTTGCATACTATCTCCCTAAGCAAATCGAATAGCTATTAACCCTCACCCTGGAAACCGAAAAAGAAACAAAAAAGATAACAGGAAACACAACAAGAAAACAAGCAAGGGAGTATTGATCAAAATACATTGACTTTAGGCAGACCTTAAGGCACAAAATAAAAAACGCAGGAAAAACTAAATCACTATGTTGCAGGTCAACTGGCCAAGTCAATATTGAAGTATAGTAGTGCTATTAACATTAAACAGGTAGTTGAGTCAGTTTTTGGAGATATAGCACATTAAGTACACAGTCTAAGAGGATAATGGAACACCATAAAATGAATATCGAAATACTAATACTGAGCAAAGCAAAATATTTAAGTACATCTAAGCTTCAACAAACACTTGGGTAAAAAAATAAGTGTTCAGCAAAGTTTTGAACTGAGTTAAGGATTCAGCATTTTTTATATAGATAGGTAAATCGTTCCATAACCAAGGGCCACTTACACTAAATCTACGATCACCAAATTTTGAAGAGGAGCGAGGTACAGCCAAAAGATTTGTATCTCGAGAACGTAAGGCTCGAGTAGGAACATGTCTAGATATTAAATCAACTAGATATAAAGGTGATTGACCATTCAAAATTTTAAACACTTGCGTCAGAATTTTGAACTTGATTCAATGTTGGACAGGCAACCAATGCAGTTTCATTAAAACAGGAGTTATGTGAGCAGATTTACGGATACACAAAACCAATCTAGCAGCAGTATTTTGCACTCTTTGCAATTGGTTCAATAAACAATCAGGTAAACCGTGATAAAGAGCATTACAATAGTCCAGATGAGAAATAATCAAGTTATTAACCAACATTTTGCAGTTATCTTCATCGAGATACTTTCTGATCTTACCAATATTACGAATATTGAAAAAACATTTTTTAATAATACTTTTGATCTGGCCTTCCATGGATAGATTGCTGTCTAGCAGAACACCAAGATTTTTAACACAAATGGACGAAGTCAGAGGAATATCAACAGTATTGAACGCATTTGCAATAGAACTAGATTGTTTGCAGGTACGACCAAACAGAATACATTGAGTTTTTTTATTATTTAGCTTTAATTTGTTACAGCATAGCCATTGCTCTACTGCTTTCAAACATTTTGTGAGTACGTTAGCATCTAAGGTCTTGTCAGCATCAAAGGTAACATAAAACTGCACATCATCGGCATAGAAGTGGTAACTGAAACCCAAATTAGAGATTATACTGGTAAGTGGTTTAATGTAAAGAGTAAACAGTATAGGAGCAAGGACTGAGCCCTGAGGTACACCAGAAAACAGTTGAAACGAGCGAGATACATTATTGTTTACATCTACACAATGACTTCTGTTATTCAGATAAGAACGAAACCAAGATAGCACTGAATTGTTAATACCAAAATGATGAGATAATCGATAAAGTAAGATGTTGTGATCAATGGTGTCAAAAGCAGCTGACATGTCAATCATTATCAAAGCAATAAAACACTTATTATCCAGAGCAAATAGTATATCATCAGTAATTCTGATGAGAGCAGTTTCTGTCGAAAAACCAGTTCTATAAGCAGATTGAAATTTGTCATGAATGTTATTGATTGCTAGATGCTCATTTAACTGCCCAGCTACTACTTTTTCTAATACTTTCGACAAAAATGATAAATGAGATATTGGTCTATAATTAGCAAGAGTGTCCGGATCTAAATTGTGGCTTTTCAATAAGGGAGAAATGATAGCTTTTTTAAATTCCAAGGGGACTTGTGAAGATTTCAAGGAGTTGTTAATGATGACAGTGATTGCATTAACGACAACAGAAGAGCATTTTTTCAGAAGAACAGCAGGAAGAGGATCTAATTTGCAATTTGTTGAGTTTAATGAGTGCAGAATGTTGTTTACATCAACAGTGGTAACAGGATTAAACTGGTCAAAAGTAGTCCCATCAAAGACCACATCATTCTCTTCAGGAGCACAGACAGCAGATTGATTAGTACTTAAATCTTGATGCAACATAAGAATTTTGTTTTGAAAAAAAGTAGCAAATGCGTTTGGAAGCTCATGTGCAGGACAGATCTGAGGCAGTTTATTTGATGAATAAGATTTTAGGAATTTGCCAACTATTTGATACAGTTTCTTGTTGTCTTTTTTACACGTTTTGATGCTAGAAAGAATAAAAGATTTTTTAGAATTGTACAGCAGTTTATTAAATTTAGCACATTGCTCTTTGAGAGCCAGTTTGTGAGATAATAATTTTGATTTCTTCCACAGTCTTTCTGATTTTCGACATAATTTCTTAGCATTTTTCAGATCAACATTATACCAAGGAAAAGTAGTGCGCATCTGAATACGTTTCTCTACAATAGGAGCTGGTGTGTCCAGAGCCTCAGTCATAATATTGTTATAAAGATTTACTTGTGTATCTACATCTTGAATCAGTTGAACAGATGATAGCTTCTGAGATAAAGTAGTGTTTAGTACATCAACATCAATGGCTTTCAAATTTCTGTATTTAATAGTTTTGCATTTGGTTGATTTAACAGAAAGAGCAAGCTTGCAAGTTACAGCAAAATGGTCTAAGGTTTTTCCAGATATGGAGTCAGCTATAAAAGTCTCATGTACAACAGGTTTTCCAGAAAGTAAAGAAGAAGTTTCCAAAGTTGCTACAAAGTCTAATATATGACCACATACATGAGTAGCAGTGTCTACATGCTGAAGAAAATTGTGAGAATCCAGTATCGAAATAAAGTGCTAAGTGTCTGCTGAATTTGAGTTTTCTAAGTGAAAATTTATGTCCCCAGTTAATAAAATATCCTGTTTTAAAAGCATTAAATGATTAAGATAATTTTCCCAGTCCTTGAAAAACGAAGAGTTTGAGAAGCCATTTGATTTTGAAGGTGGTGGTCTGTAGATGATTCCAATAAATAGCAAAAAATAGCAAATTTTTCTTGGCACTTGATCTTTAAGAAAAACATTTTTAAAGCAAGGAGGCAACTGATTATTGACACGTTTGTACGCGAAACACGCTACATAAAATTTAAACACGCCACGAGAAGTCTGTACGTAATATACTCCTTACTCATCGCACGTACGCAAAATGCTTATCGCACTTCAGAACTGCATTGAAAACAAAAGCTTTGACTATCTCTTCATTGTCGGAGATTTTAATGTAACCCTGTCTCGGCTTGACAGCTCTTCTTCTCTTGTCAAGAGTGTTGATTACTTCTCTCTCAAAACCTTGCCACAACAAGACAACCTTAAAGATAGTTTTCGGATTTTCAATCAAAAACCTTTTCATACCTCAGAAGCAATGCAGGCTCACGACTTGATCGAAGTTACATTCCTGCAACTTTACAAAATAAACTAATTTCTTCAAAGTACGTTACCTTGACCTTTTCTGATCATAGTTTCGGTCCTCTAATTCAAATCAAAAACGATTTAACTCAGAAGTTGCGACCGGAGTTTTTGTGGAAACTAAACGATTCTCTTCTGGCTGCCGACTTGTATAAAACACGTTTTGATTTCTTTCTTCAAAAATAGTTAAGCAAATGCATACGATTCGAAAATCCTTTGAAGTGGTGGGATAATTTCAAGCTTAGCCTAATTTCTTTCACACTGTTGGGATAACTTCTTTCACACTATTGGCACTCTTGATTTCAAAATGCCAAAAAGCTCTCAGTTCTAAAACGTCTAAACACAGCCGACCCCAAAAATGTAAGTTCACTCATTGAAAAACTCAGACGACTGGAGGAAAATAAAGAACGAGGCGCATTTGTGCGTTCACGTTCTGTTATCCAAGTCGAAGATAAATTACCAGGAAAATTTTTCTTTAAAACTTGACGTCATCAACAGCAAAAATCTATAATAAGCGCACTTCGAAAAGATGACTCAACTACAATGCTAGATCCTGCCGAAATAAAACAAGAAGTCGCCGAACACTTTAAGTAACGTTTTTAAGATTTTAAAAAAGATTTTAAGCGAGCCCAATTAGACCAAAGCTAAGCCCATTTGTGCCCACGCTATTCCCACTCTTAGCCCAGTCGTGGGCCATTTTGATGGGGCCCAAATGAGCTTAGCTTGGGCCTAATTGGGCTCCTTCAAAATCTTTTTTAGGCTGTTATAAAACCTAAAAACAATTATCTAATCATTGTCGCAACAAAATAAACGAAAAAAATTGAAACTTTTTGACTTAGGGGCGCCCATGCTCTTCCCACTCTTAGCCCACTTGTGGGAGGTTTTGATGGGGCTCCAATGGGCTTAGTAGGGGTCTAAATGGGCTTCTTTAAAATCTTTTTTAGCGTTTAGTATGAAAATCTTTGGTTGTTGAAAGCCTAAAAATAACCATTTAGTTTTAGTAGTAACAAAATAAAACGAAGAAAGTTGAAACGTTTTGGATTTGGTGTGGCCGCGTTATTCACGCTCTCGCCCAGTCCAAACTTTATATTTTCTGTCACCCTGGTAAATGTATGGTGTAAAATTTGATTCTTAAAACGCGTATTAATTTTCGTGAATTGAATTTCAATTGTTATAGAATATAAAAAATGTCAATAAGAGATTAAATGTTGGAACTAAAAAATTGTTTTAAATATTTTAAATTTAACCTCTTATTTAACATTTTTATTGAAAAATAATGTCAAATATATTCGAAAATTTATACATATAAATTTGTTGAGTATAGAAAAACTATTTAGCGACGTTAAAAGGTTTTAGACGGCAATTATATACGTTGGAAGTTTCTTTGTATTTTCGTAAAATTTTATTTTTTTTATTGAAACACTGCTCGAGAAAAAAGCGTTGCGAGACAGGTTCTGCGCATGCGCAAAAGCGTGATTTTAGAAGGTTTCACGTGGCGGGTTGTTTGCGTTAGTGCTCAGAACTTTTTCATTGCAGTAAAGTATCATGAAAAATGAAGTCATCGCGGTTAATATTGTTTTTGATTAAACCAAATTAATGAGGACCAAAATAAGTATTCTAGATTTAGATCGGAAGTAGCAGGGTTTAGGAAATTAGTTTCATGTTTTCTAACGGAAAGGAGCGGCAAAAGTTTCAAAAACTCAAACTGGCAACAAATATCAGACTAATGATACAGAACCAGTATATCATCTAAGTTCAGACAACTTTTTGATGTATCCGAGGACATCGAGAGGGAATGGCTGCTGTTCAGATCAGCAATCATTTCATCAGCTGCTGAAAGTTGTGGGCAAAAACGGCTCAGAGTGGCGGGCGATAGTGGGAAAAGAACACCTTGGTAGAACCAAAAGGTTAAAGAAGCTATTCGAGCGAAGAAAGATGCGTTCAAGGCCTGGATACAGGACAGATCGTCATCTGATTTGCAGTTCCGGTACACTGAGGCGCGCGGCAAAGCGGCAACTTCGGCAGTAAAGAAATCCAAGGAGAAGTCATGGGAAGAGTTTGGTCGTCGGTTGGATTCCAATTATTTTTCGGCAAACAAAGTATTTTGGCAGACCATCCGCCGTTTACGTGGCAAAAGATCGAGTATCACGTACTCCATTAAGGATTCTGACGGTAATATTCTAACGGATGAGAAAGAAATCCTTTCACGATGGAGAGAATACTTTGAAGATCTTTTGAATCCTGTGAAGGCATCGACTCGTGACACACACGAAGTGATGTATCTAGGGGAGGACAAAGTTTTCACTGCAGCAGAAGTGGCAACTGCAATTAAAGGGATAAAATCTGGAAAAGCTGCTGGTGAAGATGAAATCAGACTCGAGATGTTGAAAGCGCTGACTGGAGAAGGAATTCTCTGGTTAACGCGAGTGTGTCAAGTAGCGTGGAAGTTTGGCAAAACTTCCAGAGATTGGCAAACAGGTGTGATTATTCCGATATTCAAGAAAGGAGATCGCAAGCAATGTACAAACTACAGAGGGATATCACTCCTTAGTTTGCCAGAAAAAAGTATATGCCAAATGCCTTGAAAGAAAATGCCGAAAAATGTGGAATCAAAACTAGAAGATGGTCAGTGCGGTTTTCGTCCGGGTCGCAGCACCACGGACCAAATCTTCATTCTGAAGCAAATCTTCGAAAAATCTTGGGAGTATGGCAAAGATCTCTTTGCATGCTTTGTCGATCTTGAAAAAGCATATGACCGAGTTCCTCGGGATAAACTTTGGAAGGTTTTGCAGAAATATGGCGTGAATGGTCATTTGTTACGCGCTAGTAAGTCATTTTACAGCAGACTGGAGGTTTGTGTTCGGGTAAATGGCAAGCAATCAAAGCTGTTCCATGTAGGCGTTGGACTCATGCAAGGGTGCGTTTTGTCACCTCTCCTTTTCATTGTTTACATGAATTGGATCGACAAATACAGCCAAGCTGATGAGTGTGCCACGATTGGAAATTGCAAAATTAGTCGTCTGCTATTCGCTGATGATTTGGTTCTGCTTTCTTCCACAGAATCTGGCCTCCAGCGCGCATTAAATAGCTTTGCAGATGCATGCAACACCGCCGGAATGAAAATAAGCACGGCCAAAACTGAGGTACTTCATCTTTCAAGAAACCCTGATCAGTGCGTATTACAAGTGAATGGAGCGACACTGAAGCAGGTAGAGAAGTTCAAGTATCTTGGGGTTGCATTTATAAGTGACGGAAAGCAAGACAAAGAACTGGATACCCGAATAGGCAAGGCTAGTGCAGTAATGCGAGCTTTGCACTACTCGGTTGTCATAAAACGAGAATTGTCGAAAAAGGCAAAATTCTCAGTTTTCAAAGCAGTTTTTGTTCCCATTCTCACTTATGGTCATGAATCTTGGGTGATGATCAAAAGAGTGCGATCACAAGTGCAAGCGTTTGAAATGAGATTTTTACGAAGAATCGAAGAAGTTACACTGTTTAACAAGGTGCGTAGCTCTGAGATTCGAAAATCTCTTACAGTAACATCGAGCCGTTACTTCTCCGAATTGAAAGATCTTAGCTTAGATGGTTTGGCCATGTAAGCAGAATGCCTCAGGAAAGACTCCCCAAACAAGCTTTACATGCCAAAGCAAATGGGAAAAGACCAGTTGGACGACCTAGAACTAGATGGACCGACTACATTGAGGATCTTGGATGGAATCGCTTGGGACTTCGCCCAAGCGAAATGATGGAGGTGATGGAAGACCGTGAGGTGTGGCGGCTCAATCTTGAGCTACTGCCCCCGCAACCCTCACGGAAAAGCGGGCAATGAAGAAAGAAGAAGAATTTTGCAATTTCGTTTTAGCAAATTGAAGTTTTTATTGCGTTCTGCAGTTCATTTTTTTGACAGTTAGGCTGTTTTACAATCTTACTGGACGCAAAGGCAAAGAATCATTGTAGAAGTTGTCGATATTGTCTGTGCTGCATGGTAAGTTTTTTTTATGGCAGTGGCTAATGTTACGTTACGTAACACTTCACTCTTAGGATACTATTTCGTAATTTGTAACATTTCAACGGTAAGATATTTTTACGTGAATTTCGCCACTTAGCTCTCGCGATGTTTATTAAAGCGAGAAGACTGTAACTGCAAGTCCAATTTGGTTTGTTGGCAGGTTTAGAATGATTGGTCATTTATCTTCAAACTTTGCATCCCTTTAAATTGATGATTTTAATGAAACAAACCATAGGTTTCGAATGATTTTGATAGCGGCCTAAAAAAAAAAGTTTGAAACTTTTTGCGAGTTAAATAAGGCATTATGACGCGAGTAATTCGAATCCTCGGTGGTGTAGTGGTAGGGGCGTGCGTTTGCCGATCATAGTGTTCGGGTTCGATTCGTGCTGAACGCAATGACCCGATAATGGGCAGAGGCAGATTAGCGATGTGTGCTTTGTTTAAATTTCTTTTAGAACCTTGTATTAGATTTAGGGTTCGGGCAGCGATGCCACCCTCAGAGAAAGCAAATCCAAGTTGTCAAAGAAAGATTTTGATAGTCTTTAGAAGTTTTTTCAGAACGGACGTGTTTTAGTATGTACCCATACTGCATTTAATTTATTACCGCATGAATTTGCATCTAATGTTTTATTAAAAACTAGATTTAAGTTGATTTTAATTGAATTTCAATTAAACTTTTAATTAAATCAACTAGATTTGAGTTGATTTTTGATAGCGTCCTAAAAAAAGTATCGGTTTGTTACGACGGGTCCTAAAGTATTAATTTAATAATTACCCTTGTGCTTCTACCTTCTACGATGCAATATCATCACGCTCTTGCAGTCTTGTTGCTTCCATAAACATCGCAAGAGCTAAGTGGCGAAATTAACGTAAAAATATCTCACCGCTAAAATGTTACAAATTAGGAAATATTATTCTACGAGTGAAGTGTTACGTAACGTAACAGCAACCACTCCCTTTTTTTATTTGCTTTTGTACTAGCAGAATGTTAATATTCAATTTTTTTTATCACTAGTTCAATTGATTTTAAAACTGCTAAGGTTGGAACGAAAACAATTTAATTTTATCTAGAACCTATTTCGATTTCATCTAGAACTGGTAATTCTGTGCGGTATCTTTATTGCGAAAGGCGACCATTGACTTTTGTATTTTAGGCTCGTTTAAGCAAAGCACAGTGTTGCTTAAACATCAAAATATTAAATAGTGATTTGACTTGAATTTGTGGGTAATGTGCGGTCTTTGTCAAAATAATTATGTTTTTGAACTACCGGTACTGTTTCTAACACAAAACAAATTTTGTAGTCACTATTGACGGTACAGCTGAGATTTCGTTGAACGTCTGACTGTTAGTGTTTGGTTTGTAGCCAAGTTGGTCATCGCGAGCTGTATTTTTCAAATCAAAATGTAGCCCCAACAGTCCGAGAGATGACACATGACAGTATTTTTGTTGTTGCAGTGCATATTTAATGTATATATTTTTTGCTAGCCCGGCGCCACTGGGGGGCCTTCCAGGGCCGAGCCTCCCCCAAATGACTGCTTGTGCCTCCCCAAACGAAATTTGTGCCCCCCAAGCGAGGACTGTGCCCCGAAGAAATTAATAGGCTCGGGGCTACTGGAGTGCAAATCAAGGCCCAAATTGGTGTTTTTTGTGGCTCACACTGGATTTCATGACGTTTTTGGGATGAAGACCTTTTTTTTTTGGAGATCACATGTTTTCGGCCGGAAAATCCCTTGCAGTTTTAGTGAAGACCTTTTTTTTTATTTTTTATTGGTGATCACCTGTT
Organism: Trididemnum nubilum; assembly: GCA_963965965.1. NCBI lineage: Eukaryota > Metazoa > Chordata > Ascidiacea > Aplousobranchia > Didemnidae > Trididemnum > Trididemnum nubilum. The sequence goes on from OZ014475.1 coordinate 43,530,456, forward strand.
TTCGGCCGAAAAAAGCGCTTGAATTTCCGATTTTGGCCGGAAAATCCCTTTGAATCTTTGCTCCTCACCTTGTTCATTTGATCCAGACTGGGATAAATATCTCGTGCCTCCCCTCTCGAATTCACACAAAATGAACTTCTCGTGCCCCCCCAAAATTTATTTCTGCCCCCCCAGTCACGCAATCCTGGCGCCGGGCCTGAGAAGCTAACTGTTTGATGATACCAGAGGTGGGCAAAGCGCAATTAGAAGCGCAACTTCCGCAACCTCCGCAATTGCGTAAGTTGCGTTGCGCTTTAATTTTTTATTTTGAAACATTGCGGAAGTTGCGTTGCGGAATAAAGCGTTTAAAATTTGTTGCGCTTTAATTGCGTTGCGCTTTCAAAATTTTTTTCGGTTAAAAGCGCAATTCTAAGCATTAAACTTAATTTTGCTCTATTTCCATCGTAATATTGATAAATTTCGGGCTTGTTTAGCAAGTTATTTACTCTTTTTCAGTCTAAAATTGCAAAAAACGCAGTATTTGCATTGTGTTGTGAAATTTCGATTGCGGAAGTTAGGTTGCGCTTTAACTTGGTACAAAAATGCCGTTCCGCAATTGCGGAATTGCGTTGCGCTTCAACTGAATCAAAAAGTTCATTGCGGAAGTTGCGCTGCGCTTCAGAAAGCAAAAAAATTAAATTGCGCATTTTGCGCTGCGCTTTTGCTGGTTGAAAAGATCGTTGCGCTTTGTTGCGTTGCGCTTTTGATATAATGTTATTTGTGCCCACCTCTGGATGATACACACACCTCTCCTTGCCATAACTACTTCTTGCTTGGAGGAAACGTAGCCTAATGCTTAAGCCTGAGAATTTCTTCAATTCTAGTCCAATAATTTGCTTCTTGTTTAAAAGCTGCCAAGCAAAGATAATCATCGTAAATCGTCTTATCCAAAGATTCAGCATCGTGACCAGGGTGCAAATTAAACTCAGATTATGCAATTAAGGTCGTCGTAAAAGCGACGGCGTTACCTTCTTGGCCGCGCTAGCGACTTGTGTAGTTGCTTCTCATTGCCCACAGTTGTTTTTTCAGATGCTGTAACCAGGGTGTCGAACCGTTTCAAATAACGGTTCGGGTTCAGGTTTAGCTCCTTCTTAAAATATTTTAGCGGTTCAGGTTTGGTTCGGGTTCACTTGAGCACCATTTTCGAGGTTCAGGTTTGGTTCAGGTTCATTCAAGTAAAATATTACTGGTTCAGGTTTGGTTTGGGTTCATTGACTTAAAATTTAACTGTTGTTACTCATTTTGTCCAGAAAAAAAATAGGAGAATTGCTGATCCTGTTGATGATCACCACTGCTCTTATTGTGCGTGTAGGCTACCAGCGCCAGCGGCATCCGGATATTGAAAAGTATATTCTTACTTTTGTTAGGGGTTCAGGTTCGGTTTGGGTTCAGTTGAGCATAATTTTGAGGGTTCAGGTTTGGTTCAGGTTCACTAAAGTAAAATTTTGCTGGTTCAGGTTCGGTTCGTGTTCCCAAAATGAAACGGTTCATTCGGGTTTACGGTTCAGGTTCGGTTCGACACCCTGGCTGTAACAAAGAATCTAGCAACCAGTAAATGTAGCAACGTCGATCTGGAAATCAAAATGGCCAAATGGTTGATCATTGCGCGAGATCAAGGCGGAAATCGGTCCAAAAGAAGGAGATTTGAATGCGTTTCCACCCCAGCTCTTAGTTTAAATGATCTGTAATGCGTTGCTTTTCCGTGTACTGTTGTTGTGTGTGAATTCGGTAATCACTGTAAGTTGGTAAAAATAAAACCCTGAAGTGTTGATGATTGTAGTGTTTTTGTATTATTGTGATTTTTGTTGCACCAGTTTTACACCACTTGGAATGTCAAGTACTAAAGCATGGGATGCGGATGGGTTTTACCACAGAATTAATGGACAGCCCAGATAAATCCCAGTAGTAAGAGCATGGGATGTGGGTGGGTTTACTCACTAAATTAACGGGCAACCCAGGTAAATCCCAGTGGTAAGAGCATGGAATGTACGTGGGTTTGTCCAATGAATTAATGGGCTGCCCAGTTAAATCCCAGTGGTAAAAGCATGGTATGCGGGTGGGTTTGCCCATTAAGTTAATGGGCTGCCCAGTTGAATTCCAGTGGTAAAAGCATGAGATGTGGGTGGGTTTGCCCACTAAATTAATGGGCTGCCCAGTTGGAACCCAGTTTTATCCCGCAGACAAAATCAAGTGGGGCCCATGTGGGTAGCCCACATGCAATTGTTCATTGGGTAATGTACTTCTTTCAATAAATTTGGCTGCAGTTTCAGCTGAGCAGCAAAAATATGCCAAAATAGGACATTTTTGCTCTAGCGTAGGACCTTTCTGCACTATATAAGAAAATCGGGTAAAAAAAATTAAAATTAGAGCTTATTTAACAACATAATGGGATTCCTGATCAAAAATCATTAAAAAAGACTGATGACATCACATATATTTATATGAAAAATTGGCCAAAATAATCAACTATCAAATTTTGGGGCAAGCGCTATTAAAAGGGGGCTGGTGCCACCCCTAAATGTCATCCAATTGGGTTGAAATTTTTTTGGGAAAGTTTTTTTAGTGGTGTAATCCCAAAATCCCTGGCAAGGCCCAAACTTTCATAACTTTTGTTTTTTTGGGACACCCTACTCTGCACTGCTACCAGTGGCTACAAGTGCATTATTGTGTTTGTATAACGAGCATCTAGCCAATAAAACACTCGCAAACAACATCAATCAAGCGTAACGATGCATAGCTTTCATAAGCAAAAAAGCTGCTGCCAAGTAATTGCTATCTCTCAGGCTGGCATTGCTGCCCAAACCCGAACTCTAATGCAAGGTTTGTAAGGGAAAAAAAAAAAACACATCATGCAACTCCACTCCCATTTCCTTACGTACGAGGAGCTAGTCATGCAAAACTTATGCAGGAAGTCGCACTCAAGCATAACGGTACGTCGCTTTCATAAGCTAAAAAGCTGCTGCTACGTAATTGCTATCCCCTCAGGCTGGCATCCCTGCCCCAATCCTAACTGTAATGCAAGGTTTTGAAGCAAAAAAAGGATAGCTTCGTGCGTTTCCTTTTCCCAGTTCCTGCATAGTGCATACTGCATCACACATTCAATACCCAACCACGAATCGAACCCGGGTGCAGAGGGTTGACAGCTGAGCATGATAACCCTTACACTGTGGAGCTTGCAACATTGCAATGACAAAATGTCATATTTAAACCAAATGTATGAGAAAAAGGCAATGGCTCGTGCGTGAGCGTTTGCATGACTAGCTTCTACTTCCTTAGGTAGGTTACTCTGCGATTCTTCTCTAACTCTTAATGGAACCCAAGCGCGATTGTTGGGAGGTGCTTGCGCTTACCACTTGACCATACTAGCTGCAACAATATGGTGTAAAAATGCCGTGTTTAAACCAAATGTATGCGAGAAAAGCAATAGAGGAATATGCGTGATAGATGTTGGTTGTGTACATTTTATCAGCTAGCTTCTACTGTTTGTATAACTTGGAATGGAGTCAAAAATGATTGCGATGAGAAATTTTGAACTAATGCATACATTAATTGAAGTAAAATTATAATTACTTCCACAATAAAACGGTAAAGTCTAGAACACCAAAACAATGTAGCCAGAATAGTCACGCTTGAGTGACTTTCCAATTTTAATTTTGGCTGATTGTTTGAAAGTTTTCGGAAAACGTAACAAAGACATTTTGTAATAAACAATATGCATCAATGAACTAGTTTAGTGAATTCAAGTCGAGCAATTATCAAGAAATCACTCGAGCGTGTCGATTCTGACTGCTTTTTTAGGTGTTCTAGACTTTACCCAATAAAACCTCAGAGCACAAAAAAATGATTAACGAGTTTTCAAAAAAATTTGGTTAACTTGAAAAAAATATTGATTAATTATTATCGATTTACCAGGCAAAAAAGAAGGGAAAAGGCACATTCAATAATGAAACTAAAAAGTAACGAATTTTTGCATTTGATAACTAAAAAGTAACGAATAACGATATTGATCATCGATTTCAAGTTGATAATTCCAACCCTGATTGTAACCATTATATTTTGACTTGCAGTAGTATTTGTGGCGCGGTATAACAAGTTCATATATCAAGATCAACTGAGGATTTACAATTTAACAAATTTTATAAGAACGGAGAGATGAGGGTGACTGGGAAGTGAGCTCGCGCTCTTCGAGTCTCCAGCTATCCGCAAATGTGTCGAAGCAGGTGGCCTGCAGCAGTAATCGAACTCAGGTCGCTATATTGCTAACGCAATAATCAGCGCTCAGTTCCGCTCGGCTAGTTCACAAACTTTTTGCGGTGCAGTGCGGTATGCAGATAAAATTGAGCAATGCGGGCAGTTTGAACCGTTCAGTGGTCGAGTGGATAGAGCGTCTGCTACTGAAGCGGTAGACTCGGATTCGATTCCCGGTCGGGTCAAACCAAAGACTATAAAAATTGGTATTCACAGCTTCCCTGCTTGACGTTCAGCAATCAAAGGGATAGTGTGAAGCCTCCGCCGTGTGTGGTAGACAGGTGGGCAGGTGGCAGCTTGACTCGAAGACCGAAAGGTCACTTCGCTGTCTCCTGGCCAAAGCAACTTGGTGAATAAAATGTAATTACAATTACAATTGAACAGTTTGCGAAAAAAATTTTGTGGACCGCACCATCTCTAGTGCTCAACATGGCTCAACTCTGTATTGTGCGGCGATTTGGCGCAAGATTTCTTAATTCTGCAGGCCGGATTTCTTCGGCGTATTATGCAAAATTCAAACTTTCCAATTTGGAGCTGTACTATTTCATTAATGGAACCGGTTTGTGGTGCGGCAGTAGTAGCTGGCATAGACCTACTGTTGCAGTGTAACTATGTTGGTGCAAAGAAATTAGGCTAGACTTTAAAAGAGACTATTTCATTGGAGGTTTTAAGGTAAGATACTAAAACAATTAACTAAATTGAGGAATTTATACCGGTAGGCCTACTGCGTTTATTTTTTATTTCGCCTAACCCTAAGCTAGCCCAGATTTGGGGTAGATTTGAGTTGGCTTATTACCGGTATATTTTTGAGACAGAAAAACGATGCAGTGGTAGAAAACCAAAACTATTTTTCGAAAAAATTTGACAGAATGTGAAAAGACAAAAATTCCAGTTTGGGAATCCACAAATTTTTGTTGGTTTGGTCAGTCAGACGTTTGATCACTCCGAGGCAATCTCGTTATCGATATGCTGGATATAATGGTTGCAGGGCAGGACAAAGACCTGAAAAATGTGATTGTCCTGCCTAAAACTTGACGTATGGTAAGTTGGTATTGGTAAGCCTAGATTTGAATCAAAATCCTTGACTATTCTCTTAAAAAAAGCACGATACCAATACTGTACCGTAGGCCTACTGGTAGAAATTTCGGTTGCCAGTGATTTTGTCACAAAGTAATTTCGTCACAGTGATTTCGTCACAAATGATTACGGTACGATATAGACGCCGTTTTGTACACAGAAAAGACAGAATTAACTGGTGTCATTAAAGTATGAGTCGTCGCTTTATTTTCGGCAGCTCAGCGGTCCGTGTATGAGCGCGCATGCGTTCTTTCCTTCTCTTCGATCTAAGCTTTTCCCCAGATCTAGCCCTAACCCTATAGCCTAATGAGTGCATGCATGAGAGGAGCAAGAGCATGCACGCTCATACACGAGTCGCAGAGATTCTGAAATAAAGCCGACGGCTTAAATTAAAGCATTGACTACGAACAGCAGTCATTGAAGTATTCTACTATCCCCAGAGCTGTCTTGCCCTAACCCTCACTTTGTGGCGAAATCACTGTGTGATGAGATCACTGATCACCAAAATTTCTGGCCTTAAGCTGTTAAGAAAACTAAAAGTAAAAGGACATGATTTGCTTGAAATTTAAAATTATGACTGGCAATTCTAAACATGAAATAGGCCTAGGCCTACTAAACTGAAAAAATATATTAGCTAGCAGTTAAAAGTAATTAAGGCCGTGGCTGCTGTTACGTTACGTACCATAACACTTCACTCGTAGGGTAATGTTATGTAATTTGTAACATTCCAGGGGTGATATATTTTTACGTGAGTTTTACCACTTGGCTCTTGTGATATTTATCAAAGGGACAAGACTGCTAGAGCATGTTGCATTGTAGAAGGCAGAAGTCGCACTGTCGCAAGGGTAATGAATACTGTACTTTTTTTTTGGACGCATTAGGACTGTAGAACGCATTTAGACACATTAAGACCAGTATATAATAACAAACCAATACTTTTTTTCAGACACTAGCCTATCAAAATCAACTCATATCTACTTTATATGAATAAAAGTTCAATTGGAATTCACTTAAAATCAACTAAAATCTAGTTTTTGATAAAAAATTGGATGAGAATTCATGCAGCAATAAATGAAGTACCAGTACGGGTACATACTAAAATACCTCCTCCCTAAAAAAAGCTTTAATTGAAACGCTATCTAAATCTGAAAATGCTAAAAGATAGTGATGATCAGTGAGCGGCATCAGGGTATTCTTTTAATACCCAAACAAAATTATCTCATCTGTATTTATTCAAAGTACAGATATATATCGGTACATTTTAAATAGTATTTTATATTTTGGTTATTTTTGCTTTCATGACTAGTTGGCCATAAGCATAGTGTATTCTTCGTAGCAATTGGCGAAACCTATAGTGACAGGCAGTCAATTATTTTAGTTTTCGGCATTGTGGTGCTAAACAGTTGATATGCAGGCACTGTAGCTTCACTGCGGTGGAAGGTATCAAAGCGAAGGTGTGAAAACCGGAAATGGCGTAGCAAAGTGAAACCATGTAACGCCCCACCTTTGTATTAACCAATCAAATTTGGTCAAGTGAAGAAACGTGATTGACATCATCCTAGGTTTTCAGATAGCGAGCATGATTACCTTGCCTTCAGCTGCCTGCTCCTATGGTTGCGTGATCGACCGTTACAGACCTGTCAATTAAATTAACTACCCTGAAACATCATAATACTTTCTCCATATCAAACAATCGACAGTATAAGACTTGGAAGGTTTTTTAGCAAAAATAACCTGTGGTAAGGTACTATGACAGTATAAGGAAAACTTAAAATTTGTCAAAGTAAATTACAACAGCAATATAACGCAACAAACATTGTGGATAGTTTATTGGTATGCTTCTTCACGCAAAAAACTTTTGAAGAAAAAAAAGTGATCGTTGCTGCAGGTAGACCCAAACCCGTTGAAAGATCGTTTTCCTCCTTGAAACATATCAAATCATTTTCTCGAAATAAAATGAAACAAGACAGACTTTCAGATTTAGGCCTTATATCCATCAAGTCACAGTTACTGACAGAAGTCATGGAAACCAAATCTTTTCAGGATTCAGTCATAACAGAATTTGCTTCAGCGGAAAAGCGAATGGAATTTACCGTATTTATTCGAGTATAAGTCGCATTTTATTGTACCAAAATATCACCTAAAAAATCAGGTGCGACTTATGCTAGAATAACAAACTTTTAACAAATAACAAATTTTTTTGTCAACACAGCAGGAATGTCCAACGCACGCTGAGCTGTCGCATGTGCGTGTGCGCTTACAAAATCGTCTCACGTTGGTATGTGCATGCATGAGCACACGCACGTATTCAATAAAACCACGTTATCTATGGCATTTCGCTAATACTCCTTCATTTTCGATTGAAAATCTGATGAGGAAAGTGATGAAGTTGAGGAGACCTTGCCACCCTCATGGAATGCTGATGAAGATGTTCCAGAGGAAGACTGGGACCGGCTATTTGAGGATAGTGATGGTAAGGATGACTTTGATGGTTTTTAATTTTTTTAATGTTTTTAAATTTTTTAATGATTTTTAATTTTTTGCAATAAAGAATGTCAAGAAATTTTTGTACTGTTTTTCGTGTCAAATTTTAGGGTGCGACTTTTACTTGAATAAATACGGTACTTTTAAATGACTTTCTTGCATCTGCAGTATATATATAATTCTGAAACTTGGTCGATTTTAGTGCTCTTCCCTTTGTAGTAAACAGCTTTGTTTGAATTGCTAATCAAACGGCCAAAGCTATCAGCTTGTACTATTTCTTTGCTTTTTATAAGCAACTGATCTTTGGATGAGGTAAAGGGGTGTTAAAAGTTTTAGTCAATTGCTTGAATTGAGTGTAGAAGTTATAGTTTATCTTTTTTAATTTTCTACACCTCCGCTTTACTCATTTCACTCAACAGCTGAAGCAAGACAAGAAAAATTAACTTCAGCTACACTACCCTCAATTCAAGCCAGAACTTTTTACTCCCATATATATGTGTTTTTGCTCCCCCCCCCCCCCCCCCCCCCATCAGTCAAACTTTGTCTTTCAATTTTTATTTTTAAATAGTGCAGTACAAACACAGTATAAATATTAAATGCCACCTATACATACGAACATAATCTGTAATTCTATATGTGCAGACCGGATGCGCAATTACTTCATGTATAAAAATAAATGACACAATAAATTTTTAATTGAATACCCAAAACTTTTTGCCGCCAATCGTCACTGCTAAAAGACAGAAAAGTAGGAAAAGGTAGTTAGGGTTAACTCTATCCTAACCCTAACTCGCCTTTTAGCATGATTTCCGCCTTTTAGTATTGTCAAAGGCGGAAATCGTGCTAAAAGGCGGGTTAGGGGTTGTAGCATAGTGCAGATTGGTTAAAAGTTACCGTATTTATTCGAGTATAAGTCGCATTTTTTTGTACCAAAATATTGCCAAATAAGTCAGGTGCGACTTATACACGAATATATGAAGTGCATTGTATGCAATACAAAATTTTTCTGAGATATTTTCATGGTATTGCTTTCTACACTATCGCTTTTCATATGATCACATTACTTATCGCCTATCCACATGAGTCACATTACATTGCATCGCTTGCCACCCTCATGGAATGTTCCAGAGGTAAACTGGGACTGTTTGAGGACAGTGACAGCAGTGATGGCTTCAATGTTTTTTAATCTTTGTAACGTAACTGCAATGAATGAGTAATGTTAAAAAAATTTTTGTCCTGTTTTTCGTGTCAAATATGAGGGTGCGACTTATACACGCATGCGACTTATACTCGAATAAATACTGTTACTCTAACTGACTTTTCCTACTTTTATCGCCTTTTAGCATGATTTCCTACTTTTCTGCCTTTTAGTATAGTCGATCGAAATCATTCAAAATCTGGTTTGTTTCATTAAAATCATCAAACCAAAGTGATGTGAAGTTTGAAGATAAATGCCTAATCATCATAATTCAATGCAAATTCTAAATAAATTTGTCCTAAACCGTCTCCGTACTTAAAAAAAAGTTTCAAACTTTTTTTAGGACAGAGATGTTTTAGAATGAATTTATTAAGAATTTGGGTTGCATTTGGTTTGTTAGCAGGTTTAGGATAATTGGTCATTTATCTTCGAACTTCGCATCACGTTAAATTGATGATTTTAATGAAACAAACCAGATTTTGAATGATTTTGAAAAAAGCTTGAAACTTTTTTTAAGACACTGTACCTTTTTGAGGACGGAGATGTTTTAAAACGAATTTATTTAGGATTTGCATTGAGTTGTGATTATTAGTCATTTATTTCAAACTTTGCATCACTTTAGTTGATGATTTTAAGCAAAAAAAAATCAGATTTCAAATGATTTTGATAGCATTTAAAACTTTGTTTAGGAAAGATGTGTTTTAGTACACACCCGTACTTCTTTTATTACCACATGAATTCACACTAATTTTTTATTAAAAACTAGATTTTAGTTGATTTTAATTGAATTCCAATTAAACTTTTAATTAAATAGACTAGATTTGAGTTGATTTTTGATAGCATCGTAAAAAAAGTATTGGTTTGTTGGGATGGCTGGTCTTGAGGTGTCCTAAAGCGCCCTAAAAAAAAAAGTATTACCCGTAGACATCAGCAAGGAGGGTAGGAGGGGCCATGCCCCCCTGGATTTTCATGCACTCTTTCTTAAACCTCCCAAATTTCAAAAATTCATTCATTTTTTTGTAGTTAATACTGGCTTTATTCTTATTGGCCCCCCCTGATAATTTTTCTGTCGACACCCTTGGTATTACCCTTGCGCTTCTGCCTTCTACAATGCAACACACTCTTGCACTTGCAGTCTTGTCCCTTCAATAAACATCGCAAGCGCCTTGCGAAATTCATGCAAAAATATCTCACTGCTGAAATGCCTCTAATTACGTAATATTATCCTACGAGTGAAGTGTTATGTAACATAACAGCAGCCACTGCCAATGATTAATCACATTCTTGTTATTACTATAACCTATGCTGAAAACAGAAGAAAGTAAAGATGCCAATCTTTTTTGTAGGTGACTAGGCTTACAGTACTTCTCTGTTCTGTCTCTGATGAACATGAACCCTATGGTTCAAGAAGATACAGTAATATCGACAACAGGTCACAGATGAAGAGTTTTGTTTAACTTGGGCAAAGCCAGGTCTCCAGTTCAGAGGAGCAATAAATTCCACTTCCAATTTGTTTCTGATAAATCTTCCAAGAGGAGATTTTGACTTAAAGCCAGCTTCAATTTTAGTCATTAATTTATTTCAGATTTAGGCTACAAATTCTAAATTGCGTCGGAAAATTTTAAGTCTTGGGGGATAGGGAAAGTTTCCCAATTTTGAGTTAACTTGTTAGGGCTACTTTATGATTCAAAATTGGGCATTTTTTGCCATCTATTTTCTGATATTAACATTTAATGGCCTAATCTCAAGACTTTTTTGTGCTGTAATTGTGATCATTACACTAGAGGTTTTTATGATTCAGTGATTCAAATTCCAAAACCAACCTTAGTGCAAAATTTAAACTGCCAAGACAGATCTAGCTGTTTGAGGTGACATTAAAAATGGTCAGATGATGCAGCAAAACACTAGTTTTGATTTTTCTCAAGAAACAGACTGATTAGGCCTACTGTACTTAAAAGTTACTTTTTAGTTTTTGGATATGGTATATACATAGCTCCAATGGACTGCTTTTGTGCTTCAAGCAGGGATGGCAATCGCATCGAAAATCGCATCACATCCCCCGTTTTTTTCGGAAAAATATCGCATCTAATTATCGCATCAAAACAACCAAAAAAATCGCATCTTTTATCGCATTGCAGAATTTGACAAAAAAATCTGCAATTTTTTCAATTATTTTGTCTTTAATTCTATTAGTTTCTTTTGTTTGGTGATAAGTTAACTGTTTCATCATTGTGACGGATTTTGACTGGCACTTGCTTTTTAAGTTATGCTTAAAGTTGCTTTTCAGTTTTTGATATTGACGCGTGTGAGTATGGAGCACCGTGTGTGTATGCAGTGATCCTAGTTATGATGCAATAGCTTTTGCTTAGTTTTTTTGCTAAGACGGCATCTTGGAATTAAAATCTCGCACTGGCTGAGCTTCCAGATTACGTTAGTTGTTTCAGTTGCGAACAGAGGTGGAGTCGAGGACACAAGGCTCAAGACCAAGGACACAAAAAAAAATCCGAGGCCAAGGCCAAGAACAGCTCTTTCGAAGACAGACCTTCTTGAGGCCAAGGACAGGATTGCTTGAGGTCAAGGCTAAGAACCAAACACACAGTCGCAAGTGATCTCCAAATACAAAAAAAAGGTCTTCAGAAAAGTTTTTCAGGCAATCTCCAATTCATAGGCATAGCCAGAATTTTTGATTGGGGGCTCAAATTACAAATCACATGCAATGATGTCATCAAAAATTTTCGAAAGAGGAACTTTTTGTCGGACAAAGATATCGTAGGATGGAAGATCTGAAACTGTTACTTGTTGGCACTTAACCAGGATTTTGTAAAGAGAGAGGGCTTAAACTGATAGTTGAAAAGTGCATATATCTAACTTTGGAGATGTGTGAGAAAGCTAGTGTAACTCAAACGTATCACAGACGGGGGTCTGGAGGCGGGGCCCCCAGCCGCCAGAGACTTTAGCAGCCGCTGGGCAGTTTTTTGTATTTTTTTTGGAAAAAAACAGCTATTTTAATGCCATAGATTCAAATTTCGCTTGTGTTCAGAGCCATTTGAAAGCACTAGATTTTTGAAATTTGAAAGCCAATCAAAAAAATTAAATTGTTTAATGCTCCTTTACTTGCAATTTAAGTCCAAAACATGTTTAACATCTCACATTGTTGAGTTAAATTTTAGATATAAGTGATTCGGTCCACGTTGGGGAAAGTAAGGTGCTTTGTATCTGGCTACATTTTAGCAGTAAGTAATAATCTACTAGAAGATTTTCATTAGAGATTTTTGTTTTGTCATGAAAATAACCAGTTATAGGAGGGCTGGGGGCCAGGCCCCTCAATTGAAGTCAATGATTTGTTCAATCAGCATTTTCCATGGCAAATTTTTTTTTTAATATTTTGTGCGTAAAAACTGAGGAGTTGGAGGCGAATTACTGAATTGTTATTGAAAAATGGTACAATAGATGGTTACGCCTACTAACCCTGCTATTGCCGGGCCGGATTTACATCGCGATGGGCCTCTGGCAGTTTGGGGATTTTTGCAACATCTTTCTGCCTAGTATAGGGGTACACCAAAAACAGTCTTACGATTTGAGCGCAGGGCACCTAGCTGGTACTGCACCATATTATGGTCAATCCGGCCCTGGTTAATGCATTACGTTCACAAAAAGGCTATAAGAGGATCTGAGATAGCAACTTTTTGGACAAAAACTCTCTATTTCTTCCGGGTTATATGTTTAAATTGGCTGGCAAAACTTGAATTGAGGGGAACCCGGGGTCCCTGGTCTTCCGTAATGTTGTTAGTTACTGTTGCGAATGAAAAATGCTAAACTGAAACTGAAGAAACAGTAGGCTTTTTTAGCACATTCTTGTTATTGGTGAAATTTCAATTGGGAGGAGGGTGGGTTCTCTGGTCCCCCCCCCCCCCCCCCCTTGGCTATGCCTATGCTCCAATTGAGGAAAACAAAGAAGGTGTTTGCAAATTTCTGCAAGGTTTCTGGCGTTTTTCAACAAAATTTTAACAGTTCAAAAAATAGTGCTGTCCTTGAGCCGAACACAGGGAAATTTTCGAGGACTTGAGGCTTCGAGGCCAAGGACTTCAAAATGTGTCCTCGAGGCCAAGGACATCCTTGAGGTCTCCATTTCTGGTTGCGATTACGTCTAGCTTTGCAGCATGAAAATCATGCCAAAGTTGGATAATGATTTCCGGGGGTATTTCGAAAGGAAGGAAGAAGGAGAGAAAGTTCTTGCAAAGTCCAAGTCTTGTAAGTTAGCAGCGACGCTTGTGCCCAACAAGACAGGCAAATCCTATTTTCACTCAGGCACCCTAATGCAGCATCTTAAATGCAAACACCCCCGAACAGCATGAAACGTTGATCAAATCAAAAGGTTGGTCTTCATCTGCAGCATCTTCAAGTACCACCTTATATGCCTTCGTTACTGTAATGCAACCAGCCGAGAAAGGCCCTGTCGATTATACTATCGACGTTTCAGATTTCAAGAAAGCAGTTGTAGAAGCAGTAACACTTAACGGGCTTATACTGTTGGTATTTGAAGCATCAAGCATCAAGAAGATACTGCAGCACCTTTTCTTTTTTTACTGATTTGCAAATGTGGTTAAATAAAAGCTTTGATAGCTTGTAAACAGAGTGCTAAATTTTAGGCAACAAACTTAAATTTTAAAATAGTTTAAAAAATCAATAATCGCAAAGTAGCTGTGATATTATCGCATCAAAAAATTTCAAATTATCGCAAAAATAATCGTATATGTTATTCTACTTTGCATCGCATCGCAGTTTTTCTTCGTAACAAATATCGAAGAAAATCATCGATGCGATGCGATTGCCATCCCTGGCTTCAAGGTTTAATGCAATAAACTTCTTCTATGCATTATTATTCTTGATTTTTTAGACACTGATAGATAATACCAGTTTGTTTTAGTTATTGATATGTCTATTGAATTAAAGTTATGGGAACAACAAGTTCTACAGAGTGAACTGGAAACGATCAAAATTCCTCATGCTCGAGTTTTCAAACAACAGCCTGGAAGTAACATATTTTTCCAAACAAGCAAGACTGTTGCTTTAGCTGATTGCAAGCAGAAACAATCACGGTTAAAAAAAGATTTGGAATTCGTAACTAAACAGAAATAGTCAATTCTAAATTGCACCCCAAGAACAGTTTATTTTAGGTTTAATCAAGGTTTATTAGGTGTAGAACAACTAAACAACTCCAGTTTATTTATGGGAATAGTTCAAAATTGGTTTATTGTGAACTGAAGTCTGAAGGAAATCAGTGATACATGAAAGTTGCTTTATTGTGTTTGCAACATTTTAGATGTGGTAATAAAATGTTTAATTCTGTTATGATGAAAAAGAGAACTACTTCATCTAAAAATTATTTCAGCAATTTTTTGCAAAAGAGTTTGCTTGAAAAGGAAGAAAAGAAAATTGCAAATGATAGGGTCAAGCCTCCTAATGTAGTTGTATATGGAGCAGAATCACAAAGCCATATTGCAAAGTGTGTGAGAAGCATAGAAAATTGCGTTGGTAGAAGTTCTTATGCTGTTTATCCTATTTCTTCTGCAAAGTTCTTTTCTGAACCCTGGCCAGAAAATGCTAAAGTTCTTGTGGTTTTAAACTCATCATTCAAACAAGGTGATATTTTATCTCTTCAAAACATTGTGCAAAAATATTTGAGTATTGGTGGCAAAGTTCTCAGTTTTTCCCCGCACATCAACAATTTAAAAGTGCAGCATAATCAAGGTAGAAAATTCTCTGGAAAGTTAACTCTTACTTTACCTAATGTAAAGAATAGAAAAAGTCTGGATATTATTGTTAATGGATGGCAAAACTATGATATTGATTGTGAAGTTGATGAAAAATGCTTGGTCAGATTACACAACTGCAGTACAAACGATTGTGTTGCTTTCTTTGTGAATGGTGATAATAATAGCATTATGTCTATGGTAAGAAACTTTTAAAAAATCAGATTTTTATTTTTCAAGTTTGTTACAGTTTTGCAGAAACATGTTACATAGGGGTTTCTATCTAAGTTGCAATGTACTAAAGCTACATAGCCTGATAGCTGCTTTCAAATAAATGTTGCAACATTGGATTTGATTTCACTGGCCTTGGAAATTGGGCAGCAGACCTTCTGTTTCAAGAAATGTGCACATTAATTGCTTCATCAATTGCCAATTGGCCAGTTGAAATTTAGCAGTTTTGCTTGATTTCATGTTACTGACTTTTTCATCAAAATTTTCGGAAGTTTTGATTAGTGACTTGGATGAAATTTACTTATTTCTTATATAAAAATTAGTCTATCCCATGAATTATTATACAATTTTTTTAGAATGTAAGACAAGAAGAAGTTATGGTGCCCAGCTTTGTGATACCCATTATAGTTTGCAGGTTTCCTCAATTTGTCATTGACTTTAAGGTCAACTTTTCACTTTAAATTGTGGTTGATGTCAATCAGTGACTGTGTTTTTTCTCATCTTTCCTTTTGTATTTTGATTGGTGTTGCCATTTTAGGTTTTTTGGTATAGACTGCATTTTAACATTTTCCTTTTGTAATCAATGTAGCTTCCTTTACTTCCATGTAATGAATCAGATGACAGTGATGATCTTGTTTTGCTTTCTTATTTACTACATTGTTTGGGAATTGAAAGCATATGGCAAGATAAATCTGATGTTTGCTTGGAAATTGATGATAGAAATAGATATCAAGCATTTCTGTATTCTTGTGATATTGCCATGCATTTGGAGTTTTTGCAAAGGTGTGTTATTATTATTATTTTTTGCTTTAATGGTTTATATTGCTTGACATGTCAGCCTTTCAATTGTTTTTTCTGGTAGCTTTTGCTTAAGAACGTTCAAATGTATTTTTTACAGATAAAGAACACATTATGACATTTGTTACTGGAGATGAAGTCCTCGAGGACACATTTTGAAGTCCTTGGCCTCGAAGCCTCAAGTCCTCAAAAATTGCCCTGTTCTCTGCTCGAGAACAGCACTAGGGATGTTCATTCCAGAATATCGAATCCATCGGAAACAGGCTCCAAAATTGAACCGGTTCCAAATTATGGAATCGGAATAGTAAAGATTTGTTAAGATGCTCTGCTTCTGCGTTGTTTTCGTATGAACGTAATTGATCGCGCATTGCTCACTCAGTAACAAGCGCACACAGCAAACAGTGTGCAAGTATGAGTAATAGGGGGTGTGTATGACGGTATGGAGTATGAGCACATGCAAGCAATGCATGACAATGCTAAATTGCTTATTTCTCTTAAAACTCTTGCGTTTCTCTTCTCGTTCATTTTTATGGGGAAAAAGAGGGATTGAAAAATCATGGGTTCTTCCACAAGGCAGCAATAGGCAAGTACATCTTTCTCATATAGAAACAGCATAAAATGGTGATCGACAAGTGCTATAATAATGTATTTATGCCACTATTGATATAGACATCGATTATAACAATACATTGTTGAATCGATCGAAATCGTTTGAAAACGATATTTTGTTACAGGATTCAATATTCTGGAAAGATTTTGGAATTCAAAAAAAAGATCTGAAATTATTCTAGAATATGCAGATATTCTGAAATGAACATTTGTAGACAGCACTATGTTTTGAACTGCTAAAATTATGTATTCCAATTATTATTAATGGGCAGCGGTGCAAGCAGATCTGCTATCGTTAGGTAAAGTCCACCTACATATTGCATAGGCCTCATTTGGGCCCATTGCAACTGTAGCTGCTACGTTGCTTTAGTTTTGTTTGGTTACTGGTCGAACTCAGAAAGCCTTCCAGCTTTCTTTGAGTATGTGGCCAGTATGTTAATGTTACATTTCGTTACCACAACGTGAACAGTGGTTATGGTGATTCCGAAATATTTAACACAAATATCTTGGTAAAACTTGCAATTGCCAACATGATGATTTGATGTTTCATCCTCTAGGCCAGTGCTCTTCAACTGATGTACACAGTGCACACTTGGGTGCACCAAAAAATGTTAGGGGTGCCCACTACCAAAGAGTACACAAGGGTGCATCACCAGCTAGTCGACTATTATGCAGAAACTTTTTAAAAAATTATGAACAAAAATGAACCATGATTAGACAAACCGACAGTAACCATTAGTTTCAAACTACATAAACACATTTTGCAGCAGTAGGGCAAAGTTCTTAGCCCAATCTTTTTGCTTCAAGATGAATGGGGAGTTTTTTTTTAAAGAAGAGCATGCCCAACAGGATAGCAAATTTTGTGACAATTTTGGTAGGCAAAAAAGGCATATATGGCATCTATTTTTGAACACCTCAACAAACTTAATGTGAATATGCAAGGTAAAAATATATGTATTCGTGAAACTATGTCCGAAATCAATGCTATGAAGAAAATCACCTTTGTGGCAGAACCGAGTTGCATCGAAAAAATTTACAGACATTCCCCTTCTGCTTAACTTCACGACAGAATATGGATGCTATTTTCAGATGCAACTGCTTCCACGTATTGAAGCACATCTGAAATTGCTACAAAAAAACTTTGAGAAGTATTTCACAGCTGAACAGAATGCCACACTTGATGCTACTTCTTGAATATTACACCTTTTCACTTATGATAGTGTTACTACTAAAACCAGAGATTTTATTGACCTTCAATCAAATTTCGGCACAAAAGCAGTGTTTAAAGAGACACCACATACTGATTTTTGGGTGCACCTACTAAACCTGCCAGAATACAGAAACATAGCAAAAAGGCAATTTCTGTTCTTGTTTAAATGCCTGCAAAGCATTTACAGTCGAACCTCGGTTATTGAACGATTTTGTTCTCGGCCAAACCGGTTTGCGCCAAAAAATTCAAGATTTTTTTGTCTCAGACTTCGAACATAAATTCTGGTCACAATCAAACCGAAAGAAGCTGAGCAAACATGAACGCACCATGATGTTACATATGTCGGATTTTTTCACACGATGTTTGATGTAACTGAGCTGTTGTATTTTTTTTTACTGTTTCATTATAAATTTCTGCAATTTTTTCAAAATTTTTCGTTTTGTGCTGTATCTTAACGATTAATGTTTTCGATGTTTTAAAAATAAAACGTACAAAATGCTTACTTTTGGTTGTTTTTTTTTTCATCGTCTTATCTATTTTTACCCATTTTTATTTATGGTATACAGCTCAGTTTATGGTATAAAATAGGAAAAAAATACTTTACGAGAGTTGTTTTCTAAACTTGGAACGGATTAAAATTATTTAAATTAATTCTAATGGGAAAAATTGTTTTGGATTTTGAACAAATCACTTTTCGAACAGCCTTCTCTAACTGATTATGTTCAATAACCGAGGTGCGACTGTGTGTGAAAGTGGTTTATCTTGTTCGTGTGAAATCAAATCTCGCAAAAGAAATTCAATCACACACATCAACCCATTGGTGATGGGAGCAATTGAAAAGGATATTATTCCTCGATTTAGAATGTTGGTTAGTAATATGCAACAGCAAAAAAGTTGTTAAAGATAATAATTTCTTAAATTTGTAATGTGCTGTCTGGTTTTTTTCTTAGTGCAGACTGCAGTGCAATTGTCTTTTTGCATGTTAATTTTAATTTGGCTTTTTGCCTCATTTAAAATTTTAAGCACAGGGTGCATAAGCTCATCACAAGATTTTTAGGGTGCACCATAACAAAAAAGATTGAAGAGCACTGCTCTAGGCTACATTTTGGACACAGAGAATATTCTGCACGATCTGTAGTTTTCTTGTGCTGCTGTAGATTGCAATGCGCTATTAAAACTTGTACTACTCTTTTTAATTGAGGTTTCTTGAGGTTAAGGAGACGTATTGTTAGTCACGATGACGTCCTACCTACACACTCCTTCATCCTTAAGCAGTCCTTCCGTTTATTCCACATAAATTTCCATCTATCTGTGGAGCATTTCTTAAGCGTGCTAACACAACTGGCATGCGGGACTGTAATAAAAGGTTCAGGAACATGCATTTTTTATTTAGATCCTACAGTGCTGTTCATATTTCAGAGACACCCCTGTGATAATTGGTATGTTTGATGTTTGCCGCCAGTTTTTTGCTACCTATGTTGGTTAAAGGTGGGAAAGTTATATATCAATGTAAAGGGTATCTCTTCAGCATATCATCAGGAATACATTTTTGAAAAAAAAAGTTAAATTGGGCGGATGTTACCGCTTGAAACGCCACCTAGTGCTAGTTTTACAAAATTAACTTCTACCATGAATAACAATATTACAAATTATTTTCTCATTCAAACTGGCATTTTTAAAAAATAGTGTCGCTACTCATGCCCAATGTTATAATTTGGGATCATGCTACTATGTCGCTTTCGTTCGGTCATTGTGACGTCACAAATACATCAATTTTCCGTGAATTTAGTAGGGTCTTGAAATTATTGGGTCTTTAAGCCAAAAAAATGCTATTAATTAAATACTTTTACGTCCTAACGCCCCAAAGGGTAAGATTTATGCAAAAAAACTCTAGTTGTTTGTAAAACTCACTTTATGCAAAGTTTAATGCAGGGTTGCCACATCGCAACCCTTATACACATCGTGGACCTTATTACTAGCTATCCAATTACGATTCAGAATGAATGTTTGTAGCCTTACTGAAAACATTAGTGATATGAGATATCACTTTAGTAACTCTTTTTCAAACGTGGGTGGCCTTGAAAAAGGCCGTTTATGTTGCGGAATACAAAACACACAAGTATCTTTAATATTTTGTTGGCCATCCTTTATTTTCAATCACCATCTTGCATCTTCGGGGGAGTGAATCTACAAGTTTTGTCAATTCTTCAGAAGAAATTACTCTAAACCAAGCTGCAATAACTTGTTCAATTAGCTCCCTCTTTGTTTTTGGTTTGCTTTTGGAAATAATGCAACTTATCCTGTACCACAAATTTTCAATTGGATTCAAGTCTGGTGATTGGGCCGGCCATTCCATTCTCTCCACCTGATGGGATTCATACCACTTCTGGACCTTCTTAGCACGATGGCATGGCGCATTATCATCTTGAAAGATCCACTGATTGTCGGAAAATAACGAGCGGGCACTTGGTAACATTTTTCTTTCTAGCACATCAATATATTTTGTGCCATTCATCATACCAGACACTACCTCAAGCCTACCGACACCATTTGCAGCCATGCATCCCCACACCATGATGGACTGTGGATGTTTGATGGTTGGAGAGATGCAATATGGGCAATATTGCTCTTTGGGCCGTCTCCTCACATAGTTGTTCCCAGCATGATTATTTACCGTAAAAGTGGACTCGTCACTAAACAATACCCTATGCCATTTTTCCACAGGCCAGTGGACATGAGAGCGAGCCCACTCCAAACGGCGCTTTCTTTGTTTATCTGAGAGCAACGGCTTACATATAGCCTTGCAACCTCTAAGACCATTTTCTAAAAGCCTTCTTCTTACTGTTGGAGCAGATAATTTTGTACCAGTGCTTTCCCTTAGGTCCCTGGATAGTTCGCTGGATGTCAACTTCCTGTTTGACAATGAAAGCCTGACGAGAGTTCTGTCCGTTCTTGTGGTGGACTTACGAGTTCTCCCTGGCCGAGGTTTGCATTTCGACTCTCCTGTCTCCTTCCAGCGTTTCAACACACCTCTTACACCTGTTCGAGATAATCCACATTCCTTTGCAATAAACTTAATAGACTTTCCTTGCTTGTGGAGATAAATTATTATCCCTCTTTGCTCTGCACATATTGCTTTAAACCCCATGATGTCTGAAGAAAATGAGGATGATCCTTTTCTAACAGGGTCCGGAGAAACTGCTATGTTTATGACGTCACAATAGCACAACGGTGGCGTGATTGTGGTGTGACCACACATTATAACATTGGGCATGAGTAGCGACACTATTTTTTAAAAATGCCAGTTTGAATGAGAAAATAATTTGTAATATTGTTATTCATGGTAGAAGTTAATTTTGTAAAACTAGCACTAGGTGGCGTTTCAAGCGGTAACATCCGCCCAATTTAACTTTTTTTTTCAAAAATGTATTCCTGATGATATGCTGAAGAGATACCCTTTACATTGATATATAACTTTCCCACCTTTAACCAACATGGGTAGCAAAAAACTGGCGGCAAACATCAAACATGCCAATTTTCGCAGGGGTGTCTCTGAAATATGAACAGCACTGTAATTTGGCAAGATAGTCTGCCACTTCATTACCATGTACCCCTGCATGACCAGGAATCCAGGTAACACTGACGTGGTTTTGTTTGTGCCGCTGATTTAGACTTCTAATGGAGTTGAGCACTGTAATTCATGTTACAGCTGTATACTGTACAGTGCACTGTTTGAGTGATTTGATAGCTGTCTCACTATCCACCAGCACAACAATACTTTGATTGTGCATTTTTTCCAAAAGCAGGTTCTTTGCCGCTTCTGGATAGCAAAGACTTCTGCCTGGAAGACAGTGCTGTGTATTTCAAGGTGAAAAAATGCTTGTTTTGGGGAGTTGTTCGGGTGTTCTGCATAAAAACTCGCATCTACTCTCCCATGTAGTTTAGAGCCATCAGTGTAAACCTTGACAGTGTTCTGATTTGGAACTCTTTCAAATCTGATAGCATTCTTTTTATGCATAATTTCATATTCGAAATTTCTCTCTAATACCTTAGTTTTCTTTATTTGGTCAGCTCGCATTTGCAGCAGAGTCGGATTTTTTCTAACAAGTCAATGCTCTACACAGCGCAAAAATTCATGCAAAGCAGTTTTTGTAGAAATACCTGCGCGAAATCCGTACTGCGATGCCCAAAGCTTTGCGTGCACGTTATTATCTTTATTAGTATGATACAGAATTAGTCTTTCCAACCATTTCAGTTATAAAGAAGTTAAAGTGATCATACGGAAGGATTTAGCTTCAAAATAGCTTTCCTTTTCGGGTTTGGGGAGGAATATACCTGTGCCTTCTTTCATTGCCGATGGCACATAGCTGTGTCTCAGCCATGCTTGAAAAATGACATGGTAATGTCCTTTCAGTTGATTCCAACCTTTCTGTAACAGCACAGGATAGAGCCCTTCTGGCCCTGGAGCTTGGAATGGTTGAAAATGGTTAATAGCTGCTTCCATATACTCGAATGAACATATATTTGCAATCATTTCAGTGTCTTCAGGTCTCATGAATGGATTGTCTGCTAAATCATACCTGGTTTCATGATTTTCTTTCTGCAGGCTACCCGGTGATAAGATATCGAGCAGATAGTGTAAAGTTTCTTGTGGAGACTTCGTGAATTCTTCGTTGTGTTTAATTACGTTACTAACACGCACCGTTTCATTCCTTCGAATAATCTTAACCAGCCGAGCCGTTGGTGTTTGACTATTCATGCCCTCTACAAAGCTATGTCATGAATCTCGCTTTGCTATTCTGACAGTTTTTTTGAAATAGGCTAGGCTGAGCTTTTGATCCTCCCGATCTTCTTGTTTTTTTTGGTGGCTTTTCTCCAAGTTTGGCGAGCCCTCTTCGAAGGCTTGCTAGCTTAGAATTCCACCAAATGTTATCTTTCTCACAAAGCGGCTTTCGCATAGGGCAAGCAGCTTCATATGATTTAGTTATTACTGTATGAACCTTGTTTGCCTGCACATCAATGTTTTTTTCGAGGAAGATTCTGGTACTGGTGGTAAAATTCGTTCATTTAATTTTTGTTTGAGTTCGTCTACATACTTGTTCCAGCACATGCGACGAACATTTCGAAACAATTTAGCCTGGTTTTAGATGCTACTTTTAACCTGGAACCTAATATACATGTGATCCTAGTATAATAATGTAATGTACATTTGATCCGAGAATGACAGCACGTTGCTAACATGCCAGCCAACTACTCGATCCTACGCACACCGGTTCACTAAGGTCAAGTCTAGAACCTCTTCACGCGTTTTAGTTCTGAATGTTGGTTTATTACCTACATTGCAGAATTTCAGGTCTGCACTGACACAATACGCTAGCAGATCCTCTCCTCGAGGGTGTATATTGGAGGATCCCCATATAGTGTGATGTGCATTTGCATCGGTTCCTACAATAGTAGGGATTTGTTCGTTTTTAAAAGTATGTAGGAAAACGCCAGAAACCTCGGGGAAAATTTGCGAAGACCTTTTCTGTTTTCCTCTTTTGGAGATCGCCTGAAAAAAATTTTTGAAGACTTTTTTTTGGAAAACACTTGCGCCTGTGTCCTTGGTCCTTGGCCTCAAGAGGGTCTGTCCTCGGAAGGGCTGACCTTGGCTTTGGCCTCGGATTTTTTTGTGTTCTTGGGTTTGGCCTCGAGCCTTGTGTCCTCAACTCACCTCTGTTTATTACAATAAATTTAGACACCCTTAACATTTTGTTTTATTGTTTTGCCCCCGTCCAAATTTGAATGTTAATAAATTGTGTTGTCTATGATTTTACTTACTTTGAAGAATATTTATTGGGTAGAAAAATAGAATCTAACTTTGAGTGCCATAATAGACTTGACCTATTTGTGTTCTGATTGAAAACATTGATTAACAAAAGGAAGTAAAAAAGAATGACTAAATCTTTTTTTTCGTATAGATACGGAATGGCCTCCTTGCGATGTTTATTTGCTATATTGTCAATTACTGCGTTTCCTTATGATGTATGTAGGAAAAAGCATTTTGTTTATTTCGTAAGGTTTTATCCTTTTGACGTCATTAAGCTTTGCCGCATAAGTGGAACATGGAAATGCAGTAAATGTTCAATATTGCAACCTAGCTGCTTGTTACTGAAACATGGTTGTTGCAGAGTGGATACCTATTGTGTTAATAACGATTTGTTGTCATTACTCGCTTAACGCAAAAATTGCACCAAGTTGTGTCCCAATTGCCTCTAGTTTCAAAGTTGGATTAGGAAGCTTTTTTGCCCCCCTCCTTCGTGTAAAATGCAAATTGCCCTATTAAAACATTTTTGTTTTTAGAATTTCCGGTAATGTTACTAATGATGAGCCATTCACTGTGGCTGGATTAAAGTTTGTTTCAGCACAGACTAAAAGTAAGAAATTTTGAACAGAAGTTCTTTGTTGCAGTTAATTGAAAGCTAAATGCTCTATATCCTAAGGTAGTTGATTATTTTTTATCAAACGGTAGTAATAGTAAGTGATGGGCTCATATTGCACATTACTAATTACTGGTGAATGACTTTCAAAGTGGCAGTGATTCTGCTTTTCAACGAATCTTTATCCATTGTTTAGTACACCCATCAACCAGCACTATGCATGGCTTTTTAGGCGTAATCTATGTTTAATTAAATGTGGCTGTTTTGTTATGAAACTCGTTACAATGATCATTTGGTGACTTTCATGAGCTAATACTTTAAATTGTAGGATAGCAGCTGTTTTCATGTTCTAATGCTTTATTCTTATGTTACCTTGCAAACCTATGTTGGTGTAATGGTCTATTTAATGCATTGCACACTTTTAAAAGTGTACTCGTAGGGTTTTGATTCAAGTACTTTTAGATATGGCCTTCTCTGACAACGAAGTTGCAGTGATTCACAGCACTGAGATGGAAACTTTATCGTCATATGATCATCACTTTCATTGGGAAGTATATAAAAGCAATCTTTCTTCAAATAAATGGGGCCGACTGGTGATTTACGGTGATGTGCTGCCCACGACGATGGACGTTTTTGATGGGTAAGATGTTGCTACTTGAGCAATTACTTTTAATTTTCTGTGGTATCAAATCGAGCGAAATTCAGAAATTACGGTTTTTGTTTCAATTTTTTTCGTTTCAAGATTTTTTTACGACACCATCCATGCCGGTACAGTTTATTGCTTATTTACACGCTTCAGTTTACCAGCATTTGTGTGTAGTCTGATTTGTGATAAAAATTGTTCTGCAGTAGCTTTATCAAACCTTAACTTTTTGGCATCTTATTTGTAATGGGATGAACAAACCTTAACATAGGTGAAGATACTGGTCGTGATTAATTTTTTCAACGGTGTACTTCGTCACATCCAGTTGATGCTTGAAAAACATATTTCATTTAGTTACTTGTATAATCTAATATAAAATCTGTAGAGAAGCCCCAAAAGCTTGTAGCTCTAGTTTTTGTTGTTTTTTTTTTGTTTTTTTTACGTCAATTCGCTGCTTTGTTCACAAAACAGATCCCAAAAAAATTACATAACTAAAAAGAAAATATACTCAGAATCAAAACTCGGCGAGTGGTAGCTTTAAAACTTGTTCTATTGCAGAATTCTTCCGAAACTTCCTATTAACATGGGACCAGTCGCCATCGCGAGACAACAGACCAAAGGACAAGGTATTGTATGCTAGGCTGTATCTTGCAAACATAAGTTCCAAAATAAAATGCTCAACGAATATGGAATGACTGAGCATTTATATTTGGGCTAAATTATTATTTTCTGGTCTTAAAGGCGTTGAATCATCCAACCAATTACGGTGGCTTGTAATAGCTAAAATTGCACTATAATTTTTGATATTTTTTGTTTTAATTTTGAGGCTGCGATTGCAAAGATATTCAACAAATGCAAAAAGATATCCCCCAAAAAAAGGTTTTGGAAACTCTGAGTTTTGTTCTTCCCGCCCAAACCACAGTAGGCCTAATAGTTTAGAGAACTGTGGTTTTGGCGGGAAGAACAAAACTCAGAGTTTCCAAAACCTATTTTCGGGGGATATCTTTTTGCATTTGTTGAATATCTTTGCAACCGCAGCCTCAAAATTAAAACAAAAAATATCAAAAATTCTAGTTCAATTTTCACTTTAGGCTTTAACAAATTTTAACATCAAACCTTTAGGCCTAGTAGGCCTATACCTACGTTTGCAATTTTCGATTTTAACTGTTGCAAACCACCGGAATTGGCTGGATGATTCACCGCCTTTAAGCATTTAGTGAGACTTGGTTTTTCGCGCAGAAATTTTGGTCAAAAGTCCTAATATTGACGTAACTTTTTGATTATTTCAAAAATTATATTTTTTTCATCATTGCAAGCATGGTTCCAAGTCTCTAATGCAAAATCTTGCTGATTTTTTTTAATTGGTCATTTTTGGTTAATGACCAACAAATGATCGGAAACAAGTCTAGTGTTGAGAACAGGATTACTCAAATCATCACTCTCTGTATCGACGTCACTAGCATGTCTCGAACGACCCATTTTTGTCAAAAGTGAACAAATTTCAAAGTTCGAAATGTGGATGTAAACAAAAAAAAAATTACCTACCATCTTGCATTTTCACTGACCAATCTTAAGAACAGGGGGTTTTCGTAGTAACTCAAAGGTTGCGATTGCCATGTCTTGTATGCAGGCAGGGGGAGCAACAAATGGTTAAGCCCTGTTGGGTGTGCAATGTTCACATTGGTTCTACACATTCCTGTACATTCACGTCTCGGCGTGGCGTTGCCTTTCCTCCAGCACCTAACGTCGGCAGCTGTTGTACATTCTATACGTGGATTTCCTGGCTTTCAGGTATGCCCGTTTTCCATTTTTTGCTCTGGTATATTGTAATCATATCTTTTTTACAAAGTTGTCTTGGCCAGGAGACAGCAAAAAGACTTTTGGTCTTCGTGTCAAGCTGCCACCTGTCTACTACTACAACCGGTGGAGGCTTCACACAGTCCTTTTTAAACGTCAGCAGGTAAGCTTTAAATATCAATTTTTATGGTCTTTCGCTTTACCTGACGGGGAATCGAACCCAAATCCATCGTGGCGGTAACAGAGGCTCAATCCCTTCGAGTACTAATCGATGTATTTTTAGGACGTAGATTTGCGGCTAAAATGGCCGAACGACATCTACTTTGGTTCGTCTGTTAAGCTGGGTGGAGTTATTGTGAAATCAACGATATTTCATGACGTATGTATCGCGTCCATTGGTGAGTTTTTCAGAACATGGATTTTAATGAAAGATGTCTTCTTCAAAGCTTGTTTTCCATATTGCTTGTCAAGTATAAAGAAGAGAAGTATTGTAATAAATTTGTTAACTTAATAATGACTTTCAAATTTGCGAATAAATAAACAAAATGCATCCTTGATTTGTTTTTTTAAAACTATGCACAAACTGAAAACTACCAGTACCGATTTGCGTGTATTAGTTTCTGCTCCATTTGTAGCAGCGCCACTTAAAATCTTATACGAAGATTCTACCGATTCCGATTGACCAAGAAATCGAAATGGCTCATCATCGACCCTGTTTTGAATTAAATAACGATTTTTTTCTTGTATGATAATAATATTAATAATTTAGGTTGTGGAGTTAATATTTCAAACAGCAAACCTACTGTGTGTGTAAACGATATTTTAAAAGGTAAGTTTTTGGAAAAATATACAAGTAACCGATTAGTGGTCGAGTGGACGGAGCGTCTGCTATTGAAACCGAAGACCTGGGTTCGATTTCCGGTCGGGTCAAACCAAAGACTGTAACTTGGTATCCGCAACTTGTTGAATAAAATGTAATTACAATTACAGTATTAAACATCCTGATTTAATGTAAACGTACAATTCAAACTTTCGTGCAGTAATGTTCCAAATGTGGTCTACCTATCTTCAACTAAATTTTTAGTGAATAACCGAAAAAAGTTTAGTCAGTTCGGTCAAAATTACCAAAATCTTTCGAAAATACTGTATTTTTTGTGCTCAATGAAAAAAATGTTCTTGTAATTGTAGAAATGACCGAAAATTTTTTGGAATGATCGAAAAGCTTTTTGCTAATTCCATGTCGAAAAATTTTCATGTTATATAGTCGTACATTTAAGCGATAAGTTTAACGCAAAAAATGGACCAAGGACGGAAAAAATTGTTTGCTTCTGTAGTTTATCTTTAAGCGCCTCTAACACTATTGCTTACAGATCAATATTTTATTAATCGACAACTGACGTGTGAAGAAGTTATAGCCAGAACGTTATCTTGCTTGGAACAAATGGTTAGCGACTTTCAAATTCTGGGATCGGAATCATTTACGCGGCTCTATTACAAATATTGGCTTCACAGGTAACACAAGCTAACACATTATCACATTTCAATCGCGGTTGTGGACCATGTGAAGTTTTGGGTAGAAGTTTGACGAAGAACCTGCTGGCCCTGACTGTCTTTTTTAACTCCGAAACTAACTATACAGGGTGTCCATAAAGTTCGTGTGCACTTTAAGTGCAAAGTGCACACGGACTTTATGGACACCCTGTACTTCAAGGATTGAACATTGGGGCACTTTTGAAGACTTGGGTTTTGTAACTTAGTGTATTTGTTTGACTATAATTGTAATTATATTTTATTTACCAAGTTGTCTTGGTCAGGAGATAGCGAAGGGATCTTTCGGTCTTCGAGTCAAGCTGCCGCGTGTGTACCACACACGGCGGAGGCTTCACACTGTCCCCTTTAATTGCTGAACATCAAGCGCGAAACCAATTTTTATAGTCTTTGGTTTGACCTGACCGAGACTCGAATTCGACTCTACCTCTTCAGTAGCAGACGCTCTATTCACTCGACCACTGATCGGTTTTGAACTAACCTAACGATTGCAAAAAAATGCGACAATTTTTAAAAATTGAAAATACTCATTTTTCTAAAAATATTTGCTTCAGCAACTCGGATGTGAAAGTTGAACTGAACGGCGCTTCTGTTTCTTGCTCGATCGTTGGAATCGATCAGTTCGGTTTTCTGCGAGCCCGTCGCCATGACAACGGCGAGGTTATGAGCTTGCACCCGGACGGGAATTCATTTGACATTATGCGTAATTTAATTGCTGCCAAAAAATCGGTTTGAAGTCCGAGACGATGTTGCAATGTTCATTGAAGTTGAAGTATTTTTGGTTTGTTACTGTGAGACCTATTCGGCGGATGGTGTTGTGGAGCGATTTGCACGCTTGAAAAGACGGTTGAAAGCGAAAACTTTGGTGATATGCGTTTCTTATGTTCATATGGTCGTGTTGCGGAGTTAAACGTAGTCTTATCAACGACTACTACTACTAATACAGAAAATTGACAACTTTTGTCCACGTTTTATTATGATGTTTTTGACGTTTGCTGTCAAGAGATTTAATCGTTTGCGTGCTTTCTGGCCTAGGCTTCCAGCGAGCAAGGCTGCGACCAAGAAAAACCTCGGTTGTTTTGCTTAACTTGAACTAGAATAAAAGTATTCGAGTTCATAGAAATAAAACTTGAAGATTAAAAATTGTCGGAAAGAATTATTTTTGTTGGCCATGCCTGTAAATTGAGATTATTCTTCACTTGTTTATGCCGTACGACGTAAAAAAACAGCATGTATACAAAAAATAGAGATTAAGTCGAAAAGTAGACTCGGTATTTTTGAAAGCCTGAACTCGATCCCGAAAGAACTTAAATTAGAGAACTTGGACTTGTTAAAATAGGCTGAACTCGAATAAAAATCGATCGAGTTCGCAGCCCTGCCCACCAGGAAATTTAAGAACAACCACCGTTCTGGAGTTTTAATTCCGGTGAAGATCACCGTTGGGAGACAGCGAAGAAACCTTTCGGTTTTCGAGTAAAGCTGCTATAGTGATTCAAAAGTTAACCAGCTAATAGAGGAGCTAGGTCGAAAATCGTTCACTTCCGGAATGATGTGTGAAATTTGGCACGAACCTTCCCCAGGGTGAGTACAACGATTTCCGAAGGGGAGCCAAAACATCGCGTTTGGGCAACTCCTACAAACAGCCCGTAAAGTTGTGCTCCAGCTCCACCTAGTGGTCAAAGAAAGTTTTTTTCTAAACAAACTTACAGGACCAACTGGTGATTTTATTTTATTGTTTTTGCGATCTAAAATATTTCGGCGTGCCATGACGTCACATACGACGTAGATATGACGTCATTTTCAAAAATGTATGTTAGCAAGCTAAATATTGCTCAGATTGGTGGAATCCCTCAATGATATCAAACTCTGTTAATTGTTTCAATTATTGGATAAACATCTAGCGTAGCTTAATATACGTCATTTTGTGACCTAATTATGACGTCACGTTTGCCGAAAATTCCAACAAAACGATGGCAATATATTGCTAATTAAAAATATCAGTTAGT
The DNA here is from genome assembly GCA_963965965.1 of Trididemnum nubilum. NCBI lineage: Eukaryota > Metazoa > Chordata > Ascidiacea > Aplousobranchia > Didemnidae > Trididemnum > Trididemnum nubilum. The sequence goes on from OZ014475.1 coordinate 43,560,516, forward strand.
GACAACATTTTGCAATCAGCTTATTGCTTCAAGATACAATAGCTGCCAGAGGTGGAGTCGAGGACACAAGGCTCGAGGCCAAGAACACAAAAAAAATCTGAGGCCAAGGACAGCCTTTCCGAGGACAGACCCTCTCGAGGCCAAGGACAGGAATGCTCAAGGCCAAGAACACAAGCGCAAGTGCTCTCCAAAAAAAAAGGTCTTCACAAAAATTTTTCAAGCGATCTCCACAAAAAAACGTTTTCCGAATAATTTCTCAAGTGCTCCACAAAATTTCAACAATTCAAAAAGTAGTGCTGTCCTCAAGCCGAGGACAGGCCAATTTTCGAGGACTTAAGGCCAAGGACTTGACCTTCGAGGCCAAGAACTTCAAAATGTGTCGTCGAGGACTCCACCTCTGATAGCTGCTTGTAGCAGATGACGTCATGTTTGCCAAAAGTTGCAACTAAACAACAGAATGTAATGCAAGCACAATTGTTTTTTAAAAGCATTAGTTTAACGACTGCATTTTGTAATCAGCGTAATAATTTAAGATACCGTACAATAGCTGCTTGTAGTAGATGATGTCAGTTGGAGATGTCTTTATATCTGGTGATGTCATATGGCAGTGTTTTGTCCTTTGCTGCAAAGTTGACAAACATAGAAGATGTGCTTTGTGTAGGATCAATGAGAGGACGCGGGCATAATATATTATTAAATGCAAACCAAGCGAAAATTATCAAAGCGTTGACTTGTGATCTATGCTCCAAGGTGCATCCAGGGTTGTTAGGCAGCTTGCGCCGTATCAAGGGTGGTTTCGAGACAATGGTTTTAGATGGAAATTATAGTGCCAAACGTTGAAAAACGGTGTCATTGTCAAATCTGACGTCAAAAATAATAGCCATTTTGTTCGTTGTACGTCGTTCTTTTGACTGTTCTTTGATGCAGACAGTGAGACTCCCTTAACAAAATTCTTGTTGCACCCCTGTATTGTAGGAAAAACAATGTTTTACAATGTAATGTTGTGTATAACCGATGCTTACGGGGTAATAAATGCAAAGCAAGCACAGTTTGCTTCAAAATACGTCGATGATGGCTGCCTTCTCGATTGTTTTTGCTAGCATTAATTGTCCATTGGTACAGTTTTCCAAGCAATCACTTACTTTTGTGCATACAATTTCGTTCCTTGCTTACTTGTAATATTTCTTGCACCCGCATTTACTGTAAGTAGGACACGACAAACGTTTGAAGCTTCCGGCAAGTTAGTTTTAGCGGAGGATATCCCGACTCTGTTGCTTGCCAACCCCATGCCTAAACTTGAAGATGGAGTTTTTATCACCCACACTGACTTCATTTAATGGCTTGAAAAGCAGAACGTTTAATGTGTTGTTTCAAAGCATTCAACATTGGTGGTATATTTTCTCCGGTTTTCCACCTTTAGCTACAGAATTCTTCTCGCAAGATTGACTTCGCATGTGTTGATGGTAGAACTGTACAGCAAGGATGGCAGTACGGTACGTTCGGAATTTGCGTACTACGTACCTCGCATCTTCAACCGTACCGTACTTCAGTTCAATTTTTTAAGCGTACCGTATCAACGTACCGCACCCGTACCATCACAAAAAGATGTAGCGTACCGTACTTCTTAGCAAAAATTGAGGCGTACCAACGTACCGTATCGTATTGCCATCCTTGCTTTTTACTACCTGCAACTTTAACTGACTTTGAAATCACTAGCCTATAAATCAGCGATCTCAGTTCACACATTTATTTAGCGTCGGTTTCAGCTGTTTTTTGCTTCTGCATACAAAAAACCGGCGCAATGTGCGAAAAGTCTGGGATTTTTAATTCAAACAGCGTACCAACGAACCGTACCCGTACCATTTTAAAAAAGGAGACCGTACCGTACTTCTTATCAAAAATTTAGGCTTACCACCGTACCGTACTGCCATCCTTGCTGTACAGTCACACGTCAAACTGTTCCTGTGCCTAAAAATCACACTCAGATTTTTGTGGAGGAGAGCTAGCTGTTGATGGAAGACAGTTTTGCAAAAGTAGACGTTATCTCTGGAAACTTTTTCCAGGATTCAAAAAACAACTTTTTACCTGAAGATGGGGTATCGCAACCGGTAAAAGCATGAAAAATCCGCGTTCGTCTCTGGAGCGGGTGGTCTGAGGTTCAAAGCTCGGGCCCGTCAAATCGGACACAGTGTTGACAACGGTTCGTCACCGCTGCGACATTTCTTCAAAAGGAGCTGTGTTTCCCGGGCGCAATGACGCGGAGATGGGCCCCGCAAACTCGCTACACGCTTTGGCGTATTACAGCGAGTATAATGAAAGCTTTGATTTGATACAGGTGGTCCGAAAATTTTGCTGATTTTGTGGACGGGAATGAATTCCATCGTTTTTCTAGTTCTAAATTCATTCCAAAGTTCACTTAGTTTTGCAAGTTGTAGAAAAGCGTACACTGCAATGACAACCAGAATTGTGTTTCCCGTTTCAAAAAGAAAGTAAATTGCTACTTTTGGAAGCATGTTTTAGCGTGGAGGCATAATCTTTGATTGGCTTCCTCATGAATACATGGTATTAATTCAACTAAGTAAAGATTATGATTACGTAGCACATCTTCGTTGCAGGTTGCAACCAAAATACGGTTACTCTAAATACTTGCAATGGCAGAACTTGCGAGCAGAGGAAACACTTTTTTATTTTCATTACCGCGCAAAAATGATTTTCAATCCGTAGGAAGACGACAACGAGAAAACAAAGGAATTCATTCCCGTCCACGAAATCAGCATACTTTTCGGACCTCCTGTATCTAACCGATAATTATTTTTTCATTCTTTTACCGGTTGCGATATCCGATCTTCATTTTGTGGAAAAGGTAAAAAGTTGTTTTTTGAATCCTGGAAAAAGTTTCCAGAGATAACGTCTACTTTTGCCAAATTGTCTTCCATCAACAGCTAGCTTTCTTCCACAAATATCTGAGTGTGATTTTTAGGCACTGGAACAGTTTGACGTGTGACTGTACAGTTCTACCATCAACATATGCGAAGTCAATCTTGCGAGAAGAATTCTGTAGCTAAAGGAGGAAAACCGGAGAAAATATACCACCAATGTTGAATGCTTTGAAACAACACATTAAACGTTCTGCTTTTCAAGCCATTAAATGAAGTCAGTGTGGGTGATAAAAACTCCATCTTCAAGTTTAGGCATGGGGTTGGCAAGCAACAGAGTCGGGATATCCTCCGCTAAAACTAACTTGCCGGAAGCTTCAAACGTTTGTCGTGTCCTACTTACAGTAAATGCGGGTGCAAGAAATATTACAAGTAAGCAAGGAACGAAATTGTATGCACAAAAGTAAGTGATTGCTTGGAAAACTGTACCAATGGACAATTAATGCTAGCAAAAACAATCGAGAAGGCAGCCATCATCGACGTATTTTGAAGCAAACTGTGCTTGCTTTACATTCATTACCCCGTAAGCATCGGTAACACACAACATTACATTGTAAAACATTGTTTTTCCTACTATCCAGGGGTGCAACAAGAATTTTGTTAAGGGAGTCTCACTATCTGCATCAAAGAACAGTCAAAAGAACGACGTACAACGAACAAAATGGCTATTATTTTTGACGTCAGATTTGACAATGACACCGTTTTTCAACGTTTGGCACTATAATTTCCATCTAAAACCATTGTCTCGAAACCACCCTTGATACGGCGCAAACTGCCTAACAACCAGAGCTGGAGTGCTCGGCCAATATCTTCGAGACCGAGACGAGACATTGACGTTGCGAGACCGAGACTTTGAGCAAAAACTCGAGACGAGACCGAGACTTGAACGTTCCGTTTACAATATTTTGCAAATATTTTTGACCCTAAATTTTGGACATTCGGTGAACTTTCCAACTCGTTGCAGTATAGATTTCCAGGCATTTCGCAATTATATTAGGAACAAGCTAATTGAAAGAGTTAAACTATTTAAAAGATGTACGTTTGTTTTTAATTAGAAAGCTTTTTGGCGTCGCTTATGGTCTTTAAGGTTTAATACTATCATGATCATCAAAAAATTTTGTTAACTAAATGTGCAAGTTACAAAATGGAAGTAAGAATATTTATGTAGATCTTGGAATAATAATTCAGTCCTAACTGTTCCGCTGTAATATTCACAAGTATGAAGCGCCGTTTGTGTACTCTCATTTGTGCAATGTTTTTTTGCATATTTAATTAAATAGTCATTTTAATTAAATATACAAAAATATAAAGTCACAGTCAACAGAGTTGGAGTCCTCGAGGACACATTTTAAAGTCCTTGGCCTTGGCCTTGGCCTCGAAGCCTCAAGTCCTTGGCCTTGGCCTCGAAGCCTTAGATCCTCGAAAATTGCCCAGTCCTCGGCTCGAGGACAGCACTATTTTTGAACCGTTGAAATTTTGTTGGAAACGACAGATACCTCGCGGAAAATTTGTAAATACCTTTTTTATTTTGCGCAATTGGAGCATAGGCTTAGCCAAGCGGGCCTCCCCCCCCAATTGAAATTTCATCAATCACAAAAATGTGACAAAATAGCCTATTGTTTCTTCAGTTTCTTTTTAGCGTTTTTCGTTTACACCAGTAGCGAACAACAATATTGAAGACCAAGGGCCCCGGGACCCCCTAAAATCAATTTCTGCCAGCCAATTTAAACGTAAATCTGGAAGAAATGGATAGTTTTCATCCTAAAAGTTGCTATCTCAGGATCACATCTAGCCTTTTTATGAACGTAATGCATTAACCAAGGCCGGATTTACCACAATATGGCGCAGTACCAGCTAAGGGCCCTGCGCTCAAATCTTAGGACTTTTTATGGTCTTCACCTACATTTGGCAGAAAGATGTTGCGAAAATCTCCAAAGTGCCAGGGGCCCAGCGCGATGGAAATCCGGATCGGCAATAACATGGCAAGTAGCGTAGCCGGGGGTGGGGGGGGCTATATCCCCCCCATTGGCCTGTCAACCAAAATGCAGAATAAGAAAAACACCACGTTTTTAGCTCTTCTGAAACTGTCTTTTGCGCTGGAATTGACTAAAAAGCGATTTAAAGCATTTTTTGAAACATATATTCAGAGGGGGGGGCTAATTTGTCAAAAATTAAAGTCACCAATCAACAAAAACTTTAAAAAATGCCCAAAAATAAGCAATCAAATTTGATCGCTAGTGTAAAAATGCCAAATGTAGGTTTTATCAACAAATATATTATAAACTCAGGAATAAAGGGGGGGGGGGCTACTCAGTGTTAGTTAATTGCCAATCACTTCTCTCAAATATCTTTCCATTAGCTCCCCCCCGATTATTTTTCTTTATAAAATACAGACGAAATAGATTACTCCGTGTGAGTTTTGTTGAATAATAGGATTTTATTATGTATCAGCATGTAAACAAGAGAACTGCAATGTTATCATTAGCCACTTCCCACATAGCCCGATAATGCAACCAGTTGAATCATGTTGCGCTGGTAATTTCTATGCCACGTTTTAAAAGCATTATTTTTATTAAAATAGCTCTAAAATTAAGTTATTTTTGCAAAAAAATGCAAAATTCGCGAGCGCTGGGGGCTTTGCTCCCAGACCCCCAAAACAGCCCCCCCCCCATTGCGAATTTCTGGCTGCGCGCCTGACACATGATTAGTAAGCGAAACTACCCATCTTATACTATTTTTCAATAACAACTCATAAATTCACCTCCACTTCGCCAGTTTTTACGCACAAAATACTTTTTAAAAAAATTAGCCATTGAAAATGCTGATTAAACAAATTGTTGAACTTCAGTAAAGGGAGCCTGGGCCCCCTGGCCTAACATGCACTTCTAGAACTGGTTATTTTCATGACAAAACGAAAATCTCTAAGGAAAATCTTCGAGTGGGTTTTCATTTACTGCTAAAATGTTGCACGAGTCAATGCACCTTACTTCCCCCTACCTGGAGCTAATCACGTACAATTAAACTTTAACACCAAAATGCAAGATGTTAAACGTGTTTTGAACTTAAATTGCAACTAGAAGGAGGATTAAACAATTTAATTTTTTTAATTGGCTTTCAAATGTCAAAGATCTAGTGCTTTCAAATGGTTCTAAACATGTGCGAAGTGTAATTCAATGGCATTAAAATAGCTTTTTTACCAAAAAATTACAAAAAATCGCCCAACAGCTGGGGGCTTTGCCCCCAGACCCCCGTCTGTGATACGTTTGAGTTACACGGGCTTTCTCAAAACGTCTCCAAAGTTACGTATTTGCACTTTTCAGCTTTATTAGTTGAGGCCCTCTTCCTTTGCAAAATCCTGGTTAAGTGAAAAACAGGCAAATTTTTGATGACGTCATTGCATGTGATTTGTGGTTTAAGCCTCCCAAATCAAAAATTCTGGCTACGCCTTTAAATTGGAGATTGCCTGAAAAACTTTTTGAAGACCTTATTTTTTTAGAGAACACTTGCGGCTGTGTCCTTGGTCCTTGGCCTTGTCTTCGAGCATTCCTGTCCTTGGCCTCGAGAGGGTCTGTCCTCGGAAAGGCTGTCCTTGGCCTTGGCCTCAGATTTTTTTTGTGTCCTTGGTCTTGGCCTCGAGCCTTGTGTCCTCGACTCGACCTCTGACAGTCAAAATAAATAGTCAAAAAAACTGCACGCAAAATAAACTGTTGCAAAAATAAATAGTCAAAAAAACTGCGCACAAAACTAAGCGTTGCAAAAATGCGCTGTAGACTTTTTTGTATATTTGGTTGTGGAGCGTGACAAAGCGCTCTCGGCTGCTCTTTGATGCGCTCTTGGCTGGTTGTTAATGCGCTCCAAGAGCAGCCGAGAGGGGTACGTCACGCTCCACTACCAAATATACAAAAAAGTCAGCAGCGCATATTTGCAACGCTTTATTTTGTGCGCAGTTTTTTTGACTATTTATTTTTGCAACGGTTTACTTTGCATAGGTTTTTTGACTATTTATTTCGACTTTGACTATATACATATTTTTGTACATTCAATTAAAATAACTATTTAATTAAATATGCAAAAAAGCGTTGCACAAATTAGGGTCCACAAACGGCGCCCCATACACAAGACGAATGTTGTCACATTAATTGTTATAACCCACACCTTTATCGCCCCAAGGTGCGATACTATAGGCGTACCATTGCTTTGGCCTTTTCGCACAAATGTTGTCCTGATGGTTCTTTTAGAGAATTGTGATTTTTGTTTAAAAAAACTTAATTCTTTGAAGAGCGCAAGCTTACTTTCTATCATTTCTCCAAGTTCAGTTTATGTTTGTTGATTTGAAAACTCCGATTTGATTTGCTTGTGATGAAAAGGATTTTGATAGCAACTATAGCAAAATTCAAACGTCAAACCGCTTTTGAGGTCTTCTTGTTTAGAATGCGAAATATTTCGTGTTACTTCGTGCGTAGAATGCGAATGCACTCGGCGCAGCCTATCTCACTGCTTGATTCCTTTTTCACAAAGTCATGGAGATAAGTTCGGTATTCTTCCGGACACAGAATAAGTCAAAGAGTAAAACCAGTACAAGAAAAACAGCAGCCGTCTTATCAAAACGCAGAAAACTTGCAGTTGTACCACTAGTATAAGAATAAAAAATACGAAATTTTTTGATAATAACATTAGTCTAAACCAGTGGTAGCAAAATGTTTTATATCTCAGACGCTCTCTACCCCTAGTCCCTACTATTGTGAATCAAAACACCTCCTTTTAGGGTTTTGCAATACAATAACTCTGCAAAAAATATCTTTTTTCGATATATTCAATCCCCACGGGCTATTAAGGTATAACTTTAAGAACCCTTGGCTTAAAGAGGAAGGGATTTGTTTTTTTTTCAGTCAAAAACTTGAAATTATTGTGGGTTTTTACGCTCGGATTGGAAATATGGCCGAGACTTGCCCATTTTCCGAGACTTCGAGGTGCCGACACCGAGGCTTTAGACCTTCGAGACCGAGACGTTGAAAAATAGTGTCTCGAGACCGAGACATGTCTCGAGACACTACAGCTCTGCTAACAACCCTGGATGCACCTTGGAGCATAGATCACAAGTCAACGCTTTGATAATTTTCGCTTGGTTTGCATTTAATAATATATTATGCCCGCGTCCTCTCGTTGTTCCTACACAAAGCACATCTTCTATGTTTGTCAACTTTGCAGCAAAGGACAAAACACTGCCATATGACATCACCAGATATAAAGACATCTCCAACTGACATCATCTACTACAAGCAGCTATTGTACTGCATCTTAAATTAATACGCTGATTACAAAATGTAGTCATTAAACTAATGCTTTCAAAAAACAATTGTGCTTGCATTACATTCTGTTGTTTAGTTGCAACTTTTGGCAAACATGACGTCATCTGCTACAAGCAGCTATTGTATCTTGAAGCAATAAGCTGATTGCAAAATGTTGTCACTAACTGATATTTTTAATTAGCAATATATTGCTATCGTTTTGTTGGAATTTTCGGCAAACGTGACGTCATAATTAGGTCACAAAATGACGTATATTAAGCTACGCTAGATGTTTATCCAATAATTGAAACAATTAACAGAGCTTGATATCATTGAGGGATTCCACCAATCTGAGCAATATTTAGCTTGCTATCATACATTTTTGAAAATGACGTCATATCTACGTCGTATGTGACGTCATGGCATGCCAAAATATTTTAGATTGCAAAAACAATAAAATAAAATCACCAGTTAGTCCTGTAAGTTTGTTTAGAACAAAGAAACTTTCTTCGACCACTAGGTGGAGCTGGAGCACAACTTTACGGGCTGTTTGTAGGAGTTGCCCAAACGCGATGTTTTGGCTCCCCTTCGGAAATCGTTGTACTCACCCTGGGGAAGGTTTGTGCCAAATTTCACACATCATTCCGGAAGTGAACGATTTTACCAAAATCCTGGCTTTAGCTCCTCTACTAAGCTCGACTGCGCAGTCTATAAGATGTATGATCTGTGGAATTAAGAAGCTATCCGTTCCAATTAGTTTTCGTTTGTGGGTATTTCGCTGCTAGCTTCCACAACGTCACTGGCTGAAGCAGGAACTGCGACACTGCCTACTGCTCACGGCGGAGGCTTCACACTGTTCCTTTTCATTGCTGAACATTAAGCAGGGAAGCTGTTACCGGTACTACTAAATTTTCCTATCTTTGGTTTGACCCGACCGGAAATCGAACCCGAGTCTACCGTTTTAGTAGCTGACTTTCTGTCGACTCGACCACTGATCGCTTAGCTGCCATGATGAGCGTAAAGTGATCGGACTTGGAATCTTGCTCATTATGAGGCTGGGTTTGATACTTGGCAAAAGCACCAAGTTTCTGTCAGAACACCGCTGTCTTGGATTTAATACTGCAACGTTCTGAAAGAAATTAGGCAGCGCTGTGAGGTTACTATAATGCGCGTTCAACAGTCAAATTCAGCTCATATAGCGTAGCGTCGAAAACCCATGGTTTAGTTGAGATCATTGGAGAGACAATGTTAAGCAAACATAATTTTCTATTGCTAAGGGGGGTTCAATCCAATGTCTTGTGTCGAAAAATGTATGAAGCAAGAGCTGATTTGAGCAGACTGTTACATCTCCGGTTTATAACATGCGAAGTCAAAGTGCTTTCAAATCATAGCAATTAGTTCTTTAAATGCCCCTAAACATGTCATTCAAATGGCGTTATGTAGCTAGTTTTTCCTAAAACTTGCCCAGCGGCTAGAGGCTTCACCTCCAGACTACGAGACGTAAACAAATTTTACCTTTTGATTCAAGCTCCGTTTGCAAAATCCTGGTTACGCACCTGGAAAGTTTGCAACCTTTTTTTTAACTCAAGACGAAACACGAACACAATGCACTATTTTAATAGCAAAACGAGTATTTTACATCTTTGGTAATTACAACGGCAGAGACAATCAAACTCCTAACCTAAGATGGCAGAATCGGACATCATAACGCTGCTCTATTCAGAAGACAAAGTTTGCTATTTCAGAGATAGCGTGAAAAACAATCCTAACTTACGACTTACTTTTTTCAGCGAAAAAGAGAAAATCAAAATCCTTTAATGCCCTGCGCAGCGTGAGCTTTTGATTCGCTGAAATCACAGCAGTTGGCCGCTCATATGAGATGTGAGTTATATGTTGAGACGTAAATTGTAGAAAAGATGAAATCGCTTGATATTACACTACTACTAGCTAGTGAAGTGGTTAGCGTTAGATTGTATGGCGCTTGCTCATTTTCGAAACTGGTTGTTTGTCTAGTGGCTAGTGTGTTCACTGTTGAAGCGAAGGGCCTTGAGTTAAATTCCCAACACGGTGAATCCGACAGTGTCGCCATCAGCTCAGAAATGGAACCGGTCAGGATTTTCTCGACCCGACTGGTAAATTTCAAAATCTACGCCGACTAGTTGACCGGACAGTTGAAGTTGACCGACAAAAAAGACAGTTGACCGGCTCGGTCGACCGCTCTTTTTTGCAGAAGGTTTTTGTTCACTGTTCAATACATCTAATGAAAAATCTTCAAAATGAGTGGCATGGGTGAGGTGTTAAAATTTGTGACTCCGGACATGGGTTACAGAAAAAACGCAAAAAAATTTTTTGCGTTTTTGCATAAATAATAAAGACCTTTTAAGGTTAAATTTCAGTTTGAAACACCTGTTTTAAGCAGCGCAAAACTTGCACAATATAAGCATAAAAAGAACTGCAGGGCACAAGCTAAATTATTAGACTTCTTTCTGATGATATAATGCGTAAGGCCAAGAAGGAATTTTTCCGCTATTGGCGACAGATTATTTGTCATTTGCCGAGCAACAAACACTAAACTGTCATGACATTGGCTAGAAAATATTCGAAATATAAAGTGCCCCAGCAGTTTGTAGAAATGCTACTTCAGAAAAAGCCATGGCAAGTTAGATATAAAAAATATAAGCTATGTCTTTCTTGCCCAGTAAAGAGAGCGGTAAATTTAAGTTGAAAAAAGCTTTTTCAAAGCGGTAAGATTTTAGCAAGTACTAAAAATTCTGAAATCTGCGCCACTTCTACTCACAAGCTGATTAAAACGATGCTAAAATGCCAGGTAGCGTAAGCCTCTTCAACACGAATGCTTTATTGTAATCTGATTACGCGATTTTAACGTATATTGTGCACTTTTTTGCTTTGTGCCGTGGCCCAAAGGGGGGGGCATGGTACAATGCCCCCATCCTAAATACATTCCTAGATGTGCGCGTCTTAGTGGTCACAGCATATTAGTCACAACTTGAAACCACTCAACAAGTGTTTTCAAAAGGTGTGGTTTGTTAAAAATGTTTTTTTAAAAAAAGTTTTATTTATAACAAAATATATATGTATAGTTCGATTGGTGCTTAGATGTCGTTTAGTTGCAAAAAAGGAGAATTTGACGGGTGTTTTAAGCGGCTTGACCAGCCGGTCAAAGAATCTCGACCCGACCGATTTCCATTTCTGCATCAACTCGTTATCGCTGCGAGCATCTGTGATAGAACGAAATTGGAGATTGGTTTCAGCAATCTCGTCACACTCTTAGGCGAAATACAGCGAGTATGATTTATGGAACAGACTGAACCTTATACAGGCAAAGCGTTTATTAAATTGAATTATGCTGTATTTTGAGTTGCGGCGAGGAACGTAAGGTCATTTTCGATATTGCCACGTACTAACCTTATTTTGGTCTGTCATTCGTTATTGACCAAAAATTTAGTGAATAACCAAAAAAAAAGACAGCAGTCAGCGTTGTCACAATGACCAAAAAAACTTTGCATTCAAGAGCTAAATTTTGCTTGCAAGTTGTAATGACAAAAAATGACCGAAATTCAGTTGCACAGAGCTGGACAGCGCTGTTTCGAGCTTTTAGCTTTCATCAGCAGCCCTCAGCATGTATGAACCAAAAGTATTCCCAGCCACCTCTCGGCCAATCTGGACAAACCCTAATGATTTGCGCAGCGGCAGTGGAAGTCGCTATGACTTCCTCGGAGTCAAACATGAAGGACATCAAGCTTTTTCAATCGAAATTAAGTTATTTTAATGACCGAAAAATTATTTTCAATTTCAAACATTGGAGAGAAAATTCTGAGGTAAATATAAAACCTAGAGCAGAGATCAGGCTTAGTAGGGGGATTCCCCAGAGTTGAGCGGTGGAAAATGAATGTGTTTCATCTTTTAATATAGTAGCTCCAAGCAACGATGGCAGTACGGTATACTTTCAGAATTTGCGTACTACGTCAGAGATGAAAACCGGTCGGGTTACCGATCGGATCGTGATTCTTCGATCGGCCGGTCAAGCCGGTTGAAACACAAGTCAAATTCTCCTTTCTTGCAACTAAAAGACATCTAAGCACCAACCGATATATTTTATCATAAATAAAACTTTTTTCAAAAAAAAACAGCATAGGTGGGCACAAGTCCGTTAATCGTTAATCCGTTAATAACGAAGCCAACTTTTTCTTTAACTCGTTAATCCGTTAAAAATTTTTTTTCGTGTTAACGGACTAAACTAATTTCCGTTAAGATTTTTATCGTTAAAATCTTACATCATTCATTCATCGTACCGGTACAAACCAGTTTGCTGTGGTAACACTTGTTGCGTATTAGCACGAGTTTTATAGAAGAAAGCGAAGAAAGGAGATCTTTTTTGTGGCAAATAATAAGCTGCAGCTTCATAGGTCTATTAATTATCGCTGTTCGCAATTTCCAAAGATTTTTCGATCGCAGCTTCGTTAGTGTATTTGAAATTATGTTTATCCAAAAATTAGATTAGACTGTAAAATGTGACTTCCAAAACACAAAAAGACCACCATACCAATCAATATTTCCTCGCAATCAGCTCAACATCGTCAATACGTGTTCTAGAAGCGAGTGAATAAAACGAAATGTAACTTACACGCAAAATATTAACGAATTAACGGACTTTATTAACTTCGTTAATTAAAGTTGGAAATAACGGATTAACGTTAACGGAGGTGTGAAGTTTGTTAACGGACAAGTGGTTAACGAAGCTAACGTTTTGCATTAACTTGCCCACGTATGAAAAACAGTATAAACAAACCCCACCTTTTGAAAACACTTGTTGAGTGGTTTCAAGTTGTGACTAATATGCTGTGACCACTAAGACGCGCACATCTAGGAATGTATTTAGGATGGGGGCATTGTGCCATGCCCCCCCCTTTGGGCCACGGCACAAAGCAAAAAAGTGCATAATATACGTTAAAATCGCGTAATCTGATTACAATAAAGCATGCATGTGGAAGAGGTTTACGCTACCTGGTATTTTGGCATCATTTTAATCAGGTTGTAAGTAGAAGTGGCGCAGATTTCAGAATTTTTAGTACTTGCTAAAATCTTACCGCTTTGGAAAAGCTTTTTTCAGCATAAATTTAACACACTCTACACTGGGCAAGAAAGTCATAGCTTATATTTTTTTATCCAACTAGCCATGGCTTTTTCTGAAGTAGCACTTCTACAAACTGCTGGGGCACGTTGTATTTTGAATATTTTCTAGCCAATGTCATGACAGTTTAGTGTTTGTTGCTCGGCAAATGGCAAATATGTAACTTCTGCTATGTAACTTCTGAATTTTCAAAGCACATACGAGTAAATGAAAATTTATTCGTATGGGCGTTGACTGGCGTTGTATATAGCAATTTGCTTTACCGGTTACCGACAAGTAGGTTAATTTTGGCTTTTGGGGTTCAAAATTTGTTATAGGCATTTACACAGTTATGTACGCCTGATGATAACAAACAATTTTGAAATATGCATATAGCGTACTATTGTGGTAAATTGCTAATGTGATGTCATATATGGTGTCCATGCTTAGTGATGCTAGCGCAATGCGGTTGAGCTAAGTGAAGTGCCAGTGTGATACTGGTCGAGAATCCTCTTTCTGGTGACCTTGTTGTCAGACTTAGATCAGAGTAATCTGAGAAGAGGGTACGATAGCAAGTGTAGAAATTGCCCTCGTGTGTGGTTTGAAGGTTCGGGTGGGATGCCAGGATAGGCTATGTGTGAATTCAGATGCTGACGATGAAACACTAGCCTAATGGGAAAGCAGATATGTGAGGTACAGTAAGTGCTACCTCACAGCCGTGAGAAAAAAAAAAAACTTTATGTTACAAGTCTGCTATGTAACGTCTAAATGGCAAATAATCTGTCACCAGTTGCTCAAAAATTCCTTTTTGGCCTTACGCATAATATCATTAGAAAGAAGTCCAATAATTTAGCTTGTGTCCTACAGTTCTTTTTATGCTTATTTTGTGCACGTTTTGCGCTGCTCATAACAGGTGTTTCAAGCTGAAATTTAACTTAAAAAGGTCTCAAAATTGAGTTTTTTTTGCAACAGTGACCCCCGCACGGAATCACAAACTTTAACCCCGCACCCATGCCGCCCTACCCCTTTTGAAAATTTTTTATTGGATGCTTTGAATGGTGAACAAAGCCTTATGTAAAAAATCGGTCTACCGGGCCAATCAGAAACCGGTCAACCGGCGTAGATTTTGAAATTTTCCACTCGGGTCGAGAAAATCCTGATCGGTTCCATCTCTGTACTACGTACCGCGCCCCTTTAACCGTACCGTACCAGCGTACCGTACTTCAGTTCAATTTTTGAAACGTACCGTACCTTGGTACAGTACGTTTTTTTGCGTACCGTACCTTTAATCAATCTCGTTAAACAACGATCCATTAATGACATATGCGACCTATGTTGACCTGTTTTTTGTTTATATGTGATTGTCATTATACCGAAAGGTAAGCTTAAGGCAGCGTTTCGTAAAAGGGTCAATGGTTCAACACGAGGTGAATTAAATTTTTGCGAAGGTAAAGTACGCAAATTTAAACAGCGTACCAACGTACCGTACCCGTACCATTACAAAAACGCGTATCGTACAAGAGTACCGTACTTCTTAGCAAAAATTGAGAGGTACCGTATTTACGTACAGTACCGTATTCCCATTCTTGGCTGCACGTCTTCGCAAATTTTCTTGCAGTTAAAAGGTGCTGATAACTGATAATGGTTCAAAAATCTATTTAACCAAATAAACATTTGGATTGTCAAATTTTAATTTTGTCTGCTCGCGATTTGTTTTTTGGGATTTTGTACATGATCCAGTGTGATTTTTGTGTCTGACAGTACTTTATCTGCGATGAAGAAGAACTGCGTTTTCCGTTTCGAAATAGTGAAGCATCCCGGCCACGGAGTAATGATTAAAGCGAAAGATGGATGCCCTCAGTGGTGGCCACTGATGACGAGTAGTCACGTGTGTTGTGATGGAGAATCCACTTTTTGAGTTGTGTAAAAACGACTTTTTACTTGGATTCTCCAAGATACTAATACTGTGACATTGCGTTGCATCGTACGTGCTATGAACCACAAAAACGGCTGCGCTATTCCAACCATTCAGAAACACAAATGCTTTGCTAAATTTTGTCTCCAACTCCACAGCGACTATTGTTACAGCCGGAAGATCTCACTTTTGCAGGCTATCACCATATTGAGCGCGAAGTGTGAATTTTTAGTAGATGGTTTTACAGGTTTGAATTTAGTTTTCTTGATGAACACGTCTGCCCGTTTAAAGGTATGTGCAGTGAGCTTTTGGTTTGATTGATTCCGCTAAAACGTTTTTCATGTTGAAAGTTAACTTTTATTACGTCGTTTCAACTCTGCCCAGTGCTAAAAGTTTTATGAAGCAATTTTGAAGCTCTCGCTTTCGTTGTAAATTTTATTAGAGAGAAGTATCCGATGCGTCGTTTCTTTCTGACGTAATTTATGTTAAGTTGTTTTAAGTTGGTAGTATTGAAATACTCCCTCCCGTTGAAGAAATTGAAACAATTCGGTCTACCGGAGCCCTATAGTCATAGTCATAACTGGTGGTTTTTGGTCGCCGGAATTCCAGTGGTCCAATGTCGGCAGCGTGACCGAGAGGGCAAAGACCTCGTTTTTACGACGATTCTGATTGCATGATCTGGGTTCAACCCGCACCTTGGTCACGTTGTTGCGTTCTGGAATAAGACGCTTTACGATGATTATCTCTATTTAGTGGCTTCGAACAAGCAACAAATTCAGTGGACAAGAATTCGAAAGATATCCACAGGAACGGATCACCGGAAACTCTGCAGGTGTGGATTTGTCCAAAACACGAAGTGCTTATTTAAATGAAAAGTACGCGGATCGTCCAATAGCTAGTGCCTGATGCTATCCGGTGACATGAGGACAAATATGCACCACGATGACAATAACAACTCCATTACGGAATTTTTTCGTGGCATTTTTCATCATCATCAAAAGTTGCCTATTAGTTTTATTTTGCGTCCAAAATTTACCAAGATTGCTAAAAATATTGACTCAAAGTGCCAAACGTCCATTGACTTCTATCTCCAAAGTGTCATACCCCTAGTTGAAAACAATTGTTTTCATTGGGGTCCACTGCCAAGCAGTTGTAAATGTAATTACATTTTTATTCACCAAGTTGCCTTGGCCACGAGACAGTGAAGGGACCTTTTGGTCTTTGAGTCAAGCGACCACCCGTCCACCTGTCTACCACAAACGGTGACGGTTTCACATTGTCTCTTTTGTGGCTGAAAGTCAAGCAACGAAGCTGTAAATATCAATTTTTACTGACTTTGTTTTGACCCGACTGGGAATCAAACTTGAGTCTACCCCTTTAGTAGCAGTCTAGCAGACGCTATTTCCACGCGATCACTGATCGGTAAAGAAGCAGTCTGCCGGTTGTGGAGGTCCAGCCTGACCAGAAACAAAAATAAAGCAGAACCCAAAAAACGGGTGCTTAGCGTTTGTGAGGGTAAACGACGCATGGTGCCTAGATCATACGCATCAAAAGAATGAACCTCCACTTCATTACACTCCTGACTGAAAACTGAAATCCTTCCGGTCAAAATTTGAAATTGGCAGAACCAATTCACCTACTTCAATTCAATTCCTGTATTATTGCCTATTTATTGGTCGTGCATTTTTGCATGACTAAGAATGGCGCAACCAGCAGGGGCTAAGGGGCTTTATCCCCCACCCCCTTTTAATCAATTCACTTAAAAAATTTAATTCAAAATACGAGTGTTTAAACGTGTTTTGGACTTGATCAGTACATAAGGGGGTTAAAGAGGCTGAGCGATTTAACTCCTTTAAATAACTTTCGAATTTTAGCAATTAGATTCTTGCAAATGGCTCCAAAAACGTGCAAATGTGATCCAAGCAGCGTTAAACTGGCTATTTTTATAGAAAAATAAAAAAAAATTGCCAGACTCCGATATGCGATATTCTTGAGTAGCACCAGGTTGGTCAACACGCCGCCTATATAAAATATTTTTCAAACAAAAATTTTTTGACATTTGGTCCAAGCCCCCTCGCCCTTCTTTAGCAAAATCTTGGTTGCGCACCTGATATTAATACCTAGCTGGGTTTATGTTTTATGAGTCTTTTTCTTCTAATGTCCAAATTTCGAAATAATTCATATATTTTTTTGTTAATTCTTTCAACTGCAATCACAATTTTTGTGCTTGCTTTTGCAAAAATTAGCAATTTTTTTCATGCCATTTTGAAAATTTTTTTTCATTTAAAATCTGGATAAGGATGCTATGTGTTTTTCTTGCCGTGTTTTGAAAGCGAAGAAGCCTAAATCCTCGTAACCAATAATTATGATAACCGTTTTGTGTGTGCAAAAGATATTAATCAGCAAATCTTTATGTGGTATTTTTAAGGCCGTTTTTTCTCCGGCTTTGACTTTGTATCTTTCTTTATCTATTGATTTATTGTGCATTCATGCATGAAAGAACTACGACAAGCGTTTTGTGCATGCCAAAGACAATTCACAATATTGAAAAAACGAATTTCGATGTTTTTTTTTTAATTTTTAAGCCGGTTTTTGTACGGCCTTGACCTAATGTTCTTTTCCAAGTATCAAATCATTGATTAATGTGAAAATCATACATGAAACATTGCCTAAGTGCACTTGAAAATCTAAACTACTTGAACTCTTATTAGAAAAGGATTAGGAAAAGAAGGAAGCAACGAAAACCTTGTCGGCGCCATTTTCTACTTAAGATGATGGTTTTGAATTTATTTTGTAATCTTTTAGTTTTAGTATTTCCAGCCCATGTTAGCTCTACGCTGCAATTAGGTAGAAATTTTGTCATGTGAACAAAAATAACTTACAGTAAGTTGAACAAAAACGGCTGTTTAATGAATTTGTACCCCATGTCTCAACAAAATTATCAGTCAAGTACATACAGAGACGCAAAACACAATGGTTGTTTGAGTTAAGATTGCTAGATTTTGTTGCAATGTGTTTTTTTTTTTTTTTTGTAAACATCTGTATGAGCATACTGTAACACGTATGTTTTGTTGCTTTGTAGGCATTTTGATGCAAATTGCTATATATAATTTCAATATTTGAACTACCGGTATCGCGTAGACTGGAGTAAAAACATTTTTAATGTATTCCATGCAGAGAAGTATATGAACAGCCGTACGACATGATCAACCAAATTATGAGTTATGAAACTGAATAATATGGATATTTGGTGCGGCGTTGTGCTGCTAAGTTTGTTCTGCGGTTTGGCTTATTCTCGTCTGGACTTTGAAGGTGAGCTGGATATGGGATGATCTTGTCTACTTACCTGACTGAATAAGTTTTTTGTTTGAGTTTCCGATTAAATGTCGGATGTCAAAATATGGAAACCTTTGGCTAAAAAAACAATGTGTGCTGGATGTATCTTTCTTCAGTCTGTTCCTCTGTCTTCAATTCCAGTACACCACATGTCATTGCGGAGGCTTCAAAATAATTTATAATAGTGACGTAGGCTACTGCTTTCACCCATAGCGGTTTTCACAATGAAATATCGATTTCGAAAAAATGATTTAGACCATATTGATGCAGATTTGATATGCTCAATTGCTAAGCAAAGCCATCAATTATCTTGAAAAATCGAAGTTTTTCAATTTTGTTTTGACTCGAAGTTGTTTTACAAGAATTTAAAGATTTTTCGGTTGTTAAATGAAGTTGGTGTCTTTTTATTTTGAAAAACAAACAGGCCAGTTGGTTGAGCGGTAAAGCGTTCGTCTCTGGAGCGGGAGGCCTGAGGTTCAAATTTTGTGCCACTCAAATCGGACACAATGTTGCCACTTGCCAACGGCTCGCCCCCGATGAAATATTTTATCCGGGCGCAATGGAACGGAGTTGGGCGCCGCAAACTCGTTACACGCTTCGGCGTAATACAGCTAGTACAATGAAAGATTTGATTTGATAGCGTGCACGGGGCAGCAATCCAACGGAGTTGAACATTAGTCCATCCATACACATCACGATCTTCAACAGACTATACACACTTAAAAGTTGTTCATCTAGCTTAGATGCGGTCGTAAGGCAGCAGTTGTTCGCGGATTTATGCCAGGCCTTTTCGTACAACTCATCAAGTTCTTGTTGCAAATCGATCTTGCAAGCTTACTTTATTTGCATTCAATGATTTGTGAGCAAGATTACAAGACTTCCTAAGTAAGAATGAAATCATTGATTTCGGGCTGTTGATTGTTTGATTAAATAATGCTGCCATGGGGAATAGAAACTGATTCGAAAAGCCAGAACATGTTGTGAGCAAATGAGTGCACGTGAAAACTTGGGCGAATATCTTGCAAAATACGTTTTTATATGGCCACAAGTTTTTTATTTATACTTGCATATCAATAGCAATAAAATAATTTGATTCTGATGTTTTGACGTTGGGGGGGGTCAGAGTTTTAATGTTTAAACGGGCATTCAGGTTGGAAAATTTTGCTCGATTTTTCTTCCAAAAAAACTTGACAAATCTGAAGACTAACCTCACCAAATTTGAACTGTCTACGACCTTCAGTTCGCAAGATATAACTGATTTGATTTCCTCTTAAAAAGGCTTTTTACCCTTACAAATTTTGTCAGGGGTGCCAGTTAAAAACAAAATTTCAAAAAGTTACTGCATGTTCCTGATTCTCCATAAATATTTTGCAGTAGAGTTATTGTAAACCAAAGTAAAGTTTAGACTGTAAAATTAGCTACTATCTAATGAATGTAAGCCAGCCTTCCAAAAATTAATCTTCTGTCACAATACTGATAAAATGGCAACACTTAAGTAAACGGAAAACGGTTAATTTTTCAACTGCAATATCTTGAAAACGGGAAGGTGTAGAAAGTTTAAATTTGGTGAGAATGCGTTTTAGGCATAGGTGGGCAAGTTAATGCAAAACGTTAGCTTCGT
Source organism: Trididemnum nubilum (assembly GCA_963965965.1). Taxonomy (NCBI): domain Eukaryota; kingdom Metazoa; phylum Chordata; class Ascidiacea; order Aplousobranchia; family Didemnidae; genus Trididemnum; species Trididemnum nubilum. Next base: position 43,580,743 of record OZ014475.1, read on the forward strand.
TAACCACTAGTCCGTTAACAAACTTCACACCTCCGTTAACATTAATCCGTTATTTTCAGCTTTAATTAACGGAAGTTAATAAAGTCCGTTAATCCGTTAACATTTTGCGTGTAATTTAGATTTCTTTTTATTCACTCGCTTCTAGAACACGTATTGACGCTGTTGAGCTGATTGTAAAGAAATATTTATTGCAATGGTGGTCTTTTTGTGTTTTGAAAGTTACATTTTACAGTCTAATCTAATTTCAAGATAAAAACAAGTTCAAATGCACAACGAAGCTGCAAGATATTAACAATAAAAACCATAACGGAAGTTAACAGAACTTAACGGAAGTTACTTTAGTCCGTTAACAGCACTTAACGGAAGTTAATTTAGTCCGTTAACATGAAAAAACTTTTTAACGGATTAACGAGTTAGTGAAAAAGTTAGCTTCGTTATTAACGAATTAACGATTAACGGACTTGTGCCCACCTTTGGTTTTAGGTTTATCCCAACATTTTCGTCAACAGTAAAAAACTTGACTTAAATGCCCCTTTTATTGTTGACGTGCTATCAGGCCTAGAGGTTACCAGCGCGGAAGCCTAGGGACGAGCTTAATATTGATGTTGTTCCGTTAAACAAAGCACGAGCTTTCGAACTATTGCGTTTTCTTTTTTGTGCATCTTTTGTTAATACAAATACCAAATCAATTGGTGTTAAATTACGATGCTTTACTTTTATTTCAATAAGCTGTTGGTTGGTTGTTGCGGACATTGGTTCGAATCCTAACCCCGTCATTTTTGACGACCTTTGCTTGATGCCGCTCATAACGACCTGTTTACTTTTTCACAACGTTCACATCCTGTAACAATAATTGTTCTGAAGAGACTATTTCACAGCAAATTTTTTTATCTAGTTTTTCGTTGATTCTGACCAAAATGTAACCAGAACTCAAATTCTTACTCTAGAACAGGGGTTCTTAACCGGGGGTTGGGGGTAAATTTCACTTACCCAGGGGGTAAATTTACCAGCTGGCAAACTGAAGCACCATTTTTTTTTGGAGATCACCTGTTTTTGGCCGGAAAAAACCCTTAAATTTTTGATTTCGGCCAGAAAAAGCCTTAGAATTTCGGCGAAGACATTTTTTTTGAGATCACCTAGTTTAGATGGGGGTAAATTACTCTTCTATACTTTGCCAAGGGGTAAACGAGACAAAAAAGGTTAAGAATCCTTGCTCTAGAACTAACCCCTAACCTAACCCCAACAAAACCCTGACTCAAATCCTAATCTTAACCCTTAAAATAGCAACTAAAATATGCGCGTATAAATACTCCTCATTTTCGATTATCCTCTTTAACTTAAAATTTTTCGGAGAAATAGTCGCTCCACAATGGTGTTCTCCACAGGCATCATACAGGCTCGACAAGGAGATACAGCTTTCCTCCCGTGCAATATTCACGTCGACAGCAAGCAGCAACTAACTCCTCACGTGATCCAGTGGATTCAGATGAAAAACGGACTTCCGATCGTGATGAAAATATGGAATCGTCCACTCCAAATTATCGACTCTAAACTAAAAGGTAAAGTTGAAGCAAAGTAGGCGATTAAATATGTTTGTAAAATAGCAAGACTAGGCTGGATTCAAGATGCGCTATTAACCGAAAAATGAAGCATCTGGAAGCGTAGTGCAATTAATCCGCTAAAACTGTAAATGCGTTAGTATGCAGCACAACTTCAGTAATTGCAGAAGAAGTTGTGCTTTGCTCACCCACGCCTCTACGTTGTCTTTTGTTTGATCAGTTTTGTATCGTAAACGTAATGGTGTACAAGAAGTTTCGACAAGAAAAATCTTGTTTCAATTGTAGTTTAACTTTTTAAACTCTCATTAAAAAGTAATTACTTGGCACAGAACATTTATGTCTTTTTTCAAGTAGTGTACGAATAAATTTGTTTAGCAAAACAATCGATCAGATCTTAATAATTTATGACAATTCGAAAGTCATGTGTTTTTATTCACTGACGAATTTAATTACTCAACTGCACTTGCTTGCTCTACATCTACCTGACGATTTGATATTTTTCTTGATTAGTATTGTCTAAGAATCACTGCGACTGAATTTAGCCAAATAGAAATCTGCCCTCTTACGCATTGCAATAGCCTATTATTTATAATAATCAGCAATGGAGTGCCAATTGGCACGTATTTCGTCGTAATTGTCAATTGACAGGTCAGCAATTGAGCAGCTTCACAACAAACTACCACAGTTCTGAAACATTAAAATCCAATACAATCCAACAGTCTGTTTCATTTGCAAATGGGATCATCAGAGTTATATCTAAGTCAAGCATAATTTGATGAGATTTCTTACCTAATGCATTCTGTTTGAATTAGAATGCTATGGAGTTTGAATTCAACTGATCCAATAAAGTGCTCGACAGCGTAGGCTGGAGTGAAATCATAACACAGCGTTCTCATTAATTAATTTTTTTTAATTAAAGCCCTACGGTCTGTTTCACCTCATACTCGTGGAGTCTTATTCAAAAAGATATACCTCTCACGATCCCATTTACAGGTGAAACAGAGTGTTGTGTTGTATAAAATTTTAATGTCTTTATAATGTTTTGATACTGTGGTAAACTCCTGTGATATGTGATCTAATTCTTCGTTACTGATCACGTTTTGGAACTTTGTTATCAACCACGGGCAGTATTTAAATTTGTGACGTCAGTTACTGCAGATTGAATACCGATAGTGGTAAAATACAAATACAGTAACGTAAAATAGCCAATTTTTACAATAATTTCTAGGCTGCTAAGTAAACTCTTAAGCTCAATTCAATTCCAAAACATCATTTTATTTGCAATGATTGATCGCGTAAAAGCTGCTACTTTGGTAAAACCACCCCAACGTTGAGCTAGTGTAAATAGATTTAAAACCTCTTAAGCGAATTTAAATCAAATTATTCTCGTACTTAACCAATAAACTCTCTTCTATTTTCTTAATTTGGCCGGTTTTCAAAAGATATGTTTTCTGCTTTTATGTGGGAGTTACTCATCACAAATTCGCTTTGAAACATCTAGATCAATGGTTCTCAACCTGTGGTACGCGAAGGTTTTCCAGATGGTATGAGCGTAACTGTTTATTCTTTTTTTATAAAAAGCCCATTTATAGCTTTGTAGTACCAATATTTGTTTATCGGTATTAGACTCGATTTACAACTTTCTGGTACCCATGCGCGTAGCCAGAAATCTGTAATGAAGGAGGTAGTTTCGGAGGTCTGGAGGCGGAGCCCCCTGAGCTCGAAAATTTTGTATTTTTTTTTTTGCAAAAAATCCTTTAGGCCTGTTTTGATAAAAATTAATGCTTTTAAAACGTTGCATAGAAATTAGCAGTGCAAAAGCATGATTAAACTGTTTGCATAAATGGGCTATGTGGGAGGTGGCTAATGGTAAAGTTTTAGTTCTCTTATTTACCAGCTGGTAATTCATAAAATCCTATACTGTAGTTTTTAAAAAACTCACCTGGAGTAATTTATTTCGTTTATGTTAAAAAAAGAAATATATAGAGATAATTGGGTCGGGCTAATTGGAACGAGATTTAAGGGAAATAATTAGTAATTAACTAATACTGAATAGCCCCCCTCCCCATTCCTGAGCTTAAGCGTTTTTTGATTAAACATATGTTTAGCATTTTTCAACAATTGATCGCTGATTTCTGGCCATTTTTCGAAGTTTTTACTGATTTGTAAGTTTTATTTTGGCAAATTGGCCCCCCAAATAATGTATATGTGTCAACAAATGCTTTAAACCATTTTTTAGTCCCTTCCAGCGCAAAAGACAGTCTTCGAAGTGCTAAAACGTAATATTTTCCTGCGTTATGGTCAACAGGCCAAAGGGAGGGGGAGCGATAGCCAACTAAAAACATGCAAGTCCATACGATAGCAAGGTTCAAAAATGTTTCCCCCCCTATTTTTGCGATACCGCTTCGCGCAGCAATGCAAAGTTCCTAGTTGAAATTAGATTGTGGGACAAAAATCTGCAAAGTTTGAATTTGCATAACTGATGTCATCAGTTTTGAATTAGATATATATTCTGCAAGAAAAGTTTTTTTGTCAATACAGGTTGCCCAAGGTAGTGTAAAGGTACAAGATAAGGTAGTGTAAAGGTACAAGATAGGTGGTGTAAAGGTACAAGATAGAAAGGTACTTGTACCTTGTAAAGGTACTTGTACCTTTACACAACAAGGTAGTGTAAAGGTACAAGATAGAGAACTACTGATTTAGATGGTTAATCATTTTAAAATCATTGGTAATGGGTAATTATCATTCCAACTGTTTCCCACATACAGGCTCAACACTGTCCCTTTTATTGCTGAACGCGGCAGGGAAGCTGTGAACACCAGTTTTCATAGTCTTTGGTTTGACTCGACCGAGAATCGAACCCAAGTCTATAGTTTAGGTAGCAGACGACCACCTATATCTACTCTAAGACGAAGACGACCAAGTCTATCTACTTAACCACCGATCGTTTTTAGCTGAGGAACCTCAAAAAGAAACCACTTAGTAACCGTATTTCACAAGTATGCAATATTCAGGTCGTGTTTTTATGTCAAACGAACTGTTTTCTGCTTCATTGACCATACGAAACGTCAGCGGGACGGATGCCGGAGATTACCAGTGCAATATATCTGTCTTGCGTGGCACCACCGCAAAGGAAGAGGACTTTGCAAAGGTGGTGCGATTGTACGTAACAGGTAAAAGACTTTTTAAATTATTTACGTGATGGTTATTGTCTCTCGATCTTTGCTTTCTTCATTATTGTTGTTGCTTAGTTCGATTCCAACTCGGTTCGATCAAAAGTTATAGAAACTGGTATTCACGGCTTCCTTACTTAAAGTTCAGCACTAAAATGGTACAGCGTGAAGTCTCCAGTCTCTATTGTATTTGAAGAAGGTGCTTGGCAGGTTGCGGCTTGACTTGAAAATCACGAAAGATTTCTTTGCCGTTTCTTGGCCAAGACAACGTAGCAAATAAAGACGTAATAAGCAAGGATGGCAGTACGGTACGGTACGTTCAGAATTTGCGCATTACGTACCTCGTACCTTGAACCGTACCGTACCAGCGTATCGTACTTCAATTCGATTTTGAAGTGTACCGTACCAACGTACCGTACCCGCACCATTGCAAATAAGGCGTACCGTACTTCTAAACAAAAATTGAGGCGTACCGTACAGCCATTCTTGCTTTTTACTAACCGCAACTTTAACTGACTTTGAAATCACTAGTCTATAAATCAGCGATCTCAATTCACACATTTAGCGTCGGCTTCATCTATCTTTTACAAAAATCTTGCGCAATGTGCGAAAAGTCTGTGATTTTTAATTCAAACAGTTTGCCAACGTACCGTACCCTTACCATTACAAAAAAGGCGTTCCGTACCAACGTACCGTACCCGTACCATTACAAAAAAGGCGTACCGTACCAGCGTACCGTTCCTCTTAGCAAAAATTGTGGCGTACTGTACCGTACCTATGCCATCCTTGGTAATAAGCACTTCTATGTGTATTGGTTAACTAAGAAAACACATGAGTTACAGCGGTTATTAACTCGTTTTGCACAAATATGTCAGAGTGCTGTGTTGATGGTGCCGTTTACATATTTTTAACATCGGAAAACAGTAACCGTTTAGTCAAGTTTGCATTGTTTATTGATCGGAGAATGTTGGTTGTTGTTTATTCTAGATTAGATAACACTTACTTGTTTTTTTTTCCAAACTCGTAAAACTGAACAAGGAAACAGAATTGAAGAAGCAAATACTGCAGCAGTGGCCTTAATGTTCTTTATCAGTTTTTTATACCGCTCTTCAATGCATCTTAGTATAAAAAAATTGGTTTAGTGCTTACCTAGGTAAACAACAAGTACTTTCTTAAATTCTTGCACGTCAACCCCAAAATGTTCCCTTGATTTACTGCTTTGTTTTTAAAGTTAAGCGCAATCAGGGGCGGATTTAGGGGGGGGACCATTGGGCCATGGCCCTCCGCCTTTGGGTCGCCAGGATAGTATATTTAGCATAGAATAGCATGCAAAATTGCGGCATGCCCCCCCTTTGTAAGTTGGAGAGAAGGTTTGAGCACATAACGGCGATATGTCAGACGTGTGATCTTCAATTTTGGGCAGAAAATCGGACCAAATTTGAGTGATAACCATTTTTTTTTTTTTTTTGGAAAATCCGACTAAATTTGAGTGAAGACCTTTTTTTTTTGATCTTCACCTAATATTGGGCGGGAAATCGGACTAAATTTGAGTGAAGACCTTTTTTTTTTCTCTTCACCTAATTTTGGACAAAAAATCGTACGGATTTCGGGAAGAACTATTTCTTACTCTGTTCTTTCCTTTTCTCAAATGTTCTGAAGTTCCTGGCCCCCTCCCCCCCTCCTTTTCAAAATCCAGCGTACGTTACTGAGTGCAATAAATACATTTCTCTGATTCTGGATCACCAAAGCTTTACCATTTGCCACCAGCTTGGTAATTCTCCTTCAGTGCATTCAGGCCAGTCAACAGCAGTTCGATTTTTTCCGGTTTCGCTCTATGCTTCTTCGGGTCAGAATAGGGAAGAAAGTGACCTGGATTAGTCACCCAACAGTAGGGGGCGGCTAATCCGGTGATGGGGAGCCTACTTGTTTGTGCGTAAGAACCAAGCACGGTGCGTTTGTCTCACCACAACAACGCACAACCCTTTTTTTTAATTCTGTTTGCAAGCCTTTCCGTCAAGCTGAGCCACAGCAACGGGTAGACTGTTCAACCCACGGGGATATAAGCTTAAAGTGCCTTACCAAAATACACAACGACGCATTGCTAGTTTGGGAATCGAACCAGGAGTCAGCAACCGTTTGATCACAAACCTGACGCTCCACCAACTGAGCTATCGCCGTTGGGCACTCAATTTCTCTCTTTTAGTAATCACAGCTATTTCTCTTTGCCCGGGTTCTCCAAAGCTCATCTGGAGCTCTGCGGTACACCATGCTCTCGTTTACTGGAGAGTCTCGGGGCAAATTAAGCCAACCAACATTTGAGTATATTGCACAATGCACGCTTAAACAGGTACCCATCATTTTTTGCAAAATTAAACGCTATGGATTGTTTGTGGACTAGTTTACTTGGCTGAGTTCCTCGCATCGTTTGCTAAAGTAAAAGAGCCAAAATTTTGTCATTTGTTAAATATTTTCCGATTTTTGAATAGCGTTCGTGTCAGTTTATCCTCTGCTACCCCTCACTGCCCGTCGTTACATCAAAAGCAGTCTGAAACACTGAATGAATTTGGGTATTTTCATCACTTTTGTTGCAGGCTTTCGATCCACCTTTTTGTTTCTGGTATATTGTACAGTAGAGTTATGAATTTTCCAACTTTTGGAATGAAGTTAAATTCTTGGGTTTGCAATCAATAAACTTTTATACATTAAATATTTCTACACTAATTTTTCATTCTGAAACGAAAAAAAGCTCGCGCACCCAAAACGTTGAAATTTTCCAGAGTTTGGAATATATTTTAACATGTCAATCATGCTGTTTCAATCAAATTTACCGCTTGATTTTTGAAGGCCTTTACAATTGCAAGAGAAACCGTAACCAGAAGGGTTGAGGGTAGGCTAAAGCCGTCTTAGAAAAGGTAAAGCTATATGGTTGCGCCTGGCAGATGCATAGACAAAATAAGCACGCTCGAAAGGCGTTTCTTTTGCCCCTACATTTTGTCTCGTTAGCAACAAATGAACTCTTTTTTTCGTTTAGTGTTGACCAGCTTTCCGACTGTAGGTACAGTAATACGTGAGCCTCACGTGATAATATATGCTCTGTCTACGGGTCTGATTAATGCCATAGAACAAAGATCCACAACCAAGCTCTAAAAAATAGTGGAGATTAATAATATTTGCTATGAAGCTGAGGTGAATTTTTGTGTTAACAAAATTTTTTCTTGCCAACTGTAATGAAAAACAAAGAGCACAAAAATAATCAAAAAAGTCAACTTTTAGGTAAGCTTGCAGCTGGGCCTAGAATTTACGCATAAATAGCCAAAAGTTTATCAGTGATATTGCTCTTTCAGCATTATATTTAGTAGAAACTGATACAACGATAAAGTAAAGGCTGTAGTTGCGAACGAGATTTACAAAATACGGCTGAATGTTGGCTGCTGCAATCTTTTCGTTCGATTTTTTGGACGGGTGTATATTTATTAAGTTAGCAACGCATAATTTGCATATCAGATTTGTTCTTTGCATTAGCGCAGTAAAAAATTACGCAATTACTGTATAAAAAAAGAAAGCTGCGGTTGAATGAAGCGCCCATCAAAAGCACCAACTTTAAAAGATGACGGTAAACAGAAGAAAACTCCATGATTAGAGAACATTAAAATTTGAAAATTTTGTACAGAAAGTCTATTGAAAAGCACATCATTGGCAGGTATCGGAGCCTTGGGTTTATTTTTAACTCAGAAGTTTAGGTCAAATGTACAATTTTGTGAATTTTTTGTTTTTTTATGAAATCTTGAGGTCATTTTTGCGATTGCAAGAAGGCAATTTTTGGGATTGTATTCAAAAATTAGCGCAGGTTTTTCAATCTTTTTTTTTTTTTTTTGGTCATTGAAAATAAAATGATAATTTTTTTTTGGTAATCTACTAAAAATTTAAGTCAACAGCTTTTTAATGACCGAAAAACAAAAGAACTTAAGTTGGATTTTTAACAACATGAAATAAAGGCAAAAAGAAAAGCAAAAAATTCTGAAAAATTACTATTGGCAATTGCAATGATCTAACCTGCGACAAGGCTCAAAGCAGTCGAACTAATTGTATTACTCATAGCTAAACAGTTGTTAAAACGGGCTTTTGCGGCTAATTTTTATATTTAGGCGGACGTCCTTTGAAAAATATTTCCTTGCAAGTATTTTAATTCTTCAAACCTTAAATCAATAGTTAAATTTTTGCCAGCATGCGATAGCCTTATCACTCTAAACAAAACTTTTTAAGCAAAAGCGAAATTTTCCAGTTTAAAACAAGCCAGTACAAAATCATCTTTTGTAAACGGTAACTGTTTGAGCAGAAGCTTGATTCAGCTATCAGTATTACTAAAAGAAGTAAAAATTGATATTCTAACCATTAACCAAGCTCTTCTTTTACCAGCGCTAACTCTTCTTAGCATGCCCAAAAACACTGATAATTAGTCTGCTTGGATTGATGTTCCACCAGCAGTTGGGATAGTAGGATAAAACGTGGTAGCCAAAAAAGAGAAATCAGTATCGTGGAAAAAAAAATTTTTAAATTGTCAAAAATTACAAATACTTAAGGGTATATAGTTTTTGAAGTTATCATAAACGTGCTACTTCTCTTTATTAACAAACTTAAGTCGTATGATTGGGAGTGTCACTAACTTACTGATTCATATTATACATGCTGTACGAAGCTATTTTCGTTCTGTTTTAATGGGTTATTTAAATACGATTTTTCAGTAAATCATAAGATTTTTTCGGAGCATAGGTGCGCGGGTTTTTTTTAATGTTAACCAAAAAGAAAGTGATTTTCGTCATTAACATGCAAAAGTTTATCACTTCCAACATCAAGCATTTGCAGATAGAAAAAATCATAACCCTATTGTATAGTCGACTGGTAGGCACATCATTCCAAAAAAAGCGAAGAATAAATTTTGTTTTTTTGATAATCCAAAACTTTGCAGTATGCAATGAGTATCTTTTTTGCGGGGGTACCGTGATCTGTAAAATCGAAGAAGCCATCCGCCCTCATTTTTGGAATTTATGAACAACTTCAGCAATGTAAGACCGCAACATTTTGCCTAAAAATTCATTAAAAAGACATTGCGACATGCGGCATATTGTTTTTAAGTCGAAACCGCTGTCCTGTGAAATTATTATAACGTTAAATGCACTTACAAGATTTCATGAAATTAAAAAATCGAACGAAAATAGCTTTATTGGCGACTATGCTAATCAAGCTTAATCTAAGATTGTAGAGTAAGTAATAAATTGTCAATCATTTTTCATATTCCGATCATCACTATTTTTGTGTGCTTTGCAATGGTTTTGTTTCCTTTGCAGGAGATAATGTGTACGTTATACAAATGCAATCACTTCAAATCTTTCATTATATTCATTGCGATATGCCGTAGTGTATTACGAGTTGCAGGGGCCCATCTCTGCGTCATTGCACCTGCGGGCAACACAGGTCCTTTCGAAAAAATGTCGCAGCGGTGGCGAGCCGTTGGCAACACTTTGTCCGATTTGACCGGCCCGAGATTTGAACTTTAGACCTCCGCTCCAGAGAAGAACACGTTACCGCTCAACCAACTGGCCTGTACTACAGCTCAATTAACACTCGTATGTTTGATAAATTTTGAGAAACGCTAAATTTCAAAATCTCTGAAATCAGATTTTGATGAAGTGCTTTCTTGGATTAGCTAGTTTGATTTTATTTTTATTTTAATGTTTTCTTGGGTCGGCATCCCTATTTTACACGGAATATTTGGTCAGCACGTGTTACGCGAGGGAGGCAAAATGCTCCCTATATCTAACATCTAAACCAAAAGTCACGGCAATACCAAAATTTGTACGCGGATTGTTGTTAACTAAGATTTTTAGAAAAATTCGTTTTGATGACGTCATCATAATGACGTCACGGCCATATTTTTGAAAATGACTTTATTTTTGCGATGCCGTCTAGGAGGTTCAAATTTTGTACGTAGGTTCGTTTTTAATACTAAATTATAAAATGATTATTTGCGTCACATAAACGTCTTATAACGTCATTTAAGATAAATATTGGCCTAAACTGCTCGGATTTCGAAAAGTGACTTCGGGAAACCTTAAAATTGGGAAAGTTTCCGTCACTTTAACAAATTGAAATTTTCAGGAGTTATTTGCGAATAAAATTTGACTCAAAGTCAAGTTGGTTTTTAGAAAAAAGCCATTTTTGGAAGGAATTTTTCACAAAAAAAGACGAGAGGGACAGAAAAGCCCCCACCCCATTTAAAATAGGGTTAACTAGTATTATTCGCTAAATGGTTACATTAGCACATTACTGTTTCAGTGATTATCTGCAAATTTATTTTAGCTCTTAGGAAAGGGCATGAACAATTATGAATTACAAGTGATAATTAAAGCAATAGAATTTGTAAGCTTTTACTTTGTTCTCTGAGTAGTTTTCCAGTCATCAAATAGGCTTATAAATTCGTGTGAACTTGGTTATGTAGGAAAGCATCACTTTCTCAAGATTCTCTGTGTAAAGAGCTTCTTGGAACAAAAAGAAATTAGCTAACAAGCGAGTCATTAACGATTTAAAAACTAAAAGGAGCTATGTCTACTGCATTTCATCTAACGTGAGTTTTTTTTTAGCATAACCAGAGTTGTAAGCAGGCGCGTAGCCAGAAATTCGCAATGGGGGGGGGCTGTTTGGGGGGTCTGGGGGCGGAGCCCCCAGCCGCTTGAGGCCAATGGGGGTTTGGGGGCGAAGCCCGCAGCTGCTAGAGGCTGGGGGTTTGGGGGCAAAGCTCCCAGCCGCCGGAGGCACGGGGGTCTGGAGGCGGAGCCCCCAGCGCTCGAAAATTTTGCATTTTTTTGCAAAAATAACTACATTTTAGAGCTATTTTGATTAAAAAATAATGATTTTAAAACGTGGCTTAGAAATTGACAGTGCAAACAAGATTAAACTGGTTGCATAAATGGGCTATTTGGGAGGTGGCTAATGGTAAAATGTAGTTCTCTTGTTTAGATGCTGTTAAATTATAAAAATCGAATAGTGCAATAAAACTCACACGGAGTAATCTATTTCGTATACAGTTTATAGAGAAAAAAATTGCGGAGGGGCTAATGAAACGAGATTTGAGAGAAATGATTGGTAATCAACAAATACTGAATAGCCCCCCCCCTACTCCTTAGTTTATAGTATGTTTGTTGATGACACGTATGTTCAGCATTTTTACAGTTGCGATCAAATTTGATTGCTTATTTCTTACCATTCATCAAAGGTTTCATTTATTTGTTGGTTTTATTTTTTGACAAATTAGCCCCCACCCCTGAACATATGTTTCAAAAGATGTTTTAAATCACTATTTAGTCCACTCCAGTGCATAAAACAGTCTCAAAGTGCTAAAAATGTAGTGTTTTTCCTATTCTGCATTTTGGTCGACATGTCAATGGGGGGGCTATAGCCCCCCCGGCCTCCCCTGGCTACGCTACTGGCTAAAAACGTGGTACTTTCCTAATTCTGCATTTTGGTCGGCAGTTCATTAGCCCCCCCCCCCCCCCCCCCCTAAAAAAACGTTTCAAACTATGCTTTAAAGCATTTTTTAGTCTAATCCAGTGCAAAAGACAGTCTTAAAAATGCTAAAAGCGTGGTATTTTCCTTATTCTGTTCTTTGGTCGGCAGGCCAATGGGGGGGCTATAGCCCCCCCCCCCCTGGCTACGCTACTGGTTGTAAGTCGGGCCGGGCTTTTTGGGTCGGGTTCGGGCCTAAAGCTGACAAAATTTCGGGCTTAATTCGGGCCTGGGACGTGCTTTTTGTCTTAGGTGCACAAATATATAACTTGGCAACATTACTAAATTTTTCAGACCTAACTTAATTTCGAGATTTTTCGGGCATGATTTGTGTGCTTTAAATTACTTTTCGGGTTCGGGCCGGTTTCGGGCTTATATTTTCAAATTTGGGCCTGAACTAGTCGGCCTGTTTACAACTCTGAGCATAACGATAACACCAACACAAGACATACAGTATTTTAGTAGCAGCGACAGTGGGAATCGAACCCGTTTTTTAGAAGTAAGAGTCCAAATCATAATATTCTCCAATGCGCTCTGTGGAGTAACGTTTGCTTTTAGTACTTTAGCGCCACAACGTTGAAAAAAGCGCTTTGAGGTACCGCTTGGTGGTAATAAAGACTTACTTACAAAGCAATATTGATTGAGTCGAACGAATGCAACGTTGCATTTGCCGATGACGCAGTGGTCGGAACTTGGACTTAATTCGCGAGGGTAAGGGTTCGATTCCCTGCCGCAGCAAATTCCATAAGTGTGTGTAAATACCTGTGTTTAAAAATTGCCTTTGTTATTTTTGAATTTATGTTCGTTCTGTTCAAAAAACGACTGCAACGTTTGAAAAATGACTGCGAGTGCGTTGGTTCCAAGCTTTTTTGCTGAAGTTCAGTCAAAAACCATGTGCATGTTTCTCAAAAGTTTTGTTTTTTTATTTTCATACCTCCAATTTTTTCAGAAGTTAATTGATCGCAATTTTTTTGACCGAGTTCTAATCGAATAATACTGTGTCATCACTCATAAACATATGGCTGTGTCTAAGTCTAGTATATCATCATAATTCATAATTAATCAAATGTATACCATCTTATTGTACTCGCTGCATTACGCCGATGCATATAATGAGTTGGTGGGGCTCATCTTTGTGTCATTGCGTCTGCTGCAAACACAGCTCCGTCTGAAAAAGTGTTGCAGCGGTGGCGAACCGTTGGCAATACTGTGTCCGATTTAACCGGTCCGAGATTTGAACCTTTGACCTCCCGCTCCAGAGACGAACGCGTAACCGCGAGATCAACAGGCCAGTTTTTTAACACATTATATTCTTTAACATTCACTTGTTTAGCTAGTACCAGCAGTGTTACTGAGAATAATATTAATTGCTTAGCAACATTGTTGTTTAAGATAAAATCTTGAGTGAAGATTTTTGCAACACAAAAAAATCATGTTTTTTCCGAAAACTTTCAAAAATTCAAAAATTTCAAACTAGGTCCAAAAGTGAATTCATAACCACCAGAAAATTTTTGTACGCTTTTTATTTTATTGGGTATGCTGACTGCTCAATTAGGTGAATCCACGGCCCTAGAAGTTTTCAAAAACGCTATTCAAGGTATTGTAAAAATTCAAAGCATTTTCTCAGTTTTTTTGTTTTTTTTTGAGATTGTCTCACTTTGAGCATCAAATTTTGTTAATGTTTTCGTGGCTACGACAAATAAGGTGATTAATTTCGAGCTTTGAGATGTTTTAATCCGGTGTAAAATGACAAAATAGCTTAATCCTCTCAGTAATGCTGTACAGATTTGTGTGATTAATTACGGCAGCCCACGACCACGGCATAACAGAACGATTACCGATTAAATTGCTTTGTTCTATTCGGTAACCCGTGTTCGCAAGTGACTGAAAATCATTTGCAAGTTTTGACTATTATTTTGCACATTTAGAAAAGGCAAAGTTCATATCGTTTATGCTTGTTTTTTCCAATGTAACAGATAGTGGCACCAGGCCATGGTGGCACAGATAGGGCATAGAAATTTGATAAAAGGAAATAGTAAGCACAATGGCATATTATCCAAAAAGTAAAATATTCTTTTCGAGTTTAATTCAGCTATTTCGAATCCTATCTTTAACCATTCTTTTTTGTTTTTCAAGCGCAATTGAGAATGTTAATTTTTTTAATTCAAAATTATCTGCATGATCTAGTGCATTCTTCACATTCGAACATTTTCGCTACCGAAAAGAAATACTCCTCAAAGCGCGATTAGCAACTTAATTCCAATTCTTATTCACCTCTTGAGTTTCAAGGTGGGTTAATGAAAATGCATTCGAACAAAACCTTTCTAATCCTCGTTTCTAATTGATAGATGCATTATTGTTGCGCTTTTATTGCTCGAAGAATTTATCGTTTTTGAAGACCTCCATCCATAATAGCATTGCACTCTTTTTATAGGAACCAGTAAATTTTGAGTTGAGACTGGCTGTTCTTTATTTGCTAATTTTAGCCTTATTTGTTCTTAATTTGGTCTCAAAGTTTGAGAGCATCAATGTCAGTTATGGCGGCCATGTTTGTAAAACTGCTTTATTCCCAATGGTCTGTCTTCTTGAGTAAACGCTTTTTTGGCTGTTTCTGCAGCATCGTAAAATTGCGAAAGCGACAAAGCAAGCATTTCATTGAACAAGAGCCAAAAACTTTTAGTTGCCTGCGCAGCGCGCAGTAGCACTCTATGGTCTCAGAATTGTTGGAATTTTGCTCGTAAATGCCAGAAGATCACGCAAATTTCTTCGTTTTGAATCCGTGCAGAATTTAGTTTCTTTTATTTGAAATTTATTCTTTTTCGGTTATTCTTA
Organism: Trididemnum nubilum; assembly: GCA_963965965.1. Lineage (NCBI taxonomy): Eukaryota > Metazoa > Chordata > Ascidiacea > Aplousobranchia > Didemnidae > Trididemnum > Trididemnum nubilum. The sequence continues at coordinate 43,595,867 of OZ014475.1, forward strand.
ATATTATTTTTGTTGCTGAGGCTGGCATTCTTCTTAATTTGTTCTTAGATTTTGTGCAAAAATGAGCCACGTGTTCTTATAAAATTGTTCATGTAAAAAACAAGTATATAGTGACGTCACAACATATTCAATATCGTTTATAGCATGCAGTTGGATTTTTAGCGTGAAGTCGCTATGGGCCACTTACGGAAGAAAAAAGGCAATGATATTTTGTGGTTGCTTCTTGAGTGAATAGTGAAAGAAATTGTAGACTGATACTATTAGCTTTAAAGCGAGGATTCTTCGCAGCCATAGCTGAAATATGATAGGAGAATGTGTTTCGTATCGATGAAGTATGTCATTGCATTTTCGAAAGGTTAAGCTAGGGATATAATGAAAAAGTATGTGGTTTTCTAGGCAAAGATAGACATTTATTGTTTGGCTAAGAGCTTTATTGTAAACAAACACAGACATTTAAACTTTTATATAAGCTAACAACAAACATTACCAGTAAAATTCTTTGAAATATATTAGCCAAATTTTTATTAACTTTCTATCTAATCATACGCTTTACTAGCACAATGGCAACTGTGGGGAATCGTTTGAAACAATCTTTGGCCACTTCAAAAATTAAATTACGTTTTGCCTCGTCCAACTCGCTATCGCAAATTTTTTAGTTTGCAAACATAGGCATTGCACGTTGATTTAGTTGACACTGGTATTGCTATATCTTACAATCTACTCACGATTCGGTATGATTTGAGCCAGAATTTGTTTAGCTGTTGTTTATGTCTTGAGTAGAAAGCTTGAAGAGACACTGCTCGGAATTAATTTTTTTGAAGAAATAAGAACTACTAGACGCAAAAAAGAGGTGCCCCCCAAACCTTTTTCCACAATCCCCTTTATTTGCAAAAATGCAATTTATTCCGTCTAACTCCGTACCATTGGCAACCCTGCATTTCGCGATTTTGTGATATCACAAAACGCATAATTTTGCTAAAATTCTCGCCAACTAAGAAAAGCGATTTCCAGCTGGCAGCAGTGGGTAGCCAATAACCAAATCGAAAATTTGGCTACTCTTACCGGAACCAGTAGACCCATAAGCTACCAGTACTGATCCACAGTAAGCCTTTTGTGATGTCACAAAGTAGAGAAATGCAGGGTTGCCAATGGTATGGAGTCAAACGGATTTAAAAGTTTTTTTGCGAACGAGGAAAATTGTGGAAAAAGGTGGGGTTTTTACGAATAAGGTGAATTGTGGAAAAAAGTTTGGGGCGTCTCTTTATTACCTTAATAAGTAGTTCTCATTTCTTCAATAAAACTGATTTCGAGCAGTATCTCTTTAAAATTATTGGTTGCCTTGACTTGTAGATTGGGACAGACAAATCATGATAGTGCAGCTCTATGCGAATGACCTTCGTATTTTGTCGTCTTGCTTGACCCGGTCAAGACTTCAGAAAGATATACTCGAGACTGTCCATAACTTTTTCTTTGTAGGTTTATGTTTGGACGCAATACATTTTGAGTTGAGTGGTAAAAACATAATGCGAAAAAGAAACTTTGCATTTTCTGTCAGGTTTTACAAAATCAATATTTTTTTAAACTATGGGTTGTAACTCAATATTGGATTTCAAAAGACTACAATCGTTTCTTAATCAATATTATTATTTCAAACGCGTATGTTTCAGCTCATAATAATAGTATAAGCAGCCAGAAAAAAAATTTTCCCCCGGAGACAAATTGATTGCAATGCAATATAACTTAATTTTAAGGGCGGCATTATTAGATTAATGATGAAGAATCGCTTGACTTACAGAAAAATTATATAGTTGTCGCAAAAACCCATTTGTTATCGCTGGGAGCAATTGTATTTATGGTTAGTTACAATTACATGGTGTTTAGCTTTCGCGAATAGAAATTAATTTTTTGAAATATGCCAAACCATAAATTAAATTCATTTCCTTTTCCTCTTAATATTTTCTCACGGCCATGTTAGCATACTGTGGGAAAGTGATAATACATACATTTAGGAACGAATCCTTAACATTGTTGTCGTACACTTCCTTAAACCTTTAAAGTTCTCATCTTGAATGTTTGAAAAAGCCATTTTTTTGCTATGAATCAGGTACGTTTTTTTTTAAGCATTTTGCTATTTTTAGTTACAGTAGTCACTCTCAACATCAACCGAACTAAAGAGTTAAAAGGGGATTCAAATCAAGTTTTTCACTTTTGACCAAAATGTTGGAATATGTCTCAAATGAATTCTCACAGAATTTGAAGTTTCTACGCCTTCCAGTTTTCTAGATATTGCAGTTCAAAATTAGCCTTTTTCCACTTACATTAGTGTTGCCATTTGATCGGTTGTGACAGATTCAGTTTTGAAAAAATCGCTCACATTTTTTCGAAAGCAGCTAATTTTACAGTTCTAAACCTGTGCTTTGTTTTACAATAACTCTGCCGCAAAATATTTGTGGAAAATCCAAAACATGCAGTCAATCTTTCAAATTTGGTTTCTAACTGGCAACCCTGGCAAAATTTCTAAGGGGAAAAAGCCTTTCTAAGGGTAAATCTAATTTGTTATTTCTCAAGAACGGAAGGTCGTAGAAAGCTTAAATTTGGTGAAGTTGGTCTTCAGATCTGTCAAAATTTTTTGAGAAAAAAATGAGCAAAAAATTTTTCGACCTGAATACCCTTTTAATGAAAAAGACTGATGCAGTTACCCAATAAAGTTTTCAAAACTAAATCTGAAACCCTGCTTTTCATCTACAAAAAAGAAACGACCGGCGTTCGATCGTCCCTCTCAGAGAAACAGGAGCAAAACTTGCTTGAACTAAGCGATCTTCAGCTGTTCTTTAATAAGCCGCTGAGTCTAGTCATTGTGAAAATCATCAAAAACAGCCTCGCTCATGATGGTAACTTCAAGCCTATTTCTTGATTACAGTAAGGTCTCAACTACCCATGCTTTTCATTGAAAGACAGTGATCTTTTATTCGGTTGGATTTTTTAGGCGCTCTTCACTGCTTTTTCACCGCAAACCACATTGTTGTGATCCTCTATGTTTTCAAATTTCCGCGCGCTGCTCAATTATAGATTTGGATTGTTGGTAACCCTGGTATGTGGTTTATTTTTTCGCTCAAAATTTTGCTCAAATGTCCAAATTTGGTCGTCATTTTTAGGTTATTTCAGAATTTATTATGTTTATTTTCATCATTGCAAGCATTACGCAAGGCCTAGAATGCAAAATATTGCAAATTTTTTCGGTCATTTTGACCAAATTGGCTGGTTTATTTTCGGTAAATCACCAAAAATATAGGTCAATGACCAACAAATTACGGAAAAGAAACTATAAGTTTGAGTCAACGGCGAACATCTGCGGATTTTTTAAACTATAGATTCAGACATTTTTCTACTTTTTTTTATACACATTTTGCATGCCAATATTCAAACGTATTACTAAAATACTTTTATTAAATTCTTAAAAAAGAAAACCAAGACTTACTTACAAGTCTAACATACAGTAGTTGACGCTATAACCTGAAAAGGAAAAGGTCTTGGTCATCCTAAAACATTTATTACAGTCGATCAAAATAGTTGCATGCTTATTTGCCCCTTTGCCAAAAACCTTTTACTACAGTCAGCAACCAATTAAATCATAAATGATAACCAATTATGCTACTAAAATGCTTAGTTTGGTACTAAAAGCCTCGATATCTCAATTAATTTGAAACCTAAAAACCCAATAAATTTATGCTTAAAATTTGCTTCAGTTTAACATAACATATGGTTTTATCAATAATTTGGAAAAAGGAAAGCAATTTATGTTTTTATTGTTTTCTTGCATCTGTTATGCAACCGAATTGCAATAATTAGATTTTTTGCCTCTTCAATCTTGCCATGGAGAAGTGTTGTTCAGAGGTTTAATAAATTTATTGCTTTGGTCTCATTGTCACGTCGCAGAACAGTGAACAGAACTCCAATTACTACCTTTTTTAAAAGCACGTTAGCGGAGATATTTGCAAATATGTCGATTGTCGACAGAAAAAGCAAAGAATCTAGTCATTACTCATTAAGTACCAAGTTACTAAAATTTTTCGAGAATGAATTAAACTTCTATAGAGGGAAAAAATCGTAAAATACTAATTTTACAAGGTCTTTGCCGTGTAAATTATTGGTTGCTTCGCAGTAAATCTCCGCGATGGGTGCTTTTCAGTTCGACCTAGGAAATTAAGTTCAAGTCAGTGATTCATCTTAGGGTTAGATTGATAATTTGGATAATGCTCAAGAAAAAAATAATTGGTAGATTGTTGTTTCTGACTGACAAAAGTGGGTGGCATTAAAGGCGCCATGGAGGTATGCTTATCTCATTATAGCGGACAGCGGCTCATATTTTATGCCTAACTAAACTGAGCAGAAAAAAAGAAAACTAGTAAAAATACTTTTGAATTTTTTAAACTTTATTGCTTTTATGATGAATGCTACACTATTTCACAAACGAAAATGTTTCATCTTTACTTCTTGGAGCGCTTTTATGAGAGAATGGTTAATTAACGAAAAACCTGAGAATATTCGAATGCTTATCAACTCATAAGCTTTGGTATGTGTGAAAAGGTTGCCCTAATTACGTCCATCGTAGGAAGTCTACGTTAGAAGACTGTACTACTGCAGTTTTGACATTTACGTTTTTCGTCTTTCACGTGAAGTTCAAGTGCTTTAAGTTGGTTTCAATTGATTTTTTGGTCTCCTTTTCTGCTGTAACGTAAGATATTGAACGATAGCCCTTTTTCTTTTCTGAGCATCAAGTGACAGTCTTATAACTTATTCATTCAAGTGTCATATTTAGAATCTATGTGATAACTTTTATATTTGAAAAGAAGAGATTCAAATTTTAGTAAAAGGTGAAAGTTGAGTTTTTGCAAAGTTAAAATTTTTTACCACAGCTTTGAACTCGTTAGCAGCTCAGCACAAATGAGATTAGAACTTGTGTTACGGGTTTGATTAATTTTTGGTTTTCGCAAGCCTGGAATTTCACCGAATACCCCTGAATTAGCTTGCCCAAATTTAAAATTCTTCTTGGTCTCACAGACGGGGGCCTGGAGGCTGAATCCCCTGCCGCTGGGTGATTTTTATGATTTGTGGAAAAAATTGCCATGTTGATGACGTTTCGCCTGTTTATAGGGCCCATTTAAAAGAACTAATTGCAACGATTTGGAAGCCTTTTGACAGAATTAAATTACCTAGCCCCTTCAACTTCTCTTACTTCCATTTCAAGTGCGAAACACGTTTAAAAGCATGTATATTTGAATTAAATTTTCTAAGTGACTCGGGTGCGGGAGAGTTTCGCCCCCTTAGCTTCTTCCCTGGTTACGTTCCCCAATTCTTGCTATAGATTGTAGAACTTTAAGTTTAATTTAGCTCTAAGAAGAACAATCGGTTGCTCACAGTTCATTGAAGATCATCGCAATCTTGTGGTTTGAAGGATTGAAGATTGAATATTGAATTTTTTAATCTTTTTCATAATCTTCATCTTGCGAATAGAAAATTTATTAACTATCGGATTTAAGCAGAGCTTTAAAAGTCAGTGAAGACCAAATCAATTTTTCATCTCTTTATTAATCTAAAAGATATTGATATTGTTGTAGAAAAACTTCTTAAAACTTGTATTCTTTTAGATGGATTTGGTAAATTTTACTGTAACTTAGAAGCAGCTACCCAGAACTCATCGATTGGAGGCGTTGTGCCCACGCTGTAGGCCAGCTGTTCATCAACCTGCCCACTCTTGCCGTATATTTTTAGCCAAAAGTCATTGTCAATCAGTAGTATAATGGTTACTTACAATATTTCATTTAAAGTCAGCATCGAATTACAGAGTTAAGAATTCGATTTTTGAGAATTTTTTTCCTCAGAATTGAACGCACAAAAATGTTTCAGTCGTGAGAATATGGGGTAATTTTTTAGATTCGCACCATAAAATAGTTAAGAATCTTTGTGCTAACATAAGTATTGCTGTTGTGAAGTCTGCCACCTCATGTGAATAAAATTGCTCTATCGCTTTGCTACTCAATAGCACTTGAGTTTGAATTACGACGCCAATATTATTTTTGAAGGAGCTCTTACGCGGCAAACAATCGCCGAGAGAAAGCTAAAACGACAAGTGCAAGAGAGTTCGTTTCAGTAGCAGAAGTTCAAAAAATTAAATTGGGTCTACTTCAAACAATACGGACGTTCAAAAAAATGGCAAAACATACGGTCTTTATTAGGTTAAAGGCAAAGGTTAATCGGCTTGTTGGTTAAGCCGTAACCCATTTGTTTCTGGAACGGTAGGTCTGAAGTTCAAATCTCGGGCCGGTCAAATCGGACCCAGTGTTGCCAACGGCTCGCCATTGCTGCGACGTCTTTTCCTTTGAAGCTCTCTTGCCTACGCGCAATGACGCGAAGATGATCACCATCTCGTTACACACTTCGGTGTAACTCACCAAATAAAAGAAATTGATTTTTTGAAAGCAAATGATTGTGTGTCATGACATAAATATACGGTGTGTGTTATTAGAATATTGCAATGCTGTGGCTATGACATCATACATGCTAGAATAGGCTTATAGTATGCTGTTTTGGTATGGAATTCTTCATAAGGAAAACTCTATTTCTTTTTGCTGGTCCTTGAAGTTCCAGCTATTCATTATTCAAATGTCAATCTTCTATTTTTCATTCACTTTAACAAGTGAAGGTAGGTCGCAAAATTTGCTAACTTAATCGAGTTTCCACGACAAAATGAAACCTAATGATAGTCTACAGCAACAAAAACTTCCTTTATAAATGAGCCTGTGCATTTCTCTTGAGAAAAATTTTAATTACAGAGCTTTGTTGCACATTTTAAAGTGAGTGCTGGTGTGAGCTGAGATGAGCTTCATTCTATGCGCGACATCTACCAAAGTATTAATAATTAATAGAATTTCAAAGTTCGCTTCATCAAACAAAAACTTTTAAAAAATCTTTGTTTTGATGCCTCGCATTTTTGGTTACGAAAAGCCTTATTTAGTGCCTAAGAAATGCAAGAATATGATGCGAAAAAAAATGAATGAAAACTTCCATGCTGTTATATGCAAAGTAGTTGTTTCAAGTTCATTTACTTAAACAAAACTGTTTTAGTTCGAGTGCAAAATAGTTTAAGGCGAAGTTACACAGAATTCGTTTTTCGTCTGCTTTTATCCTGTTTTGTACGTATTTGCTTCTCCATGAAAAAATATAGGCTATGTTCTTTTTCGTCCGCATTTTTAATGTCCATATCCGTACTAACCAGACAGTCACATTACTGCACAAAACTTTTCCGAAAGAAAATTTTTGTAAAGGGGTACTACGGCCAATTTCGAAATATCGCTCTCGCCGGTCATACACAACTCTTTTGAACAAAATTTTGATCAATAGGTAACATTTTACTAAGTGCGCATGTGGATTTACAAAATGCGGACGAGCAAAAGTGCATGCTTTTTGATGGAGAAGTAAAAACGTAAAAAAACGGACAAAAAACCGATACTGCGTCAGTCCGCCTTAATAGTTTAAAAATATTGTTGTTTTTGTTTTTCAAAGTCTAGGGCTCATCAGAGAGAAGTGCATGAATCATTCCAGCTTCTGTCGTAAAGACGAGCTATGGTACTTTTCAGCACTGGCTGCTTGTGTGCTGATTGGACACCAACTTTTTGAGTGTTATGAAAACCGCAACTAACTCTCGGGTTATTCAGCATATCGCTGCGATTTTTTTTTTGTTGATACAAAAAAAATAGCGTTTAACACTAACACGCACTCACAAAAATACAAAAAAAAAAGGAACAACATCGGTGTAGCACTACAATAACACTACATTGTAAGTGATGCAACAATGTGCTGCACCTAAAAGAGCCGAGCAGCTTTCATCCATTAATTCATTTCTTACGTCATTGTTCATTTTTATTTAGAGCAAATTGTTTTCTAAAAAATGTTTTTGCAGCGTTAATTTTTCAGCTTTGAGAACTTAAAAAATCTTATAAAAAAAGAACTACTTTCGAATACAATTCTACCATTGGAAAATAAGTTTGTCGAAATACGTTTTTGCTCAGTTCCGTAATTGATCATGAAATTGTTTGACGTGTTTTCAAGTCGCAAAAATTAATTTTTTATGAGGTCACAAGTGATAAATAGAAAAACTTGTCGGATTCGTACACAAAATGGTTTTATCAACATTGTTTCTGTTGTTGCTTATGTTATCTCCATAAATACAGTTATTTAAAGATAGTTTATTTTGCAACGGAGAAGCATGTACTGTATCTTTACCTTTCTGTTTGGGATTTTCAGATTCAGCAAAACGCCTTTGTAGCAGCGAAAACTAAAGCTGTGCCTTCTTCCTTAAAACTGCGTCGAATAACGACCGCCGAACGTATATTCCAAATCAGCAATCAAAACCCTTGCTGTCGTTTTAATTCCTTTCTTATTGTAATTACACGGATTAGAGTTAGAGTAAATGAAGAGTCTGCTCTTAACACAGTAAACTCGAGTTCGATTCTCAATCGCGTCAAACCAAAAGCTAAAAATTATTATTCAGCCTCCTTGTTTGATGTTCACCATTAAAAAGACAATTTGAAGCCACCAGGAGTTGTAGGCAGCTTTAAAATATTTTTAAATCACAAATTATGAAAGCATCTCATCAACCTCTTCCACAAACTATGTTTTCAGAAATACTACTAAGACTGGATGACCCGTAACATAGGCGTAGCCACGGGGGGGCAAGGGTCCCGTGCCACCCCCAATTAAAATACCACCAACGATAAAAAATTATGACAACATAGCCTAGCGATGTTTAGTTTCAGTTTATTTTTTCAATAATTATGCTCATAACAGTAATTAACAATAATATCAATGATGACGAGGGAGCCCCGGGCTCCCTAACTAATAACCAGGGGGCCCCTAACTAACGACTAGGGGGCCCTGGGGTCCCTAACTGACAACCAGGGGGCCCTGGGGCCCCTAACTAACCGCCAGTGGGCTCTGGGGCCTTAACCTACAACCAGACGTCCCCTAACTTTCAACCAAGAGGCCCGGGGCACCTAAATGACCACCAAGGGCTTCGGGGTCCCTAACTGACAACCAGGAGGCTCCTGGGACCCTAATTAACAACCAAGGGCCCAGGGGCTCCTAACTGACTACCAGGGGGAACCGGAGCCTCTAACTGACGACCAGGGGGCTACGGTGCCCCTAATTAACGATCAGGGGGGCTGGAGCCCCTAACCGACAACCAGGGGGCCCCGGGGCCTCTAACTGACAACCTGGGAGCCCTAGTGCCTCTAGCTGACGACCAAGGGGCCCCTTAATTCGAATTTTTCACAATTTATATACAAAACTTGTGAGAAATTTAAGAGTTTTGTCCTAGGCCAAGCCCTCGTTTAACGTTATTATGAACTTAATGCTATAAAACAGACAGTAATGCAAACCCTCCAATTGAAATACTACCAATGATAAATATATTGAGAGCATACCCAGTATGTTGTCCTTGTCCGGAATTGCAGTTTCTTTAATTTAGGATTTACACGTACAAAAGCAAGTAATAATAATGACAACCACGTGTCCACGTCATAGTAATGTCATGAAATTCTTGGACGTTTTAAAAAACAGTGAAGTGACTTGACTCGAGTCCTCAACGTTTTGAAAAAAAAAGTTATTTTAATTTTGCTTTAAATGTTTTTTTTATGAAAGAACTTAAGGGTGCGATCTTATCTCAAAATCATAAGCGTAGCCAGGAAGGTGGCCCAGGGGACCCGAACCCCCTCAATCGAAATGCCATCAATGACAAAAATTTGACAAAAAAGCCTTGTTTCTTCATTTTCAGTTTCTTTTTGCATCTTTGCGTACAACAGTAAACAATAAATAATATTGACGACCAGGGGGCCCGGCGCCCCCCTTAATTCAATTTTTCCAACCAATTTAAATGTATAACCTGGGTGAAATCAAGTGTTTTTGTCCTAAAAGTTGCTACCTCAGGTCCTCATCTAAACTTTTTGTGAACGTAATGTAATGCAATAACTAGCGCCGTATTTGCCATTTGCTCAGTGCCAGAGCCCCGCTCTCAGATAGTAGGAATTTTTTTGGTCTTCACTTATATTTGGCAATAAGATGTTGCAAAACTCCCCTAAGTGCCAGGGGCCCCGCGCAATGTATATCCGGCCGGGGAGTAACATGTTTAGTAAGCGTAACCATGTATTGTACCATTTTTTAATAATGATTCACCTCCACCTCGCCAGTTTTTACGCACAAAATACTTTTAAAAAAAAGCTAGGGAAGATGTTCATTGAACAAATCATTGAATTTGAATTGAGGGGTCCTGGGCCCCCAGGCCGTGCATGTACTCCTATAACTGGTTAGCTTCATGACAAAACAAACATCTCGAAGGAAAATCTTCGAGTGGATTACTATTTACTGCTAAAATATTGCAGGAGGCAATGTGCCTTACTTCCCCCTACATGGACCAAACCACTTATAATTAAAATTTTACACCATAATGCAAGATTATGAACGTGTTTTGGGATTTAATTGCAAGTAAAAGGAGGATTAAACCATTAATTTTTTTCGATTGGCTTTGAAATGTTAAAAATCTAGTTGTTTCAAATGGCTGTGAACACGTGCGAAAAGTGGTCCAATGGGATTAAAATAGCTTTTTTTTCGAAAACGTTACAAAAATCGCCCTGCTGCTGTGGGCTTTTCCCCCAGACCCGCATAGCCACCGGCGGCTGGGCCCCCCCCCCCCCAGACCCTTGTCTGTGATACGTTTGAGTACACTAGCTTACTCAACACGTCTCCTAAGTTAGACTTTGGCACTTTCTGACTATTAAGTTTCGCCCTCTCCCTTTACCAAAATTCTGATCAAGTGCCAGCAGACTAAGACTTCAGATCTTCCATTCTACGATATCTTTGCCCACAAAAGTTCCTTTTTTGAAAATTTCTAATGACGTCATTGCATGTGATTTGTGGTTTGGGCCCAATCAAAAATTCTGGCTACGCCTATGCCCCGTAATCGAAACAAATTTTATTTGCATAATTCTTCAATGCAACTAAAGATGTTGAATTGCTGAGTAGAGCTATGTTGATCGTAAAATTTTTATATTATTTTGTAGTTTCGCCCACTTTTCAAGAAACTCCTCCTCGTCAGATCCAAGCCCAACAAGGGCGCTCATTGCTGCTTCGTTGCTTAGCTACAGGAGAACCGAAGCCAGTAATCACGTGGATGAAAGATGGATATGATGTCACAGACGGACAGGTAACTTGAATTTTGATATTAAAAGTTTGAGGATGAGTTTCCTTGCAACCTAGCAGGACCGAACTTTTACATATACAGCTGCTCTCAAATTTTTTACTTAGAGGTATAAGCTGCTTGTTTCAGAGCTTTAAAATTTAGAATTAGGTTGAAAAAACTTTTTCAACTTTAACAATTTAGCTAGCGTTCAGGTGGGCAAACTTTCAAATATCTCGCTTCACAACGTCAAACTGGAAGAGAACCAAGCGGGAAAAACAAGACTTTAGTGTTTTTGAACCCTCTTTTCGGGCTAACATCACGTGATGGCCAAAAAACTGAGCAACAGGCTTTTACAGTTGTCAATAGCTTTTTTATGTGCGGAAACACCACCCAAAAGACCCATCAAAGGGGCCTTGGTTTGCATTAAATACAGTCGCCCCTTACACAGAAAGTCTATCAAGTGTCAAAAGGCACAAAATTTTCAGCTGAAATTTGTTTTGAAAAGTGGATTTAAATGCTGCTGGCCTTACCGTGAGCGTAAAAATCTTAAACCATGAGTCAAAAAATTATATTTGTTGATGTTTTAACACTTTGAATTTACGAATGTCAATCTTACAGCAGTACCGATATCCGATATCTTGTCGAGATCAATTTTGAGTCATGTTTCAGCGGATAGGCATTCCAGGTTTTAGCTTATCTTTCCATCTACCCCTTTTAAATTTAAATACCTAATTGGCTTTTAAAAGACTTATCAATCTTTTTGGCCGTTTGGTCGTTGCGCTTTGGCTTACCTTACCCTCTCAAAGGGTCGAATGTTGACCTGATTAAACTTGTTAATTCTAGTATAGATTATCATAACATAATAATGGTAATTTCATCTTCATTCACCAAGTTGCCTTGGCCAGGAGACAGCGAAGGGATCTTTCGGTCATCGAGTCAAGCTGCCACCTGCCCATCTGTCTACCACACTCGGTGGAGGCTTCACTCAGTCCGTTTTGATTGCTGAACGTTTAGCCGGGAAGCGCATTTGACTACCAATTTTTATAGTCTTTGGTTTGACCCAACCGAGAATCGAACCCGAGTCTACCGTTTCAGTAGCGGACGTTTTATGCACTCGACCATTGTTCGGTTTATTGACCAAGCAGTATCTACCATAAACATGAACAATCTCTGGGATTTAAAACTTTTTGTTTATTCCAACTGGCATTATAATCGTTAGAGGCTTGACGGACGGTGCCGAAACATCTTTGCATACGAGTATGACCTATTTACCGATCCCGCGTTTTTACGAAGCGCTCAAATACGCGTTTTATTAAGATTGCTTGCGTTTTGCCTTTTTTTTGCATTTACAATCAAAAATATAACATATGCGCAAACAGTATATCCGTGCGTTAATGCGCACACAATCGTTAAAAGTCGCTTGCATTAGAAATGGAATGATAGAAATAATTTATGGATATTTTGATGGTAAATAAGTCTATGATACTGTACAAAATTTTCCTGTCAACGATAAAAGGTCAGTTTCGTTTAGCGGATATGTCAATAAAATGTTTTCAGTCGCCGTTTGCATTATTCATTTTTAATATGTACTGTATGAAATAACCATGGTAACACAATAGCATAATGGCGTTCCATTTACATAACTTGGAATTTTTTTGTAATTTGGAATGTAACTTTGGGATATATTATTGTGTATTCATTCGCTTTGCAGAATGGTGTTGCTATTGGCAACAGTGAGCTAAGGATTACGTCATTGCAACGTCATCACGCCGGTAGATACGTGTGTAGAGCTCACAGTGCTGCGGGTACCACTCAACATTCAACTATGGTCAATGTATTAGGTGAGCTAAGACATGAACCAAATGCATATAATTTTGAAAGTGACATTTCAATAAACTCGGTGATGGCAGCTCAGCCGTAGAGCGTAGGGTTAGTGATCGAAAGGTTGCCGGATCTTAGTTCGATTCCCGAACTGGTAATGCGTCGTTCTTGGAAAGACACTTTACACTTATTTCCCATTGGGGCCCAACCATTCCATCCGTTGTGGTTGCGCAGCCTGATGAAAGACTTCAAACAGAACCTAGAAAAGGCATTTAATTAGCGCTGGTGCGGTTAGACCATAGACTCTTTATTAGTAGACGGGAAACTGCCAGTTTTGCCTTTTTTTCTTAACGGTTCATTTTTTAGAATATGTCGATTCGTCCAATCAGCGTGACTTTCAGCGTGACTTTTTTCTTCTCGGTTCACTCGTTCTAAGAATATGTCCAATCAAATCAGTCGAATACGCGTGACCGCAAAAAAAACTTTCGCAACACGAGCTAAGTTTTTTTCTCAATGCTTTTCTTTTCTCCGGCGTCAATTTCCAGTCTACTAAATAAAGAGTCTGCGTATGGTTAGACAAACGCAAAGTGCTTAGTTCATTCGTGCGAATGAATGAATATATTGTTCTAGCCGTCCAAGTAATCTCTGACCTTCGTCTTCAAGAGTGGCCGGTAAAACTGGAAGACGAAAATTGTCTATTGCACCATTAGGTTTTGTCTTGTGATTGCTCGATCATATTTTTATGAACCGTCATGGCGAAGATCCATCCTTAAAACAAACATTGTCGTTTGCAAAAAAAAATTGTTTGCGAAATCATCAAAATATTAGCTTAACTGTCCACCTTAATCAGGAATAAATTTAAACAGTGTGAAGTTTTTGGCACTTTCGAGGGTAGTCCTCAAAAAGACCTTCCAAAAGTTTTGTAAAATCCGGCCCTGTTGTAAGTATAGGAGTGTCGGGTCACCATTGCCACCGCACAAAAGTTGGTTCAGAGGACAATCAGTAGTTAGTAGCTAAAGAAGTTCAGGATTATTTTGTTAATGCAACTTTGATTATCGCTTTAACAGTTTTTATTGCTTTTAGCTCCACCACAATTTAGGCAGAAACCACAAGACGGCCGAACCAGAGAAGGACAGACCATTATATTCAGCTGTAGAGCGCAGGGTTATCCCACCGACATTCAGTACAGGTAAAATTTTATAATCTTGTAACATTTTTGCAACTGATTGGGAGATAATTTAGGGCCGGCCATACAGTAATACACTAATAGTGAACGTTGCATAACTGTAATTATATGGAATTAATCGCACCTTGAAATCTAAGACTTGATTTGAGCGGTGTGTATAGAATGAAGCTCCAAAACTTCACCCACCATTGCCTTTTGCTCCGACAAAAATTGTACTGTGGTACGTTTATTAATTATTTTAACGAACATATCTTTTGAATTTGTTGAGCTTCTTGCAACACTCTGCTTTTATTTGTCCGCCTTTTTAGGAGAAGCAACACGTTTTTAGACAATCGCAATTTATTACCTTCCCCGAACAAGAATTGGAGCAAAATGTTCAAAGTTTATCAGTGATATTGGTTGTTGTAGGATTTGTTAACAATGTGTCACAAATAGATTTACAAAGCTCTTATAATCTCATCAATAATGCATTTTATGACTGATGGCGGGCCGCTTTCCAAGACTTGTCGGAAGTTTTTGCGGTTTTTGTCGCCTTTCAACTCATATTAACATTTCATAATAAAATGAGCTTGTTTTGATGACTTAATTCGACAATACCACAAAGAATTTTGTGCTTTTTAGCTGGCTTCACAATGGAATGCGCGTTGGCCGGCAAAACGTACGGTACACTGCGCAAGAAGATGGAACCCTCATCATTCGAAACGTTAGAATTGAAGATCGAGGTCACGTGACTTGTGAATCAAGCAACGGGTACGGTTCACCGAGCAGAACAACAGCAACTTTAACAGTGGAATGTAAGTGAATACTTACTGGCCTACCTGTTTATGTTTTGGGACTACCTTTTCCCATCATCTTTTGAGTATCTACTTTTTTGTATAGTAGAAGTTCAGCATTATTACGTTTTTTTGTGCTTTTTTTGGAAGATCAGCTTATCATGCCAGTTTTTAAAGTGGCTCTTTGGTTGGCTGATTGGTTGAAAATGCCTGTGTCATTCCTGTAGATGAAGCTTGGTGCAGCTTAAATGCTCCACCACGAAATCTCAGTCAGGCTGGAGAACCCGGTAGAGAGAAACAGCCGTTTCCCCGCCCCTCAAAAAGTCAGCACCCCACCATCACACGGCAGACCACTGCTGAGACGTACTCTTTGGTCGCCTCTTACGATGAATCGGGCGGACGATTGCACTCTGCTACCTCGAATGAAGTACGAGAAGTTTTTGTTCTCGGTAATGAAGTCACAATGAGCCTAGGTAAAATTTCCTCCATCAAATGGCAGGTGTAATTAATCCTAAAATCGGTAAAATTTACTAATCATAGTGCCATATTATTTCCTTTTCTGCAATGTATTGATTTTATTAACGCAATCTAAACTGATAAATTTTATTTAAACATTTCAATGGATTCAATTTTGTACGTAAGCATTTGACCTGTGCAACATTAACAGATTGGGATTAAATGGAAATCGCAAAATATCCTGCAGTCAGTTATTTTATTTCTTCAGCTTTTAATATGCATTTAGATTTTTTAATTTTAATCAATTAACTTAGCTTTTTCCTATGGATAAAATCGGCGAATATGCAATACAAGTATTTCTTTGCCATCTTCTGTTCAGTCCCTGAGGAGCGACATTTGGTCAATTGATTTATTTAACGTACAAATCGTAAAATATTGCAATGTAATTTCAACAGATGACATAGATTAAGCTGTCTGAACGTAAGATACCATCTGTGTCTCAATATACATTATGCGGCACTTTGCGTTTTAATTGAAAAGCTGATGCTTCCTTTTAACCCAACCTTATTTGTTTACGTTCAAATGCAGAATGCTATGAGTTATTGTGTCCGGTTTACACTGGGTGGAGAATCGTGAGCAAGCGAGCGTTTCCTTTGTTTATTATAATCAACTGGCAGCTTGTAACAGGCAAGGCGGTACACAGGGCGTACCTAATTTTTGCATAAAATAAACTAAGGGTACTCTGGTACGCTCACGATTCTACGCAGTGTATAGGCCGGCCCTTAGGGTCACTGCAGTTGCGTGGGGTTGTCGGTCATGGAGGCTGCGGTAGCTCAGTCGGTGGAGGGTCGGGTTGGTGGTCAAAAGGTTCTCGGCCCCTCGTTCGATTCCCGAACTGGCAATGAATTGTGTCTTTTTTAGAGTGGACAACAGCTTTTTAGGGTGGCAATTTTATTGTTCTTCGTTCTGCAGATGCGGCTCGTGTAATTGGTATGCCCAAAGTGGTTTATGCTGGACTAACACGATCTGTTAAACTCCCCTGCCCAACCTCGGCAGAGCCTCCCGTAAATGGAGTTAGTTGGATTAAAGACGGCAAGAAAATTTATCCTGTATGTTCGAAATTTTATTTCTGATGTATGCTTTGTCATCTTTTGATGTTAAAGACAGAGTGTTTTTTGTCTATAATTCCATTTTAAGTGAAAACTTTGGTTTAGATATATGTTCTGGCTCTGCCATGTTTTGATGTTAAAAATAGAGTGTTGTTCTTGTCTATAATCTTAATTTAAGTATAATGCCATCCACTACAAAAATTCTGCGAATGAATAACCTAACGTGGTTAGGATCTAAAACAGAAACCCTAACTTATGAAGACTCATGAAAAGTGAATGAGGTAGAAGAAGAAACCTGGCATTACAGTGTGGATCTTCAGACTTATTCATTTACTTTCTAAAAGAGACAAATGTTTAAATTATCATATTTAATTTCTCTTTTTCGTTTTAGGCCCAAAGTGAGCGTTATTCAACCGACGAAAAATTGAACTTGATTATTCATTCCGTTAAACACGAAGACGCTGGCAGCTACACATGCACCCCGAGAAATGTTATAGGCTCAAGGGGATCGGGCAACACTCGTCTTGAAATAAGAAAGCTTCCCGAATTCGAGACGAGACCATCACCGGTTTATCATGTTGAAGTCGGGACAAAGTTCACAGCCCCTTGCTCAGGGAAAGGAGACTTAATTTGGACTATATCATGGCGAAAAGTGAGATATTGTTTAGATTTAATACGATTGACTTTGACAACGAGTGATAAAACTTTAAAGTCCTTTCGTCAAAATTTACGAATAAGATCTATGACTAAAACTATAAAATAATAAACTTCACAATCTCTCATAGTGTGAGTTACGCATTACAATTTTGGCTTATCAACCAGGTGTAAAAATGAGGTTTTATTTCTGATTGCAAAAATTGTTTTGGTGTCATCTTTGTAGTTAACGGGAATCAATTCTATATCATGAAACAGATCTGAAAAATTTAACCAATAGCGAAAATGTTTGACACATTTCCTGTGGCGTGTCAACCAGTAACTGTCGATTTTATTCTAATAAACTACGATCTCTCGTGTTCTAAAGGAAACATGTAGGACTGTACCTAAACCCTTAGTAAAACTAACCGGTATAGGCGAGAACCGATTAAGGATAAAGTGTTTAACAAGATCTTTCAAATGAATGCTCGATTATTTGGAATGAATGCTCGACTATTTGCTTTCATCGTGGGATTCGGGTCGCTTTCTCTGTATACAGGATTCAACTGTTTTTTTGATCTTGGCTGCAGAATTCGGCTGACCCCAAGAGCGATACAAAAGAGCCCGGTTCTAGGAGTTAGTGAGCCGAGAACTGGAACAAAACAATGGTGTCTTCGATTGCTAGAGTTGTTGTTATAATAAGCTGTAATTTAGTTTGAATTTTATGACACAAATGATTAATTTTTAAGCAGTTTGCATTATTTAAAGAACCTACTCGTATACTTAATTTGGCTAAGTCCATTGGCAATATCTTTTTGGCATTTAACTGTTTAATTGCATGTCAAAATCTGGCACGGTAAGCTCATTGTTTATATTTCGTTTGGATTTATTTCTGTCATTTAAAAATCTATTTTAATCCAATCATTTTGCCATTGTTAAGCCTTTCCTATGCACTGTATATTCATTCAGAAACAAGAAGGGATAATTTGTCTAGCGTAATTTATGTAGCAGCACGATTAATATATCTTGATCTCGAATTTTTGTCAAATTATCAGACAAACCGAATCTAAACTTTTTTTAAACGTTGAAGATCACGTTTGAACCGTTGGACTCGATACTTGGTCAAATCAAAAATGTTAAAAATTGTTTTTTGTACTTTCGTGTTTGACGTTCAGCAATAGAGTTGCTTGCAGCATCCACCATCACGGGTGATTTGTGGCAGTATGTCTTGAAGACCGCAAAAACTTGAACTGTCACTTCAAATCAAATTTTTCATTGTACTCGATGTAATATGCCGAAGCGTGTAACGAGTTGGCGGTGCCCATCTCCGCGTCATTGCGCCCGAGCAGCACAGCACCTTTCAAAGAATTAATGTCCTGGCGGTGGCGAGCCGTTGGCAACACCGCGTCCGATGCTTACCGGCCTGAGGTTTGAACTTGATCAGACCTTTCGCTCCGTAGACAAACGTGTTATCGCGTACCAATTGGCTGATGACCTCTCGATTGACAAAGCTAATTTAATTGTTAAATAATTATAGTTTAATTACAAAGTAGCGCATCTCGAAAACATCGCTTACCAGTAGCTTTCTTTTCACAAAGCACTTTACTTTAATAAATACGTAATACAGTACATCAATCGTTTGATAAGTTTTGCTTTTCTCAGTTTTCTAAAATGTTGCAGATTCAAAGGAACGTCAACGACATGGTTTACTGTGTTGACCAGGGAAATCTGAGTATTGCCGCCGTGCGCAAAGAGCATCATGGAGTCTGGCAGTGCATGTTGTCAAGTCAAGTCGGAGATGTAACAGCAAACACTAAAATTTTTGTCAAAAGTAAGAGCCGTTTTGAGAGATTCATTCTCCCGAAATGATAATAATATTGTTGCTTGCTACCATTTTGACTTAAAAAAAAGTCAATCAACTCCTTATTTGGCTCTGCAAAAAAGTCGAACCCTGTTTGGCACGAGCTATTTTTATACAACGCTTTCTACAGAGAGAGGGAGGCAAAACTGTCCCTCTCACCAAACTCTCAATCATGAAGTAATGGAAGCACGTAGTTTTGACCTATTAACAAAAATGTAGTTAATCGAAAGGAATAGTTTACTTGATTTGTTTAATTTATTTCACAAGTGTAGAAGTAGATCGACCTTATTCACCAAGTAAATTGCATATAAAAACAGCGCGATAAGGAAAGGGAAATTTGCTTTGCAACTCTTAATATCATCGCCACAACCCAATCGTACTTTATTGCGTAATATGCCTTTGTGACTTTTGTCTTTTCTTGTGTTGTTTTTTCATGTGCCAGGGCATCGGTTTATCAGTCAGTGCTTGGTATCGGGGTCTAAAGAAACTAGTCCCTCAATCCTATGGAGTGGTTTGAACGTGGGACAGGCCCCGGATGATGTGGCTGGGGAGTCTCCCCGCCATTACTACGGCAGAAGTTGCTTGGTCTTCTATTTCGGGCTATTTCGTTAAATAGCATGATACTTTTTGTTTTTAGTCAGTAATTACCATAGGTGGGCACAAGTCCGTTAATCGTTAATCCGTTAATAACGAAGCTAGCTTTTTCATTAACTCGTTAATTCGTTAAAAAGTTTTTTCATGTTAACGGACTAAAGTAACTTCCGTTAAGTTCTGTTTACTTCCGTTAAGGTTTTTATCGTTAATATCTTGCAGCTTCGTGGTGCATTTGAACTTGTTTTTATCTTGAAATTAGATTAGACGGTAAAACGTAACTTTCAAAACACGAAAAAACCACCATAGCAATAAATATTTCCTTACAATCAGCTCAACAGTTTCAATACGTGTTCTAGAAGCGAGTGAATAAAACGAAATGTAAATTACACGCAAAATGTTAACGGATTAACAGACTTTATTAACTTCCGTTAATTAAAGCTGAAAATAACGGATTAACGTTAACGGAGGTGTGAAGTTTGTTAACGGACTAGTGGTTAACGAAGCTAACGTTTTGCATTAACTTGCCCACCTATGGTAATTACTGATTACAATTTATAGTACAGTACATAGTAGAAAAAAGTAATATATAGTGGTAACTTAAAGTCTTTTTTCTCTGCAGACACCACGCCGCACCAAGTCGAAAACTTAACTGCGGTGAATATAAGTGAAAATTTCATCTCCATTCGCTGGGATTCCGGTTTTGATGGTGGCTTTCCACAAAACTTTGTAATTTGGTAAGCTTAATTTCTTCAGCATTCATGAAAAATTAATATCAATTTGATAACTTTTTTGACGCGCCAAGCGTTTATCTTTTTACTGAAGTTACCATCTCGACTATTGAGATCGGTGAATTTATTATTCCAGCAAAAATTTTGACTGCTAGAAGTTGCTGCTTGGAATTTTTCTCCATTGTTTACTTTTCTTAGGGAGGGGGTTTTAGCCCTCTTCACCCATCCTGGTTGCGCCACTGCTTCTATAATAACTGGTAACTATATAACTGCTTTCGTGAAAATATCAATTATTAAATTTAACTTATAAGTATTGGCAATGTTGTTTATTTTAAAGAAACATTTTCGAAGCTCAATTTAGCTTCATGAGCTTAATACTGTACTTTCCTTCCATCATGAAATTGAATGATCTTGATGAAGTTAATCAATAGCTGTCTGCACGGTATGATTTATTCAAATTGATTTTGGTGTTAAAGCTTTTTCAGAGATAGACTTTTTTCGCAAATTAATTAGCGCATTACATTAAGCAAGCCTTTAAAGAACTACTCAAAGAATATTAGTTTTGATCTTGGCACACAAGTTTTTCAATGCATTGTCCCAGTACTTAAATTGTAAAATTTTGCATGGGGGGACGCTTTTCAGCCTTGACCAAACGCATTTGGCATGCGAAAGTACTTTAGTGAAGACTACGTAATTCGATCGGCGAAATTTATAAAACACCAAAAAAAGTGTTTTTTAGCCAAAATTAGGTGCAGACCAAACAAAAAGTTCTTTCCCGGAAATTGAAGTGATTTTTCGCCAAAATTAGGTGAAGAATTAGGTCTTTTTCGTCTGATCATACAGCGCTTAAATCTCGATGGGAGGACACCTAAATCTCGATGGAGGGACGCTAAACCTCGATGGGGGGACGCTAACTCTCGATGGTGGGACGCGTACCCCCGCGTCCCCACTACAATTTAAGTACTGCATTGTCCTACACTTCTCATAGTCTTTTTATATTACTTTGTTTCATTTATTTAGCGATAGCGGTAGTTTCGCAGCTTCATTCATAAGTCAAGTAGTCCGCGTCTATCCAACCACACCAACGCTAAGTACTCTGTTTGAGTTCTGTTTGCAAGTCTTTCGCCAGGCTAGGCTACAACAAAGGGTAGACTACTTTGCCCCAATAATAGAAAAGCGTTTGGTGACGCGGCAACACATTACTTGCTTGGGAATCGAACCGGGGTTCAGCAGCATTTCGATTATTAACCAGATGCTGTTGGCTGTACCTACTGAACTATTGCTTTCAGCTTTGATACCAACATGCATGTGTCACCAACTTTTATAAATTTTCTTTGACCTCAGCTTTGTTATCCTATTTATATTTGTTCGTTTAATCAACTTTGAATACTGTATTTCTACCAGGTACAAACGAAAAGAGGCTGGAAATCATTCCTGGAAAAAACGTTACTTTCGAGGAAGGGAGTTTGCCACGATTGAAAACTTAAACCCGAACACATCCTACCAATTGTCGGTAGTGGCTCAAAACAGACTTGGAACTGGTGGATTCAGTGAAGTTCTGACAGTGAAAACCTACGGTACGTAACTTTTGTGATAGATTTCTGATGAAACGTACGTTTTTTTCGCTGAGGAAAGAATAGTTGAAGTTAGGCGTTATATGCTCGTAAAGTACATTAGAATAAAATTCTCTGAAATAATTCTTGGTTTTGTTGCAAAAAAGTCAATATTCTTTTTTATTTTTGCAGGATATGGCAATTATTATAGACGTTACAGTTCGACCAACTTCCGGTCAAAGCTAATTTCTTCTCAATTCCAATTTTAAATTTTCAACCGTTAAATGGGCATTTTTTTGTGTTCCAGCAATTTCCACTCCCCCCACTCCTTTTCCTCCAGCCAAAATAGCAAGCCCAAGCAATCTAACCCACTCAATCAGCAGCAGTGGCCTTGTGGTCTTGTCCTGGTCTCCCCAGTGCTGTGATTCAGACCTTTTTGGTTACGTCATCGAGTTTCAGCGTCTCGGAAGAGTTTCAGAGGCCGACAATGGACTTGTTATGGTTGCAAATTCAAACACGGCCAGTCACAAAACAATCACAAAGCGCTCATTGTTTTGTGAGTACGTCTAGCATCTACTTCTGTTTGAACAATGCACCGGTGTAAAGAAGTTCAAGTATCCAACTAGAAATATGAACGAAAGATAAAAACATTTGAACATGATCTTTACCAATTTTCCGTTTTCCTCCGATCAAACCTAGGTATCCAAGATATCTCATTTCAAATTGTAACACTTTCTCGCAGTGTTTCCGGTTAAAATCTTATTTTCCGCAAATTGAGCTCCCGCTTAACTTCTCTATTTGTAATACTGATCGGTAAGCTGCCACCTGTTTGGTGCCCACCTGTCTACCACATGCTTCACCCTGTCTCATTTATTGCTAAACGCTAAGTAGGAAAGCTGTGAACACCAAATAATCTTTGGTTTGACCCGCTCGGGAGTCGAATCCTAACCTACTGTTTGAGTTACAGAGGTTCTATCCCCTTGAATACACATCGATGAGATCACTTCAGCAATCCTCCGAGTTGCTGATGACGACAACTAGTGCAAAACAGCGCTGTCCAGTTCTGTAACGGAAATCAACATTGAAACGATAATGCTTTTGTAACATTGATTTAGCAAACAGCTTCAAGAGAACGTTGCGCGACGTTAATGTAAAAAGATGGGATACTCTTTCAACTACGCCACCCAACGAAACTTCGTACGAAATCGCATCAAATCTGTTGCATCGGAACCAGTTGTACCACGTTCGTATTCTTGCCGTCTCAGCAAAGCAATACAGCGAACCCAGTGAAACCTCGACAATTTCAACGAAAGGTAGTGGTGTCTTTTCGTGATAGTAACAATAGAGATTTTGAAGCAAAACGTTTGTGTTCGAATCTTGTGCCGGTCAAGCATGGGCTAAAAACTTTCAGCGTTGGCAAAACGAAAACTGGTCAGAACCTTATTCATTATTATTTCTACCTAACCAGTAACATGCTCAACTCTAATCGGATTGAGTACGTGCTTCAATCATCGTAACAATTATTTTACGCTTATGCTTAGAGTCGAAATGCTTTTGAAGAACATCGAAATGAAATATCTTTTAAAAGCACGTTGATGAGACGTTGTTAAGTGACCTGATAAACAAAGATGTAGTTACAACGTCACTAAACAGCTGTGAATTTTAAAATCCTTTCGCACTGTCATTTTAGCATTCTCTTTTCACTTTAAATAGTTTCTTAGTCCTTTCTAATTTTTAAGATATAGCATTTTTAAACTTCTAGTTTGTGTGTTGAAACAGGTTTGTTTGCATACCCTGTTTTAATTGACCCTTTTCCTCCATCTTCGGGTGTTAGTAATCGACTTCTGATTGGAATTCTTTTTGGGCTTCTGTTCGTCGTTTTCATGAGCGTTTCGGTAGTAACTTTAATTTGTCGCCGGAGGGCGATGACAAGACAGCTAAGAAAAGCGAGTTTTGAAGGCAAGAAATGTTTATTTGATTGTTAACATTATTTAATAATAGCAACGTAACAATTAAGCCATTGCGATCATTATGATTGGCAACCATATTAGGATTTGTGGCTATTTGGTTGGTTTTAGAAATTAATACTGTACTTATTGATTGTTACTTTTCTTATGCTAACGTAGTTGACGTTCAAATTTAGAACTTTGGTACTTTTGAAGAACTTGGCAAAAATATTGGTTTCTTTGTTGGTTTCTTGTGGGTAGTTTAGAAGCCTTCGTATCATGGGTTGTTTTGATTAGAAAAAACATGCTTTTTTGCAGGTTGCAACGGTGAAATAGGAGAGCTTGGTTTAGCTGAAACTGACAACCAAATCAAGTAAGTTGAGAAGTCCATTTGCCGCTATGGTAATGTTCAAACTATTGCAGTGGGCTTCAGCCCCCCTTAGTCAAGTCACTGAGAGCATTCAACCCTCAAATACAAGCATTTAGACGTGTTTTAGAATTGCCCTGTAAATAAGGGGGGCTGAAAGGGCTGAGCAATTTAATTCTTTCAAATGACTTCCAAATTTTAGAAAATTAGTTCTTTCAAATGATTCCAAAAACGTGCAAAATGTGACCCAAATGGCGCTAAAATGGCTATTTTTTGTCGAAAAATCACAAAAATCGCCCTGCAGCTGGGGGCTTCGTCCCAAACCCACATGGCCTCCGGTGGCTGACCCCTGTCTTTGATCCGGTTAAATTGCGCCAGTTTGGTCAGCACGTCGCCTTAAATGAGGTTATTTTTCGGAACAAAAATATTTTGACTTTTGCTTCAACCCCCCTCTTAGCAAACCGCTGGTTGCGAGCTTGAACTATATATTGTGCATATTAATTATGAGTTTATTAGGCGGCTTTTTTATTTCACTAGATTTAACTTTTTTTTGTTTCGCTACTTCAACTGAATTGATAGACTCAGGTTTGATTTTTAATCTAATCGAAGCAACAATGCTCTCAAGAACGACAGACCCCAGATCACATGCTTCACTGCCGTCCTATTTAAGCGCCATCAGCTGCTTGTTTGATACTTGAGGATAAAAATTGAAATGATTGATTGTAAAAAGGCAGCTTCAAGTTTGCCCAGAGGTCTAAGATAGTCTTAACAACACCTCTTCTAATGAATAAAATTTTTAGCAACATGTTAGCAACCACTTTCAATTTGACTAAATGCTTTTTCTTTCTAATGTTTATAATCTGCGTTAATTTTTTAGCGTCAAACCTGCTGCAGATTCACTGGATGGGCGTAATCAAGACGTAACGTCAGAAGCAAGTTTAAATCGCTTATACTTCAATGCGAAGGATGATTCGTCACCACGAGAATCAGATTGTGATTCAGACGGTAAGTGGTAATAGTTTTATGGATTTTGTTGTTACAGATTTTAATTAATTTAAGTGTAATTTCATCTATATTCACCAAGTTGCTTTAGCCAGGAGATAGCAAAGGGAAGTTTCGATTTTCGAGTCAAGCTGTCACCTGCCCAGCTGTTTCTTCTTTTTTGTTGCTGAAAGTTAAGCAAGAAAGCTGTGAATTTTGTGAATACCAATTTTTACAGTCTTTGGTTTTACTCGACCGGGAGTCAAATTCGAGTCTAGAGTTTCAGTAACAGACGCTCTATTCACTTGGCCACTGATTGGTGTCATATAACTACTGCATCAAAACGGCACACTGTACATTATAGCATTGTACTATTCTACCGCCGCCAGACCGCTGTAATCTTCCAATTAAACCTTTCTATTCTGGAAAAGTTTGGTAAAAGGAGTTAACCACAGTGCTCTAGAATTTAATGCTTTTCTTAAAAAAACGATTCACCAATTCAGAAAAATATCGGTTTTGACAACAAAAGTTTAACTTGTACTAAGACCATAGCAAAACTGTAGCTGCTTGACACTCGTAACCCGAATTCCAACTTTGTTGAGTTTTTTTTTTTTGCGAAATCAGTACCCGCCGAACTAACTAGTGGTATGATGATTGGACTTTGAATCTTTTTGACTGGGTTCGAGTCTTATCGAAAACATTGCTTTCCTTGCTGCTATAACAACATTGAATATCTGATCGAAACTCGACTTTGGAATCCGCGTTTGAGCCACGCTCCGCAACGACAACAAAACAAGGAAATGGATGCGATCTAAATCCGTTTGCGATAACTTAATAATGATTAGCGGTCAAGTGAATATAGACTCTACTATTGAAACGGCAGACTTGGGATTGATTCCCGGTCGTGTCAACCAAAACTATAAAAATTGGTATCCACAGCAAACACAGCAACCCTGTTTGACGTTCAGTATTATAAGGGACATTGTGAAGTTGCCACCGCTTGTGGTAAACACGCGGGCAGGTGGCAACTTGACTCCTTTCCAGACTGGATAAAGCAACTTGGTAAATAAAGGTGTATTATACTACAATTGTTTCTAACAGAG
Organism: Trididemnum nubilum; assembly: GCA_963965965.1. Lineage (NCBI taxonomy): Eukaryota > Metazoa > Chordata > Ascidiacea > Aplousobranchia > Didemnidae > Trididemnum > Trididemnum nubilum. The sequence continues at coordinate 43,622,211 of OZ014475.1, forward strand.
GGTACTATCGAATTTTAGAAGAAGAAAAACAGCGGCTACTGGGCGAGTCTTCCTGTTATGCAGTGAAATTCCACCACAGCCCTCCCTTCCGGGAACGCAGACACAGCACTAGCGAAGAATCGGTGCGGCGAAGACGGGAAATCGCGGCGCGCGTTTTGGCTGCTCAAAAGATGCACCGATACAACCCAGGAATTAAAAACAGTGGCATAGGTAGTAAAAACAGTCTAGTAATAACTTTCTCCTTTTATAAAAATTGGTATGTGCAGCAGACTCCTTATTTTTAAACCTCGGCTTTCAAAATTCAGAATCTCATTTCAAGAAGCTCGCTACTGACGGTTTTCTCAACTTTTCTGGCGTTGCTACATTCGTTAATTTCGCACCAGTAAAACTTTTACAGTAATAGCTCAATGCTCAATATCTTCTTGATGTCTTCGATGCGGTCCTATTCGCAGAAAGGTAGCAGACGAGATTTCTTATTTTTTATTGCTAATATGCTAAGCTAGGTCTTCAGTAATATGTCTTTGAGAGAACCAGTAGTGATTCGTTTCATTTGTTTTCTCAGCAGATTGAAATAGTGTTGACGGTTTTGAAAAACCACTGGACCATATTTAGTGTTGTTTTGGCAGCGCCTGATTTTCAGATATTGTAAAACATAATAACCTTTGGTGTTGAGACATAGTGATACTGAAGTCACAATATTCAAAAATATACAAATTGGAATCTGCTGTAACTCTAAATCTGGTGTCTCATTTATTTATCAAGTTGTTTTGACAAACCAGAGTCTACTACTTTAGTAGCTGTCCTTCTATCCACCTGCCAGTTGGTCGAGCGGTACTGCGTTCGTCTCTGCAACGGCAGGTCTGGGGTTCAGACCTTGGGTTGGTCAAAATAGACAGCACAGCGTTGCCAACGACCGCCACTGCTGCGACACTCTTCGAACGGAGGCTGTATTTTGCGCGCACAATGACGCGGAGATGGGCTCAATGACGGGGAGATGGGCACTAGGGTGGTTTAAAAATACACTGTTGTTTCAAAACCAAGAGGGGACCCCTTAAATTTGTTCAAATTCATGAAAAAACGCCACACAAAAAATTTCAGCTCGATTGGTTGAGAATTGGCCGTGCGAATTCACTTTTAAGTTTTAGGGGGATATTGGCGAAGTTTTGGGGGGCAAAATAACATAAGCGATAATAACTTTTGATCTATACGTCGCAGAATTACGTGTGACCACTTAAAATTCGCGGAATAACCGCAGATTTCCGTTTATAGCAAAATTATATTTGTGTTGTGACACAAACAGATTTTATTTTTTGAAAAATAAAATAAAAATTCTAAAATTATGAAAAGTTCTACCAAAATGGTTAAAAAATTTTAAAGTTGCATGAAAAATATACATTTATTTTTAAGACAGAAAGTAGCTGGGCGATTAGTTTCGAAAAGACCGTGTAAGTGAAATTATAGACCAAAAAACAAGTAAAAACATTTTGCAAAAAAGAATGATACATTAGCTTTTGAAACCAACCTGTTGAAGCATTACAAAGTGGAACTGGCTAAAGGCTAAAGCTGACTTTCTACCTAAAATTAAGACAATCTCGGCGACTTTTTTCAACACAGTATTACTGTATTAAAAGATAATTTAATAATTTTAGGGTAATAAAAGTATTTTTTGAGGAAGAGTTGAGGCCAACAAAAACTGGAGAAGATTGGTTCCTGGTCAAGTGATGTCTTTAAAATCAGATGAACTAGTGCTGGTTGTTGATAACTATAATCTTCGCTGCTTCTACTTAACACTTGCTGTGAAGAGGATGCAACTGCCTGGCTCAAATGCTTTCCAACTTGGATACTTTTCTCTTTTCAAATTCTTATTCCGGGATAACTTGCGCTTCAGTTTTTTAACCAGCTTTGCACCCTTCCAAGCAAAGCAGCTTGACGGAGTCCCTTTTGATCCCGAATAAAGTTATAATTCTCAACTTAGAAACGCTGATCGATATCATCTCTTGAAATATCGAAAAGCTTGTTTGCCTCTTTGGGATCGTATCTTCAGCTTTTTTTAGTATTTGATGCAGATTACTCATCTTCTTTCCCATCGTCTTTCGACTCACGTAGCAAGTACAGCCAGGACTTGCACCTTCAACAACTTTCCCACATCTCAATAACTTCATCATATGCTGCGCTTATTGCTTTTTTTTTAGTACACTTCCAACTTTTAAATAAAATAGAACTACTGATTTGTAAGCAAGTTCTACCTAGATATTGGTTATTCTCTCCGTACTTCTCTCCACTGCTGGACGTGTTAGCATGAAATCATTTTCACAACCAATTAGTACAGCGGTCTATTAGACAAAGTAACTTATTTTACTTTTTTCACTTGTTTTTTTTTTTAACTGCATAAATATGACTTACGAGTAGCAACGGTAAAACCCATAACTGCGAGGTATTTTTGCGATCTGAGTACTGTGACTAGCATCTATCTTTACCATATCCTAACTAACCAAATATACCAAAACATACGTTTTGTTTAATTTAGTTACAATCGATTTTATCCAGGGTGTCGAACCGTTTCAAATAACGGTTCGGGTTCAGGTTTAGCTCCTGCTCAAAATATTTTAGCGGTTCAGGTTTGGTTCGGGTTCACTTGAGCACCACTTTCGAGGTTCAGGTTTGGTTCAGGTTCACTCAAGTAAAATATTACTGGTTCAGGTTCGGTTCGGGTTCATTGACTTAAAATTTAACTGTTGTTACTCGTTTCGTCCAGAAAAAAAAAGGAGAAATTGCTGATCCTGTTGATGATCACCACCGCTCTTATTGTGCGTGTACCAGCGCCAGCGGCATCCGGATATGGAAAAATATTTTCTTACTTTTGTTAGGGGTTCAGGTTCGGTTTGGGTTTACTTGAGCACAATTTTGAGGGTTCAGGTTTACTGAAGTAAAATTTTGCTGGTTCAGGTTCGGTTCGGGTTTACCAAAATGAAACGGTTCATTTGGGTTTACGGTTCGGGTTCAGGTTCGGTTCGACACCCTGATTTTATTCTCGTAGATTATTACTAGTACATTAGAATCAATGCAATGTTACATAATATACTGAAGCAAAAAAGGTTTTGCAACGTCTCTAATATTGCAACTTATGTTTACCAATATCTATATCAAATAATTAAAAGAAAGGTCTAGAAAATGTCAACCCAGTGGGATACTAATCGATTAAATTAACCAATTACAGGTTAATAACGTGAAGATAACGCTATGGGAGTTTATGCTGATTGATGCTATTATAAAAGCATAAGTTAGTTAGAAATGATACAAGAGAAATATATCGTTATTAATAGCACTTACGTCTTTTGATGCTATGGTATTGGCGGTATCTAGTTCTACGTAAGCTAATGGTTAAAGAGGTGTCGTTTAACATTATTTTGATTTGTTGAGGCTTACTGGTTGTTTATTCCATTACACTATTTTTTTATAAATGAGATGTTTTTCAGCAAAGCTGTTTGTATCACAGCTCAAAAATAGCTTTGCCGTATATGGAAGCTGCGGTCATTCTTATTAAATCATCTTCTAATAAAGTCATACTGTGTTGAAAAAAGTCTCCGAGATTGTCCCAATTTTAGGTAGAAAGTCAGCTTTAGCCAGTTCCACTTTGTAACGCTTCAACATGTTGGTTTCAAAAGCTAATGTATCATTTTAACATTAATTTTGAAAGTGCATTCTTTTTTGCAAAATGTTTTTACTTGTTTTTTGGTCTATAATTTCACTTACACGGTCTTTTCGAAACTAATCGCCCAGCTACTTTCTGTCTTAAAAATAAATGTATATTTTTCATGCAACTTTAAAATTTTTTAACCATTTTGGTAGAACTTTTCATAATTTTAGAATTTTTATTTTATTTTTCAAAAAATAAAATCTGTTTGTGTCACAACACAAATATAATTTTGCTATAAACGGAAATCTGCGGTTATTCCGCGAATTTTAAGTGGTCACACGTAATTCTGCGATGTATAGATCAAAAGTTATTATCGCTTATGTTATTTTGCCCCCAAAAACTCCGCCTATATCCCCCTAAAACTTAAAAGTGAATTCGCACGGCCAATTCTCAACCAATCGAGCTGAAATTTTTTGTGTGGCGTTTTTTCATGAATTTGAACAAATTTAAGGGGTCCCCTCTTGGTTTTGAAACAACAGTGTATTTTTGAAACACCCTAATGGGCACGCTTCATCGTAATGTAGCAAGTGTTATGAAAAATTTGATTTTTAATTAGTCGTTCTACCGACTGTCAGGTTGTCCCGCAATACAAATCTAAAAGTTTCTTGATACATTTTCAGATGTGCTTCCCAGACGTTCAGCATCCACAACTCCCTATCAGCAATCATACTATGGGCATATTCAGTCACAAACAACATGTTGGGAACGCGAACATCAGCCTAGCGCTACTTCACGTTTAGTCGCACTTGATGATAGAAGTCACTTTGGGGCAGTAAATGATTGCCTTTCTGACCCTGTGTACGCTGTCGTAAAAGAAAAACAACAGCAGCAATTTTCCACTTCTGCTACTCTATACACAGAACATTTTGATCCCGCAATTAATGAATCCTTTTCCTGCCGTCCCAGTGGCCACCCTGGTGGTCCCTCAGGCAAAACTTATACTACGGCGTCCAACCCTACAGGCGTGGCCCAACCGTCATGGGAGGCTGAAAATGACCCCCATACATTTTGGCCCCAGCGCAACGTCAATGATCAAACTCATAATACCTCAAACTTACCAAGAACGATTCAACTGTCTGAGAATCATCTGTGGCGGCCGGAAAGGCCCAGATCGCAGCCTAATAGATCGAAGCTATCAGACAAACCTTCAAGTTGTGTTTCGAGTCGATTACCGAGCGCAGATGAAGCTTCGTTGGAGATCGATTGCAGTAACAGCGAAATTGAAGTGCGATTTGTCAACAAACACCGACGCTTTTATCGAAAAAGCAACAGCGCTCATTCTCTAAGAGAGACTTGCAAAGTCGGTAAGTCAACAATCAAAGGCGTTTAAAATATTAATCGTTGTGATCTTTTCAACCTCTCCAGTCTCCAATCCGCTAAACGCTAAAAGAAAACATGAAGTCTGCAGACTTTCGTGGCCTAATTGTTGTCGTTGTAGTGTCGCTTATTTATCCTCCTGTCACGTAACAGCGTCAGGCGCTGACAATTGGATGGTGCGCACACTTTTCATATTCGGTTTTTGAAGCAATCCTCACCAGCCTAAAAGTTTGCACTAATCCAATCTTCCTGTCAATTTTTTCGAATTCTTGTCCTCTAAATTTGCTGCTTGTTCGTAGCCATCCAACAGAGATAATCATCATAAAGTGTCTAATCTAAGCACAGTAGGACACAACAACGTGCCAGGGTGTAGGTTGATCCCAGATCATGGTTTCAGGGTGGTCGTAAAAACGACGCCTTTGCTCTCTCGGCAACGCTGCCGACCAATCATTCGATTTGATCCTTGCCAAAGTTATCAAATCTTATAAAAGTTGAGCTAAATCTAGGAAAATCATAAAAATATTAAAAAACTGGTATAACTACATATTTACCCAGTAGTAAACAAACTTTAGTTTGTTTTCGAAAGGACCAGATCAAGTGGAAGAGATGCCCATTCCCAAGAAGGTCCGTCTCTTTTCAAACCCTCCCAGGGTGAAGGTAATGCTTGGTTTTTAGAAAGTGTTTAAAGTTTCATGAGTTTAAAACTCGCCTTTTATTGTTTAAGATCACTGCTTAAAAACTTAACGAAAGTAAATTTACTTATCGGAATGTATGTCCCCGGATTAGTTTGTCAATTGGTTTCCGCTAATAACATCTCCAGCTTTACAGCAACTAAATGGAGTCGTTAAAATCAATTGCAAAAAGGTTACATCAAATTTTTGACACTTTTGATGAAAACGCTGACTTCAAACTTAATTATTAAAATTGATGGCCAATGTCAACATTTGTAACAGCGGTAACACATACCCCTACTTCTCATCTCCAAACCTCGGGTACTTGTGCCATGATGTTTGGGGTTTAGCACAAACTGCGTTAAAAGAATAGAATATTGAATTCGGTCACATTCTAAAATTTTTGCAATGTATCAGTACAGCAAACCTGCAGATGTGCACAGGGCTACAGATGAGAGCTAACAGCTTGAAGCTGTGTTGTTCCGTTTTGTGCAATTATAGCAAGCGGTAAAAATCACATTTTTATTGTTTTAGTTTCGTTTACCTGAGGACGCCAACATTACGCACACAGATAAAAACCACCATCAAAGCATATCAGTTTCCGGTCTTCCAGACTCTGTAACTGCTGATTTTACCTCAAGGAAACGGTTTTCCATGACAACTGTTTCTCAATCACACTTTTTTGAGAAACATCAAGGAACTCCGATATCACCAAAATCACATTTTAGCAGCTATATTAAAAAAGAATTGCTGGAATGGAAGAGAAATAAGGAAAGCTTAAATTTTTTTTCGGACGATGATGCGCTGGTAAAAGATGTCAATTCAATTTCTTCTAGACAATTTTATTGGTTTCATAAAGCTAACAGCCACCATTTTCACAGTGAAGAAGATTTGGTGCAAAGAATAGCGAAACCCAAAGTTGTTAGCTTATCCGAGATCTCACGGGATATTCCACGCGAGTTTCTTGATTCTATATCCCAAAGTTCGTCAACACAGTTTAGCCCTTGCAGAAAAGACTTTTCGCGAATGCATTCCATTTGGGGAAGTTTGGATAGACCCCTCAAACTTTGCCAGTTTCCTCTGCCTTCTAGTGAAAAAGACTCAACATTGAATTCTCAATGCATCAAATATTCCAGCAAATCTCTTCCGAATTCTCCATCGAAATATTTGCGGAAAAGACAGGAAAAAAGCAAACTCCTCAACTACAGAAGTTTATCATTGAGCCCTGTGATGACAACAACTCGTTTGGAACATAATCGATCTACCGCTAACTATCCGTCGTCAATAAACCAAGGTAGGCTACGTTACCACTTACCGGAAGATTTACCGGACTGAGAGCTGCGAATAGACAGAAAACAAAACTTTGTGCAACGGTAACGTTTTTTGCAATAGATTCCGGTAAAGATGAGTAGCCATTTTGAAGTTTTTGAAGCGTGATCTTGATGATAAAGATGATGTGTGATCAATGCCACGATTTAATTCCTTGTATGACGTGCTACGTTTAATATGACTTCACTAATGCCGAAAATACACGGAAACCTATTTTATCTTTTATAATACAGCACAAGCTTATCGGGCACATACGAAATCAGTCGTAATTTAAGTGTATACTATTTTATGTGATAAAGTCGATTTCACCCCAGCGCGGCATCATCTGTTAACGTTATATTATTGCACTGATCCCTAACTGCGATGTCGTCGGAGTATCATCTTTTCTCTATTGCCGGTGATTTTTATCAAAAACATGGCCTCAAACTGTATTTTATCTTTTGGGACCAATTGAACTGTTTTACAGTACTGTATATTATTTTTTGCTTTGTTTTCAACGCTATTTTGAGGCATCTGTTTTATTACCGCTGTACGATATGGAAAAGGAAGGCTGTTCATGCCGTTAGCCGATGGCTTAAAAGGACCTAAATTTTGAGCTAAAACAGTAAAATTTTCAAACGTCTTGGACTTAACTACGTCCATCATCAGAAAAAATGGAATCTCGCTTGAATAGATTATTATTTTTGTACTGATGATGGACATGGTCAAGTCTGAAACGTTTTCTGTTTTTCACCAAATTAAATAGGCGTAAATTTATTTAAATGTTTCACAGCTGTTTTCAAATCAGCTACGTTTATCAAACTCTTAGCAGTTTTTAGTTCATTAATTTGAAAAGGTTAACTTGTATTTTCGGTTTTTGAAGTTTCCTCTTTGGTAAACTTAAATCATGATGGCCAAAAATGGTTTAGCTTGGCTAAAGCAATAGCGTCATAATTAATTTATAATTGTGATGTGTTTTCCAATCATTATTCTTTTCAATGAGAATTGAATTAGTTTAGGTAGATCTTTTTTTTCGCAATCCATCAAAATTATCATGCTCTGAATTTTTTTCTTCAGATAAAAATGAATTGTTTCCTTCTGTCATGACATCATCTCCTTTGCCAGAAATGACGGCACCAGAATCGCCTTCACATCATCACCACAGAGAGTCTCGTAGTAGCGGATACGCATCTCAAACTCCGATTCAATCATCCTCTTACTCCGGTAATGTCGAAAGGTAACTTTTCTTATCTAGCCAGTCTGCTGACAAATAAAAAAAAGCCTTTACTAGGCTAAGAGACTCGGGTTTGATTTTAATGACTTTAAAATGGAGCTTTTCTGCTTGTCGTTCTTCTTCAAAAAGAAGATAATTTGGAGTTTGGGATCCTCATTTCTTACCTCAACTTGTGTAGTAGACAAATGGGAACCCTATTCGAAGACCTTAAACCACTAAAGCATTAAATATCTGTTCAAATTAATTTTTAAGTACGATCAGATACATATGAAAGGGGTAGGGCAAATGCATCTTGTTCCGAATTTGGTTTCTTGTCGTTGCGGTTCCGCTAGTGCGAGTGGGCGTCTGTGTTGAAGGAATTGTTTTGTGTTCCTTTTGAATTTATATTTGATATGTGTCAATAAGAAAAATAAAATTATGATGTCATTGGATTGACATCTGAATCATCACTGATTTGCATTTCTGCAAAAGATTTTATTGATGTTAAGTCATGTTTTTCTAAAGATTTCGCAAAGACAACTCTTCGGTTGAAGATAATTACGAATGGGATTCGGAGTTCGCAGCGGAGTCGGAGATCCTGGAGGCTCTGCAACGTTTCGAAAACCTAAAAACATCCACTCCAATTTCGGAGGTAAGCTCTTGAGTCCGAGTTTGGTACTATTGTATTTTTGGCAAGATTTTTCAATATCTTCCAGTTTCGACATTAGCAAGCTTATTAATTTTTGTATCAATGAGTTACTTTTAAAACACCTTGGGTGCTTATAATGAGCATTTACACGAGAAGAAATTAAATTTAAGTTTGAAGAAATGAAATCTATTAGAAATGAAATTTAAAAATATTGCTTTGCAAAATCTTTTGCACAGAGTGCTCAATGATAAAATCAGAGCATATACAGTATTAAAATCACAATAAAATACGGTAAAAATACCCTAAAACACTACAGTCTGTTTCGTATTAGGTACTCATCAGGTGCTACGCGTATAAACTGTAAGAAAACGAGAAATAAGCACACAGTGCAGTATACAGAGCCCAAGCTACAAATTCTGCTGCAACGCTTTCCAAGCAAACAGTCTGTAAAGAAACAGCGTTTCGAAATGTTTCGAAATGAAACACTTTGAAACATTTCGAAAACGCTGTTTGAAACATTTCGAAAACGAAACAAAAAAATTTCGAAATGAAATTTACGTGAAAAAATTGTAATTGATTGTTACTGCGGATTTGGTGTAACTGCGGATTTGGTCTCATGAAACCCAAGAGAGTACTCGAAAACAATACTGCAAGTCTGCAGATTTACAACTAAAATTGTCACCAAGCGTTGTATTGCGTTTTTATTTGAATAATAATTCCTGAGAAACATTTTAGATGGAACTGGCGCAGTTGAGATTTTAGGTTTTTAGGGATTTTGTTGAGTGCAATAGTTACTAATTTTTTTTCGTTTTTTAAGCTAAGATAGCACTATTTATGAATTGTTTTTAGACACTTCAAAATCAATTGAAGAAATTTGCACGCAGCACATGCGCAAGAGCAACCACGGAAACCGGCAGTAATTCCACTCCACAAAACAACGAAGTAAGTAAAAATTATGCCAATAATTACTTCCTTAGCCAGGCACTTAAGTTAATTCGGCGAAGGCCTTGCCCCCTCCTAATGGCCGCTTGTGCCCCACATTTCAGTTTATGCCAAACACTTTTTTTGGAACACTACGTAACGATGCGATACGCGACACACAGTAGTTCATAGCCTAACTGCTTGACTAACGTTAACTACATTAGCAGAGTATTAAATGTATCATTAACATTCAAAATTTACACCCCTGAACTGAACCCATAACATCTCCAAGTAATTAGGCTAAAATAATTTCAATTTTAAAACCATGAACGTTTACACGGTGTGCTACAGTGATTCAAAACATTCTATAAAGCCCTAATCCAAAGTGTTTCTCAAACAATGGGTCGCTAAGCTTGACAGACGTGCCGCGGAGTAGAGATGTAGAGCTACAGAATTGTTACTTCGTTAGGAATTATGACCATCTGTGATGCAACCAGGGGGGCTAAAGGGGCTTTGGTCCCCCACCTATTGCCATGTCACTTAGAAAATTTAAACTAAAAATGCAGGCGTTTAAAAGTGTTTTGGAAGGCGGAAGGTAGGCGCGCAACCGGAACTTCGTTAAAAGGGGGCTTGCTCCAACAGTAAATTTTATTGCTTGAAAAGTGTCTGCAAACTGGGTAGGATGCTGAGTGAACTGGTTCAACTCACGCATGTCACAGACGGGAGTCTGATCCTGGAACCACCCCCTGCTGGGTGATTTTTGTGATTTTCTGAAAAAAAACAGCCATTTTAGCGTCATTCGAATCAAATTTTGTATCTGTTTGGGGCCATTTGAAAAAACTAAATTGTTATGATTTGAAAGCAAGTTGCCCCTTTAAACCCCACCTTTACTCACAGGTCAAGTCCAAAACATATTTTTTAAACGCTTTCAATTTTGGGCTAAACTTTCTAAGTGACTTGGTTGAAGAGAGGCTTAGCCTCTTAGCCCCTTGGTTTCACAACCGGCTGAAGGGGCTTTGAAATTTAATTCTTCTACTGGCTTTTGAATCTTATCAATTTAGTTTTTCAAATGGCTCTAAAAACAGCCAAAAAATCACAAAAAATGACCAGCAGCTTAGGGCTTCGCCCCCAAACCCTCATGTCCTCCTGCGATGGAAGGATCTACCCCAACGTCCCCTTCCGTAACGCGCTTGATTTACGCCAGTTTGTAAAGCAGCTGCTCAGTTAAGCTATTTTTTGGGAAAAAAATTTTAGTGCACACTCAAACTTGTTTAGGTCGCAGTCACTGCTGCAAATAGATTTATCAAGCAATTATGGGCCGCAGACGAAAAGAGCGAGAAGAAACGCAGCCAGCATCATATGTTTATTTTTTAGTCGTGGTTAAAAAATTTTTTAAATTGCGCAAGGCGTATAATTTGTTATCGTACAAGATCAGTTTTAATGTACAAAAGTTCAGTTTAATTATAGCCCCCTCACTTTCTTTGCTCTGGCTGCGGTACTGGGTTAGGTCATGCGTTAAGCGTTGTATAACTTTTAGGCATTGCCTCGAAACTGATTTGATTACCGGCTTAGGCAAATTATAAGCCGTAAACTTTGAACTGCCACCATTTTTAACCTGGTACAATGTAGTTGTGGTTGTCTGGCCTGACAAAAGACTTCCAAAAAGAGGGCGGCCCTTAGCGTTACTGCGGTTAGGCAACTCATACGCATAAATAAATAAACTATAGGTTATTAGATACTGGAAGTGCAAAATACTTCTCTTTGACCGTAGAACGAACGCAAAACAATAACGAACAAAATTTTTGAAAAATTTTATTTATACAGAAATCAATTTAGTGATCGTGAATAATAAACTATAAATTTTGTTCAGATTTTTTATTGTAGATTATCTAATAGTACTGAATCGCAGTAAGAATGGTTTCTCCATTTTAGGTGGCGTCGCCTTTTAGCCCGTTTGATAGCGACAATTCTTGCACTAGAGATGATTTGGAAAAAAGGTAATACGCGTTGTTTTGAGGCTGGGGTTCTCATGTCAAGTGGAGTTAAACGTAATGTTTGTTTGCTTTATTGTAATTTTGCTGATTTACGAGAAAAGAAGCTCTCACTAGCGTCTTTAACAAAAAAGCTAATATTCTTCACTGTTGCAATATAGATTGCAAGCCGCGGTTTCAAAAATATTTTTTTCAAGCCCGGTGAATGCTTCAGTTTTCAGAGGGCAGTCTTGGAAATATGTGGTTATTTTTGTTCTGACAGCTAAAGGCCGCCGATTCAGCTTTAAACTTGTATTCAGCTTCAATCAGTTTTGTAGCTTCGCTGAAATTTTTAAAATACTACCTGCTGTAATTAATGTTGTGAGCAGGGGTGCCGAAACCCGGAGGGGATATATCCCCCTCAATAATTTGACTGTAGCCCCCCAATAATTTGATTCTGGTGTGCATCTGAGCGCAGGTCTCTACTTGAATTCATTCCGAGAAAAAAAAGTGTTCCATTGTTGGTGAAGGCCTTTTTTCTTTTTTTTGGTCTTCACTTGATTTGTTCACCTGAACAAAATCGTGGTCGAGGTTCATCCCCCCCACCCCCAATGCTGAAAATAGGTCAAAATTGAGGTAAAATTGCAAATTATCCCGCCCAATGCTCAACAAAGATCGGCACTCCTGGTTGTGAGTCAAGCTGCTACTCACCAAGTGGTGTCGGTTTTTGTCTGTGTTTTTAATACACTACATCGAATTTCCAACAAACACTTTGTGCAGAAAAAAAAAGATACAAAAATTCTGGCATAAATTTGATTCTTATATTAAGATCTAAATATGCAGTATTTTTGATTTGCAGGTTCGCACTTTTGCGAGAAGAATTCAATAATTTTCGAAAACAGCGCAACAAATAGCATATGGATGTCAGAAATAGCGTAGGCTACAGCTTTTTGCAATCAGCGGTTCCGTACGTTTTGAAAAGACTGGGACACTTTGTCAACGTGCCGTCGATGATTTGTGGTTTTCAACTGGAAAAATATTATTTTCTTTAATTTGCACGAAAATAAAAATGCGAATACTGTAAATCAAGTAATTAGGCTACAGCATTTTGCTTCAAAATTCACAAAAATTTCTCAGCGGCGAAGAATTTGATTTCAAAGAAAAAGTGAGTGCATTTTTATTCTCAAAGTAGGTCAGACGCTGTAGCTGATTGTGAAAAGTCATGACTTGCTCAAGTGTTGAAATCATTGGACTACTTTCGAAAATTTTATCCAGATAAAAAACCAAATCGGGTCAAATCAATAACTTTAAATGCTGTGCAGAGTTCTTGTGCTGCACTTTTAGCAATAGAAAGAGCATAAGAAATAAAATCTTATACACAGAAAAGCAATTTGACTTGAAGACCATAAGGACTTTTTCTGTTCGGCTGGCCAAGGTTCTACGGTAAATCAAGTCTTCCGGTCCATTCTTTATGCTGGCTCTTAAAACTGCATAAGAAGTGCTGAATCAAAGTTGTTAAATTATGCGTTAACCAATTGCCGAATGGTTGTTGTCACTTTCTAAGCCTTACTTTATGCGAACATATATTATTTTGCAGTATGGTCTTGATCAGTGTTATCGATTTTGTTATTTTTAAATAAATTAAGTTTTTAAACTTGCTATTTGCCTGCTGAGTAACTCTACATGACGCATGCGATGATAAACAATAAAGTTTTTGATAAGTCACATTACTAACACTGGTTGGAAAAGAGATGCTGTAGAACAGGAGTGCCCAAACTTTTTTGAAAACGGACCGCAATGAACTTTTGAAGAACAGAATTTTAAGTGAATGACAAAAATAAAAAAGGTTTTTCCTGCATTTTGATGTGAATTTTTCCGGAATTTTAGGTGTGGCCAGACGAACAAATCCATGATGGTTTGTTTTTTTGCAAATTTACCGGAGTTTATCTCGAATCCGCCCTGTTCTAAATCAACCTAAAATCTAAGACCCCTAGCGGGACGCACAAAATTGTTGCGCTGCCGCACTTTGGGCACCCCTGCTTTGCACAAGGAAGCCATGTCGTTCTAGAATTTGCACTTGGTTTTGAAGAAGGTAATTTCAATTTTTTTCTTATCCTTTTTTGTGTGAGTTAATACACTGTAAGAAAAAAAATACAACTACAAAAATCACAGAACACAACATTCTGTTTCGTCCTAGGAACTCATCAGGTGCTACTTTAATCCTTAGGATGAAACAGACTGTTGTAATTCTAACGTTTTACTGTGATTTTTATATGGTATTTTGCTCTGATTTTACTTCTGTATATCATCGAGCACTGTTTCAGAAGACCGAAAATCAACAATTGTCTAAGAAAAAAATATAACATTAAAAATCCATTAGAATTGCGGCAATTCAGCTTTATGTACCGATACATGTGTATTATTTTTATCAGAGCCGGATTATGTTGTGAAGCGCCCCAGGCGCGTATCCAGGATTTCGCAAAGGGGGGGGGGCTTTTTTGGAAGTTTGATACAACCGTATAAACGAACTTGACCCAAATTTTCATTAGTTTTAAACGAGATTGAGGCGGTTTTTCTGTCAAATTTTGGTGATCTCCAAAAAAAAAAGGTCTTCGCCGAAATTCGAAGGCTTTTTTCGGCCAAAAACAGAAATTGAAGGGGATTTTCTAGCTGAAAACAGGTGATCTCCAAAAAAAAAAAAAAAAAAAAAAAGGTCTTCAGGTCTTCACCGACAGTGCGTGAGTTCCAGAACCAAAACCTCCACTGTTCTGGTCCAAACAACGGCAAGTCCTTCACAACTTCAGCTCCCAAATCCCTTTGGGGGGGCTGTTTTCATTTTTGGAGCAAAAATCGGCCTCAAAAGCACAAAAAACGTGCTATTTTGCATACTTTTCAGGCCAATTAGGGGGGTGTGGTCCCCCCGCGCCTTCCCCCTAGCCACGCTACTGAAGCGCCCTGGAGCCTAAATTTGGTGGGGATCTCATTTATTGATAGTGCACAAATTAAACGTAGATTATTTCAACAAAATGCTCTGAAAGGTTAGGTGTTGCAGCCGGGGCGACCAGAATTTTGTTGAGAGGGGGCTTGCACCCAAAAGTGGAATAGTTTTGCTTGAAAAACTAACTTATTTTTCAATTAGGCAGCGCGCTGAAAAAAGTGGTACAACTCACCTAAATTACAAACGGGGTTCTGGCGGCTTCGCCCCAGCCTCTGGGCAATTTTCGTGATTTTTCAAAAAAATAGCCATTTTAAAGCCTTTTAGATCAAACTTCGTCCTGCTTAGCAGATGTGGAGTTGAGGACACAACCATCGAGGCCAAGGACTTGAAAAAAATTTGAGGCCAAGGACGGACTTTTTGAGGACAGATCTTCTCGAGGCCAAGGACAGGGATGGTCGAGGCCAAGGACCAAGGACACAACTTTTCTAAATTATGGTCAGCAAAGTTTTACTTATTTTTAAGCGCGAAAGTTTTTAAGTTATTGCATTTAGTTAAGTTTTTGATGATAAGTCAAAAATAGTGGTTTTTGGAAATAATGAATGTCATTTTGAAGTTTTACACGTCATAGCAATAATGTTGATTACGTTCCAAAGGTGTATCGTGGTAGTATAACAATTGAGGCCGTAACTCGTGAATTGGAAATGGGAATAACTAACAGAGGTGGTCAGTAACGAAGTAGTTCTACTTAAGTAGACTACTTAAGTAGTATTTTCGGTAACGAGCGACTTACTTAAGTATTTTTCATTTCTGATACTTCTACTTTTACTTCAAGTAAAATTCTCTCGAAGTAACGCTACTTGAGTAGTAATGACTTTTATGTAAAGTAGAAGTAAACACCTAGCCATTATTCCACCTCACAACGTGTACAATAAGTACGTATCGAGTTTGTTTTACTGTACAGTACTACGCACCTTATTGAATAGTTACGCCGATTCATTTACAGGTCATCTAGGGTAGTGTGTTTTTGGTTGCATCAAATACCAGGTGTTGACTCAGTCTCACTAAAAAAAAAACATACCGAACCCTGATTAGCATGGTACAGTAGGCAAACTAGACATGCGCATTACTCTTGGTTCATACGAAAAAGATTAGTGGTTAACGGCGTTGCGTTTGCTGCGGCCCGTCTGGGGTTCAATTCCCTAGCCGGTTAACGAACAGTGTTGCTAACGACTTGCCATCGCCGCGACATTTCTTCTCAAGCTGTGTTGTCCAGGCGCGGAGATGAGCCCAGAGTCCCTACCAGAAATCGTATTCGTAACACGCTTCGGTGTAATTTCAAGAGAATAATAAAACTTTGATTTTTTGATATGCTACCGTAAGTATGGCTTTGCTTGAACACTGATCGTAAGCGTCACAACAGCAAACCTTCAAAGAATAAACAAACACGTGAAATTCGAAATTACTTTCTACTTTCATTACTTAAGTAGAATTAATTTTGACTACTTTCCTACTTTTACTTAAGTGGAAATGCTTCGCCATACTTCTACTTTTACTTGAAAGGCATTTTTGAGTAAGTAACAATACTTCTACTTAAGTAGATTTTTCGACTACTTTGTCCACCTCTGATAACTAATACAATTCTTAACCTAGAAATGGCTATTTTGAAGGTCTTAATTTCATCAGTTGGGCCCCGGTGCAAACGTCCACTGACTATGGATCCCCACTTTTTCAGTACTTTCTCAAACATAAACCTTATTGTTTGGCTAAACGCTTCCTTTTCACCAAAATTTCTAAACAATATCATAGTTTCATCGTTTTGCGTGCTTCTGGCCTAAAGGCCGCCAGCGCGGAAGCCAGGCCCGGCGCCAGGATAGCGTGATTGGAAAGGCATAAATAAATTTTGGGGGGGCGCGAAAACCTTATTTATTTGAATTCGAGAGTGTGGACCAAACGAAAAAGGTGTTCAACGCGAAATTTGACGAAATCTGGGGTAAAGACCAAAAAAAAGGTCTTCATTTCAATAAATACTCGAAGTTCCACAAATTCTGGTCTTTACCTCCAAAACGTGCGAATTTCCATGAATTCTGAGGTGAACGCCAAGAAAAAAAAAGGTCTTCACCCCAAAAACTCAAATAGAATTGAATTCTATTTGAATAAGATTACAGTAGCACCAGACGAGACCTTAGGACGAAACAGACAAATATGCTTTTAACCTTTTACTGTTATTTTATAGTTATAAAATTTAACATAAGTTTTTTCTTCAAAAAGTAACCTGAGAATCCCAGCAGGGCAGCATAAGAAGGAAAGCATTGGAGACATTTGCGCCGAGGCCATAGGCGTAGACAGAAGGGGGTCCAGGGGGCCCGCCCCCCCCCCAATTAAAATACCACAAATGATAAAAAATTATGACAACATAGCCTAGCGATGTTTAGTTGCAGTTACAGACGACAAAGGAACCCGGGGTCCCTAACTAACAACCAGGGGGCCACAGGGCCCCTAACTAACGACCAGGGGGCCCTGGGCCCCTAACCGTCAACTAGGGGGCTCCGGGGCCCCTAACTGACAAACAGGGGGCCCTGGAACCCCTGATTGACGACCGGGAACCCCCAGGGCCCCTAACTAAAAACCAGGGGGCCCCGGGGCCCCTAACTAACAACCAAGGGGCCCCTAACTGACGACCAGGGGGCCCCAGGGCCCCTATCTAACGACCAGGGGGGCCCGGAGCTCCTAACCGACAACCAGGGGGTCCCTGGGCCCCTAACTGACAAACGGGAGCCTTAGGGCCTCTAACTGACAACCAAGGGGCCCTGGGGTCCCTAATTGACAACCATGGGCCCCCAGGGTCTCTAACTAACAACCAGGGGGTCCCAGGGCCCCTTACTGACAACCAGGGGGCCCAGGGCCTTTACCTGACGACCAGGGGGTCCCAGGGCCCCCAGCTAACGACCAGGGGGCTCCGGAGCCCCTAACCGACAACCAGGGGGCCCCAAAACCTCTAACTGACAACCAGGGGGCCCTGGGGCTCCTAACTGATGACCAAGGCTCCCGGGCCAGGGCCCCTGTAATTCAAATTTTTAACAATTTATATGCAAAACCTGTGAAAAATCTAGGAGTTTTGTGCTAAAAGTTGCAATTCCAGGCCCTCGTTTAAGTTATTATAAACTTAATGCTATAGCACAGGCGGTAATGCAAACCCCCAATTGAAATACTACCAATGATAAATATAATGAGAGCATAGCCAGTATATGTTGTCCTTGTCCGGAATTGCAGTTTCTTTAATTTAGGATTTACGTATACAAACGTAAGTAATAATTATGATGACCACCTGTTCACGTCATAATAATGTCATGCAATTCCTGAAGGTTTCAAAAATCTGTCAAGTGACTTGACTCGAGTCCTCCACGGTTTGGAAACAAGGTTATTTTAATTTTGCTTAAACTATTTTTTTATGAAAGAACTTTAAGGGCGCGATCTTATCTCAAAATCATAGGCGTAGCCAGGGAGGTGGCCCAGGGGTGCCCGAGCCCCCCTCAATTGAAATGCCATCAATGACAAAAATTTGACAAAAAAACCTTGTTTCTTTATTTTCAGTTTCTTTTAGCATCTTTGCGTACAGCAGTATACTCGTACAACAGTAATTGACATGAAATAATATTGATGACCAAGGAACCGGCGCACCCCCAAATTCAATTTTTTCCAATCAATTTAAACGTATAACCAAGGTGAAATTGAGGGTTTTTGTCCTAAAAGTTGCTACCTCAAGCCCTCATTTAAACTTTTTATGAACGTAATGCGATAACCAGCGTCGTATTTGGCATATGGTACAGTGCCAGGGCCCTGCGCTCAGATAGTAGGAATTTTTTTGGTCTTCACTTATATTTGGCAGGAAGATGTTGCAAAAATCCCCGAAGTGCCAGAGGCCCCGCGCAATGTAAATCCGGCCCGGGAATAACATGTTTAGTAAGCGTAACCATCTATTGTACCATTTTTCGGTAACGGTTCAACTCACCTCGCCAGTTTTTGCGCACAAAATACATTTAAAAAATAGCTAGGAAAATGCTCATTGAACAAATTATTGAATTTCAATTGAGGGGGCCTGAGCCCCCTGGCCTTACATGTACTCCTATAACTGGTTAGCTTCATAACAAAACAAAAATCTTGAAGGAAAATCTTCGAGTGGATTACTATTTACTGCTAAAATATTGGAGGAGGCGATGTGCCTTACTTACCCCTACTACATGGACCAAATTGCTTGCAATTAAAATTTTACACCATAATGAAAGATTTTAAACGTATATGAACTTTAATTGCAAGTAAAAGGAGGATTAAACAGTTAAATTTTTTCGGTTGGCTTTCAAATATTAAAAATCTAGTTCTTTCAATGGGTTTGAAGTTTGAACACGTGCGAAATGTGATCC
This sequence comes from Trididemnum nubilum, assembly GCA_963965965.1. Classification (NCBI taxonomy): domain Eukaryota; kingdom Metazoa; phylum Chordata; class Ascidiacea; order Aplousobranchia; family Didemnidae; genus Trididemnum; species Trididemnum nubilum. Next base: position 43,641,313 of record OZ014475.1, read on the forward strand.
AATGGGATTAAAATAGCTTTTTTTCCAAAAACTTACAAAAATCGCCCAGCGGCTGGGGGCTTTGCCCCCATACTCCCATAGCCACCGGCGGCTGGGGGCTCCGCCCCCACAACCCCGTCTGTGATACGTTAAAGTACCATGGCTTACTCAACACCTGTCCTAAGTTAGACATTTGGTTTTTCTAACTATCAGTTTTCACCTTCTCTCTTTACCAAAATCCTGGTTAAGTGCCAACAGGGCTACAGCTTCAGATCTTCCATTCTACGATATTTTTTCCCCACAAAAAGCTCCTCTTTTGAAAATTTCTGATGACGTCATTGCATGTGATTTGTGGTTTGGGCCCCCCCCCCCCCCCAATCAAAAATTCTGGCTACGTCTATGGCCAAGGCTCTCCTTTGAAAGGCCCACAAATTGTAGAAACGTAAAAATTAGAGCTGTTCTTTCTTATCTCAAAACAAATTCTCGCTATACTCGGTGGTGTATTTTCAGAACAATAGCTGTCGTTCTCAAGTAACGTTTTGTTAGTTGTACCAGGACTATACTGCATGCAACATATGTAGTACAGCATATGGAAGGCCATCCGGTAACTGTATAGCATTTCATTACCACGTACATACTTTCTTCTGATTTTATATTCACTTAAGAACGGTCATGTTTTAGTATTGAATAGACGGAGAAAATGCTGTTGAAAATAGACGGAGAAAATGCTTTTGTTTGGTCCGAAAAATGGTTTTTCCTTCCAAAAACAAGTGATCTCCAAAAAAAAATGGGCCTTTCACTTCTCAATGTCATTTGGATTCATGAGCCCCCTCATGGGCCCCCTAAACACCATGTGCCCCGGGGTCATTGTCCTCCCTGTTCCCCCTTCTCGTAGGCCCTGGGGACAGGGTATTCCCTCCCAATTGAAATGCCACCAACGACAAAAAGGATGACAACAAACCTTATTCACTTTCTTTAGCATTTTCGCGCGCAATTACAGTAAGTAACAAAAACATTAATGTTGATAACCAAGGAGTCCACTCCCACTCAATTCAAATTTTAATCAATTAATTTAAAAGTAAAACCCGGGAGAAATTGAAGGTTTTTGTTCTAAAGCTTGCAACCTCTGGTCTTCATCTAACCTTTTTATAAACTTAACGCAGTAGCATGATTAGTTACCATTTATTACACCAACTTTAAATAACAATCCACCTCCACTTCCTGGGTTTTTACGAGACAAAATATTTAAAAAAAGAAAGCTAGGGGAGATGTTTATTGAACAAGTTATTGAATTTGAATTAAAGGGCCCCAGGCCCCCGGTCGTACATGCAATCCTAAACTAGTTATTTTTATATGACAAAAACAAAGATCCCCAAGAAAAATCTTCGAGTGAATTAGTACTTGCCCCTAAAAATATTACAGAAGGCAATACTTGCTTGCTTTTACTTGGACCAAGTCAATTACAAAATTTATCCAAAAAATGCCAGGTTTTAAACGGGAATTGTAAGCAAGGGAGGAGGGAGCAATTTATTTTTTTAATTGGCTTTCAAATCTTAACAATTTAGTTCTTTCAAATGGCTTCAAAAACATGCAAAATGGGATCCAAATGGCATTAAAATAGTTAGCTTTTCCAAAAAATTACAAAGATTTTCAAAAAATCGCCCAAAGCCTTTTGGCGGCTAGGGGCCCCACTCCCAGCCCCCCGGCTGTGATACGTTTAGTTACCTTAGTTTCTTCTCAGCGCCTCCACAATTTAACACATAGTTTGAAAACATTAACTTTTTGGTACAAATCCTCCCCTTTAGCAACATACTGTTTACGCACTAATCCAGACCCCAGGCTTCTGATCTTCGATTCTAAGGTATTTTTATCCCACAAAAATCCCTCCTTTTAAAAATTTTTAGTGACGTCATATTGCATGGGGCTTGCGGATTGAGGCCTCCCCACCAATCAAAAATCCTGGCTACACCTATGCCAGAATTCAAGAAATTTTATGTTGGGGTTTTTACTTTTCAACCAATCACAAAATAATGACAGAATATTTTCGAGGACTTGTAGAGTTCGAGGCCAATGCCAAAAATTTGACCTTCGAGGTCAGGGCCAAGGACTTCAAAATGTGTCCTTGAGGATTCTACCTTTGCCAATTGTTCTTGTAGATGTCTTCGAATTATTTTCCATTGAATTTGCTGCTTGTTCGAAGACTCCAAGTCACCAAGCAGAAATAATCATTGCAAAGCGCCTTATCCAAGGACGCAACAACGTGACGAGGGTGCGTGTTAAACCCAGATCATGCGATCAGGGTCGTTGTAAAAAACGACCCTTTACCCTTTTGGCCACGCTGCCGACTATTATCATAAATATCATGCAATACGTGACTGCGCCGTTACGTGACTGCGACGCTTTTCTTCTTTTTAAAAAGAGAAAACAACGTCAGTTGACAAGTATATCGACGATCATAACATCACAGGAATAACAAGTGAGCATCCACTACCGGTTTCGTTTTGCAAGCTCTGTTCTCCGTTGCTGCATTGCTTAATGTGATTTCTCGTTGATGTGCCACGCCGTTTTTGTCCTTCCGCCTGATGAGTCCCTTGAGCAAGGACGAAACCGGTCGCGGATGCTCACTTGTGATTCCTGTGATGTTGTGATGGTCGATGTACTTGTCAACCGACGATGTTTTCTCTTTTTTATTTAAATTGTTATAGTTCTCCGCCCGGAGGAGTGATATTTCTGGTACCTTTGTGGTTCCACAGGTGATCTTACGGTATGTAGTTTTTTTTCTTTGCATGATTTGGAACTAGCTACTGTATACCGCAAGTTGTCTGCATTTTTTCGTAGTGCACACAGGTAGCCTACTTGTCATAAATCACCAAATTACATGAGTTTTTAAACTTCAATAGCACCATAGGAAAGTTGGCATGTGACATACGGCGCACATATTCACGAATTCCTGGGCCAATTTTGCGCAGAAAAAATTGATAGATTGATGCATCTTTATCCTCCTTTTACAAGAAGGTGATGGTGGCGATATATCCTTTGGATAAATCCCCAACCGCTTAGGAGTTAGTAATTTTCCAAGCTTTTCGGTTGACGTTTGACTTCTTCGCACGTAAATTTTGCTGCTTGTTGAAGGCCACCAAGCTGAGGCGATCGACCAAAGAAACGAAGAGGTAACCTTCGTAAACAATCTTATCCACGAATGAAACAACGTGACCTGGGTGCGAGTTGAATCCAGAATCATGCTATCAGGGCCGCCGTAAAAATGACGCCTTTACTCTCTCGGTTACGCTGTTGACTCAAAAACGGATATAACGAGAAAACGCAAATATAGTTTTGGTGCGGCGCAAAGCTTTTTCCACAGCGTAAATTACAGTGCTGACGGTAGAGATGGCCGAGCGCAGTGTACGCGGCTACGCTGTTGTTGGTGCGCCGCGCAACAAGGCAACTAAAATCTGCTTCACGCAACAGGCTAAAGCGTCCGCGCAGCGCCGAGTACTGCAATTTTTTTTACAATAATTGCCGGTGAAGTAGTACTGTAGTACCTGTATTTCTCAATTTACAGCAATGGTTAGTCATGAATAATGCGACTATGGTATGAATTGAAGGCAATAACAATACCATATTGTGATAACACGTAGGGTCAGCAGTCAGGATACTAAAACAGTAAAAGGTGTCTTTGATTCGATTTTATTTTTTCAGCATTCGGAGTAACCTAAAATAGGCTATTTTGGCCATTTTGGCTACAACAAACTTACCCGTAGTTTAGATTGGCTGAACATGTTTCTTACACGAACAAGATTTTGGTTTTGGTTTGCTGGACTAGGAAAGGTTTTGGTAGGACCTTTGGCAGTTTGGTAAGAAGTTGAAACAAAGGCAGGTTAATGTTGATGTAGGTGAAACAGGTTCGTGGGAAACAATCATCAGAGCAGAGACACGTACTGTAGCCAGGTAGCCTTGCCACATCCTGACGAATCCACCCTGTATGCAGTGAGTAGGCCTATGGTATTAGTACAAGCCCAAGGTTAGATAACATTAACAGTTTCTGCTACACAAGCGCTTGCATTTCAGAGTGACTGAGTGACAGAGTTCTGAGTTAGTCCAGTGTAGCCTATTCATCAACAGGTCACGGCATCAAGCATTAGGCTGTCAGTTTTACGTCTGTAGCCTATCTGGTATCATGATATAGGAAGACTTGGCTACACAAAGTTCCTATGACAGAATAGCCTTCGTAATAGCAGATGATTGAGAAGGTTCACGAAAAAGTAAGCTAGTTTAGCCAATATTCAATCCCCATATGTAGGCTTACGTTGGGAGGAAGCAAAGTTGTTCTTATCAAATTACATTAGACAGATCTGAGATAAATGCGAGTAGGGATGTGGAAGCAGTCACATTTTTAATGCTGCTTTTGCTTCCAGCTCTTCTTGAAGTTTTATGCTTCCGAGTTTGCTTGCGCTTCCTCACCTTTGGAATTTTTTGCTTCCGCATCCAGCTCTGATAGAATTAGTCACTTCTGAGTTTGCTTCCGCTTCCAGTGTCTTTCATCAAAGTGCTTTCACTTTCACAAAAATTTAACCGCTTCCAGCTTCCGCTTCCACATCCCTGTTTGTAACAGCTGCGACTGGCTAAGTACAAGGTTTCATAAACTGCAGACTGCAGATGACAGTCTACTAGGCTTACTTGGCAGTGCCACTTGCTAGCACGTGCAACAGCCACAGCAAACTAAGAAGGAGCCAATCACAACCAGGGCATGGTATCAGGTATCAGGGGTGCCCGCAGAAATTTTTTCAGGGGGGGGGCAAGCAATGTATCTATTATCTATTGGATCGAACAAAACTTTACAGCTGCAATTAGGATTTTGCTAAGGGGCTTGAACCAAAAGTTAAATGATCCTGTTCAAAAAATGTTGCAATTGGGCGGCATGTTGAGCAAATTAATGCAATTCAAGTAGCCTATAATAAGGATGGAGGTCTCAAAGCGAAGCCCCCAGTCCAGACGCGTACCGGTAGCTAGAAATTCGCAGTAGGGGGCTCTTTGGGGAATCTGGTAGTGGAACCCCCAGCTGCTGGAGGCCAATGGGGGTATGGGGGCAAAGCTCCCAGCTGCCTGAGGCACGGGGGTCTGGTGGCGGAGCCCCCAGCGCTTGAAAATTTTGCATTTTTTTGCAAAAATAACTTAGTTTTAAAGCTATTTTAATGATAAATAATACTTTTAAAACATGGCATAGAAATTGGCAGCGCAACATGATTCAACTGGTTGCATTAATGGGCTATGTGGGACAGTGGAAGGTGGCTAATGATAGCATTGTAGTTCTCTTGTTTACATGCTGGTAAATCATAAAATCCTATTATTTAATAAAACTCATGCGGAGTAATTGTTTTGTCTATATTTTATGAAGAAAAATAATTGGGGGGGGGGGGGCTAATGGAAAGATATTTGAGAGAAGTGATTGGTAATTTATTAACACTGAATAGCCCCCCTTTTATTTCTGAGCTTATAATGTATTTGTTGATAAAACCTATATTTGGCGTTTTTACTCTAGTGATCAAATTTGATTGTTTATTTTTGGGCATTTTTCAAAGTTTTTATTGATTTGAGGCTTTAACTTTTGACAAATCAGAAATTAGCCTCCCCTTCCTCAATATTTGTTTCAAAAGATGCTTTAAATCACTTTTTAGTCCATTCCAGTGCAAAAAAAACAGTCTTCGAAGAGCTACAACGTGTGATATTTTTTTTTTACACTTTGGTTAACAGGTCGATGGGAGAGGGGCTATAGCCCCCCCCCCCCCCCCCCCTTGGCTATGCTACTGCCCCAGTCACTGGGCAATTTTTGCAATTTCTTGAAAAAATAACCATTTTAACGTCAGTTGGATCTCATTTCGAACGCTTTTAAGGCCATTGGAAAAAACAAAATTGTTGAGATTAAAAATCTACTTGAAATTTTTTAATAACCCAGCCTTTTCATCCCTGTTTAATTGCAGATCAAATTCAAACCACGTTTAAACGCTTGCATATGTAAGTTAAGTTTTCCTAGTGACTTAGAGAAGAAGGGGTGGTTAAGCTCTGTTAGCCCCTTTGGTTGCGCCTCTGACTGCACCCTGAATTTTGTTAGGGAGGGCTTGATTAACCAAAAAAATTAAAGTTTTTGCTTGAAAAATGCCGCAATTGGGCAGCATGCAGAGAAAACTGGTGTGACTAAAGCATATCACATACCAGGGTTTAGGTGCAAAGCCCTAACTGCTGGGCAATTTTTCCGCTATTTCAGAAAAAAAATAGCCATTTTAACGCAATTTGAATCAAATTTCGCGTCTTTTTAGAGCTATTTAAAAACCTAAATTGAAAGCCTACAATTTGAAAGCCATTTGAAAGAATTAAATAACTCAGTCCCTTCAAACCCCAATGTTACTCACAGGTCGAATCCAAAACTTGTTGTATATACCATTTTTATTCGAGTATAAGTCGCATTTTTTTGTACCAAAGTATCACCCAAAAAGTCAGGTGCGACTTATACACGAATACATGAAGTGCATTGTATGCCATACAAAATTTTTTGAGGTGTTTCCTTGCTATGCATTTCTACGCTGTCTCCTTTTGTATGATTATATCACTCATTGCCTTCCATGCGAGTAGCGTTGCACTTTTAACGCTGTCACCTTTTTTTCACATTTTAACATGTTTAGTTATCACTTATCCATACAAGTCACGATGGGTTACATCACTTGCCATTCTCATTGGTGCTGATGAGGATGTTCCAGAGGTAAACAGGGCTATTTGAAGACAGTGACAGCAATGATGACTTCGATGGTTTTTAATTTTTTGTTATGAAATTGCAATGAATGAATAACATTAAAAAAATTTTGTCCTGTTTTTCATGTCAAAAATGGGGGTGCAACTTATACTCGAATAAATACGGTAATTGAGTAACTTAAATGATGAGTAGCCCCCATTCTCTCTTTTTATGTAACTTACATTAGGCATTTTGCAGTAAGCGATTAATTTTGACACCTCATTTTTAGCCATGTTTTCAAGTTTTTATCGATCAATTTTTAAGCTGTATTTTGACAAGTAAGTTAATACCCCCCTCCAAAAAAAGACTAATACTAATGTATCAAAAGTGACTTTGAACCACTTTAGAGGCCATGTAAATGCAAAAGACTGCCTCAGAAGGGCAAAAATTGTGGCATTTTTCTTATCGTGCACTTTAGTCTACTAGGCCATTGAAGGGGCACAACCCCCCTGGCAGCCTGGCTACACTATTGATTACAAGTTTTGTTTTGATTTTGATTTCTGAGCAAAATTAATTTAATGGCGGAGTAATTATTATTTTAGGGTTTATATAATCACAGCGTAAACCTGAAATATTAAACGCTGTATTTTGTATTTAGATCCTGATAAGGGCTTAATGCCAGATGCTGAAATGTTTGATATTGATGATTTAATCAAACTGTGTAATGCTTAATCCTAGAATATTGCTTACGCTCGCTTTTAAGAAAATGCTAAATGATAATTCCTGTAAAATAAGCAATCCTGTTCCTCCTGCCCCCCAGTGGCGTTGCTAAGGATGGTAACACTCGTGGCAAAATTTATGGTGTCACCCTTCATAATGTATAGAACGCCGCAAAAGGTAATATTTTAAAGAAAGCAATACTACGCCATTACTGTAGATGGATAAGGACCAATAAATCAATCATTTTTCTCTGTTATCGGTGCCTATACCTAATTGTGAAATTTCAGAGCTCTTTATTTAAAAGCTGGTCTGATAAATCAAAAAATTTTATAGTTTAATGAAACTTACAAGTAATACATTTCATCTATATTTAACAGAGAAAAATGATTGATGGGGGGGCTAATGGAAGGTTAAGTGAGTCGAAGTGATTGGTATTTAACTGATGCTGAACATCCACCCCTCCCTATTCCTGAGCTTATATATTGTTTCATGAACCCTATATTCAACATGTTTCAAGAAGCAATCAAAATTGACCGCTTAGTTTTAACCAATTATCAAAATTTTTACTGATTTATGAGCTATTATGTTTGACAAATTAGCGCCAAGCCCTCTAAATTAATGTTTTAAAAGATGCTTTAAATCGTTTTTTGTCCATTTCAGTGTGCCAACTATTTTCAATGACATTAAACATATTGTTGTTTTCTTTTTTGTGCGATTGGTATCATAAACTGGTGTCACTCCAAAATGATGACACCCGGGATGGGCCGCCCCCTTGCGACGTCACTGCTGCCCTCCTCCTTCTGCACCAAGTTAAAAAACTCTTTAAAGGTTATTTTCTTAGTTTAGATAGATATATTTGGACTTATATTGCAAATTTAAACATAAAAAATGCTTGACAACTTAATTTCCAGGGGGGGGCAAGTGTCCCCCCCCTGCAGGCGCCCCTGCATGGTATGGAATAAAACAGAAATTTTGGTATGGAGCAGTATTCCCATTAAGCCGATTTTTTTCAGCGAATCAGCAATTTGTTGGAACAAGAAAAAATAGTTTTTGGCAAATGGTAACCATAGCTTTAGAAATTTTCGACAAATTTGTGGAAATATGACATTGGGTATACTTTAATAGCGAATTGGTACAAAATTTAGGGCACATAAACATCCTTTTAGTGCATTGGGCACAATTGTTTCAAGAAAATTTGGGCACTCGTCTATTAGCCTAAAAGTTGAAGGGAACACTGGTATGGAGTATGGAAGATGCCAGAATGGAATGGAATGGAAGATTTCAAGAATGGAATGGAAGACAATCTACCATACTTCCATTTCAATTCCATACTAGATTTCGCTCATGGCATTTACTGAAAAATGAATATGGATAGTGATGACTAAAAATACGTTTAGCAGCTAATAGTCTGCTGACAAATTAATAGGGTAATTTGGTCATGACTCATGAACATTGTTCTAACAGTGTAGGGCATTGCATCATCAAATTGTAGAATATGTTCATTTCAATTTGCTGCTACATTGATGTTGACTGGCTTATTTTTTGTTTTGAGAATGACAATTTGCCTAGTGTTGTTGCCAGAACAAACAAAGCGAGGGGGCACTAAAATAGACTGAACTTTTGCACATTAAAACGGATCTTGTACAGCTGCAAATTATGCGCAGTTTCAGAATTTTGTAATCATGTCGAAAAAAGAGACATTGAAGTTTGGTGGCGTTTCTTAGCTCTTTTCATTTCCGGACAATAATCACTTGAAAAGTATCTGCAGCAATGACTGTGATTTGAGTGTGCAATAAAAAAAACAAAAACAGCTGATTTTTTAAAACCGAAATAAACAATTTTGTTGGTCTACATTTCTACTCTCCGACACACCAATAAACAGGCGTGCAACCAAGATTTTGCTAATGGAGGGGGCTTGGAAGTTAAAAAAATTTTTGTTTGAAAACTGCCTTGATTTGATGGCGGACTGAGCAAAATGGTGCAACTCAATTATCTCATGTAGACAGGGATCTGGGGGCAAAGCCCCTGTTGCTAGCGATTTTTTGATTTTTCGAGAAAAGATATCTATTTCAATGCCATTTTTATCACATTTCACACATTTTTAAAGCTGTTTGAAAGAATTAAATTGCTAAGCCTTGGAAGCCAGTCAAAAAATTAGATTGCCCAGCCTATTTAGCCTCTACCTTACTTCCAGGTCTATTCAAAAACACAGTTAAATGGTTGCATTTTAGGGCTAAATTTTTTAATGTGACTTGACTAGATGGGGGGTGGTCTTGAAACCCCCTTTGCCCTCGAAGTTGTCCCACTACATCTGTAAACGCTTAGTGGCCTGTTTTGCATCCTGACCCGTAGTTTGAGAAACTCTGGTTTCGGGCTTAAACTACTTTGAATTGAATACGATGTAAACGTTCATGGTTTTGAAATTGATTTGACTAGCCTGATTACTTGATAACCTACGAGGTTCAGAGGTGTAAACTTTTGAATGTTAAATCTGGTGTTTGAAACTTTCAGTATTTAAAAACTTCAATATGCTGCTAATGTAGGGGGTCCACGACAACTGACCATGACAAACTGACCGCGAACCAACTGACCTCGAACAACGCCGATTGGCTGAGAAGGGCGATCCTGAATATATTTTTACTATCCCCAGAGCCACCTTTCCCAAACCCTTACTTTGTGACGAAATCACTGCGATGAAATCAGTGACAAAATCATGTAATGAAATGATTGCTTCGCGGTCAGTTGACTTGGCTCGTAATGTAGGTTACTTTAGTGAAGTAGGTAGGATTGAATGTTATTTTTCCTTTTTGCATCATTGTTTTCTTGTTGCATGATGTTCCAAAACAAGTATTTTTAGTCAACCAAAATATGGGCAAGGCTCCCTGGGCACCCGTAGCAACAACACTGAATTTGCCAAGTAGCATAACTTCTTTCTTCCAGCATAACAAAGATATGTACTTACTTTTCTATCCTCGATTGAGCTTAATTCTTTGCTGTTGTTTTTTTTTGCATTTACACATTTTTTGGTGTTTTGGTAAAATGTTTTTGGCAGTTGGGCTATACCAAATTTCATAATTGGTGTGATTACAAACTTGCAATCATTAAACCCACTGCATAATGGTCAACCTTCTGTCTGTTGACTAAGTGGTTGATATTTTCATGCTGAGTGAATTTTATGGTAGCTTATGGGCGGTAATGCTTCAAATATGGGATGAGTTGCATCATACTACACTACATATCTTTGCGAGCGGCTACTTGCAAAAGTACGCTTAACCTAGCAAAAGCACAATACAAATTACATGTAGGTTCCAGTCTAAACTTATCTTGGTATGGAAGTATGCAATGGAATATGGAAGAAAATTTTAGTATGAAATGGAAGATTTTTAGTATGGAATAAAAGAATATTGCAGAATGGATTGTGGAAAAATCGTCTTCCATACCATGCCCTGATCATAACCACATCGTGGCCACTGCTGGCCACCATGAAACCTCAAACTTTGATGCCATGGCAGTATTGGTGGTATACAGTGTCGTCACTATGGGGAGGCCAGGGAGGCATGCCCTTCATTTTGGTTTACACAAATTACTGTTTTTGGAACATCACGTAACTGCAAGACAACAACAATGATGGTAAAAGGAGTAATTACCTTCAAACATATTTTTCCTTTGAAGTTTTCTTGATTCTTTGCGAAATTGCTGGCAACCTACCGCTGTACAGTACGTAAATCTGATGTAATAATCCATCCTATTAACATACCTTTATGGATGTGTCACGAAAAAGAGAAGTAAGCCTGCAGAATTGTTAACGGTACTTTGTTGGTGATCATGACGTGAAACGATATGAGAAAACAATTTTTTTAACGACCAGCTGTTTTGATTTTTAAAGTACACTCAAGATTTTGAGGTCATTTCTGGTAGCATTCACTGCTGTAGATAGATTTTTCCGGTGGTTGTGGGCCGCAGATGAAACGAGGTAAGAAACGTCGCCAGCCTTATAGGTCTGTCTTTTTTTAGACATGAATACAGAATTGTTAAAATTGCACATATTGGTAGCTGTACAAGATCTGAAGAAGATCAGTTTTTATGTGCAAAAGTTTAGTTTATTTTAGTGCCCCTGCCCCACTTTCAGCTAGTGCCCCCTCACTATGTTTGCTCTGGCGACGGCACTGGTGGAATATCATGTATATCTTACTCAGAGATGGCCACGATCTGGATCGCATTATTTAAATGATGTGATCTTGATCTTCAAGATCTGGAGACCGGGTTTAATTCTCACGTCTATCAAAATCTAACACAAGTTGCCAATGGCCAGCCACTGTTGCAACGTTAAATTGTGTGCCCATGGTGCTTTGAAGCGGAGATAGGCCTCGCCAACTTGCGGCACTCATAAAGGGTATTTAAGCGAGTTAAATGAAGGTTTGGTATTTTTGATTTGATTTTGTTCTTAAATTTCGTTATTGCTATACAAAACTAGCAAAAGTAACCTAAAAGGGTTTTCGTGACTATTTAAACTCATAAAATAGCTACAGAAAGTTTGTGAGTGTCAAATGTCTTACGTTATTAGCAAAATCAGCACAGCCATTGCCCATTGATAGTCTATACTGATATAGCATTTAGCGTTTATGTAACTTACCCCCCTCATCATCACCACTACCTCTGATTACTAAAAGTAAAGTGATCTTGATCTTCAAGATCACAGGGTTTGGGTGATCTGATTTTTGATCTTCAAGATCACATTTTTTGATGATCTGATCTTGATCTTTAAGATCACCAAAAGTTGGTGATCTTGCCCATCTCTGATCACACTCATGATCTCTCAAAGACGTGCTTATAGCTCTTTATTAATTACAATAATTTAAGGCAGCACAAACGTTAAAGTTATGGCAGTGACTAAAGTGGAAATTTTGCACACATAGTTATGTACCTGGAAATAATATTAGTATTGTTACATTTTACCCCAACCGTTGTAGCCAGTTTGAGAATCCAAAAGCGCCTGATTTTGAAAAAATTGCTTCCTCTCCCAGCTCCTTTTCAACACTTTCACCTCCGAGTTTGCTTCCGCTTCCAATCTTTTTCATCAAAGTGCTTCCGCTTCCATAAAAAATTAAGTGCTTCTGCTTCCACATCCCTGAGTATGAGTGTACGGTACAGTAGTAGCTTGTGACAGCATGCAGAGTAAGTGATATTGGTATGTATTTGGGTTACTGGTTCAGAATTAATACAGTAGTTGCACGGAATCATCAGGTAGACTGGTAGATTATTTTTGATTGCCAAAACACAGAGCAGAAAAACTGATAGAAGACACACAAGGCAGATAGAATCAGTATAATTAGGAAGACCAACTTCCTGACCTCGCATCGTGTGTTTCTTTGATTTTGCTTGGCCATTTTCAAAGTTAATCAAGTGCCAAATTTCAGACTTTTACTTATAACTCAAAAACAGTCAAGTCTAGCTGCATGAAATTGACAGCAGTTCAAGCTTAATAAGTTATATTCTTGTGCCAAATTTCGATGCAATGAGTCACGTGACTTCGGTTTAAGGACCGGAAAATCACCGCTAAAGTTTGGTGGAAAAAGTGGTCTTGTTCAAAAGTGGCTTAAATACGGCAAAAAATTTTTCACAGGGTTATATGTCTTAAGATTCCCTTCCCTGCCAACTCACTTTTGGCCAAGATGAGTTTGTTTTTTTTCTAAACCTTGTGCGCCCTTCTTCAACCAAACCTCAAAACATCGAAATCTAATTTTTGTGTAAAGTGGTTGAGCTGCAAATGCGATTTTGTCTCCCAAAATATTATGGGGCCATTCCCCCAAAAACCCCCCAAAATGGGCCCTAAAAAATTAATTTTTTTGATTGCTCAAGCTAGGGTGATAGTTTTTGTTTACAGCAGTAGATATTTAAGTGACAAATGTTTTGACATAGTTTGGGGGTACCATTTGCCCAGGGACCCTTAAATTAGGGATGTACCGATACCAAAATTTTTGCCGATACCGATGTCGATTCTTGTTGAAATTCCAATGCCGATTCTTTAATTACTATGTAACTTATATATATGTATGCTGGACAAAGTTATTCTCAGAGGAGTCGTGTTTAAAGCAACGCTTGACAAACAAGCAGGTGTTAACTCTGAATGCAAAATCAAGCGCAAAACTATTGGCTACACCATTAAAAAATGACTAACTGTATATCGCTGACATCATTCGACCGACGCAGTAATATTCTTTAATGGCATATGGTAGCTTATTGTTACACCAATTCTGCTTAGTTGGAGCTTTGCAACATCTGTGGCTTATCACTGCGACTGACTAGCGATCTCGCAGACACAACATACGATTAGAAGAATGATCAACAGAACGTTGCGATTTTAATATTCGAAATGAAACACTCGCAAATTCAAATGCAGCAACGTTGTTTATATACTGTTAATAGCGTAGCAGCATTGTTGTTTATATACTGTTAACTTTTTTTACTGCAGCTTAAGAGTTCAGACTTACACGTGTTTCATTTTCAAGTTTCTGTTCGCTGCATTCAAAACCACAGCAATTGTATTGTAATCAATAGCTTTGTTCAAACAAGCCTGTGATGCAATAAACTGTTTTTACCATCGTGTTGCACAATATGGAACTGCGCGAAATAATAAGCAATGCGCTCGCTAAAAACCTTCTTTGTTTCATTTTTTCTTCAACGATTTGTAGTTTTTCTTTTCGTAGCATGTGTAAACGCTTTCATTAAAAGAAAAATGTTTTTGTCCGGTAAGAAATACCGACGTAAAACGATCTGATCAGAAAAAAATTAGCAATGTTATTATGTTCAAAGAATTGGCAAGTATCGGCCATATTTTACAGATGCCAATTCCCCCCAAAATAGCCGATATCGATGCCAATTAATCGGCACATCCCTACCCCAAATGGACCCCCCAAAAATCAATTTTTTGAACAGCTCAAACCAAGGACATGAGTTTTTTTGTATATCAACAGATGTTTAAAAGACAAGTAGTTTGACATGGTCTGAGAGAGCCACCCCTCTAAAAACCCTCCAAAATGATACTCCAAAAGTCAATTTTTTTGTATGTTGTGAGCTAGAGAGGTAATTTTTTTCTGATAGTGGAAATTTAAAGAATAGTCTAGATGATAACTTGCAGTGAGGTGCGGTGTAGTGTGAAGTTAGTTGAGTTTGGATGCGGTGTCGTGCAGCGTGTTGACAAGATTTGCAGACACAGCACAGCATGTGAATGCAATATTTGTTATCCATGCCATCTCTCGCTGACGGTAAAAATTTTTCTAGTATTGACTTTTTCCGGTGAGTGAATATCTTTTTTTTAGAAGAAAAATTGCTGAGCAAGGATAAAGTGAGCATTTTGACAGCAATTTTATCTTTATGAATCCTTTTTAAAATTATTCACTTTTATCATAGCTTTTATTGGTGGCTTGTGTTAGATAAAAAAAATCAGGGTTTGGTTGGCACACAAAAATTCGGTGCTGTGTATTTAAATTGGAAGTTTTAAGTTTTCAACCTGCTTCGTAAATAACTTTTAAACCTGCTTTGTAAATGTTTAACCTGCTTAGTAAATAACTTATCAATAACTGGTTGACATCCAAAGTTCAAGAGTCTGTTCAACTTAGATTTATCTCCTGTGATAACCTGAAGAAAAACTAGTTTATTGATAGATCTGATAAGACTGGAACTGGGAAGCAAGTATGCTATTAGTATTACAAAATCACTTTTTGACGTGATCACCAGCAACTGTGCTGAGTAAGACAGTATCTCATAACCCTATAATAATATTAATATAGGCTAAGATGTTAGGTAAAAGAACATTATCCTAAATTTTATTTCAATTTTCATTCCTTTGAGCGTGAGTTTGTTTTTGTAAATTGTTATGCAGGACTGTGCAATGCAAGATCTGCTACCCATAGGCGTCGATTTTTCGTGTGAAATATTTTTGCAAAGTTTGTTTATACTTAATAATTCTATTTCAGTGCAGAATTTTGCCCCCAAATTCAGGTGAAGACCAAAAAAAAGGGTCTTCGCCGCATTCTGGTTCCAGCTCAGTCAGGAATTTCGGATTTCTTGTTGCCAAGAGGGTATTACTTGCCAGGAAATCGAGGGGGCCAGACATATTTTTCCCCCTTCAGTGTCAGACCCGAGGGGGTCCTGCCCCTGGCCCCCCCCCCCCAAAATCGACACCTATACTACAACCTAAAGTCAAAGGACTCGGTTTTGGTTACTGTAATATAGTTGGCAAGTAGGCCTATAGTACTTAACTATGTACCAAATTTTTAGCTTGATCAATTTCTAATTTGAATTTTTTTAGGCCTATCAAAGTTATGCCAAATAGGCCCATTTATATCCTGTAGGCTATTGATTAGGCCCAACTAATAGAATACTGTATGTACAGTATTCAACTGATTATTCTTGATGTGAAATTACCAGTACTCAATGTGCAATATTGACTCAATGGATTTAATAAACTGATAAATCTGAAATTTAAACGTTAAGTTTGAAATACTGCAGTACTGAGTATATACTGTAGCTCAGAGCCTGGTAGCCTACTGTATCAATATGAATGTCTGATATGCTTATGATAAAGTAATTTTGATCTTGCATAATAGCGTATGATTCGCAAGCAGTAACAAAACAACATTAGGGTAAGATCGGGTAATTTCGGACAAAAATCTGCTATTTTCGTTCTGTCTGCTTTCTTCTTCAATCAACTCGAAATCTATTGCATTCATTTGTGCATTTCAATAATGGACTTAAGTATATTCACACTTGTTTGAAAAAAATATTTTAGGAATGAATGAAAAAATTGGGTCTGAACGGACATGTCCGAAATTACCCTTGAAAGGGTAATTCCGGACATTTACGTATGAAGGCAAAAGCGCAAATTTGATACTCTTTGATAGCATATTTATAAATATTATAAACTGGAATAATATGCTACGAAGCGTAATTAGGTACTTTTTTGAAAATTTTAATGCACTCCGCAGGACATTTGCGCCAGTCTAGCGCCAAATTAGTCATTGCGCCATGTCGATTAAAATGGTTAAACCTAAGCCATGATGATCAAAATTTCCCTTTTAACACCTTCTTTGTGGTTGAACGTCAAATAAAGATCTTTGTTCTGCAAAATGCGCTTAAATTAACAGCTGTTTTTATTCTAAAACCACTCTGAAATTATCATATAGTCGGGGATTTGGTTTGTTTTGCGCCACGCCAGCGCCAGATTTATCGATTTATCTGTGATTTTCTGCCGCGAATTGCGGATTTATCGAGTGTGGCTTGTCACTTTTTAATGCAGAGGCCTTTTTGTAACCTACAGCAATTTAGGTTTTTTTTATTTTTTACCCCCAAGCTATCTTCTAAATTGTTTTTTTCTTTTACAATCATTTCGACTCGCAAACTCATAGTCTTACGGATTTTTCTAAGGTAAAATTGGACGCGGAGTAGGAATGGATTTAACTTTTTCTGGAAAAATTCAAGTTATGAATCAATAAACTTAGCAGGAATCTGGTTTGCTTGGAAAACAGGGTGTGAGAGCATGTTTGGGTACAATATAGGACAAATTAATATCTAACCTAATCTGCAAAAGAAAGCAGAGTGCATCTACACAGAATAGTTTTATTGCACATAAAATGAACAAGCAATTATGTAATTATCGAAATGATAATCTACATTGATATAGGCAATACCAAAACGCACTAATTGCAATTTTACTTTCATGTCCGGAATTGCCCTTGGCTGTCCGGAATTTTTCCTGTCTGGAATTACCCGATCTTACCCTACAATTAATTGTACCTGTGCCGATTGGCATATATGGCGATATAAGTATGATTTTTGTCCAACTCAAAGATAGTTCAGTGTTTTGTGTTGGAGTCTGTCGAAATGAAGTGTTGTTTTAGGTTTCAGTGGGTCCTACTAATTAACTAAAACTTACAGGTGCT
The DNA here is from genome assembly GCA_963965965.1 of Trididemnum nubilum. Lineage (NCBI taxonomy): Eukaryota > Metazoa > Chordata > Ascidiacea > Aplousobranchia > Didemnidae > Trididemnum > Trididemnum nubilum. Next base: position 43,658,677 of record OZ014475.1, read on the forward strand.
CAAGGACAGAAAATACCTTACAGATCACAAGCACCACAAAAGCCCTAAACTTTTCAGAAGGCCCTACTAAAACACATATTAAGTTGTTCAAGGACTGAAAATACCAAAAGGATCACAAGGACCGCAAAAACCCTAACCCTGAGCTCTAATCTTTGCTGTTCTTGTGATCCTGCACAGTGTAGCTGTAAGTAGAAGAACCCTAATCTTTGTCATTCAGCATTTGTGGTCCTGTACATTTTAGTAATAGGCTACCGTACCGATTTTGGAGTCAGAGTCCGTCCATAAAATATCATTAGCTGAAGTGAAAAATTAGGCATTATGCCATACCGTACCTCCACTCTAGCTTGAAGGCTGAGTCAAAAGAAGTGACTCTGCTCGTTTCTGACTGAGTAACACCCAACAGCAGATAGGATCATTTTGATTATGGGAAATTTAGATTTATCCAAGGGTTTAAGTTAAAACGGTTGGTAAATTAATTTTTATGCTAAAGCTACAGGACTTGCACTGTTGTAACAGTATGGATACCGCAGCAAACACCAGGTATTACTGATTATCTCATCTGATATGTAATAGGCTACCAGCAGTTGTAGCTTTTTAGGAAACTTGTTGCAACTATCCTATTTTACAATTTAAAATGGAACACAAAACAAATTTGGTTGGAAAATGGCACCATTCTTTTAAAACTGCGACGGACTTTGATTCTTGGGGGCAGATAGTGGAAGCCACAAGAGAATATAGCAAGTAAGCTCTGAGCTTTAATTTGTCTCTTTTCTACAGTATAATACAGTTAGAAAAAGCATAAAAATTAGGGAGTGACTATTTCACCAGAAAATTTTTAAGTTAGAGAGAGTAAAAACAAAAATGAAAAATAAACATCTGCAAATTTTTCATTAGCTTTTTTAAGGGTCTAGATTAGAGTTTGGGATTAGTTTTACAGTAAACATTGGAGTTTGGATTACAGTAAATTTGTGTTGGAATTGATTAAAAAATTGTAGATAGAAATTTCTGGTGAAATAAAGCCTTCCTAATAATTATTTACTTGTTTACGATGTAGTGCCAAAATACCATAATTACAGAATTAATGGAGATGATGAATTGATATCATAAAAACCTGAAACCATAATGTCAATTTGTTGTAAACGTTTTCATCAGATGCATGTTTTTGTTTTGTTTGCTTACTTTTGACTGGTTATGTTTACCTTTGTATGGAATATCTGATAGATAAAGCAAAGAGTGACACTGCACAGTCCACATGTGCTGCAATGTGTATAAATATGCTGTCACTAGGTTTCAATTAGTTACTTATCTGTAATTTCAGATTTAGGCTTTAAAGCAGTTTTTGGAAAACAGGCTATAAATGTACATTTTTGTCAGAAGTAGTTTCGCACAATATACAATGCATACTAGCCAATGCCATTCCAAATGCAACATTATTGTCATTTTAGATTAGCAAAAGACTTACGCTCAAAGATTTCTGTGCTGGAATGGGATGAACATGCTAAAGTAAAGATTTTGTTGCGATTTTATAAAAAAAATTGAAGTTTAGATTATACTATATTGATCAGCTTTGCCATGATGTTTTTACGTTTCACAGACACCAAGGAATCCAAAGTTGCTTTTGGTCTGACTTGTAATGCACCAATGGCCCCATGAAACTTGAAAGCAGTTGCTTGTTTTAGTTTAATTGTTAAGTTGGGTTTTTATAGGTGCTAGCAATTAAATTAAGCATTTAGACAATGATAAGAACTTTGTTAATTAATGCCTGTTTTCTTTGCACTGGTCTAGAACAGCTAGTTTTCTAGCAAACTATTTTTGCTTCAGGAAACATGACACCTTCAAAAGTATGATGTTCTTAATTGTAAAATTTGTATCGTTTAAAAAATACCCACTGCGAAGTATGCCCTTCAATTGATGTGTGTCTTGGCCAATTGTTAAAAGCTACAAATTATTTAAAACAAAATTTAGAATACATTGAAAAAAATCGCGGCATGTTTGGAGTGCAGATCAAAACTTTTGCAATCAGTTTCAAGTCAGGATGAACTAACACTGCAAGACGTAAGGAAACTTGGTCCAGGTATTCTATTTTAGGAATTGCATTGATTTGTAATTTTTGTTTACATGTAATTGGCAGTGTGATAACTGATAAGCCTTCTAGTTTATTCTTTTAAATAACCCAAATCAATGCACAAGTCGTATTTATTATTTAAGAATTGCTTTGCAACCTGCCTTCCAATTTTGCTGGATCAAGAAACCGGCCAGTTGGTTGAGCAGATAGCGTGTTCATCTCCAGAGCAGGAGGTCTGAGTTTCAAATCCCTGGTCGGTCAAATTGGACACAGTGTTGCCAATGGCTCGCCGCCCCTGTGACATTTTTTCTAAAGGAGCTGTGTTGCCTGGGTGCAATGACACGGAGATGGGGCCCTGCCAACTCATTACACTCTTTGGCATATTACAGCAAGTATAATGAAAGATTTGATTTTGACATGTTTGTGAATGTACTTTTTGCTTACCACCAAACTTTTGAGCTACTCAAGACAACTTCTACAGTTAGGTCTACAAGTGTTGCATAAGTAGTTGAATTGTTCATTTGTACTGGACTGAAAATGGCTCCCAGAATTTATTATCGGGTAGTTACATATTTGTATGTATTTGTTTTCACTATTCCTGATTCAGTATGTAAAATTTGAATAGAGTATGCTAAATTGCTTATCCTAACATTAACAATTGCACGCGTTATTAAGTTTTGAAGCATTTGAATTCGCCATCTCGACATCACATTCCCACTGATCTGAACTCTCGCATTGATGTAGTCAGGTAAGAATAGTCAGATAGGCCGTAAAAAGAGAATTTTTTTTTATTGGTCTGTCATGCACCTTGGTATTTATTTGATTGATATGCATTTTTTGTTGTTAAAAAGTTCTGGCGATTTTTTAAGATGAGCCTTGACTGCACTACTAGTTTGGTTGGTCATTTTTGTAAAGTTGTGCTTTTTGAAGATGCTTGGATTCTATTGCTATGCCACTTTAAAAATTGATTTGATGTAAGCTGTTGTAAATTGTAGAGAAACTTCTAAAAATGTTACCGGTACTAGCCTTTTATGAAACTCAACATTATCCTATGGTTTCGGAATAGAAAATTTGAGTTTAGCACCGAGTTTGATTTAAATTACTAGACACAAAAATATTAGAAGCATATTCTAATTCAGTTGATATGTTTCTTGTATTTTTGGCTCGAAATTTTCCAATCAAATAATCAAAATATTTTTTTAGAAAATAGTCTGCTGTTACGGAGTAAACAGACGGATTGTTTTATCAGAAAACTATTACGTAGATTTTTGTTAAATAAACCTTGACCCTAGCTCAATTGCATCAGTCTTTATTTATTGTACAATTAAATTTGAAACAAATAACTCTAAAATAAATAAATAGTACATCTGAGTGTAGGGACAAAGTAGATGCGAAGGGACTGACATAGCCCTAATCCTTACTTTTAAATACCTGAATGGAAAATCTGCTGAATAATGCTTTGGTTAAGCTAGGTATTGAATAGTTGAAGTAATAGATGTTCAAATTGATTGCTATTTAGGGAAATTATACCGAGAGTTTCGTATTTCAAGTTTTGAAATTGATCGTTCGAGCAGCTTGTTAAAGAAACTCCATTCCTTTCCAAATACTGATTGGTAGTTCTCGGACCTAATTTCAACAGTGGTACTGTACTGTACTGGCAGACATTAATTGATGCATCTTTATCTGTTACCAAATAGTGACGGTGGCGGTATCCATTCGATGAATCCGCTTCTGTTAAGGAGTTGACCATTTTCCAAGTTTGGTGACGTTTGTTCCCGTGTAAATCGATGCTTGTTCGAAGCCACCAAGCAGAGATAATCATCGTAAAGCGCCTTAAATCCAGGAATGTAGCTTCATGAACAGAATACGGATGAACCCAAATCATGTGACCAGGGTCGTCCAAAAACCACACCTTTACACTTTCGGCCATATTGCCGACTGGTCGATTGTATCAGTATTATTAATAGTCCCGTGACAAAAATGGCATTTTCGAGGTTTGGGTCAGTAATACGAAAAAGTTTTTGCTCATATTTTTGAGTAGCATGTTTTATTTCTATGTTTTGCTTGTTTCCACAGAAAACGCAACGCCATAACTACTCCTTCTCCTGACTTAGTGACAGAAGAAGAAGAAGCAGAAGAAATCACTCTCACCAGCCGATGTAAGAACTCTTGAATATACGTAGGGTCTACGTCAATTTGTATTACTTTCAGTAGTGGTATTTTTCAACTGGTGCTATTCCTGTTAATTTTCGATGGCCGCATACATCTCATTTAATTAAAAAAAATATTTGATGGTCAATTTTCTCAAACAATGCTTGATGTTACTCAGCAGTAAAATTAGCAGCGAAATACAGCCATAAAATCACAGTAAAAGGTTGAAGCACAAGATTCTGTTTTGCCCCAAAGACTCATCAGGTGGTACTGCAATCTTATTCAAATGGAATTACTTGATTTTTGAAAGCCTCTCATCATTTTGGTTTGCGGTTTTCACTCACCTCAACAACGATTTCGGGTTAAATGGCTCTTCATAAAGTACGGTCTACTTCTATAGTACGGAATTGTTTTAGACAATTATCTTCTTCCAAAACTTCCGTCGCGGCCAGGTATTAGTTTGGTGACTGTCAACGTGGTGAAGATTGGCTTGAAAGATGCGAGTGATTACATTGACCCTTTTTTCCTTGTGTCTTGTAAAGGTGGGATTTTTGATTCTTAATATTCTTCAATTGAAATCAAGGATATGCTGTTTACTTTAATCGAATAAAAACGCGAGTTATTTACTGCTACTTTTACGTGTTCTACTTACCGCCCTTTCAGAAATGCAGAACATTAAAATTAATTGTAATACGTCAATTAAGATGTTTTTTGACGTTTGCAGGCCAGAGTTTTAATATTTTAATCGTTTTGCGTGCTTCTGGCCTAAAGGCTACCAGCTCGGAAGCCTAGGGAAGAGCCACCAGAACGGCGACTACTTAAAACAAGCAATGCGAAAAATTGTCTTCCCACAGGAATTTTTCGCATTGCTTGTTTTAAGTAGTCGCCGTTCTGGTGGCTCTTCCCTAGGCTTCCGAGCTGGTAGCCTTTAGGCCAGAAGCACGCAAAACGATTAAAATATTAAAACTCTGGCCTGCAAACGTCAAAAAACATCTTAATTGACTTATTACAATCATACAACAAGCAAGTTGCTGGGTTTAAATAGCCAAAATTAAGCATGCGAGGAGGCGTCTTCTCTAGCTCAAGTGGTAGAGCAGTGGACCGGTAATCCAAAGGCTGCAGGTTCGTTTCCTGTGGGAAGACAATTTTTCGCATTGCTTGTTTTAAGTAGTCGCCGTTCTGGTGGCTCTTCCCTAGGCTTCCGAGCTGGTAGCCTTTAGGCCAGAAGCACGCAAAACGATTAAAATATTAAAATTAATGTCAATGAAAGTAGTCCCTTACTAACTGATTGTGTATCTCGCGATCAAAAAAAGTTTCAGCATCTTATTCTATAGGCGACTTGGCGTAAAGATCAGAAAATCAAAGTGTTAAAACGTCCCCCTAATAAGTATGGGATTATGTTATCAACTGTTATGACTAAACATGTTACTATCTAAGTAGTATCGTATTACGTTCAGCTACGTCGCAATACTTTGACGCATGTTCAAGGTATGTATTGTTACTTCAAACGTTGATACAATATGTAGAGGCGCATAATATTTGTGGTGTATAAACAATAACTTCAAAAGGGCTGAGAGAAATATAGTTTAAATAATTCAAAGCTTCTATTATCAATATCCAATTGCTTCGCTTTTGGTAATCAATCATTTTAGTTTATTGATCCTCAGTTTGTTAAATGTATCATAAATTTGAGCTGCTGGTTGTACTTTTTGTTGCCTAAAGTTACTGAGGGTATTAAATTTTAATGCAACAGGGTGCTACACGCTAAATTAGAAATATAACCTTGTGAATAAGCTATGTGAAATTTCATTTGCTGACTAATTTTTGTTTTTCGTTTCGGAGTAGAGGATAAAAGGAACACTTCATTAGGATAAGCATATTTTTTGCGAATGTTCTTATGACTTATTAGGTATTGGACACAGTGCCATGGGTACTGAAGTCACTCGCATTGGAAGTTTTGCATTGGAACTTGTAAGAAATTGTTCCACCCAAATTTAGTCCGATTTTCTGCCCAAAATTAGGCGAAGAGCAAAACAAAAAAAGGTCTTCACTCAAATTTAGTCCGATTATTTGCCCAAAGTTGAATGCAGGCCTAAATCACACGTCTGAAACATAGCCTTTGTGTGCTCAAACCTTTTGCCCAACTTACAAAGGGGGGGCCATGCCGCAATTTTGCATACTATTCTATGCTAATTATACTGTCCTGGCGACCCAAAGGGGGGGCGATGGCCCAATTTCCCCCCCCTAAATACGCCCCTGGCTGTTAGTGACATAATTTTCAATATTATATAATGTTGTTGCTCCATCATTTTAATGTTTTTGGGTATAATAGTGCAAGTATTGTGATGTTCTTATGTTTTTACTGTTACCTATCTTCTGCTGTTATTTTTTTCTCGTTTATTTTTTTGTAACTGCAAAGGCAGCACTGCCGAAAAAAAGTTAAGTGTTTGCTGCTCGGCAAATTGCAAATAATCTGTCACCAATAGCTAAAATATTGTAACTTCATTTTTTGGCCTTTTGCAAAATATCATTACAAAAGAACGTCTAATAATTTAGCTTGTGCCCTCCAGTGCTTTTTATACTTATTTTGTGCACGTTTTGCGCTGCTCAAAACAGGTCTTTCAAATCAAAACTTAACCAAAAAAGGTCTTAAAATTGAGTCATTTTTGCAAAAAACGCAAAAATTTTTTTGCGTTTTTCTGAGACCCCCGTATAAAGTCGCAACACCTCACCCATGCCCCCCCTCCTTTTGAAAATTTTTCATTAAACACATTGAATAGTGAAGAAAAACCTTCTGTAAAAAAACCGGTCGATGATTGTGAAATTTACCGGTCGGGTCGAGAAAATCCTAATCGGTTCGATCTCTGATTTACTAACGTTTTGAGATTTTTTGGGAAAGCCACTTAATGCTTGCACATTTTTCCTTGGGGCTTGGCAGTCTACTCGAAACGCTGGTGTTTGTTTGGCTGGACAAGGCATATTTGTTGGGTTTCCGTGGAGTTTCATCTCTGGCTCCATCTGCCCGAAATGGGTTGGGTAGTAGAAAACCCACCAAGAAAATTTTATATTTTTTCATAATATGGGCTCTACTAATTTGTAAGCTGTTTTGAATGGATCCACCCACGAGCGCAGTCCCCTTTATATACACATGCCGCTGTATTAGAAGAAGTAGAATGAAGCTAAACTTCTTAAGATTATTTTGATTAGATAAAACGGGACTGGATTTATGTCGAGCGCAAAGTACCCCATGTCCAAGATCTCGTGATGACACATACCTTTATTTCGACGTAAACGTCGAGTTACAGATGTCTTTAGAAGAAATGCATAAAGGTATCTAAATTACTTATTGAGTGTGATATGTTTTCATTCTACAAAAACTATTTTTTGCAAAACTAAAATACAGTACAAGTTAAAAGCTTTTCTCGACGAGTTCTGCATGTCTTACTGTTGATCGAATGTTCGGGTATAATGTATATTCCAAAAATATTTTGCGTAAACATTACGTTACAGGCTGAATCTGTCTCGGGTTCTCAAAAATGACTATACCTGCATTTAATTTCAATGTAACGTTTTTTTTAGACATATTTGCAGTATCGTATCATTTAGTTTTTTGATGGGATTGCCTTTTGTGTGTGGTGTTAAACATTTCACTAAATTGATAGTTTGTACCTTACTATTATAAAAGTTACAAATTCTCCAGATTGCTTTATGTAATCGGATATCGCGTCGTACAACACGCTTACTTTCTAGGTGCCGCTGTTTATTTCGAAATGCTCCATTACAAAGCCAAAAAACGCTCCAGCACCACCAAGTGTTTCGCTTTCATGGAACCTGACGAATTAAAGTCTGGGCCGTGTGTGATTGAACTGTAAGTGTCAGGGGTCGAAATTAAGTTTTTTAAGAACTTGCCTGTCGGGCAAGTGATATCAAACATCTACTCGCCCAAAAACAAAACAAAAAAAAGTAGGTACAATATATAAGTTTTGAGGTTAACTTCGGAAAAAAATCCGTAAAATGTACGTGGCAAAAAGCACTGAATATTAGGATGTTTCATTTTTTCATCAATTTCGAGAAAAGCTTAGTTTGGGCGATTTTATGACGGGTTTTGGGTACAAGTAACGAATCGAGCGTTTTTTTTCGATTATGACGTCATTCACCGGTGGCACCGGCCGTTTGAAGTTTATGACGTCATATGAGGCGCCGAAATTAGCATATCTCGCGAACGGGTCGGGTTAGGAAGCTCATATTGGTGTCAAACGACGCAGAATAGCCGGTTTCCTATCTGCTCTTGATACATTTCATACGTCTATCTGCTACTACAAACCGATAAATCAAGAAAAACCGTTTTTTTAGCAAAATATTGGTCTTTTTATCGCAATTGGCAGCTCTGAAACTTGTTCAATTAGCTTGCCCAATAAGTTTTGTTAGCGGACAATATGTTAGTTTCTACGACATAATAAAATTATAGAACATTTCATTATTTCGGTCGCAATCAATTGCTAAATCAGTTTTCGAGTGACATATAATAAGAGCTAAAGTTTCCAAAATGCCAGTTACTAGGCACGAAGCAGCCGGTACCCAAAAATTAGACGAGGATTTGAAAGGTGACCGTTTGCCGTTAGCAGCAGAAGTCTTAGGTTATTATAACTTTTTGAGGAGATCTGAATCCGAAAGCAATCCAAAATTTTTGCTGCAATTACCAAACTTTACTGACGTCAAGAATCAACTGATCAGTGATGTGATTGGGTTGTGGGGGAAAGCCAGTCTTCCAATTATTTCCACAAAAAGAGTTGAAACTAAACTAAAGGAACTCATTAAAAAGTATACCCTTGCTCTAAAAAGAGTTAGAAAGACTAAAGAAAAGGATTTATCAGGTGAAAAATGGTTATTTGAGTTGTTTGATTTGAGCAGGTGCAAATGTAAAATTAGCGATCATCCAAAGATCCATCAAACAAAAGTGCTGTGCCCTTGCCCATTCGAAGATCGTGTACCTGAAAAGGAAGCATCTTTCTTGAAGGATCAACGAGGTGAACGTAGAATGATGATTTCTGCCAGTAAAGACTTAACTCACACAAAGCAGTTTTTAAAACGGTTAGCTCATAAACCCAAGAACAGCTCGGAGGATGATGAACCTTGTACTTCCTCATCTTTGGCTACAACATTTAATATTACAGTTGATCCCGATGATGCTGATCCAACTGAAGATAAGGGCGATGCTAAAGAGTATTCGCCAGTAGATATACCGGTTGGTGAAAAAAAATCCATGAAACGAAAATCGTTGCACTTAAAGGATGAGAGTTGCGTGCGTGCAGACAAGCGCATGCTATCTGTTCGTCAACAGTCGGATGCTATTCTTTCTGTTGTAGGAAAAGATGCTGTTGCTGCTTCAGCTTCTACTGTATTTCGCAAGCGCCAGAAATTCAGATTAACTGCCCTTGAAGAGTGTGAAGCTGCCTTGAACAGAGCTGAAGCTCTACAGCTTTGCTATGATGGTCGAGTAGTCAATAAAGTTGATAAGTACGTTTTTCTAGGTCAAGGTGTAGGTTCCAATCAAACCATCAAGTCGGAGCATGTTATGGGTGTTAAATCTTTTCCAAAAACATCGTCTGTTACTGGAGAAGCTATATTTGCAACCATTGTTGATCAAATTTGTGGCGGTTACATAAACAAGATTGTATCGGTAATGGCAGATACTACAGCTGTTAATACTGGCAAGAAGTCAGGGGTAAATGTCCGTTTAGAAAAGTACTTTCAAGAAAAGGTAGGACATGGCATTCACACACTCGAGTGTTTGTTCCATGTGAACGAGATATATTTGTCGCATGTCATTCAATCTCTTGAGGGAATTACAAAGGGTCCATCTTCGCTAGAAGGTGATGCACTTATGAATCTGATACATAATATTGGCAAGCCAAACATGAAAGATCTTCTTTCAAGATGAAGACTTGACATCCGAACCACTTAAATTGCTTCTCTTCATATAAAGTCAAAAGTGGAATGGTTTAGCCAATTAAAATCCGATCATACAACAGATGACAAGTTTCGCAGTGACCAAATGGTGATGCTGACTCTGGCAAGCTATTTAATTATGGATGTGCCGGAAAATCTTATCAATTTTCTTGCTTATCGGCAAGAATCTATTAGTCGTTCAAGGTGGATAACAACCGCAAATGGCTATTTGCGACTTCTGCTGTTTTACTATGATAAACTAAACCGCCACCAGCAAACGACTCTGAAACGATTGGTTTCTTACATTGTTTCTGTGTATGTTCCATCTTTCATAATGATGCATTTGAAACCACAAGCTGCTGAAGGACCACAGTTAACTCTCTTTCAGAGAGATTTGTTGAATTCCTACCAAGAAATTGATAGAGAAATTGCTGATGTTGTTTTCAAGTATTTTTTGGATCATGCTGTTCATTGGCTTTCACCTAAAAACGTTTCCCTCAGTGTGTTCTCTGAAGTGCCACCATACTGCATGGAAGCTGTAAAAACTGCTTCGTTTCCAGATGTGGTCAATACTCAAGCTCTTTTGCAAGATCGCACCTCCCGTCTTCGTCATTTTTTCACTTTCGCAAGTAAAAATGCACCCTGCATCACCATGACTTCAGTTAGTCCCAATTTTTGGAAAACAATTGATAACAACAACCGTTCCACTGAACGAAGAATTGGTAAATTGAGATCAATTGTACAGAGTAAAATTAGTGACAATGCTGCAAGTGGTTTAGTCGATGTGAAGATTAGAGCATATTTATGTGCAATGGAATATTTGCAAAAATAATGCGGTTTTAAAAATTGCCGTCTTTGTTTGATGTGTTATGCTTTATGTTTTAATGTTATCTACTATTAAAAATTGTTCTCTTACTAATTGTTTGTTATAAGATTTGGAAGAGGTACGCTAGTCAGCCATCTTCTCTTAGGTGAATTAGAACTTCGGTAATAAAAAATGTTAAAAATACCGGTATCTTAAGCATGAAAGAGCTGGATACTTGAGCTAAATAAAATCTGGTGTAAGTAAAGAAGTCTGCAAAACAAGATCGGAAACATAACTCAAAAACTAAGATTCTGAGCCATATAAAAAAAAACTTCTAGATCCTTACAACTAACCAAAAACTGTAGCAATTGCTGTGTAGTGTTAAAAATTTCAAATTTTTCTAAAAAACTCGGTTTTTCTTGATTTATCGGTTTGTAGTAGCAGATAGACGTATGAAATGTATTAAGAGCAGATAGGAAACCGGCTATTCTGCGTCGTTTGACACCAATATGAGCTTCCTAACCCGACCCGTTCGCGAGATATGCTAATTTCGGCGCCTCATATGACGTCATAAACTTCAAACGGCCGGTGCCACCGGTGAATGACGTCATAATCGAAAAAAAACGCTCGATTCGTTACTTGTACCCAAAACCCGTCATAAAATCGCCCAAACTAAGCTTTTCTCGAAATTGATGAAAAAATGAAACATCCTACTGAATATGCAAAATAAGCGTAATCGCGTATCCTATTTTGAGAATCAAGTTTTAGTGCACGATGTTATCTTAGATTTTGATGTGACGTAGGGTAAGAAGTAATTTTTTCCATTCATGCATTACGCAAAAATTAATTTTTCAATTGTGATTACAGTATTTCAATTATAGTGTTTCGGTTTGTTGCGGCAAAACGTTGTGTTTTGTTGCAAGCGCGTTTTTGATTGCGAATATTTTGAAAACTACACCTGCTAGAAAGCCAAAATTTTTTGCAAGAATTATAGAAGCTGAAAGATCTTCAAAATAATCATAACAAAAAAATTGCAAAATTCTTGATGTTGTCTTCATGCAGCGATAGGTAGTAATTGTGATATCTGAAGCAGCGGTTAACGCGACAAGCGTGGGAAATTTTTTCGAGAAAAGTATCATTTTGCTAAACGCGTCTGAGTATCAAAAAATCTGCGTGCGATTAAGAAGAGTTTATTGCGATTAGTAATGTGCTTAAGATTAAACGAAGTGTTAATTGTGATAGTTACTAATCCTTAACCAAAATGAAGCAAGCAACAGCTTCCTCTACTAACCGATGCATGCTTTATTGCAACAAAAGCGGACCTAAATTGCGTCTCCAAATAATCTTGTTTGATGTTGTTTAATACGCTGTATTTGTTAGCTTGCCCGTCGGGTAAGTTAAGCCGAAAAATAACTTGCCCGAGGCGATTTCAGCTTGCAACTGGCAAGCGTTAATTTCGAACCCTGAGTGCAGTTATTTGCAACACAAGTGCTACCGTACTTACCCAGAATAGTTTAGCTGAAACCCAAGTATCAACATTCAACTGGTTTTCGCGGAATAATTCCGAACGAGCTGCTTTGCACGTACTAGTTACTGGAGTTAATACGACACACACTGGCCCGATTGTCAATTGCTAGCGCGCTCGTTTTTGGAATAAGAGATTGGGTTCGAATCTTAAACTGGTCAATCGTACAGTGTTGTAAACACTGCGATCTACGTATGTTTATGAAAAATTGTGTACTTGCGCAACTCGAGCGCAACGGCGGGAGCGTGAGTCCGGAAAACTCATTGCACGTTTTTGCATAATTCATCAAGTATAGTGTTCTATGAATTCATGTAGGGCATTCATTGGTCCGCGACAGGCGACCGATTTCAAAAATGTCGCCAAATTCCAAGTTCACGTTTATTTTAACCATTCGTATGTACCCAATTCGTGACCTTTTTGGAAATTGTAACACGCCGCATTGTGACAAAGTTTTTGGCACTTAGCCAGCGACTGTCGCTGAGGCGACAGTTTTAAGTTTTAATGAAAACTGGGGAATTTCTTCAATATTTAGCCTTGAAGGTAATGTTAGTTGAAACAAGACCAAATTGCTATCTGGTGTCGCATGTAAATAAGCGACGTTTTCTGTTGTCAAAAATAAGTTGCACCCAAGTAATGCGTGTAAATGCAATGCAATGCCATGGTTATGGAGCTACGATTTTGAAAGTCCCAAACTTGCGTTGTCTGCAGAACATAGGCGATCAGTTGGGTTAGTGCTTAGAACGCCTGCTGCTGAACCGATTATGTGTGATTCAACCCACAGGCGGGTAGGAGAGACGTACGCAATTCCCCTGTTTGACGTGCAGAATTGATAGGTGAGTGTTTACTCCCCTCCTTGTTTTTAGTGAGCAGCGAGTCCGGCTCATTTCACAACCCGTGCCACTTCGCATGCAGTGCAATTAAGTACAGTAGGCTACTTCGAAATAGATTTTTGCTTACTCAAAATATTGTTCAGGTACAAAAAGCCAATCGACTATCGTCACAAAAAGTTGACTTTATTGACGAGCAAGCCACTCTATCTCCACCTAGCACTTACAATAACGTCCGAGTAACACAATGTTTATCGTACTTTCTCGCTTTTTTTTCGCGCAGCTTTGCAACTATGCCAAAAACCCTGCACTTTTATCTTTGCAGTATGCTTGAGATTTTGTAAATAAAAATTTATTTAACGATCACAAACTACTCGTCTGAGCATTGTCGGCCGCCGTAAGAAATTCCAAAACATTTAAAATTTAGCTTTTAAATAAGCCTCCTACTTGTTATTTAATGAGTGATTTTTGATCACGCATAGTTGCACGTAGTTTGTAGATATTGATGATCGTTTGACTGGTTAGGCACTGGTGCTTTCTACCTTTTATACCCATAGGAACCGGTAATGCTTTAAGTAAAATGGGTACATGATAATTGCTGACCACTAGACCGCCGTTTGAAAAAAATGAGCAGAAATTAGCCCATCATATAACAATTTACAAATCTATCAAACAGCAAAAGATTTTATTTGAGCGCATTGTAATCAATACCTTCCTTCCACACACCGCTACTGCTACCCATAAGCAATACAATGTTTCCACTAAGCTTACAATGCATTGTTCAAAATATTGCACTCTTTAATTTAGAATTTTCTAAAAATCCAAATTGGCGCGGAATTTCTACTTAAAGCTTCATGAAACTTGAACAGCAACCATGAAATTGCACTAAAACTGTTTTTCATTCCTTTTTCTTGAAGCGGAGTGTTCAAACAGCTCCTTGTACTGAGTGTATATCGTATTCATTAGTACTGTTGTTGTACGGATGGTTTCCATGCAAAGGCATCATCGGAGGCCGAGACGTGGTTTGGTTTGGAGGCTGAAAATTTTGGCTTAACTTTTTCTATGTTACTTTCCATTTGTAAATTGCACAGACAGTCTCGCACAAAAAGCCGATCAGCAGTGTAGTGGATAGACTATAGAGCGTCTGCTACCGAAACGGTAGACTCAAGACTAAAAATCGGTATTCACAGCTTTCCTGTTTGTCGTTCTGCTTGGAAAGGGACAATGCGAAGCCTCCGTGTATGGTGGACAGGTTGGCTGTTGGTTAGGGTGTTTCAAAATTGCACCACTTTCAAATTTTTTAACGGCTCCGCAAATTTCTGATGGAGTTTTGGCCGCTGAGTACGAATTTGATATAATTTTTTAATTATGACGTCATTTTGAGGGTTCACGCCTCCATTCTTTGCGTCATTTTTCGACTTTTTTGTGATATCTCACGAACTACATATCGTAGAACTTTAAAATTTACTTCAAACGACGCAGAATCCACGATTTCCTGTAAGTGCTCTGTAGATAAAAAGAGCTTATCTGCTACAGAAAATAAGTTATATGCAAAAAACGGTTTTGATCAGTTGCCAGATATGACGTCACAAGTCATTTGGGCAGTGGACACTTTTAGTTGCTTAGAACAGTTTCGGTTAAAAAGAAACATATTTCTGATGTAGCCGAATTGCGTTGTAATTACGGAGGGGTGTGGATGGGGGAAGGGTTATGGGTGAGGGGAGGGGGTTAGGTGGTGGGCTAAGGTAGCGAATTCAACATCTATTTTTCTGACCATGGACTTAGTTGAGCTGAATTTGCTGCACTGCCACAACAAAATGTTTTATAGAGTGCAGTGAATTTTTTTGTACACTTAATTCCGCACTTGGCAACAAAACAGAATAGACAAGTAAACATTCTGTTACGTCGTTTCAGCTGCAGAGGGTATCGAACCTGGCCTTGTCTGTCTTGTCGAGTCGGGTATCGCTGCTCTTTGTATTGCTGCCTACACGTGACGTTTCACCTCACAATTCTAGCCAGTTTGCTACTTCCTTTGCCTTTCGCAATTTGCATAAATGCAAATCTGCTTCCTTCCTGCTCGGCGTTTTGCCAGCTTACTGCTTACCTTTTCTCGATTTTCACTCGTTCTTTTTCTGACTGTAGTTTTGGCAACTGCCACCTTTTTTTTACTGAGCTTTCGCACTTGGAACAACTTTTCATATTGGATACTTCTCTCGCAACTGGCTGGAAAAACTATTTCGGTACGTATTACGCTTATTTATTGTTTTTTGTTCTTCGTATGTTTGCCATTGATTTAGGTACTATTGTTAAGGTAATTTCTCGATCCCCTGATAGTTTAGGATTTATATTTTGCATGTTAGCTTCTCGTCCCTCTTTATTGTGTTAATCTTCCTACTTGTTTTTTGTAACTTTACCCTAGGTTTAGACCTTCAGCTCGTATAGCCGGGTTTTTTGTTATTTTTTTAGAAACCGCTCCGAATGCTCTGATCATCTACAACAAGTGACCATTCAATAAACAATAACTCGGAACTTTTCTCGCACTGGCGTTTTGAATTAGAGCGCGTTTTGAATTAGTGTGAGGCCCATCTCCACAGCTAGTTGTTTAAGTCCTTACACATTCCATAGCTTTTTCTTGAAACCACAGACCAGAAGTCAACACATAACAAAGATTTCAAGAATTTTCAAAAACATTAACTGACCCATGAAGCTGAAAGATATCAGCAAAATCTGAAACACCTGAAACGTTAGTATAACACCATTCCAGGACTTTTAAAACGGCACCTGCAAACGATACACAAGCATACAGTAAACTTATTCGGTAAAATGCTGTGTACATAGCAATTTTCTGCAACTTTTCGTTTACTGAAGGATGTTGCACTGACTACGTTAATCTCCACTTCGTTGCGTCGTTTAACTTTAATAGCTGCCTTCTGCGTGCGTTTATTGAAACTTTTGTCTTTCGGAGATGTCATCCGCCTCGAGATCTTTGATCCAGTAAAATTTAAGCTCAGCTGCAGGGATTCTGTTTTCAAATTTGCATGAACTAAGACATTTATCTTTGTATACTTGGCAAGTTTCGCTAATATCACACCGGCGCTTACTGATATCGAATAATATTTCCAGCCAATCCCATCAATCGTCCGTCGCGCTATTTAATCTTTTAGATCTTTTACTTGCAGCATCAAATTTATCAACAACTCGCTTAATTTATTTTGAACACTTTTAGAATTTATGATGGGCAAACCGGCCTTTTTCCACAACCCTGCAACCTCGGCTTGAACTAAAACTTGCACATCATTTAAACCAGAATTTTTTCTGCAAAAAACTTAGGATCAGTATCCAATAAAAGCTGACGAAAGTAATAAAAGTGTTCCATAACCTCCCTTGTTGTCGGTAACGTGTTTCCTGCTAACTTGTTTCGTACAATCAGAAAGCTTGCTTAAACTGACCGCAGCATTGTATCCACCCTTATTTAAACTCCAAAACTACTTTCTTACTTTGATAACTCAGGTTTTACGGAGCTGAACCACTAGAACTGCTAGCAGCTAAGTAAAATTAAATAAAATTTCAGCGAATCCCCCAATGATGCCCTGCTAAATATTGTTTTAAAATAATCAGTTTTTATGAGTTTTTCAGATGCGTTAAATATTAATGATGACGTCACAATACTTTTTTGATGCTGAGCAATGTGTAAATTCGTGTACTGTTAATGCAGCAAATGTGCGCAAAACCGTTTTTTGCGTATAACTATTTTCTGTTGCAGACAAGCTTTTTTAATCTACAGAGCACTTGTAGGAAATCGTGGATTCTGCGTCGTTTGAAGTAAATTTTAAAGTTCTACGATGTGTAGTTCGTGAGATATCACAAAAAAGTCGAAAAATGACGCAAAGAATGGAGGCGTGAACCCTCAAAATGACGTCATAATTAAAAAATAATACCAAATTCGTAATCAGCGGCCAAAACTCCATCAGAAATTTGCGGAGCCGTTAAAAAATTTGAAAGTGGTGCAATTTTGAAACACCCTACTGTTGGTGAACCATTGTTTGGAACACATGGAAAAAAATATGAAACGCTATTCGGTTCACCCTTGATCAAAGCTAACAAGTTACAAACGAATGAATAAAAAGAATAACTAAATGAATGCCAAATGCGTAGTTGTAACCAGGGTGTCGAACCGTTTCAAAAAACAATTCGGGTTCAGGTTTAGCTCCTGCTCAAAATATTGTAGCGGTTCAGGTTTGGTTTGGGTTCACTTGAGCACCATTTTCGAGGTTCAGGTTTGGTTCAGGCTCACTCAAGTAAAATATTGCTGGTTCAGGTTCGGTTCGGGTTCATTGACTTCAAGTTTAACTGTCGTTACTCGTTTCGCCCAGAAAGAAAAAGGAGAAATTGCTGTTTCTGTTGATGATCACCACTGCTCTTACTGTGCGTGTACCAGCGCCAGCGGCATCCGGATATGAAAAAATATATTCTTACTTTTGTTAGGGGTTAAGGTTCGGTTTGGGTTCACTTGAGCACAATTTTGAGGGTTCAGGTTTGGTTCAGGTTCACTGAAGTAAAATTTTGCTGGTTCAGGTTCGGTTCGGGTTCACCAAAATGAAACGGTTCATTCGGGTTTACGGTTCGGTTCGACACCCTGGTTGTAACGACTGTTAAAAATTTTTTTTCTCCACTTACCCCGGGTCTGTCCATGTACGCAGAATTTGCGTTTGAATCTGGTCCTGAAAATTGAAATCGAGTTGATTTACGAAACTTAATTGCATGACAAAAGTTTTGTCTTTTCTGCTTGGATTGCTGGTGCTTTTCCACCCTCTATCTTTGGCGCAGTAGTGTAAGCGTACGTACGTATTAGTTCAAAAACAAAAAAAATAGAGAAGCCCGACATATCTAATGGACTCATCTAACTGATAATATCACACTACCAATAAAAAAAAACATTTCGTTTTATGCTGCCAATTCATTTCAATCGAGTTGGTTCATGTTACTCACCTGGTGGGGGACGGGGAGCACTCCTTATTTGACCAGGAGCATCAAACATTGGTGGCGGAGGACCGGACTGTGGTTGATCCGTCATTGGAGGAGCTCCATGGCGAACTGCTGGAGGACGACCCCCTCTTGGTGGCGGCCCATCTCGAAACATTGGTCCATCT
The DNA here is from genome assembly GCA_963965965.1 of Trididemnum nubilum. NCBI lineage: Eukaryota > Metazoa > Chordata > Ascidiacea > Aplousobranchia > Didemnidae > Trididemnum > Trididemnum nubilum. Next base: position 43,677,149 of record OZ014475.1, read on the forward strand.
CTAAAAGGGGGCCTTTCATGCATCATAGGGGGTAGATCTCTCATTGGAAACCCATCATCATATACCATTGGCAAATCATCAGGTGCAAATGGTGGTGGCCCAAATGGGGGAGGACCACCTCTAGGTGGCATGAAAGGGCCTCGGATTGGAGGCGGCCCATCAAACATTGGGTCATAAATAAAGGGAGAAGTTCCGTCTCTTCTAGGCGGATCCTTTGAACCACGGCGTGGGGCAAACCTGCGGGATGGAGGTCCCTCGCCAGCTTCCAAGGGCTCAGAAGGAGGGTGGCCATGGGAAGATGGTCGGGGGGGACGGTCTGTTGGTCCACCTTCACTATGAAGACTTCCAGTAGGGCTGCGACGACCTCCCATACGTACAGGCGGCGACATATCACGATAGAGGCCAGGTGGTCCTTTAAAAATAAAGCTACGATTTCACTTGGTCGAACTTGTTAAATGAACAAATTGCGCTAGGGAAGCTTGTCAAACTAACGGTGTTTGAGTGCGTTACTGTAAAGAGTCTAGACTATGGAGTGTTAGCAACGAAAACAGTAGAGTTGAGATCGATTCCCATTCAGGTCAAGCTAACCACTACAAAAATTTGTCTTCACAGTTTTCCTACTTGACGTTCAGCAGTAAACAGATAGTGCGAAGCCTACATCGCGTGTGGTACACCAGGGCCCACATGATTCCTCGTCCGCAATAACGTCATTCTCGCTCGTTAAGTTGCTTGGATGGATTGCGAGATATAACTAGAGTAAAATAACGTCACGTTTTCCTCGCCAACTTAACGAAAATTTTGAAGCACTTTTTAACCCTAAAAAGCCCGGATTTTTTTCTTCACGAAAGCCCAATTGACCCTTGCACGTGTTTATTGCATTTCCTGAGCACTTTGTTAATAAAATATTCCTAGTTAATGTTTTTTCTAAAATCAGTTGGCAGCAAACGCAATCAAACATTATTCAATTAACACTCTTTTGCATGTCTAGTGTGGTTCTTCGCTTAACAACAAAGCTGTTGTTGAAGGGTTGTTTTTTGTTTGTAATATAGGCATAGCAGGCAAGGTAGGCATAATAGACAGAGTAAGCTTATTAGGCTGACCAGACTTAGTAGGCTTAGTGAGCATAGTAGCAGGCCTGGCGCCCGAGTAGCGCGTTTCGGGGGCACAAATAATTTTTGGAGGAGAGCCAAGTAATTTTGCCCTCAAAGTCGGGGTTAAAGACCACAAAAAGAAAAAAAAGGTCTTCATCGCAAATTCCCCCACTCCTGGCTCCGAGTCGGTTACTTTCGTTCGGGGCACAGTTTTCGTCAGGAGGGGGTTTCTTCTTTCGCCTGCATGGCACGACAGTGTCCTTTGGTGTGGAACTCGGTTCTTGCCCTCAAATTTGAAATTAATCCCCCCCCCCAAAACAAAACAGAAAAAAGGTCTTTGTCGCTAAATCTTAGGCTACTACATGGCGTTCACTCGATTTAACCTGCTTTTTTTGTTCTAGAAAGAAACATTACTCATTTTTGGGGGGCACAAGCAGTGATTTAGGGGAACACAGGCTCAAAATGCCAGCCCGTGAAACTGGACCTGTTACTTTTTTAGGGGGGCACATTTCTCGCTTGGGGGCACAAGCAATGATTTGGGGGGTCACCGCTATTAAGTTCACCCACCAACTACCTCAAGGGCACTTAGCGTAATTCAAAAATTGTTCTTTTTTAACATTTATCAAAAAATATAATTAAATTCTGTCGTTCATTAACTAATTATTATTAGTCGAGAAATTTGCATGCTTAGAATGATAACAAATGGCTCATAGTACCTTTTTCCATAACAATGCAGTACATACAGTACGCTTGAACGCATTATTTTCGAGTAGAAATGCATCTGACTTCACAATGAGGTATTTGTTACCTACTAACACAGGTTGCGAACATCTCGCAAAGAAATTCGAGTGAGCAGTTTTAACGCATGCTGGGCGAGACGATTTCAAAAGGGCAGTTTGTCTACGAAGCTTTTTTTTTTGTTAGCGTGTTTGAGCGAGCGACAATGGCCTTTACGACCTCAGAAACACATTCTGTCATGTCGGTCCACGTGGGCAACTTGATTCGAAGACCGGAAGGTATCTCGCTGACTCTAGGCCAAGAAACTCGGTCAAAAAACGTAGCTGCAAATTAAACCCCTCGGTTAATGTAGGTCGATTGAGCTAGAAAAAAGCTTATACGAGCATTCAAGTTTTTGAAGATTTATATTTGGAAGCGAAGGCAATTCTTACATAATTTGTTTTAGGCAATTCGATTAATTATTATCCCAGAAAAAAATTCAGCAATCTAATGTAGACTTACCATACGGTCTCGGCCGCAGCATAATAGGTTCCCTGTTTTCAGCTTCAAGCAATCGCTGTTGTATGTCCTCAAGCCTGGAAAAAGGTGATGAATATTCGCATCAGATGTTGGTTAAAAATTGCAGTTAATGGTAAAATGTCAGCCAAAAATGGCCTATTGCAATAAAAAGGAAATTGGCAAAATATCTGTCAAAAATTTTCACCGCAGCGTTTAAGTTTAAAATTTTGAGAGCTAAAAAAATTCGGATTTCTTTCGTGATGAATCGTTTGTATTCCATTTCTTCTAGTACCAGTACCAAAAGAACACAGTTGTCTCTAATGCGGATCTGAGTTAATTATAAGCAAAGAAATTAAGAGTATTTTTATTCTCGCTGATTATGGAAGTCCAAAGACATGGACTATCGGAGTGGGACAGAAAAACGTACTATGGTTGAAAGTCTTGCTGTGACAATATTGTTTCAGTTATCCTCATAGTTTGATTGAATCTATGTCGTGATTGAATTGCCATTTGGCCAACAGTTAAAGGTTGGACGAACAAGTTATTAATTTGTTTCAATGTTTCACGAGTTCTGAAATCTCGATTTAGCCTCCGAATATTAGGAAAAACTTTGTTACTAATCGAGAAACAGCATTCGCAAATTAAGAAATTTTGGATATTATTTTCGACTTGGCGGAAAACTATTTCTAACAAACAGCTGACAAATTCACTCTGCTAAGGGCGGACTCAACGTGCCCTCCCTTTGGTGCAACAGGCTCCTCCTCCACGAAGTAAGGATACCCTAATTTTTCTAGGCCAAACGGAGATTTAAAAATTCTTGAAAAAACTTAAACAAATTAATCGCTAGTTTGACTAACCTTTTTTTATACTAGTCCAAATGGAAACTCAATCACACCATAAATTCACTTCAATTATGCGGATAACTGAAACAGCATTGCCATAGTATGGTTTTAAAATACGGAAGGTTTTTCAACCCTACCATGTACAATCAGCTTGCCAAAATTCTCGAATAATCTATCTTCATTCGTAAATCAAAAGAAAAGGACAAACTTAAGATTTTTCTACATTAAGCATAATACACCGCAGTGTTGCCGAACCGACCGAAAAACCACCGAATTAACTCACTCCGTCCGCAGTATCGACACTTCACGGTTTGCCTCGTCGCGTTTCCTCTCCGCCTCTCTCGTAGTCAGCTGCAAACAAATCACAAGTGGGTACATTAGTGTGCAACACAAATCATCACCTAACTCTGTTGTTTTAGGTTGAAATTCACTCATTATTTTTTATTTTTACGTTGAAGATATTGTACGCGAATTAAAACTCCTCAGTGCCATGCACTTCACCAATATTTGGATAAAAAACGCTTTTTGAGAGGCACAATCAGCATGTCTGACCCTGCCTATCTAATTTAACCAATATTTTCAACTAGCAAGTTTGTGCTTTGAACAGGTCAGACGCTCACGTCACGAAATAAATTGTTCAAACTGCATTTAAAATAAAAACCATTCGATTTAAGTTTTTCCCAACAACTTTGGTTAAATTTTTCGTGTCACTAAACATATTCAAAGTTGCGTTGTTCTTTTCATTCATGAAGCACAATTTTAGGTCCGTTGCAGCCTCCTACAAACTCGTAAAAATGCCTAACGGGGCGAACAATGAAGGTGCACTTGCAGTAAGAGGTGCGCATAATGTGATTTGCAACAAACTGAACGAAAAAGGATTCAAGTCCGACTGCGTTGCTAACTCAATGCATTGCACTTCGAATTAATTCAATTATTGTAATTACATTTTATTCACCAAAAAAGGCACTACACTTAGAAGTTGATCGGACAAAAAAGAAAGACCGATTGAGGTGAAAAGAAGTGCAGGAATGTGACACGATTGCCAGAGGTTTGCAAAAAATGGATGTACAAGATCGTGAAAGATGCGACTAGGCTGCAATAACCACCTGATCCTTGCGTGCAAGGAATATCTGCTGGGCTCCAGGAATAGAAGGAAGCACATTCCTGGAACAAAATGACGACGATGATCTTTATTCACCAAGTTGCCTGCTCCAGGAGACAGCGAAAGAACCTACGCGATTTTTGAATCAAGCTGCCACCTGTCTACCATACACGATGGAGACTTCACACTGTCCACACGGCAAGCATGGGAGCGGTGAATACCAATTTTTGTAGAGGAAGGTTTGACCTGACCGGTAATCGAATCCTAGTGTACCATTTCAGTAGCAAACGCTTTATCAACTTAACCACTGATCGGTTAAAATAGTAATAGAGCTACCATACCCAATTTGAATGGGCTTTCTTTTCATATTCATTAATCTCTTGCTTTCGTTGTTTTTCACTTTCGGCAAACTGGCGCTTCGACTCCTCGTTCATTTTCTTGTAATCTTCAACTTGCTCCATGAGAAGCGAAATGCGATCACTTTCTTCCGCCAACTTTTCCTCCCTCAGCTCGCGTACGGTAACTTCTTTACCAAGCTTCCTAAAGCAAAGCGAAAACAGTAAACGCAGCTTCACTTGAGTGTAGTCAGGTAACATTTTTTAATGGCGATTTTACGTTTATCAAATTTTCGGGTCTTTTCCAGTACTTTACTGCATTATGCTTACTAGGACAACTTTGCTGCATTATGCTTACTTAGAGTAGTTATAACATAGCAATTATACTGATGGCTTTTCCGAAATTGTACTTGAATTTCCATAATAATATTTAAAACGTAAGCAGGAAAATGTCATCAGGTAGCAACAACTTACCCTTGCATTTCAACTTCACGCTTGGTGTAAAAGTCCTGCATAACATTCAGCTTCGCTTGATGCACTTGCAATTCACGCTCCGCTTTCTGTTGCATGGCTTTTATATTTTCCCGCTCTGCTTCCAATTCCCCAACCAGAGCTAAAAGAATTTCAAAAAACTTTAAGACGACGCAAATTTAACCATACCACAATTTGAACATTCGACATTCAACAACATTTAGCAGTCAATTAAACATTTCTCCGATGAAAATAGACAGACCGTAGCGAAGTTCAGCAACTCCAAGTACGAAAAAAACAATCTTGAAAAATGTTACTCATATATCAAAAATACAACAAACCGTTCTAATGAGATTAGTTAATTTTTAACGTATAAATTAATTTATCAGTGAGTGACAAAGAAGTAGAACTAAGCAAAGACTTTATCATCGAATGCAGCGTGTTTTAACTGTACAAGTCGAGCCCATGGATTCACCTTTCGAAGTAAGACATCCTGACGTGATCGACCTGATACGAGTCGACTAACCCCGTGAATCCTCACGTCAGGGACCGCCAAATTGACTTCAATATTTTATCATAAATAGTTTAGTTTGGCAATTAACGTAATAAAAATAATTGTTTACGCCACACTGTTGGTTTAAACAACTAATTTTTTTAATTGTTTCTGAGCAAGCATGGTGAGACTTGGTGAAAAAAAATTCGAACCCTTTTTACGTCTGTTTACCTTCGGTTTTCTCTCTAGATTTTCTTTCTGCCTCAAGTTCCACAATAACCCTTCCTTTCGCTATTTCCGTTTGTTTCATTTTCTTTTGCATAAGCGACACATCAATCAAGGACTTCAATTTATCTTTCTGTTTTTTTTTAAAAGATGCCCGGAATTAAAAACTAATTAAGGTAACAATGTAAAGCTAAATAGATGCTTAAGGATCTAACTTTCTGATTGCATTAAGGAGGCTGTATCAATTGAAATGAACAATTACGTCAAATTAAAAATTAACATTAAAAAGCATCGAATGGCTACAACCTAATTAATACATGTATTTCTCTTCGATATCACATACTAATAATTTTTAATAGAAATTGAAAGGTATTCTATTCAATATCCGACAGTGCAATGAGTGCATCTTCAGAGGTAAGAAAACCAAACAAAAATCAAAAAGAAAAAGCACAATTACAGGTATTGTACCTAAATCAATTTAACCAATTCTGGCAAACTTAATATACTAAAATTTGTTACCACAACCACCCATTGCACACATCGTTCAATGGGAAATCAAACAACAACTGATTAATACATTAACGCTTCATCCGGTTGATTTATTTAAACGACAGCCAGTTGACTTAATTTTCAGAAGTACAATGACGCAATCACAAAGCAATGACATAACAAATGCAATCACTTACCTGCTTCTCAACCAGTTCTTCACTCTCCACGTCTTCGTCGCCAGGCTCCGTCAACGCTTCCCGCACGCCCTAAACAGATTTCCAAAATGCAAGGTATCTTATTGAATCTGCAACCAGCCAAACAGACCTATACTGAAATGGCCCAACGCTTGAGAGCTCAAATGGCTGATTGACAAAATTTTCCTTATTTCTCCGATAGTTTGAATATCTCAGCAAGGTGCAATACATAATGTTGTAGTTCAAGCAACATTGATAAGGATGCATCAAAATTGATACTACACAGCTAAAGTTATCTATCCACAACTTCACATTAACAGCAAAGTTTCACTAGCCAAATTTATTTGTATCAATGTATTAACTATTATTATAGCATACACTTGAGATTTTTTCATATTTTTCAGTTTTGACATTCCAAAGTTAAAATATAAAAAAGGAAGCTAAACTTTTAACAACACTCTCTCACAAAAAACGACACTCTCTTTAACAACAAATGAAACACATCTTCAACACATCTCTTTAACACAATCAAACACATCTCTTTAACAACACATCTTTAACAATAAACAAATCTTTAACAACACTCTCTCACAAAAAATCTTGAACAACATTCTCTCGCAAAAAACGAACCTGTAGTTGCATTAAGCAATCTTTAAGCACATCAATTTCTTGCTTTGAACCTTGATTTTCATCGCACTCGACGCTAAGTCGATGTTCAAGTTCACCAACTTGTTCCTTTAGTTTTTTGCTTTGCTCTTCAAATTCTTTCAACTTCTTTTCCAATCTTTCTTCGACTTTCTCCTTTTTATTGAAACGTTTCTGTGAATGAAAAATGGTAATCGCATCTTCATTCACCAAGTTGCTCTGATCAGCGACTGCCACCTGCCCCACCTGTCGACCACACACCTTGGAGGCTGACCCTTTTAATGCTGAATGTGAAGAAGAAAAATTCGTTGCGGATATGCAAACTGCAGAGAACTACAATATAGATTTAAAACTGCTTTATAGTATTCAGACAAGTCACAACAATGCTCTTCGGGACAACTACGGATAAAAAAAAGACTACTTTTACTGCTACCATTGTGGATACTAAATGCCAGACTACAGCAATATTAGAATTTCACAGAAAAACAAGAGCATTCAAATTTACCTCATAATCTTTCAATTTATCTTCTAATTCTTTTCTTGATTTTTTGCTTTCTTTTAATTCATCGTCAATAATTGAAATTTGTTTTTCCAGATTGCTATTAGTTGTTTTCCGCTCATCTAATTGTTTTTCAAAGTGTTTTGTCTGCGAGAATCAAAAGTTTAACGTGATTAGTGCCCTCAAATTAAATTTTTGCAACACCAAAAATAGTGCAAGTTTGTGAAGGACAGATAATAATTGGTTTCCTGAAAAAAACTCGTATGGGTTGGTTTGATCAGTTGCTTTTTAAAAGCACATATAATGAAAATGTGAGAAACTAGTTGCTTAATAGGCTTGACTTTAAGAGATACTGATCGAAATCAGTTTTATTGAAATGAGCACCACTTTAAAGGTAATAAAGGTGCTCCAAACCTTTTCTAAAACTCTCCTTATTCGCGAAAACGCGATTTAATCCGTTTGACTCTGTACCATTGGCAACCCTGCATTTCGCAATTTCGTGACATCACAAAGGCTGATTTTGCAAATTTCTCGCAGACTTCAGGCTATTACCTCCTATAGCAGCTTCAAAGCATCACCAGCCTGGCCTACCGGTCCTATTCTTGCCAACTCTTTCTCACTAAGCTAAGTTATTGTACAACAAGCAATAAAATAACAGAATATACTGTAGGCTAATCTCAGATCTGTATTCAGAACTAGCGCAATAATGCAGTACTGTAGGCCTAATCTAATACCCATAACTTACTAACTGATAAAAGTGAGTAGCCTAGCCAAATCCGAAAGCTTGGCCACTGCTACTATACCTAAGCTACCAGTACTGATGAACAGTAGGCCTCTTGTCATGCCACAAAATTGTGAAATGCAGGCTTGTCAATGGTACAGATCAAATGGATTAAATCGTATTTTAGCGTAAAAGAGAAATTACGGAAATAGGTTTGGAGCACCTCTTTATTACCTTAAACGAGAACTAAAGGCAAAATCAATGGAGATATCTAAAGTTAGGCCAATCGCACACGAATAGATTAGCGTTGACTCCATCCTTTTTAACCTTGCCATTCTAGAGATATTCTACTTCAAACACGACGTCGGTGACTCTAATGTTATGAAGTTTAATAATTTTTATTGGCAATCCTGTCGTTGATAAGCATTAGCGTCTTAACGACGCCTTCCCAGTTCTATTCTAAAGCAACGATTAAGCTACAGCATTAGGTCGTTGCGCTGTGCACTAATCAGTTTAATCTCGTCAGCACTGCAGGTCCAAGCTGGAAAAAAAGAGTAGACTGTACGATAGCCTACATAACAAACGTCTAAGAACAAGTGAAAATAAGGCCAGTAGAGTTATTGGAGCAGGCTAGTAGGCCATTGTTTTCAACTTAGATCGAAAAGTTTATTCTAGGGTCACGAAATACCGTAAGCAAATACAATAGGCCTACTCATGTCTTGGTAGTCTTATTATCAGGTATGAGTTTGTACTCTGTAACCTAGTAATGAAACTTTATTGCTAGACTAGGATAAGATTTAGACTGAAATGTATCTGCCAGCTTGATTTTTACTGAAATTGCTAGGCTACGAAGTCTACTCTTTTTACCAGCTTAGATCTGTTGTGTTGATACGATCAAACTGATTAGTGCGTAGCGAAACGACTCAATGCAGTAGTCTAATCGTTGCTTTGGGGTAGAACTGGAAAGGTGTCGCTAAGACGCTGATGCTTATTAACGACAGGGTTGCCAACAAAAATTATTAAAATTTATAACATTAGAATACCCACGTCGTGTTTGAAGTAGAATATCTTTGCAGCGGATGGGTCAAAAAGGATGAAGTCCAACGCTAGTCTAGTTTAATACGATTGGCCTAACTTTAGATAACCCCATTCATTTTGCCTTTAATCGTCGTTTAAGTAGTTCTCATTTCTTCAATAACACCGATTTCGAGCAGTATCTTCGTAAGATGAAACTTAAATCCACGTTAAAAACATTCATTTACTTTTTTTTAAGTAGTTAAAGCCTACTGGCCTAGTTCAACGCAAAATAAATTCATTGTGAATTCTTTTTGATGGTGTGACTCCAAGTTATGAGACTTTGCTACCTTGTTCAATAAGCTATTTTTTTCTTTTTCAATTCCTTTTAGTGTTGAATTGTATTCTTCTATTTCTTCAACTTTAGTTTGATTTTCTTCTTGAAGATTTCTTACAATTTCCTGCAAGAGCAAATTTTCAGCATCAATATTTTATATTCAACAACATGTTACTAGCTAGGCTACTATTAACTAGTTCCTTTACACACTCCACTTAATTCTGTATGTTTAAATTGTTTTCAAGTTACCAAAAATTAGCGTTTTTCAAATACTTTATATTTCCAATAAAAACAAACCACAATCTAATAATACAAAGCACTACATTAAACTCCGAGAGTACATCATAATACCCAAGTTGCCTTTTTATTCATCAAGAAATTGTAATTACATTTTATTCACCAAGTTGCATTGGCAAGGAGACAGCGAAGGGATCTTTTGGTCTTCGAGTCAAGTTACCACCTGTCCACCTGTCTACCTCATTCGGCGGAAGCTTCACACTGTCCCTTTAATTGCTGAACGTAAAGCAGGAAGGCTGTGAATACCGATTTTTCTAGTCTTTGGTTTGACCCAACTGGAAATCGAACTTTAGTCAACAGCTTCAAAAGCAGAGATTCTATTCACTCGACCACTGATCGGTTAAGTAGCAAATATTTTTCAACTTTTCAAGAAATCTCAAGACTAAACACAAACACAAATTAGTAATTTTATGTCCTTTCCAGCAACAAAAAAATGGCAAATTTTTAAGGAATCTCAGGGCTTGCAACAAACTGATTGTTTAATTGACTGATGGTTAAAAAACATTCAAAAGATCATCACAGCCACCATCACCTGCTTTTAGTTATTCAAATTTTGAACAACTTCAATGTGTACAAAATTTAAATATGACTTTCAGTAAAGTCGTGGTGTGAATCTACTGTAAGTTATCAAATGTCATTTTTAAACTTTGCTATTTTCTTTTTTTTTCCTTTTTTGTTTTCCATGCAGAAAATGCTTAAGCTATCAATTAGTAGTTCACATTTCATTCACAAATTGAAATTACATACAAGAAAACTAAGCGACAAAATGTGAAATCCTTTATGAAACTTCTGCTAAAGAGTTGTAAACGCATTCTTACCTCTAAATGACTATAATTTTCCTCTGTTTTTGTTCTAGCAGTTCTTTCATCCTCAAAATTATATGTAATTTCCTTCACCTAAAGACAACAGTGACATCACAGCAAATTATCGCCTAGACCAACTTAACTTAATAATAGGCTAACATTTTACATTTCACACTTAACTGCCGCAAATGCAGGAGTATTCCCTCATAATACTGTGGACTTGCACTCAAAAAATCAGAAGTAAACAATACAAGAACCAAAAAAGTTAACAAACACCCAATGATTTGCTAATAAGTCGAGTTAATGATTACATAAAAGTGCAGCATACTTTTTGAGACTACTTCCAAGTTTGTGATCTATTAAGCATAGCCAAACTAACTACCTTGGCATTTAATGATTTGACTTCTTTTTCTGTATGTAATTTCTCTTCCATGGTCGCTAGCAATTGAGCTCGAAGTTCTTCAGCAGCTGAAATAAAGTGCTTTTCTCTTGATATTCTCTTGGAAACACCTGATCGCCACATCAACACCCAAATAAAGAAGATACCAAGAGCAGCAGTGAGTGATATGATTGGCCATGAAACTCCATAAACATCACTTTGATATTCTTCAGGTAGTAAAGATACAAACTGAAAAAGAATGACACAATGAATATTATTTGAAATAACACAATCAACTCGTTATAGATTAGAAAGCTGGCATGAAACTAAAAGGCACAGCTAGTTTGAATATAATTGGGATTTCACGCATACATCACCTTTGATAGTTGAACATCAAAATTTATTTGATTTTCTAATAACTACAGAACAGCCAAACCAAGAACGTTGAATTTCCGACACAACATAAGAATAAATGAAAGCATCGTGTAATCCAATTTTAGGAACCTTAGGTCATCAGCGAGTACACAAAATTTTTTGAAATAATTGAGCCCAAAGCTGTAAAAAGACGTTTATGTGTCTTAAATTTAGTAACAATTTGGTATAAAAGTATACTTATTGTCATATTTCCATAAATTTGTCGACTTTTCTAAAGCTATGTTTATCATATTGCTGAAAATTATTTGCCCTTGTTTCAACAAATCGCTGATTTGCGGATAAAAATCAGCTTAGTGTGAACACATTGTGATGTGATTAGAGAAAAAACAATTTTTTGTGTCGAAAAATTAATAAATAAGGACTTAACGCAAAATTAATGGGGGGTATCTAAACTTAGGCGAACCATATTAGATTGGAATTGACTCCATCTTTCTTGACCCAGCCATTCCAGAGATATTCTACACTTTAATTAAAATTTTTATTGGCAACCATGACATATAAATGTAGTAGCATAGCCCACAGAGGCATATCTTATGTATAGGTTAAAAAGTCTCTGTGGCTTAACTTAATTGTGGCATTGCCTTAGGTTAAAACTAAGACAGCGTCAATAATGTTATCAATCTCAGAATCGCCAATAAAAACTAAAACCTTTATCCTGTTTGAAATAGGATATCTGTGGAAGGCTGGGTAAAGAAGAATGGAGTCAATGTTAATCTAATATGATTGACCTGACTTTAGATACCTCCATTAATTTTGCCTTCAGTCCTTGCTAAATTTACTTCTAACACAAAAAACGACCGGATGTGACAAGCTGAAATTCGAACACAACATGGGTGCAGATAGAGGGTTTTATGAGTAATGTGTTTAGGGCACCTGGTAACATGATCGCTGTTTGATTTATTGATCCATATTAATCCTCCACTCATGAGGAAGCAATGGTAGAGGCTCAAAATCGGCAAAAACTGGAAAATTTGAACCAATACATTTCAGTAAGTACCGATAATGATCAAAATTGGTTTGTGGTTTTTGTTTTTTACCCTGATTTGAATGCAATTTTTTTATTTTAATATATCTTTATTCATTGAATTTTCTGTAGATTAACCATTGAGTTTCATATGAAAACTATTTGATAAGAATTTCACCATGAAAACTATTTGGAAAAATAAAATGCTAAAGTAATAAAACTTCATATTCATGAAATAAAATTTTTTGGAGTTAAATTTATGGAACGGATATCAAATATGCTAAACTGCACTATTGAAAAAAAAAAACAAAAATTGCAAAATTGCAAATCATTTATTGCTGAAGACCAGTAGAAACTTTAAAGCTAATATAAGAACCACAAATTTGAATTTATTTACTACTAGTACTCAGTATAATACTCACAGCATTTAATTTATCTATGGCTCTTTGTTGGCAATCTTGTAATGCATGCATTACATCATTTCCATCAAAAAAGCTCATTATAAAAACTAAACTAACAAGAACAATAACTATTTACAAAGACAGCAAGCACTACAAAATGATTAAAATACCATTACAAACAAGAACTAACAGCGACACTTAAAAATATTCGATAGCAGTGTAGTTGACTAAACCTATAGCTTACTACTAGAATGCAACATTGCCTTACTTCTTTCACCAATCAGAATGAGATTATGATGACTACGTAATTTTACACCTTTCACCCTTCTAAAATTGCAGTACCAGTACATAGTTATTGTAACTTGATACTATAGGATATTTAGTTTGACATTAAAATTGCAAAACAACTAGTCACTTGCTAACTTGTCCTCACAAAACTTAGTTTTGAATTACTGTAATCTCAACATTACTTCAAAGTGCATACAACTATAACTGGTAAATCTTAACAAACAGCAAACTAATTAGGCTGGCTTTGTGCAATTATAATCTGTAATGAAACTACTGTAGCACTAAAAGAGTGGGTAACTACATTTGTAAGCTGCAGTCTCTGAATGCTTTTGTACGATAGCATAGGCAGATAAATTGTAGTATTAGATGAAAATGTAGGGTATGGCAAGCAAGATTATATTACATCAAGCAAAACTTTCTAGATATTAAAAGCACTTAAAATGCTTTTAAATCTTTGTTAGCTTTTCGCAACCCACCTACAAAAAATGGATGTTAAATGCTAAACTACTAGCCATCTATTAGTTGACATTTTATTTAGCATGATACCCATAGATAGAGGATTCTTTTGATGCATTGCATTTCCAAGCACCTTACTAGCAACAGACTCTTACAGTAGTTTTTTTCAAAAAGTATTAGTGCTATATAATTTGTCTTTTAACATTAACAATCACTAACAGTTAAAGATTGAGCGCAAGATAATGCATTGCTAGATTGAAAAATTAGGCCTGTATGTGCAACAATCCACCCACTTCAGATTTGACAACACAACGCTTTTTTCACTTATGAACCGTTATTCCACTAATTCTTAGTTTGTGCACCATACCAGTACACATTTATTAAAATTGGAAATGCTGTTGAATAGCCTACTGGCAATGGCAGATGGCATTTAAAGCTTTGGAAAAATACCTACTCTAGTTACTTTCAAGTACTCAGTAGCCTACTTCAGACTTGGTTTGCAGAAGCATAGCCTATTTAGATTTTGAGCTTTTAATATTTACAGTAATGTAAATTCCAGTAGGATACTTGTATTTTGTAGAGTAATTCATTAAAACTGCTAATATTACCAATAATACTAATACTTACTAATACATAGTGTACTGTTACCATACCGGTACTTAGTCTATTTGCAATAAATGCAAGTTACAGCTAACACTTAGGTCAGCAAATTACGGTATTAATCCAAAAACTCTTCTACTGAATTTAAATTGTATGTACACAAAATAAGTTTATTAGGTCTAGCCAACAATTAATCATGAATTTAAACTGAGAGGTTAGTGAAGCTAAGATTTGCTAAAAAAAAAGGAAGAGCAACGGTATTACTATTAGCAAGCTGGTATGACTTTAGATTGTTTTTGATTTATGCAAGCCTACCCATACATTTCCAGCTAGGTCTGTCTACTGTCTGGTCTGGCACTACCATAATTAAAATTGGGTCTAGCTACCGAGTATAGACTAGATCTCTTACCGTACACTCGTCTACAAAGCAGCCTACCCAGCTTTTCGCGAGTACAGTAAATAATTCATTTAGTAAGCTAATATTACTAGACCTAGCTTCTACTCTACAATTGCCAACATAAAACACAGACTTGCCAAATATTTAGCCTATCAACTCAACTCAAACATGTAGGCTAATCTTTTACGTAAGTAGGCTACTGCAACATTTGTTTTGCTCCTTCGACCCTCACTCTGCCTTGCCTACTTACTCGCACTTCCACGGACCACTAATTTCGGAAATCACTGAACCACGAAAAACAAAACGTCACTCAAGCGAAATGCGTGATCAAGCGAATCAACGTTTTTTAAATTTTTTAAAAGAAAATTGAAATTAGCCGCGATGGTTGTCATCAAATTGAACGTTAATTATTGCACAAGAAGCGGAATAGAGTTTTACGTTCACCGACGGCGTACTATCAGTAATTTGCAATGGGCCAAACAAAACTAGTGAAAGTATTCAAAAAAGTAGTTGTGAAATATTTTTAAAATCCTAACCAAAACCTGGCTAATGTGTGTTCTATGTTGGCAATCACCCAACACAAAACGCATGGTTTTGATTTAACCATAGGTGGGCATGTTAATGCAAAACGTTAGCTTCGTTAACCACTAGTCCGTTAACAAACTTCACACCTCCGTTAACGTTAATTCGTTATTTTCAGCTTTAATTAACGGAAGTTAATAAAGTCCGTTAATCCGTTAATATTTTGCGTGTAATTTACATTTCGTGTTATTCACTCGCTTGTAGAACACGTATTGACGCTGTTGAGCTGATTGTAAGGAAATATTTATTGCTATGGTGGTCTTTTTGTGTTTTGGAAGTTACAATTTACAGTCTAATCTAATTTCAAGATAAAAATAAGTTCACATGTACAACGAAGCTGCGATCGAAAAATGTTTGGAAATTGTGAGCAGCGATAATTGATCGACAAAGGTGGGCAGTACCGAGTACAAAAGTACCGCAGTACTGTACCGCGGTACTTTTTTAGTACCGGAACCGACGGTACTTTTTCCAAAATGGTACCGAAGTACCGGTACCGCGGTACTTTTTTAAAAAAGTATTCGGTATTTTTAGCTTTTTCTTGTCTCTTGTCGATTGAAAATTAAGCTCTTTTTCTTTTTTTGGAATGGAGCTAAAAATTTTTAACTTCTAAATAATCCGTTACGGTTCATTAGTTTGTATGTGTACGCCTCGTGGTGCAAAACTCGCAACGCTCCTGTTGTGCTAGGTCGTTAGGATAGAATACTGCCAACAAACTTTTCGATTTTTTGTTTAAAGGTAGAAATGACACTTGTCGAGACAGTGCTGTAAATATTTTTGAACGTTTCGTTGATCAAAAGCCCCAACGGCAAATTTGTTCTTCCAACTTCCAAAATGATGCACTGAAAAATCTCTTCATTCGATATAACACTGCGCTGCCTTCAAGTGCTGCGGTCGAGCGTGTGTTTTCTGTTGGGAAAGACATATTGAAACCCAAAAGAGCTGGTTTAAGTGACGATCATTTTGAAATGTTGATTTTTCTCAAAGTTTTTTAGCTTGTCGTGCTCTTTTTCACAAAAAATTAAAATTTCTACGAGCAAACGCTCTCCAACGTTTCTATTACAATTAAGTTGAGTCATCAAAAAGTACCGGTACCGCGGTACTTTTTATAGTACCGGTACCGGTACCGCGGTACTTTTAGAAAGTACCGTGCCCACCACTGTTAATAGACCTATGAGGCTACAGGTTATTATTTGCCTCAAAAAAGAGCTGCTTTCTTCTATAAAACTCGTGCTAATACGCAACAAGCGTTACCAGTGCAAACTGATTTGTACCGGTACGATGAATGAATGGTGCAAGATATTAACGGTAAAAACCTTAACGGAAGTTAACAGAACTTAACGGAAGTTACTTTAATCCGTTAACAGCACTTAACGGAAGTTAATTAAGTCCGTTAACATGAAAAAACTTTTTAACGGATTAACGAGTTAATGAAAAAGTTAGCTTCGTTATTAACGGATTAACGATTAACGGACTTGTGCCCACCTATGGATTTAACCAAAAATGGTTAAGATATTTAAAGATGGCTGATTTGGCTCTAAAACTTTTTACTTTAGGCAAGAGAATGAGTAGTAATCCTGTACCAGCACAATGACATAATTCACTGTACAATTATACAAGCTCAGCTTTCATCTCTAAGTCACTCTAAAAAAAAAATTGCCAAAAAAACAAGCTGTTCAAGATATTTTGGGATCGACTGGAAAACATGAAGGGCTTAAACAAATGATAAAAGCAGAGGTCGAAATTAACTTTTTTGTCAAATTGCCCGTCGGTGAAGTGATATCAAACGTTTACTAGTCCGAGGAAATCTCAAGCTGCCCAAAACAAATAGGCACAAGTTTTGAGCAGGGTGTCGAACCGTTTCAAAAAACGATTCGGGTTCAGGTTTAGCTCCAGCTCAAAATATTTTAGCGGTTCAGGTTTGGTTTGGGTTCACATGAACACCATTTTCGAGGTTCAGGTTTGGTTCAGGTTCACTCTAGTAAAATATTACTGGTTCAAGTTCGGTTCGGGTTCATTGACTTAAAATTTAACTGTCGTTACTTGTTTCGTCCAGAAAAAAAAAGGAGAAATAGCTGATCCTGTTGATGATCACCACTGCTTTTATTGTGCGCGTACCAGCGCCAGCGGCATCCGGATATGGAAAAATATATTCTTAATTTTGTAAGAAAATATTTTTCCATATTAAAAATATATTCTTAATATGGAAAAATATTAGCTTACTGAATGAATTATTTACTGTACTCGCGAAAAGCTGGGTAGGCTACTTTGTAGACGAGTGTACGGTAAGAGATCTAGTCTATACTCGGTAGTTAGTTTCATATTATTCTTAATTTTGTTAGTTTCACTAGGATATGGAAAAATATATTCTTAATTCAGATTCGGTTTGGGTTCACTTGTACACAACTTTGAGGGTTCAGGTTTGGTTCAGATTCACTGAAGTAAAGTTTTGCTGGTTCAGGTTCGGTTCGGGTTCACCAAAATGAAACAGTTCATTCGGGTTTACGGTTCAGGTTCGGTTCGACACCCTGGTTTTGAGGTTGTTTTACTAGGAAAAAATTCGTTAAATGTACCTATTTTCGCAAAAAAAAGCACTGAATTTGCAAAATTCGCGTTTCTTCGAGAACGAAATTTTTGTGCGAGATTGGCACGTAAATGTAACGTAACAACTAACTTTATTCAACCATGTTTTAGACAAAAATTTATTTTTTTGATTGTAATTATTTCAATTATCACGTTAACCAGTACCGTAGCCAGGGGGGGGGCTATAGCTCCCCCCATTGGCATGTCCACCAAAATGCAGAATGGGAAAAACACTTAAGTTTTTAGCACTTTTGAGACTGTTCTATCCACTGGAGTGGACTAAATAGTGATTTTAAGCATCTTATGAAACATATGTTCAAGGGGGGGGCTAATTTGTCAAAAATAAAATCAACAAATAAATGAAAACTTTTAAAAATGGTCAAAAATACATAGATGTCATCAACAAATATACTATAAACTAAGGAATAGGGGGGGGGCTATTCAAAATTACTTAATTACCAATCATTTCTCTCAAATTTCTTTTCATTAGTCCCCCCCCCCAATTATCTTTCTCTATAAAGTGTATACGAAATAAGTAATACTCCGTGTGAGTTTTATTGGACTATTCGATTTTATAATTTACCAGCATCTAAACAAGAGAACTAACATTTTACCATTAGCCACCTCCCAAATAACACATTTATGCCACCAGTTTAATCATGTTTGCACTGCCAATTTCTAAGCCACGTTTTAAAAGCATTATTTTTTAATTGAAATAGCCTTAAAATGAAGTTAATTTTGCAAAAAAATGCAAAAATTTCGAGCGCTGGGGGCACCGCCCCCAGACCCCCCTACAGCCCCCCCCCCCATTGCGAATTCCTGGCTACGCGCCTAAACTTAATAATGATGCTTATTAACGTTGATTTTTTTTTGTTTTAAACGCATTTTCATCCCGAATGTCTTGGAAACTACGTAACACCAGCTAGAAAGCCGGAATTATTTTTTTGCAAAAAGTTAGAGGATCAAAAAGATCACAAAATTAATTCCTGTAGGTGTTATCTCAAAAGGGATATTATTATTATTGCTGTTACTATTAAAATAATCATAATAAAAAAATGTTACTATTCTTGACGTCATTTATGCAACGCCGGATAGGCTACTATTTTGGGATATCTGAAAGAGCGGTTAACGCGGAAGGGTGGAAAGATATTTCACAGAAAATAAACGCAGCATTTTATGCCAAAAAGTTGCCAAGACCGTCCGAGTATTGAACGAATCTGAGTGCGATTAAGCAGTGTTAAAATTGCGATTAATAATAATGTGTGTGCGATTAAACAAAGTGTTAATTGTGATGATTATCAAGTGCTAAAATAAAGCAAAAGCTTTTTTTACTTGCATTTTATTTTATTGGAAAAGCAGACCTAATTTGCGTCTCGAAATAATTTTTTGATGTTGGTTAAGACGATGTATTTTGTTAACTTGCCCGTCGGGCAAGTAAAGCTCAAAAATAACTTGCCCGAGACGATTTCAGATTGCCTCGGGCAAGCGGGCAGGCGTTAATTTCGAACCCTGATTAAAGCCTTCTTACTTCTGCAGAATAACTCTTTTAAATAGTTCAGAAACGTGTTGATATATACGAGCTATTTTTCTCTAAAAAAAAAAAACAGCTTAAACCATTCTCGTCCATCCAGCCAAAAAACTTTCTGCGCAAGAACTGATCAGAGAAAAAAAGAGGTGCTTTGTGCTTTTGTCACTGATTAACAGCAGAGAGCGTGATTCGTATGCATGAATGAACCCTTTTTGTACCGGCACCGGAGGTGTGAATGCATTTACGTTAAAATTTATGTAAGTTAATAACTTTGGTTTGCAAGAATAAAATTTTAATCAAATGAAATGTACTGATCAGGAAATATTGAATATTGATGTCCTTCACACTACCAAAGACTTCGAATTTATGCCATCGTCTCTGCGTTAAAACTTTATACTGTCTGTTTGAAACCATCCAACTTGAGCATTTTATTTTTAGGAAGCTGCCATTGTTTGATGCCAGAATTTCTTGTAATTTATAATCGAAAGCCAACTACTTGTACGCATTTGATAATTTACCTTTGACCCTGTAATCACATGCATCGAAACTGGAGTGGTACAAAAAACTCGTCGCAGCGCGCGCTAACGTAGTGTAATAATTTAGTTTTGTTGCTATGTAAATAAAAGATACTAACTATAGTACTATATCACGGTTTAGAAAATCTAAAAGGATTTGTTTCAGATTTGTGTTTTTTTCCTTTTTATTAGATCATTATAAGAGATTTTAAAAAAGCTCGCGATATTTATTATGTACTTGTAGTTCAACGCATACCGGTATGTTGCTTGTATTGTTGTTAAACATGTTACGGGCGTTTAGCAATAAACCAAGGTTATTAAAATTACATTTTACCCAAAATATTCAAGAGCTTCTTATATAAACCGAATCGAAACATTAGATCCTGAAGCACAAATGTGTAACTTATGACGTCAGGCAACTGCTTGATGTACAGCATAACTTAAAAAAAACAATTTTTGGTATTTTTCGACAGTTTGTATTCCAATAACAGCTAACCAAAATACCAACAAAATAATAAAAGATAGCTTTATTTTGACCCGAAAGTTTCGTCCCGTTCTATTTCGGCTTCGCTTCTCCACACTTTTAATTCAAACTCACAATAGATTTATAGTAATGGAACTACTCAAAAATTTCTTACAATAATTTTCGTCAAACTTAAGGTCTAATATAACTTTCGTAATACAGTCTCGGAACATTACATTTCCAACAAACAGTTTCTTAAATTTATTCAATCCATCGAAGGAGTATCTAGTTTCGAGCTTTTCCAACGACCAGCTTACATTTCATTGTGGACACAGCACATTCGCTAACTATTCTTCAAAGCAGCTCTTCAGGCAGCACTCGAGTAACTTGCTACGGCTGCAGCTGGTAAGTCAGACGGATTGCAGCATCGTATTTGACTGCACCAGTACATTGTGATTATCGGTGCAACAGCCCAAGATGTTTGTTGCCTCGCCAAACAAAAACTTGAGGCAACACGCTGAACGTTCAACATTTCATTTAAAACTATCCATTAAAAACAGGTGAGGTTGAAGAAGGTCACAAATACTCATCCGACCATAAATCATGGTTCAGTCTGAGGCTCCCAGTAATTTCTAGCTAGATTCACGACGCCAGCAATCCTTTCCAAATGCCCACTTTTGTTTTCGATTCTTGGTTCTGGGTTGATTTTTTGTTTTGTAGTGGTTTTTCTTTTTTCTTCCTTTTTTTTCAAGAACTATCTTAAAACCAACTCCTCCTCAATGCGCTTTATTCGGAATAAAATATACGAGTAAACCACCCAGGCCAGAGAGTTGTAGAAGGCGACCAATATACCATTAGCAGTCGCCCGTCAGTCGCCATGTGTGATGTTATGGTGTCCACTGTCGAAGTGCCCACTCTGTGTCTGTAGTTGGAAATGGTCACATTCCCCCCTCCCCGAGTTCTCTAGTTTATGCAGCTGGGGTTTTGCGGTCTACCATTTAATAACCATTTACGTGACCACTTTCCTGTCACCAATTTTCAATTTTGGATTGTCGATCCTTTTTTCATCTTTGAAGAACCAAAAAGACAGTGCCGCAATAGTGTTCAGCTTATAAAATAAAACACCTGATCTACATAGAGCCAAAAAATGGTGAGCGTATGAGCGTATCGTTAATTTGTTTTTCTATATTAACCAACTGGTAACTTGTACGCTGGCAAGGCGGTACGCCGCGGGTAGCGGATTACTGTTTAAACTAAAAATGCTCTAGTACGCTCACGATTTTACGAACGGTGTAGGCCGGTTCTAACGCGGTGACTATCGGAATGACTCATTAAACAGCAAGCACGATCAGGCTAGATACAAAAGTTCAACAATTCTTGCAGTAAACTTACCCACAATCCTAGCGGCGTGACGACGTACACGAAGTCAGCAGGTATTTGACTGACCAGGTAAACGAACTTCACAATTATGCTTTGAACGTTGTTAGTTTCATCCTCGATCTAAATATCACAATGAATAACTTACATTAAGAATACGATCAACAGTACCTTATATAAAGTAATAGAGCGTAACTAGAGAAAGAAAATACAAAAAAAAGTCCGTAAAAACAGCTGAAAACAAACGATAATTTCGAAACGTTTTTTTTTAATTTTTTTTTTATACTAATTTTTCATTGCCAACTAAATTTCACAGGCTCAAAAAATAGGTGAAATGTGGCTGAGGTGTAAGACGAAACATATTTTTGTTCTTCAGACACTTAAGTCAAACAAATTTTAGAGGCACTTTCACAAAAGTAATGGGTGCCAAAAGTCGGTATCTTTTTCCGCTGAGGGTCGATAGTTATCTGCTAATGGGGTCAATACTCCTAATAATATCCCTGAAACGCAAAGGCTATAAAAATTACTAAAACATGCAATACCAATACTGAATCAAAAGCTTGCTCTGGCATTGATTCGTTGCTGTCATCATCTACAAGAGGAGGTTCGGCTTCGACGTCATCCGTTTCCGTGACTGATGTAATATAACAACAAATTGTTACGTTTGAAATACTAGAAATACAATGCGGAAAAGGTTTCAAAATATCTAATAGCGTTGCTTCGTTGTAAGCTTCTCGGAAACCGGTATAGAGCACTTTGGGTAGATTCAGCAATACGCAATAACGCTTCTACAACCACTCCTATTACCACCGTAATTAAATGAATAATACCACCACATGGCAGCTCAAAATTACCCATTTAGATAGTCAGAAAAAACTTAAACGAAAGAAGCGCTACACAAAATTTACCTACGTGGGTCAAAAAGCATCGCATCGCCATTGCTACAATAATTTAAAAAACTTTGAACAAACTTTACGGCATTTTAACTCTAAGCCTACGACATTTTAGACTTCAAGAAAATGCACACAATATTAAGTACAAACCTTGATCTGCAGAAGGCGTAACTGTCGGTACATCAGCCACAGTTGGAGGAGTTACAACTTCTAAATCCTCACCATAAGGAGGGCTGATGGACGTAGTAAATTCGTCCATCACTGAACCAGTTTTATCCGACTGTTCCGTCTCGTTTACAGATCTTTCACGTTGGCTTTCGTTGGTGTCCACAGTATCATTTGATTTCTGCATTTCAAGCACTACGTCAGGAGGTTCACTGCCATCTGGAACAAAGCATTTAAAAACTATGACAGTTACTTCAATGCAAGTATGAGCTACTAAAACCAAGAAAGGTAGCTCATTGAACAGTTTGACTGCAATTTTTATTGCTATGCAAGCTGCTTTAGTTACGCATTTTTTAAAATGCCAGTAAAAAGTTTTAAAGACTCCGGGTACAATGAGATAGATCTACATTTTCCCCTTTTAGAAGTAACGTTAGCTCAGCCAGGCTACTTCAAAAAATAACAGATCGAGGCAAATTTCGAACAGCTAAAGCCTGGAAGCTACGAAATATTGTTTCACTCGGCACTCTCCTGGCAGAGTTTTTCATTTTGCTTTCGACGTTTTTGTCTGCATTTTTTGGTCTTTTTGTCGAAAAACAACCAAAAACTGATTCTGAAAAATGAACAATCAAAAAAGGGTTTAAGCGTTTCACACAAACAAAGACACTGAAGGTTTCTTATTTACAACCAATTCCTTGACCTAGTTCCATTTCACCTTCTTCTCCAATTTCTTCATCCCAGGAAGTAGATTTCTCTACTGGCTTCTCCTCAAACGACTCGTCCCAACTGACCACCTTTCCCTCGTGTACTTGGTCATACGAATCGGAAGGCGGCACCAAGGTCGACACCTCTGGATCAGCTTCACCTTCATCTTTAGTTTTTCTTTGCTCTACTTTTTCCAACATCGCATTTTGATTCGCTTGAACTTTGGTCACTGAAACAAAAATTAACTATCAACTATCAAACAAAATTGATTAACATTACCGAAAATCCCTAATCATAAGGATATAGGTTTACAACTAGTTTAAGTTTTCGATCACACCTTATCTAGGAGCACTGACAAAAAACCGGAAAGAACTAACAGCATCGTGCTGCAAACAATAACCATACCAGAGAGATCGATAGCGTTTTACCATGGTAATAGTAATATCACCACAAACAAACCGAAGTCTGGAACATGTTCTTTTTAACCTATTTTATTTTTGGAGAAAAAGAATTTTACTATGCGCTACTAACATAACCTGAAGTGAAAATTACAATATTCAATCGCGTAGCTTATTTAATGAACATATAAAACAATAAGTAGTCTGTCAACACTGCGCAGTGCAGTTAGTTTTGAAAGGTTTGGGCGACAAACTGATAATGTAAATAAATCAGCAAGTTCAATAGCAAAGTCGCAAGTAGTTTGCTCACATACGACAGAAAGATAGTGCATGCTAAGAGCTCAAAATGTAAACAATATATACCACCAGAGCTGCGAACTCGAACTTGAACTCGAAAAAACTCGGTTATTTTGCCGAACTCGAAAAAATAATTTTTCTGAACTCGAGTAAAATTGTTCGAGTTCACTAGAAAAGAAATTTTAAGATAAAAAATTTGTGGAAAAAAATTTTTGTTGATCAAGCCATGTAAATTGAGATTGCGTTTTTCGTAACAGCTGCATAAGTGCATATTCTTCACTGTCTTGTTTATGTCGTGGCGAAATAGAAAAATAGCTAAAGTATCAGGGCTGCGAACTCAAACTTGAACTCGAAAAAACTCGGTTATTTTGCCGAACTTGAACTCGAAACAGTTAAATTTCAGAACTCGAACTTGAACTCGGACTTGCTGAAATAGGCTGAACTCAAACTTGAATAAAAACCGATCGAGACAGCAGCCCTGTATACTACTGAACAGTTTTTAAATGCAAAGAAACGCAAATCAAGACAACTGTTCCATTCCAAGATGAATTCATTGGATTGTTTTTTTTAAATCGAGGCAAAATTTAAAAAGTCGAGAAAAAATTATTTTAACTGCTCGTTAAATTAATAAAATTAACAAGCCATACACCCCGACCAATCAATTCGCACAGTGCTGTGCCAAATACTTCCGATTAGTATAACATGCAGGAAAACAAAAATTGGCTTACGTGAGTAATAGCAATTGGGGATATTGGGAATGACGTCGGAAGACCAGCAGCAATTAAGGGCATTGCACATAGCTTGCGGGGTATGCATTAAAACGCCGCATTTGACTCTATCTTTGGGAGCAACCGAACAATCTGGCGATGAAATAAAAATTATAAGCATTGTTAATTAGTGGCAAGTTAAAAAACAAAGGTAGAGGCAACTTTTCTTGACACTGTTGCACTGGCGTCGCTAAGGATGGTGACACCTGGAGCGGAATTTCGTGGTGTCACCCTTTATAATGCACAGTAATCAGTAAAAGGTTATATTTGAAAGATAACGGTACTACTTCATTACAGTAGATAGCGGCTGTTGTTTGACTAGCTCAAAAACTTTTTATTGTTAGATTGTAAAACTTGAAAGTATGAGCAGCATACGTCTCGAAACAGACACGTAACCAAAAATCTGCAATAGGAAAAAGGGCGTTCCGGGGGTCTACTCAAAAAATTGGCATTGTTTTGCAAAAATAACTTAATTTTAAGCTTATTTTGATAAAAATTAATGCTTTCTAAACATGGCATAGAAATTAGAAGTGCAAAAACATGATTAGATTTAGACGCGCAGCCAGAAATGTACAATGGGGAGGTGTTTGTGGGATCTGGGGGCACATCCCCTATTTGCCGAAGACTAGAGGTAGGAGAATAACACTTCCAGTCGTCGTAGGCACGGGGGTCTGGGGAGGAGCCCCCAACGCTCAAAAATTTTGCATTTTTTTTTGGCAAACATAACAGAATTTTAAGTGTATATTTTCCCAAAAATTAATCCTTTTAAAACGTAGCACAGAAATTAGCAGTGCAAAAACATGATTAAACTGGGTTACATAAATGAGCAATGGCTATGTGAGAGGTGGCTAATGGTAAAATTTCAGTTCTCTTATTTAACTAATGTTACAGCATAAAATCTTATAGTTCAATGAAACTCGCAAGGAGAGATCCATTTAGTCTATATTTAATAAAGAAAGATAATTTGGGAAAGGGAGGGAAGGGCTAATGAAACGATATTTCAGTCGCAGGGATTGGTAATCAGCTAATATTAAATAGCCACCGCCCTCCCCCTATTCCTGAGCTCTTTTTTTTTGATGAAACCTATATTCAGCATGTTTCAACAAGCAATCAGAATTGCTTGCTTAGTTTTGGCATTTTTCAATGTTTTTACTAATTTGTAAGTTATGTTTTTGGCTAACTAGCGCCCCCTCCCCTACTAAATAAATGTTTCAAAAGATGCTTAAAATCATTCTGTTGCCCATTCCGGTGTGGTAAACGTTTCCAGTGATATTAACAATAATCTGGTTTTCTTTTTTGTTTGGTATTATAAAATGGTGTCACCCCAAAATGGTGACACCCGGGGCGAGCTGCCCCCCTTAGCCACGCCACTGAACTGTTGAATCAGGCGATGAATCTTTTCAGCCACATCATGTGATTCAATTATTATTACATCATAGGTATTAGCACTAAAACAAGAAACTACGCTAGTGATGATAAGTTTAATATATATGATTTACCGGTTCAGTAATGGCTCTAGAATCTAGATTATTTCTAGATGTAAATAAAAAAAATGTGAAATAATAAGTGATAAATCGTTGTATGCAAGAAATCTTGCATAAACATTAAAGAATCATAGTGTATACATGCAAGAATGAATAAAGGAATTCTTGAAGAAAACAGCTTAAATCTGAATATTCAGCCATATACCAGTAGTATAGCACCAATTATTATGATGTTGAAAAGTCAATAAAATTAGAATTTAATCCTACACCCCATAACCCCAATACTAACCAATATTAACCAAATAAACTAATCCTAGGTTACAGTGCAAGAGAGCATCAACTGCGCATTGTACAATGGCTTACATTAGATTTTGGCCTGCCACGTCTTAAAGCTGGTGCAGGAACAAAGCATGTAAACATAAAGGCAACAAAAGTGTAAATGACTTCCAAAAGCTGAACTTGAACTTTTTGGAGGAATGAAAATCATAATTATGCAACTTAAGAAAATAAAAATACAAAAAAGTAGACATTTATTCTCACATTTACAGCACTACATGCACCCACAACAACACCACTCTATACGCTTTAACAACACCACAATCCACACAGTTATACTACACTTTCTACAGCCGAGCAAATTGCATAATCTAAGGTATCAAAATAACTAAAAACAGTATGTAATTCAAAATTAATGCAAAACATCACATCACTTTCGTCTAAAAACTATTTATACGGAAACTATTTTTTGGTCGTAATTAGACCGCAGTTAGGTCGCTGATTTTTGGTCTATCGGTATTAGTGGAAATTCAACTCTTTTTTTATTTTATGTTTCTTTTCTCAAGCCTTGGTATGCATGCATGCTGAAGAGAAGTTGAACCACCACTAATGAAAGAAGAATGGATAGAGTATTATGTAAAACAATTTACACTAAATCACCATCATACCTGAATCTTGCATTTGATCGGATAAATGCACTTTATCTGTCACTGAAGTGGTAATGTCATGCGAGTTTTCTGCTTTCGGGCATTTCTGTTTTGAAATCATGAGTTCCCACATTTCTTTGATAGTATCTTCGTTGTCCTTCATTTGTTCTTTCAGCACATTCACCAATTCCTCTTTATTGATTGCATCACCAGATTTGGACTGTTCTGTCTCTTTCAACCGATTTTCAAGAGTTGCAACTCGTTCCATTAGCTTTTGCATTAGCTCTTGAGTTTCAAAGGTATTCTTTTCTCGCAAAGCTATCTCGTTCAACTCATCATTGATCAAATCAATCTTAACTTGGATCGCTTTATCTTGCCTTGTTGAAACTTTGTTTTGCTCTTCATCTAATGGTTTTTTGCTTTTAAGATCACTTTCCATAGCATTCAGTTGCTTTTTCAAATCCTGCAATTCTGAAGTTTCTGACAACAAAGAAGCATCTTTATTTTGTTGCAGCATCACCTCCAAGCTTTTGATTTTTTCTTGAAGCAGTAAAGTTTCAGCTTGAGTTTGACTTAATGTTGCACTTTTATTACTTCTACGTAATAAAAGTTCTTTTTCTAATGTACTAAAGCGACCAAGTAATTCACTGTTTCGTTTGCTGACAGTTCTTTCTATAACGTGATTCAAATTCGCAAACTTTTCTTTCAATGCAGCAGCCTCATTTTGTGCAGCATAAAGAGCAGCTTCATTATCTTTACGTCGCTGCAGCTCCGCCTCAAGTGATTCAATTCTTTCCTGTAATTCCAATTCCTTTTCATTATTAAGAAACGTATGTGTTTCTTCAATTTTCTTTTTCTCTAAAACTTCCATTTCCAAACTTGAAAGCCGTTTTTTCAAAGACTCAGCTTCAGCTTGCAATGACTTTATGTAATCCTTGTTTTCAAAATTATGACCATTCAATTGATCTTCAAGGGATTTCAGTTTTTGCTGCATTCTTTTCGCTTCTTGTTCTGTGGCTAGCAATGCATGATTATCCATAGAAGTTCGTCGTTCTACTTCAGAGAACAAACTGTCAGCGTAGTCTTCCGAAGAATATAATGCATATTCTCTCATACTTACAAGAAGCCTTTTATACTCTTTAATTTTAAGCAACATCTTCTCTAAACTCGAGGAAAGCAAAAGCAATTGCACTTGATCATCTTTGCGTTCTTTAATTTCAGCCACAAGTACTTGCATTGTTCGATGCAAGTCTAAATCTTGAGATGAAATTTCATCTATGCTGATATCAGAAAAAGAATCTTCTTTTGACCTGCAATCCTCCAGATCATCTTCAAGGTCTGTAAATTGATGTTTCAGGTTTCTGGTTTGTTTACTGATCAAATTATATGAGCTAGCATTGATGCTGCTTTTAGAAACTTTTATTTCGTTTATTAAGCTAGTGATCTCATTACGCAATGTAGCAACTTTGTCAAAAGATTTATTTAATATCTGAGAGATATTTTCTTTTAATAAATTGACTTGAAGAACTAAATTTTTCAACTTTGCAACATTGTAAGCACCATGTACGTCTTTAGTAGATTCGGAAAACCGTACATCAGGTTTAGCAAAAACATCAGAACTGGTATCAGCATCTTTGAATAACTCATCTTTGCCCGAATCATTTTCTTCTATTGAAGCCAAATTTAGAGTAGTATCAGATTTTTCAACATTTCTAACATCGCCACCATTTGCATCAGCTGCTTTGGTTGGTTGGCTGAGCACCTTATCTTCTTCTGCTGTAACAGAAGTGTTCTCTTCACTGTGGTCCTCTGCAGTCTTTTCAGCAAGCAAAGTTGGATCTCCTTGAGCGACGGATTTTTGATTCTTTGCATCTTGATCGTCACTTTGAACAGGATGTGAATAAATCTTTTTAGCAGCATCAACAAACTTTCCAAACGCTGCACCAATTTGTTCAAAACCCATGCTTGCAGCATTAGTTTCATCAGGATTATTGTTTTCGTTTAAAACTACATCATAATCCCTTTCACTCAAATCCTGATCCACATTTGACAGCTCCAAGATAGATTTTTCACCATCAACAGTTTCATCTCTTGCATCATCATTGTTAATACCTGTGTTTGTTTCAATTTCTTTAGTTGAGTGTGTGTCGACATATTCTTCCGAAATACCTTGACCAATATCACGAACATCAATTTTTCCAATTTTGTTCAGTTTATCTTCATCATTTGATGGCGCTTCTTTGACTTGCTCTTCCACTTCTATCTTTCTGCTCTTTTCCTGTTTAGCACTTGGAAAGTTTACCACTTCCCCTTCATGATCAACTTGGCTTTTGACAGCATTATTGCTTGTGCTTTCACTTTGATTGCTTAGAGAATCTCCATTCTCTAAAGTTGTCTCTTTGAATTCTTCATGAAGAGAACCAATTTTATCACTTTTGCCATCACTTTGGGACATTGCATTGCTTGAATCTCGCGTTAATTTCTCTTCGTTTTGCTGTTCATCTAAAAAGTTGCTACCGTTTTCTGTAATTGCGATTTTGATTCCTTCACCAGCCTCATCTTTTATTTCTTCTTCAAGGAAATGTACTTTTTCTTCGTCTTCATCACCATTTTGAACCAGCCTTTTATCGTTTTGGTCAATACTACTAACTATTCGAAGACCTTCTTTGAAAAAAGAATCCTCCTCTTTAGTAGATTCTTGAGGCTGCTGGTGTAGCTTAATGTCATCTCTCAATGAATTAATACTTTGGTCAAATATTTTTCCATCACTTTTCTTCCAAACTTTGATATTTGCAGCTCTTTCATTGTAGCCTTGCTGCTTCTTTATCACATCTCGTTTCTCAGATTCTTTCAGCTCTAGGTAATCTTGCTGAATATTTTCTTTGACCGTCTGATGATCGCTTTGTTCTGAGTCACTTACAGGAAGACTGGATATAATATTTTGATCGTCTTCAGCAGCTTTTTCGTCATTCTGTTGATCTAGCTTGATATCAACAATTACTTCATGATCTGACTTCATATCCATCGATTCTTCATCAGCAGAAGAAGACAAATGATTTTCAGTATCAATTTCAACTTTTTCCACAAAATCATGTTGTAATCCCAATTCTATACTGCCATCATTTTCTGTTTCTTTTGCTAATTTTACCGCAACGGTAGTATTTGCTATGGCAACAGCTTCATTGAGAAAATTTTCTTTCTTTAAATTCTGATTAATATCATTCAGATGATCTGTGTGGAAGTTTTCTTTTACTTTATCATCAACAGTAACTGTTTCAGGCTCTTTCAGCTCATTGCTTTCCACTTCAGATTCTTTACGAATGGATCGCTGCTCGTTGAAAGCATCCAAAATCGATTCTTTGACTTCTGTGCCAGCATCTCCTTGATTACCCAATTCTTTTGAGTTGGTAACTTCTTTTTGCATGTCTAACTCATTTTCTTTTTCTACAGTTTCTACAGCTTCACCCAATGCAGTGCTGTCATCAGCAAAACTATTGGCATCATCACTAGTATCGCTGATGTCTTGTTTTATATCATTCGTTGAAAAGTTGGCTTCAGTTTCCTTAGAAATGTTTGTTTTTGCTGCACTGGCAAGTTCCTCCTCTTTGTTTCTTGAGGTAGGGGATTCAGTACCATCATCTGTTTTTGATTCTGACAGATTTTCTGTTTTTTCTAGAGTTTTAAATTTCAATGGTTTAATTTCTCCAGAAGAGTTTATGTCATCAGATGGTAGCTGTTGGGCTTCATCCAGTTTGTCAAGTTCTTTTTTGTCTTCAAACGTTCCTGCACTAAGTTTCTCATCAACCTTAGATAGCTTCTCTGAATCTTCGTCTATTAAATTTAGATCTTCATCAGTTTCCATTACAGTAGTATTATTCTGTTCTAATTCAATGCCACTAGCATCCGCCACATAATTTGATAAACTTTCTGAAGCATTTCCCACTGGAGGTGCATTTCCATCAACAACCTCAGAGGCTTCAGTAGATCGTTCAATTTCCACAACCAGATGTTGCTGCAGATCTTGTTTGGAAATTGCTGCTTTTTCATTTACTTTTTCAATATCAATTTTATCACCACTCATCTGGTCAATAGAAGATCGAGCATCATTGAAATACTTGATATCTTCAGCAACATGGCCATCTGATCGTACCACTTCATTTGAAATACCAGTTGCTTTTTCGCTGTTATCGCTGGTTAAATCATTATTCACAATTTTTCCATCTTCAGCATGCCTTTTTGAAAATTCTGCGACCTTCTGAGCAGTATCTGGAAAATTATCACTTGATCGATGTATATCATCAATGTCTGATCTCTTCCATGTGTTTACTTTACTGTTAATGTCTTTTTTATCTCGAAATTCCAAATCGTTGTCAAAGGAATCGCTCTTTCCAGAAGCCTCGTCATCAGACATCTTATCTGTAGGCGAAAGTTTGTCCTTTTGCAAATTATTAATACCAATGTTTTCTTGTATATCAAAAGCTCCATTTGTAGCTTCATCCTCTTTCTCAGGATTTTTGTCAGTTTGATCATCATCTTCTGGCTCATTAATATTGTCTTCATAGTTTGATTCAGACAATTTGTTATTTTTAGTTTTCTGGTCTTCGACATCTAAATTAACAACATTTTCTTGAAGTTTTTTGAGACTATTATCTGTTTCGTCTGCTTCTCTGACATTAATTCTATCCTTAGACTTTCCGTCAGCCTCTTCAAGATCTTTGGCTTCTTGAACATCAGCATCTGGATCAACAGCTTCTTTTGAAACTTCATCAGCAGTTTCATCCGTTTTGTTTATATTTTTAAAATCATTAACATTTATTTTATCAAGATGCTCTGATTCAAGAGAGTCGGTTTTTATGGTTGCTGGAACAACAATATCAGAATTAACTATTTCAAAATCATCTTTTTGTTTAGGACGAGCATCAGTTGTTATGTCATTATCTGCCTCTATATTCTCAATGATGGGTTCTCCCTTGTCTGAAGCTTCAATGGGCTTCACGTCATCTTGAAAAGACCTTTTGTCGTCATCTGCAACACCGTTTTATAAATTATGTAAATGAAAATGGATCAAAAATATTAAACATATCTTACTTTATAACAAGGCTAATTAACCTCAATTAAGACCACACCAGATAATGCATTCTAATACAAAGTACCGTACCACAAAAAAAAAATGCTTTCATCGCAAATATAATATCAAATAAGTTTTCAATTTCACTTTTGACAGACCATTCAAAGCTACTTTGATATTAACATATTAAAAACAGCAAATCACTTCTAAAAGAATGAATTCAACTCAAAATATTGATCATGCACATGCAAAAACACTTCAAAACATGCAATCAAATGTGACTATACAACTACGGCATCTTACCTTGCTTATTGTTTTTGTTTGAAGGATCTACTTCTGATTTATCAACAGTTGATTGACGCGCAGTAATACTGAAATCCAAACTGGAGTCCTCTTCGGAATTAGGTTCACTTTCCAACTCTGATTCTTTTGAAATTTCTGCATCTAAGCTATTCGACTCAGTTACATGGGAAGCAGCCTGTTCATGATGAACCTTTTGAGCCTCTGAATTGGTTGCCGACTCATCTGTTGCATGAGCTGAATCTTCTGTGCTCTTCAAATCTTGAATAGAATCATTTCTTTTCTGTGAAGGACCAGATAGATTTAGATCCTTGTCCTTATCAACTATTTGATCAGACTCACCGCCATTCAACTCTGGATCTTTTACATCAACAATAGCTGCCATTTTCTCCTCATCTTTATGTGGTGTATCATATTTTTTACCAGTTTTCTCACTAGAAGTGAGTTTAATGGAACCTTCTTCAGCAAGAGAAGACGGTATGTCAGTTTGCTCAGCAGCTTTATTTTCATCAATTGGGCTGTCTGAAGTAACATTTAACGTTAAGCCATTCGAATTCTCTTCAGTAACAGTTGGTTCAGTTTCAATATTACTCTTCTTCTCTGGGATGCTGGCATCACCAAGGTCATGACTAGGTTTATCCATGTTTTCTTGACTATGCTGACTGAACAGTTCTTCATCAGCACCTGTAGTTGAAGCACCTACTAATATGGATTGAAAGCTAGTGGTATCCTGCTTGGCATTTTCTTCAATATCTGATTTCCCATTTCCATCCCTACCTTGTTCTGGACTAGTGTCAGATCTTTCATCAACTTGTTTATCATCAAGTTTTTCATCATTTTTATTTCCAGAAGGTAATGCACTTGATAATTGGGTATCAGAAGTTTCATCTTTGATTGCATGACCAACATCTCGAGTCTCTTGCATTGAGCTTTCTTTTATTGAAGGTGATTCTGTTTCCTCAACATTTTCTTGATTAGTCGCAAGTTGTTCAGACTCTTTTGCACTTACAGCATTAGGAACTTCTTT
Organism: Trididemnum nubilum; assembly: GCA_963965965.1. Lineage (NCBI taxonomy): Eukaryota > Metazoa > Chordata > Ascidiacea > Aplousobranchia > Didemnidae > Trididemnum > Trididemnum nubilum. The sequence goes on from OZ014475.1 coordinate 43,710,932, forward strand.
GTCCTGCTGATCAGTAAAGACCTGCGTCTGCTCTGCACTGGTAGTACTACTAGACTCATCCTCATCACTTTTGGTATCTGTATCTTTGTTCAGATCTTCTTGTTCTTCTTCAGTGGCAGTAACAATGACAGCACCGTCAATAGCTGCATTAACTTTAGAACCTGGCTCTGACGATGGATCAGAAGTAACGACTGTGACAGCTTTATCATCTTTTTCTAAGCTTTCTTGGTCTTCATTATCTTTACCATCACCAGTTTTACTAGATTGAAAAGCAGAATTCTCTACATCTGGTTTTGGAGTATTACTCTGCAATGGCTCACTGAGGATTTCCAAACCATCATCTGTGGGTGGAGCTACTTTAGCTGCAACAGCTGGTTCTCCAGATTCTTGATTCTCCAGAGTGGTTGTAGCAGAAGATTGGTCTCCACTGTCCACGGATGATTCTTTTTCGCTGCCTTGTTTTTCCTGATGCAACTTGCGTTGGATTCTAATTTTCTGCAGAAGTAAAAACAGTCATGTTTGAAAACAAAAATCCTCAACGCTACAAAGTTACACAAATAAGCAAAATCTTTCCTTTTAAAACTAAATTCCCAGACAACAAACTGCTAAATCTATTCGAACGATGATTAAAAAGTTAATAAACAAGTATCAAAATGTAAGGGAAAAAACATGCGCATTTATTCCAGTTGGGAAACAATTTATGAAACACTTACTAAGTGATGGCACAACAAACCACACTCAAAATACTTTTTTGAATTTTCGACGATCAAGCTTTTTGCCAAAACTGCATTATTGCATACATCTGACAAAATTGAAAAATCAATTACTTTCAGTCAATTGTAGTTCCCGTCTTGCCAAGTTTTAATTTATTAATTCAAATCAAGATTTACATATCAGGTTAAGGTTACAATCATCTTACTTGATCTCGAGTTGAAAGTGTAGACATCTCTTCTGAATCTTCCGACTGCCCAAGAATATCCTTGAATACAGAAAAAAATATATTGAGCAATTTCTGAGATGGAACACTTTCATAACTATTTTTAACATGAACGAAGCAAGTAAGACGCAACATGATTACATACGAAGTACCATTTTTTGGTTCGCTAATTCGAAACACAGTTACAATGTATACTGGTATGACAAGATAAAGCCTTTTGAATTCAACAAGTAACTACCAACTTTCTAATACCAATTATTGATTAATTAATAACCCCTTGATATAGCTTCCTACCTGGGACAAGACTGGGGCAAAAAGAGTGATTTCTAAGTAGGACAAATTTCAGGTGTCAGTTGACTGTTATACTCAAGGAAGTCAAGGCCAGGTTAACCTTGCTAATCCATTTTAAAAAGATAGCACAACTTATTCAAGATTCTTTTAAATTCCAAGCCAACATTAAACAACTATAGTAACATATTAATAAAGCAATGAAACAAGAAATCAGTCAAGCAGGGTTTGGCAGAGCGAATTCCAGTACCTTAAGGTTTAAATTTTCGGTCATTTAATGATCAGTTGATCACTGGCAATCAACATTATTAGGGGATTTAAAAAAAAACTATGCCGTTTCAGTCAAACTGACGAAAACCAGCCAGTAAGCAATCAAACAAAATTTTGAAAAAAAATTATAAATGGCATCAGAAAACAATACAACAAATGAACATTGCAACCAAATAACATTATTATACCCAGCTAATTCTAAACGTCTTGTGCTTGCATCACACCCTATAACTTGCTTTAGCATCAAAAAATTTACTTTGAAGAACACAAACATGAGCTTGTAAAGCTATAGAGGCCATGTAAATCTTAATTTTAATGCACAACTTCAGCTTCTTAATACTCAGCTACTATCATTCAACATAACTATGATAAAATAAACTTCACATGCACTTCAAATTTTGTAAAATTAGGCTCAATTCAGACTCAAAGCCAAACATGAATTTAAATTCAACAATTGAGTACGAATTCTAATATCTGATTTTACATCCAATCGATAGCGAAAAAATGCCCTACTGGTATGAACATTGTTACTGCTATAAACATATGTTAAATTGAACTTTACATGTACGCGGTACGGTACCTTTAAAAATTTGTCAGCACTACAAAGTTAAAATGATTCCTAAAAATAAACATGAAGACAATGCTTCTCTTCAACAAACTGCAATCACAGATGGCGATATGTCAGTTGGCTTAAATAATGCTCTGGTTCTACAGAGTTAGCTATGTTATACTTTGTTAAAAAAAACCTCGGTTGCAGATTATAAAGAAGCAGTTTACATCAACGGGTACCAATACTAAAATAATCTGCTTCAATTCCAGTTACTGCTTTGAATTTCATTAGCAATCACTTTCCAATTTGCTAATAATTAACAATCAGATTCCAAGATGCAATAAAAGTATTGTTAGTGTATGTTAATTGCTCCAGCAAACAGTAAAGAAAGTTAGTAATGCAAATATTGCAGTTAAACATAAACACTGCAAACACAACTAAAAAAAGCTATGCATTGCGTTTGAGACAAAGTTAGCAGTTTTAAATCAGTACCATTTTATATGCAATGCACTAGAGCATTAGTAAGGAGTCGGAATATCTTTGAAGACACTATAACACAATTTACCACACAGGGTTTTACAGAGATGACATCCATAAAATCTTTAATGACAACATGCAGCATTAACAAAACATTTAAGAAGACTCTCATCTTATAACACAAAATATGTAACAATAGCAAAAAATGAATTTAGAGTTTCAAGCTGAGCTAAAAAAAATATTACAGCATTATGTTCTAATTCAGGAATTGCCAACCTACAGCCCACCCAGAAAAATCATTTGACCCACGACCTCTTTTGCAAATTGTGGCAATTCTACAGCAAATGAAATTAATAGAACTGCAGTGATGAAGCAGAGCTCTGCAAGTCAAAAGTGAAGAATTATTTCTTGACTTTCATAATAAATAATATCTTACAAAAAACAATCATGCCTAGAAGAAGGCATCAATGTTTGGCACTAACTTGTGTTGTATGTGCTAAAAGCTGTTTTCAGCACTGAAAGTCACCAAGAGCAAACTAAGAACAAAACTTAGTAAGTGATACCCCTTCGCAAGATGTATGTTTCTGTACTTTCTATTTTACCACCAGATCTTAACCACTTTGAGCCGGGCTATGTACATGCATGTCAAATTTCATTTTGCATTCGAAGACAGGAAAATTATATGTACATTTACATGTTTTGCCAAAAGGAAGGCTATCAAAAATAAATGCTGCAAATGCTATGTGGCACAACTGTAGTCTTCTTATTAGAAGCAGAATTTCTCTGCTGCTTTCAGCTCAAAAACAAGAAAAAAATGAGAATGAACGCACTAATGTTTTTAGTCTCTATAGCTTTGAGAGGCAGGACGAATGTTGCAACATTACAGGGTAGGGGAAATTTAATGACATCATGACATCACTACTGCGATATAAGTCATCACTCACGACAACAGTGTCACTTACCATCATGTGCATTCCCAACCCAGCGCCATAGCAGTGTGTTTGGAGGAACCAAAAAATTCTTAGGGGAGTGCAAAAAGTTTTGGGGAGGCAAATTTTGTGAACTAAATGGACAGATGTTTTATCAAGAATAATAAATACAGTACTCTTACGCTACTTGAAGCACATTCACTCTACTTAACTTGCTATTTTATAGAAGAGCATTTGTGGTGAACTATTTTGGGCAAAAGCTTGCTGGTACTATTGTGCTGTACAAAAGTTTACTTTCGCTCGGGGGTGCACAGCCCTGAAATGCCCCCCAAGGCGCCAAGCCTGGTGCATTCACTGCTAGCCTAAAGTGACCAAAGATGCATAATAATAAAACCAACATGATATAATATGAAAAAGTAAAAGTTAGAAAAAAATCCTGTCTAGAGAGGGGTAGCGGAAATTAGTGATGTCATCCATGACATCACAACTGTGATATGCGTCATCACCCTAGACAACAGTGTCACTTAATATCACGTGCATTCACTGCTAACCTAAACTGATTTAAGATGTGTAATAGTAAAAAAACATGAAATAGTATGAAAAAGTGAAAGTTAGAAAAAAAAATCCGATCTGGAGGGGTAGAACAAATTTTAAAAAATCTCGTCTCTAAGTAGTTAATAAACTTTCAAGCCAAAAACAACATCGAATATGTCATCAATGCTGGGAAATATTATGGGGGGATGGAGCGGGGTCATTGAAACATCAAGAATCTCATTTAAGAGGGTATTTAGCTTACGCTAAAGGGGCCTTAATCTTGAAGAGTGAAAAATCACTCCTTTCTCACAAAAAGGCAAAAAGTATTTGCTGGATTTTCTCGAGATATGGTTACGCTTTGTAATTACTGTTCAACATATCATTTATCAAAAAGCAACAAAGCTTCCGTAAAATCCACACTCAGATAGGCTACATATGTTAAGCTGTCATAATGCTACAATGCCTGAAACCAAACCTTTTAAGAAGCAAATAGTCAGTAAAATTTGTTAAGGCCAGCTGAGCCCTTGCTGAGTTTATTTTTGGCCCATGACTACGAAAAGGTTGCCGACCACTGTTCTAAATGATCATATTTTGTATTGCAAATACTTAAAAATTTAGTTAGCAAAATTGTTAGATAGCCATCATACTATGTTCTTTTTGGAATGGTTTCATACCGGTACCGTATCATCTAAGTAATGGTCATAAAAAATGTCCCAAACTTATCAGGAACACATAAGATCAACCGTTTTCAAAACTTCAGACTTGTCAAACAGGCCTAAGAACCAGAAACTAGTCAAGCCATGAATGTGGGTACCACCAGTAACAAAATTTATTCCTCCAGAAGCTTTCATATAAATTCAAACCGCCAAATCCAGCTCAGGACATTACCACTATTTGTGCCTTTTCAGTAAAAGTAGAAAAATTTAAGCAAAGCCATTCTGTCAATCATTCATATCTGACAATAAATTATTGGTATGAACTGTCACGACAGGTACCGCATATGGTTAAACCATTACCAAGTAAAAAGCCCATTCCAGAAAGATAATACTTTAGTCAGTCATACCAAACAGAAGACTGCAATTTCAGTCAAAGCTGTAAAGATGTCTGCTTTAAATAAAAAATAATAAAACTACTCGCAAATTTTTTTGTATTAAAAAAATGACCATGAGAACCAAATATTTGAAGTTCTAAACCAGATTAAGCGTGTACAGGTAACAGCAAAAAATAAAAAAAGATGCAACTAATGCTGAAAGACTTCAATACAAGCAAAGTGAAAACTAAGTTTCAAGATTAAAATATTAGCTTATGCTAGTACAGTCTAAGTAATAAAAGTATAGTCTGTTACAAAAATGGCTCTATGTTAATAATGCACAAGCACTCAAGCATCAAAGGACGACGTTGGTTGTTTATACTTATCTTCAATTGAAGGGCTTAGTGCATATCTATGTTAACTCATTTTTTGAAGTTTTGAGATATAGGGCTTTAAAGTTTTTAATTTTTTTGCGGTATTATATCAAAATGTTTTTAAATTTTGATAGTGAAATGATCAAACATGTGATCACGGAATTTTTTTAGGCTAACAACCAACATAATTATTTAATTAGAACGCATTGTTTTGGTTCGTCAAACAGGTGGAACCAGTACCAATACATACTTACGCACACAATTTTTTTAATGAAAGTGATATTCTCTCTGCATTAACATGTTAAGTATCATTAACTTGTTATTTTTCGTTTATTTATGATAACAAATACTGCCAAACACAACAGTTTAAATCAATAATTTTCCGGCTTGGAATCTGCACCACTTTTTTCCAATATAGTTTCATAAAAATGGCGATGAGGTCCTGGAATAAATTCAGTTTGTTTTTTAATATCCGTTTTCTTTTCGGAGTAAGTAATTAATTTCGCTGTTCGAGGTCAAACTAGTCGAAAGTTGGTACTAAATTTGAAAGCATTGTATGCGGCAGCTGACAATACATATATTGAGTAAGTGATTAATACTGCTGGAAGTCAAGATAGACGCTGCTGGGTCCTATTTTCAAAGCATTATGTGCTGCAGCTGACAATCAAGTCGTTGCTGGCAATGAATCGGCTTTAGAGTGCTGTGGGGGCTCTGCCAACAAAAAGTAAGGTAAATATTGCATCATTATTGCTGTTGCAGTACTACTTACTAATGCATCTCAGTCGATACTTTTTGTTTAAAATTGTGCAATGCCATTCAGAACAAGATTAAACTGTTACTGTGCTGGTAAATTAAAATGTTAACTGACATTTATTTTGCAAAGTCGCAAATAATTTTGTGCAAAACTGTGTTAACTCCACCTTTTCCTGCAAGACTATGTTAACTCATTGAGTTAGCATTCTCTTGCATGCAAAAAAGGAATTTTTACGTGAGTTAACATAGTAATGCATTGCCTATCTCAAAAACTGTGCTTGCTAGCTAAATAAAACCAAGTCCAAAAAGAGATCTTAAGTAAAAACTCACCCATGTGTATTTAACTCAAAATCGTAAAAAACTGAGTTAACATAGTTATGCGCCAAACCCTGCAATTGCTCTCATCCCTACTAAGATTAATTTCACACTACAACAAAACTGTTTTAGAATTCACTACACTGATTTTCTAAAACAATTGTGCAATGGTTAGAAGCTCAGCTGGTAGCATATTTTAAAATGGCTATTTTCACCTTTATTTTTACAATCACTGAAGGCTTTTGATGCAAAACCAAGTATTCTTTGACAAAAGTACCGGGAAAAAATCCGAATCGGTTGCTTCCTAAAACCTACAGCAGCCAAATCATTAATAATAGCAACTAGAACTAACAATTCACCATAGATTTTAATTTTCTATGTAATTACACTTTTTTTTATAAAAAGAAGTAAATTTTAAGCTGAGGCTGGCTGTTCTTAATTTTTTACCAATTCTCAGCCTCATTTTTGTTCTTAAATTTTGAGAGCACCAACAGTAAGTTTAGCAACCATGTTTGAAAACTGCTTAACTTTGAATGCTCTGTCAGCTTAAGTAAATGCTTTTTTGCTGCCATTGCAGTATCGAAAAATTGCAAAAGCGACCAGTTTTACTCAATTTCAACAACAGCAAAAAATTTTATACCGAAAAAAGAGAGTACCGCATTAGTTTGTGGTTGATACCAAAGTTTCATAATGTCTGTGGTTAATATCAATTTGTTTTAATGCTACGGATATCTGCTGTAGTTAATGTAACAAATGTAGCGTAACAAACTTGCTTTAACAATTTTGGTACAGCATTTATCAACAAACTCTGGAACCACTTAGGGAAAATTATTAATCACCAGCAAAATATCGGTACTGTCAACCTGATATATGTTATACGCTAAACAAGTCTCATTAAACATTAAAGGCTTGAAAATCAGATCATCAATTCTAATTCAAGCAATGATATACTAGGACCTGACAGAAACTGACTATGGCTGCTAAAACTGCTCTTGAAAGAGCTTAAAAATAAAAATGACCTACAGGTATGAATTCTGCAAAAGATATATGTATAATTATTCAACCATCATTCATGAACAAATCAGTATAAAAAGTATACCTACTTCCTTAACAATTCCTAGAACTGAGAAAAGTCATAATATGATTTGTAACAAGCAATACTACCTTATATTTTTGCAATATTGACACTTTTTAACAAAATATAAGTAAAACCAAGTGGATCTTACTTGTCCTCCCCATAAATCTGTTTTCAATCCAGCCTTTTTTCCTTTCACCAAAACAACATCACCCTTTTTCAAATTTAGAAATTTTTTATCTCTTGGTTGATATGCTAGTTTTGCTTTTCCTTCCGATACTGTTTCTGTAACCACAGCAATGATTCATCAATTTCTTATAGCATAACACAACAATTTTAGCAGCAATAGAACAACATATTTCATTCTGTATTCCATCTCCAACCGAATTAATAATGAATGAATCTCATTATACCACCCTGTCTCAGGTTTACCATCTATGCTATTGAGCTTATTTCTAGGCTGAATAGTAGTCATGCCACTAGTGTGTAACACATTTCAACAGAATTAATCATTAACTGCTGACGAAGATATATCAATCACTCTTCCCACTAAGCCAATTTTTGTCAGCAATTCAGAAGTTTGTAGGATAAAGGGCAAATAATTTTTCGGAATATAAACATAGCTTTAGAAAAGTTGGCAAATTTGTGGAAACATGACTTTTACTTTAATACTGGATTGATGCAAAATTTAGGGCACATAAACCAATTTTTAAAGCTTTAGGCACAAATATTTTGAAAATATGGGCATTTGTCATTATCCAAAAAGTTAGAGAAAACACTGGAAATGATGCTGTGATATGCGAATTTCAGAAAATAAAATAATGTTTGCTCAAGTTTTGGCTTTTGTTTTTGTTAATAAAATCAAACGCATTTTTCTGATTTATTACAAAGCAATTCTTTTTTTGTAAATTGGTTTGATGGGAGTTGATCAGTACTTCACCACTACAACTTTGCATCTGGGTTTTGTCACTCTCCACTTTAAGCTGTTAGTATGTAACCAAAAACCAGTTACCTTATCTGGTTTATAACAACTTCCAGCTGAAGCAGAATTGTAGCACAGAGCAGAGAGCAAACTACCAAAACAACATATTATCTATGTCAACTTACCCGAGCAATCTCCATTAGCACAATTTATTGTTTCAGCCAATTTAGCATATCCAATTGTTAGTTGGAAACAAGTGCACAAAATCAAAATGCAAGCATAACTTTTCATGACTAGTACAAGCAAAACCACGTGGTGGCAGATAGACAGGATGGTATTGATCTGGTGGTCCAAACTTTGCTTTAAATCAGAGGAATTAACTGGTCATTGTATTTTACCACCTATCAGTAGGCCTACAAAACTCAGCAAGATTCAACTCAGACCTGCAATAGGCCAAAAGTAGTTTAGTTCCACCAGTACTGCACAATGTTCCCTCTAACTCTTAACCTACACTGCTACAGCGTAAATACCGGAAACAGTGCAAAAGTTCTGAACTCAATGTAAAAATGCTACAGCTCTTAAGATGTTCTCAATCAGTGGTGCAAAAACTTTAAGCCAGAATTTTGGCTTTCTTCAAGCAAAACAAAAAAAAAGTCATCGTGTCATCTTTTTCTCAGACTCAGAGTTTATGACGTTCTCCAAATAAAATAAAAAAAGTCATCAGTCTGAGTCCGCAAGTTTTCTACAGGCTTTGTGCAACATAGATGGGCCTGGCGCTGAGAACCGCAGCTGTCTACAATATTTGGCGAAAAATAAAAACGTCGGTTTTAGGTAGGAGATAAAAACACAGGGTTTCGCAAAAATTCAGTGCAAAAATGAAAAAAAAAATTTTGCACTTTTTTGCACTTATAAGGAACACTGGTGCTGCCAAGAAGCAGTGCTCCTTTTATTTTAAGTTCTTTAACAAATTAGTAATTCTGTAACTAAGTAAATTTAAACAACATAAGCAGCAAAACAGTCACAATAATCAATCAAACTATTACCAGTTCTGAGTAATACACAGAATACAGCAGGCCTATGCTAAAAGCCCAAAACTAAAAGTACAGCACACAAACAGTAAGACACATTTCTTATTTGACTGTATCTTGTAGGCCTATGATCTGTGATGCAAGTCATTTTAGTAGCTTACTATAGTTAGTATTTACTACGATACAAAAGATTATAGGCTTATCTGAAATAACTTTGCGCTAGTTTTTTTGTTTTTGCTTAAATTTGAGAGGGCTCTTTTCAAAATAACGACAGTACAAGCATGCTCTTTTTAAAATAAAACCTCAGACCTCTTTCTCACTACCAGTATATGCTATCTTGCTGCTGCAATGACGTGGCTATTGCAGCAAAAGTAAGCCTAAGCCTACAGTATAGTAGTATATAGGCTACTAGAAGACATTTTCGTGTAAAAGAGTAGCCAAGAGGGGCTTTTAGGCTATTTCTGTAGTTCACTTGAACGTTAAAGGACAAGGCATTTGTTAGGGTTAGCCTACCATCACCTTGTATTAGGAATCACCCATTTGCTATTTTTGCTGTTTTGTAAAAAAATCTAGGCGGTACAGTAAGCCTACAAAAATACCTAATAGCCTATTGTAAAATAGGCTACTGCTGCCTTTTTGATTTTTTCAGTTTGGTGTTGCTTCTGGTTTCATCATAATTAAAATTGACTATACATCTGGCATTGTGTCACTGTTTGATGATTCTCTCTGCATTGGCATCACTATCAGTCAGTCAGTAACCACATGCAGTGGGGCATACTCAGTACTGCATAGTACGGGATAGGGCCTTATTACATCAATCACTGGTAAGTTACTGGCTTATTGCGCTGTGATGTTTCTATAAATAATGATGCTCCCATTACGGTTATACATATGAATTAAATCCAGGCCAATCTGACATCGCCAGGCCACAAACCACCCTTTCCTACCTCTACGATGGTACACGTAAACAATAAACATAACACTGTATGCAAGATACTACCAAACCACGACCAAACTACCAAACTACTCCGTCCTAATAAAAGTACAGCGGAAATGTTTTAGCACGAATTTATTAAGAATTCGCGTTTAATTTTGTTTGTTGGCAGGTTTAGAATGATTAGTCATTTATCTTCAAACTTTGCATCAGTTCAGATAGCTGATTTTTATAAAACAAACCAGATTTCGAATGAATTTGATACCGTTTTAGTGCATAGCGGAAACGCTAAGATTGCAGCTTAAATTGGCATCCAATGCTTTATTGAAAACTAGAGGTTAGTTGATTTTAATTAAGTTTCTTAATAATTTTTTATTAAATAAAGTGGATTTGAGTTTATTTTTGATAGCGTCCTGAAAAAAGTATCGGTTTGTTAGGACGTTTAGGACGCGTCCTAAGCGTCCTAAAAAAAGTATTACCCTCGAACTACATCGACTTGCAATACTCTTTGTCTCATTTTATTGTGACGTTGTGTCGTTAGTCCTTCCTTGTGTCGTTACTTCTTTCAAAAAAAAGCAAGTAGACGTGCTTTTCACAGCAGAAAAGAAGCAATTAAGACTGCATTATTTTCGAGATAAAATGGGTCGCAAAAAAGGTATTGATAAACCTTGCAGTAGCAATGCGGTTGAATTTGGCAGTCCAATCGAATCTAATATCTCTGAATTAGCTGGATTTAGTCTAGAAGATCGAGAAAAACTAACTGCTATCTTAGAAAGTATGAAAAGCCTAGAAACTCAAGTGCAAAGATTAAACAAGAAACTTGACACTAACACGAAAGAAATCGGCAAGTTAAAAGATGAGAATATCAAGTTAAAGCAGGCCCTTTCTTTAGCTGTGTATAACGTTGACGCACTAGAACAATATGGGCGTCGAGAAAACATTCGTATTCACGGAGTTGCCGAGAAACTCAACAGCAATAAAGATGACGGAGAAGAGGTCGTGGCTAACATCGCAGCTGAACTAGGGATTGACATCAACGAATGCGATATACAAAGGGCCCCCAGATTGGGTAAAAAGAAAAATTCACCAGATGGTAAGCCGAGACAAATTATCGCACGCTTCATTTCGTATAAAAAGCGAAACGAATTACTGCATGCAAAAAAAATTTGAAAGGAAGTAAAAACTACCCGAAAGCCTTTCTTACAGAGGACTTGACCCCCCTTCGTTCAAAGCTATTAAACTACGTAAAATACGAATGCAATGACAAATTCGTATTGTGCCATTCCATGAATGGGTCGTATTCGTATGAAAAAGGCACCTGGTCGTATCGACAAAGAAGGAAAAGATAACGGTGTAGGAGACTGGATCAGCGTAGCTTCACCTGATGATCTTTTCAAACATGGAGTAAATGATTTTGACTTTGGTAAAATAAACTATTATCTATTGTTGTTTAATGACGAAAACGATAGCGATGAGGAGTGATTGCGAAGTGCTGTTTTTTGTGTTGTAATATGTTTATTTTTCTAGTCTAAAAATGGCTAAGTCTAGTTCGCAATTGGGTTGCAATGACATTCAAGCAAATTATGAATTAGAAAATAACTACCCTGAATTTTTTGAGAAATGCGATTATGAGACATCGGATAATCAAACTATTCTATTATCAGTGGTGGGCAGTAACTAGTTACAATTGTAACTAGTTACTGTAACTAGTTACTTTTTTAGTAACTGTAACTGTAACTTCGTTACTTTTTTTCAGATGTAACGATATTTGCAACTAGTTACCAGTTTAGAGCCCTAAAAAAGTTACAGTTACAGTTACTTTTTGTACTACATGCTTTGCAGCAAATTACAGATTTTTTATGAATTTCATTCAAAATAATTGTATTACAATGGCAACACAGGACGCACAGTCGCATGTCTGATCAACCATAACCTTTTATCCATATTTTCTTCACTGTGTTCACTGGACTATACATGTGGTTGCGGGTTAAAGTTTAAGTTAAAGCCGTCAGGCCTGTTTTTAGTCCAAATTTTTAATCACTAAAGTAACTGTAACTTGTAACTGTAACTGTAACTAGTTACTTTTTCAAATTTGTAACTGTAACTGTAACTTGGTTACTTTTTTTGCCAAGTAACTGTAACTTGTAACTAGTTACTTTTAGAAGGTAACTTGCCCACCACTGTCTATTATTAACAAAAAAAGACAAGATGATTTATTTCTGATGCACTTCAATATTCAAAGCCTTCAAAAACATATCAACGAACTTAATAATACAATAGCGGGTTTTGATGATAAGCCAAAAATTATAGCTATATCGGAAACTAAACTACAAGAAGGGAAAATTTATCAAAATATCGAACTACATGGCTATCAATTTATTCACAGAGACAGTATAACCAGTGCGGGTGGAGTGGGGCTCTATATAAGCAATTCGCTTGTTTTTAGTGTTAACCCATGCTCAAATCTTAGATTATCTAATGCTGAACACTTGTGGGTTGATTTGAAAACAAACCAAGGTATTGTAGTAGTGGGGGTTGTTTACCGACACCCGGAAAACTCTACACATGCCATTGATGATTTCAATGCAAATTTTAATATGCTGATACTCTCCTTAGAAAAACCGTTTTATTGTCTCGGAGATTTTAAAATCAATTTACTAAACATTTATGCTCGAGACAAAATTCGTAGATATGCAAATATGCTTTTAGGCTGCAACTGTCGGTGTTTGATTGATGTGCCAACTAGAGTAACAGAAACATCAAAAACCTTGATTGATCACGTAATCACGAATGATAAGCAAAGAGCAGTAATTACAGGAGTGTTCATATCAGATCTTAGTGATCATTATGGAGTATTTGCGATAATATCGCACATTGATATTAAAAATAAAATTAGTAATCAAGTATTTATCAGGGATATGACCCAATTTATTTTAGATAATTTTTTGCTGACCTTAAACTATGAGCTTTATAGTTTATTTGAAGACAAATCAAAAAATGTAAATGAGCTTTATGAAGGTTTTGTAGAAGCCTTTACAAATTTAGTGGACCAATTTGCGCCTCTGAGAACTGCAACAAGAAAGGAGAAGAAGCTGGGTCTTAAACCCTGGATTACAAGCGATTTAATAAAATTAATTCGAATCAAAAACAAAATGTTTGATCGACTTCATAAAAACAAAGGCGATCTCGTGTTGACTTATCAATACAAAACATTTCGCAATGCATTACGCCGACAGCAGAGGTGGGCGGTGCGCAAAATAGTTCGCAAGTTTCGCAAGTTGCGCAAATTGCGCAATTTGCGTTGCGCACTATGCCTTTTTTTTCCGCTCTTGCGCAATTTGCGTTGCGCTCTATGCCTGTTTTTTCAGCGCTTGCGCAATTTGCGTTTGCGAATCGGTAAATCTAATATTTGTTGCGCTTTAATTGTGAATTTTTTTCGAAGATGTGCAATCACAAAATAATTTTTTAATGTTGATCTGCATGTCCTTGTCAAAAAATAAATAAATTTTGATTTTACAGATTTAAAGCATGATCACGAGATAGTTAATACAAGCTGATTGCTGATAGAAAGATTTTTTTTCTTGTTTTTTATTTTCTTCTGCGTTATCTACTTTTTTTCTTGTTTTGTTTTCTTCTGCGCTATCAGCTTTTAAACCGCTAAACGTGCTGTTTTTGAAGTTTGAGCAATTGAATATATCAAGGAGAACTTGTGTATGACAGAAATCAGGGGTGCCAGTTGGGACAGAGTTGTAAGTTGAGCCGGGCATTTCGGGTCGGGTTCGGGCCTAAACTTGACAAAATTTTCGGACTTATTTCGGGCCTAAAACGTACTTTTTGTCTTAAGTGCACAAAAATATAATTAAAATAACCTTGCAAAATTGCTGTATTTTTCAGACCTAACCTAACTTTCGGGCTTTTTCGGGCATGATTTGGGCTTCAAAATAGCTTTCGGGTTCGGGCCGGGTTCGGCCTGAACTAATCGGCCTGTTTACAACTCTGAGTTGGGAGATCTCCCTCAACCGGGTTTTCCAAAATTTCGAACTTTTAAACCGTTAGGGCTAGATGAATTAGATTTTTTAAATGGGTAAAAATCAAAAATAAACTAAACGTTACAAAAATTGGGGGTGCCACAATAAGGGTTTGCCCCAAACGGGCCCTCCAAAATTCAAACTTTTTAACCACTCACGCTGGACTCTTGAAATTTTCAGGGTGGGCAAATATAAAAAAACGTTTTCCCAAACGGGGCTCTCCAAAAATCAAACTTTTTAACCTTTTAAAATGGATAGGCCTATATGAAATGGTGGTCCACAAATTTTCAACTTTCCTATTTGAAGCAACCTTTGCATTTCTGCACCATCAGCTTCTTTCGAAAGATGCTTCTCCAGTGCAGACTTGACTGTGAGCGAATTCAGAATGCAACTAAGTGGTGAACATTTAAAAGCACTCAATGTCATGCACTGCAATAAAGCACTGCTTTAATTAACCAGTCGTTTAACAAATTTTTCTGAATATCGGTGGTGGTTGACTGGTTGTTCACTTTTTCAGCAAATCAAGTTAATTTAAGCCAGATTGGGATTCGGTTTTAGCTATTTGGATTAATTCTGAAATAGCCAAGTATTCTGAAATGTTCATCCCTAGTGGTAATACGTGTGCTTTAGATAAGGTATATTCCAAGGCTGCCCAACCCGTAGCCCGCGGGCCACATTTGGCCCCGCGAAGCTATTTTGTGTGGCCCACGAGGTCTTTTTGCGCGCTTGATTTTCTCCTGGAAAGGCTTACCATTTTCTGGCAAATAAAAAGGTCTAACGTTGGTCTTAGCCATCAATGCGGCTAACAAAAGGCCTGAATTTCTTGGTAAAAACTCTTGGTAAAAATGCATGAGGCCCACAATAACTTTTATCCCGCAATTGTGGCCCGTACCAGTAAAAAGGTTGGGCAGGCCTGCTATATATGCTGTATACGGCTGAAAGACAAAGAGTAATGTATTAAAATTATACCAGGGATCAAAATTAACTTTTTTGACAACTTGGCCGTTGGGCAAATGTTATCAAATGTCTATCTGCCCAAGAAAATTTCAACTTGCCCAAAAAATAAAACTACTCCAAGTTTTGAGGTTAGCTGGGAAAAAAGCACTGAATTTGCAAAATACGCGTAGTTTCGAGAATCAAGTTTTTGTGTGCGATCGTTAAGATAATGTGATGCAAACAGTAACTTTTCCAATCATGCATCAGCAAAAATTGATTTTTTGATTGTAAATATTTCATTTAATATTTAACGATCATAATTATTAATTACCGTTGTGGTTTGTTGCAAACGTATTTTTACTAGCGAATATTTTGGAAACTACACCAGCTGGAAAGCTAAAAGATCATCAAAATAATCATAACAAAAAAATTGCAAAATTCTTGACGTTATTTTCATGCAGCGCAGGGTAACACTTGTGGTATCTGAAACAGCTGTTAGCGTGGCAAGCGCCGGAAAACTTTTCTAGAAAAAAAAAAAACGGACGCTAAAGGGCAAAACTATAAACTAACATTCGTTATTTTTACAAACAACCATTTTCGAATTATGATCATTAAAAATTTAACGAAATGCAATATCTTAAACACTTCTGCGCTAAAAAATAATAGAAAATTTGCGACCATCAGTTTTAGAAAAATCATATCCTTGGTCTAGGCGTCGACAATACTTGTTTTTGGCCTCGAGAGG
This sequence comes from Trididemnum nubilum, assembly GCA_963965965.1. Lineage (NCBI taxonomy): Eukaryota > Metazoa > Chordata > Ascidiacea > Aplousobranchia > Didemnidae > Trididemnum > Trididemnum nubilum. Next base: position 43,727,057 of record OZ014475.1, read on the forward strand.
ATCTGTCCCCAAATAGTCAGTCCTTGACATTGGCCTTGAGGTCGGATTTTTTTGAGTCCTTGGCCTTGGCTTTGAACATTAGGTTCTCGACTCCAACTCTGCAATCAGTAACCTGTTATATCAGAATTTCAAACTTAATGGTTAGCACTACCACATCTCCATGCTGCGAGCTACAGAGTGAAATATAAAGTAATTACATATCAGCGAATAGCTAATTAGCTATGTAAATGTGTGCACTAAAATTGATATTGCTTTACAACGATAATTATCAAAATTTGAAACTCTTCAATTACAGCAAAATTGTGTAATTAATTGTTTTTTCAAAAACTTTTCTAGAAAAAAAATGCCAAACAGTTGCTAAACGCGTCCAAGAATCGAAAAATCTGCGTGCGATTAAAACGTGTTAATTGCGATAAATATAATGTGCGTACTATTAGACAATGCATTAATTGTGATCGTTACAAAGTGATTACTAAAATAAAGCAAGGAACAGCTTTCTCTACGTACAAATTTTACTTTATTGCAACAAAACCGAGTAAATTGCGTCTTTAACTAATCTTGTTTGAAGTTGTCTAATACGCTGTATTTTGTTAAGTTGCCACCTGGGAAGTTAAGCTGAAAACTAACTTGCCCGCAGCGATTTCAGCTTGCCTCGGGCAAGCGGGCAGGCGTTAATTTTGAACCCTGTATTTAGTTTAAGCTACCTCACTTAATAAGTACGAAATACTTTTTGTACTGTAATTAGTAGCCGAAAATTTGGCCTCTACAATAGGAAAAAGACTAGATAAAAGGGTCGGAAGAGCAAACGACAAAATCACCAAAAAATTGCTTTCCTGCCTACAAGAAAGATGCGTGGTTGCAAAAATTCAAAAGATTCAACACTGCTATTCCTAGTTCGGCCACCGTCTAGAGATTATTGTTATTGGTTCTGATATTTTGCGATCGAAACAATCGTCTTTGACGAATAAAAATTTTGAAAAGTTTGTTTTGCTGCATGAGAATGAAATGTGTTTAAAAAAGTCAACGCATTATTTCTGAATGTGAGTGAGTGGAGCTTTTTTGTTTTGGTGTTTATTTATTTTTATTGCTGTTTATTTTTATTATTTTTTTGCTTTAGAGTTTAATTGTTTTTTTTCAACAATAAAAATAATAATTCTTTCTTCGGTCTCAGATAGGTGCCTTTAGTTATAAAAGTTAAACGCAATGCATTTGGTTTATTCCAAGGCAGCTTAGCTGAAGAGGATACGATGTTTGTACTTTCATATTTTCATACTTAACACCATCGTCTGCAGCGCGCTTTTGAAACTTCGATTATGCAAAAATTTGCACTCAAAAACTTTTTTAAATACCGAAATTTGTGTGCGCTCCTCAAGCAATCAAATCGTAGTTGCGCTGTACTATTTTCAATTTTTGGTTGCGGAATTTGTGTTTGCGCTTTAAAACGTTTAGAATTTTCGTTACGGAATTTGCAATTGCGCTTTAAGCTTTTAAGATTTTGGTTGCGAAATTCGCATTTGCGCTTTAAGCTTAAAAATTTTGGTTGCGAAATTTGCGCTTGCGCTTTAAGCTAAAATAATTTTGGTTGCGGAATTTGCGCTTGCGCTTTACCCTTAAAAAATTGTGGTTGCGGAATTTGCGCTTGCGCTTCGACCTTAAAAATTTTTGGTTGCGGAATTTGCGCTTGCGCTTTACAGTAGAAAAATTTTGGTTGCGGAATTTGCGCTTGCGCTTTACGGTGTGTTTTTTAAACGCCCAGCTCTGGCCGACAGTTGAAGCAAGCAAAGCTTGATTACTACCACCATTTGTTAAATGAAAACAAAGGCAATGCTAAAAAAAACTTGGGATGTGATTAAGGAATTGACCAATATTAAACGTCGCAACAACGTACAACCATCAAAACTAACATTGAATAACGATAATACTGTCTCTGAACCACAGATTATAGCCGAAGAATTTAATAGGTTTTTTGTTAACATTGGAAAGGAAATGGCAGCTTCTATTCAACCTAATGATTCTAATGGGGCAGAATGCTCAGTTGGGGAAAAGAAAAAAATAACCAATTCTATTTTTCTCTTACCTAGCTGTCAACAAGAAGTGTTCAACTTAATTAAAGAACTCAAAAATAGGAAAGCTACAAGGACTTTAGATATTGAGACCAAATTCATAAAACTCGCTAATCCTATTATTTCCTTTTTCCTAAGTGAATTGTTCAACTTATGCTTAAGTACTGGTACATATCCAGATTTGATGAAAGTAGCTGAAGTAATTCCAATTTTTAAAAAAGGGCAAAAAGACAAACTGACGAACTATAGACCAATATCACTTCTTTCTCAGTTTAATAAAATATTTGAAAAATTGCTACATAGTCGTATATATTCCTACCTATCAAAATTTAACTTATTTAGCGAAAGACAATTTGGGTTTAGAAAAAATTATTCTACTTCTTTGGCAATATGCAACATTTATGACGAATTATTAAATAATGTTGATGAAGGAAAATATAGTTGCTGTATTTTTTTTTGACTTAAGTAAAGCGTTTGATTCTGTCCAACACGACATATTATTATGCAAGCTAGAAAAACTTTATGGATTTCGAGGAAATGCTCTAGAATTAATGAAAAGTTACCTAACTAATAGAGTACAATATACCAAAATTGGTAACAGTAAATCCAAGCAGCTAAAAATAGAATGCGGTGTTCCACAAGGATCATCGCTTGGTCCTCTACTTTTTATGCTATATGTAAATGACCTTCCTGAAGTTTCAGAATTTTCTACCACGCTATTCGCTGACGATACTTATTTGGCACTATCAGATAAAAGTTTGCTTAGTCTTGAAACTAAGGTAAATACACAGCTTCAAAATATCGATATTTGGCTCAGAAGAAATAAATTATCCTTAAATTATTCAAAAACGACCTATTTGTTATGCAATAAACATCCTTACCAATCAATTAAAACCAAATTCACGGTAGTCATGAATGAAAAGGTATTAGACGTAGTAATTTTGTAAAGTACCTGGGTGTTTACATTGATGAAAAACTGACTTGGTCTGTTCATATTAATAAACTGTCTTTACAATTGGCTAAGCACAATGCAATGTTGTATCAAATTCGCGACTATGTAACTGAACATACTTTGAACATGCTGTACTATAGTTTTGTATACAGTATTCTAAATTATGGTATCATTGTCTGGGGCACAGCAACTCAAAACCAATTGCATGAAATAAACGTGAGAATGAACAACATTGTGCGCACTATAACTTGGAACAAAAAGTTTTCTCATTTTACCCATTTGCAGAGATGGGCACGCGCTACTTCAAAAGTAGCGTCGCTACCGCTACCCGCTACTCGTCTTCAAAAGTAGCGCGCAACCGCTACCGCTACTTTACCACGAAAGTAGCGACGCTACCCGCTACCGCTACCCGCTACTTTGAACAACGTGTAAATTTTTTTTTTGCAGTTACTTATGAATAATTGGGTATATAATGGGATAATTAAGAAGATCAATTAGGTTATCATAGACTGTCTTTTGAAAAGCGTACCTGAAAAACTATACGTTTTTTGAAATCAGATTATTTTGGGTTTGGGCTGAGTGTTTTTATATTTTTACGTACGGTACTTTCAACCTCATCCGCTCTGAACCCTGGTTGGAATATAAAGAGACATATATTAAATTAGGTATAAAGTGGCATATCTATTTTCGTTTATTTAAAAGTTAACTTTTGTTTTAAAGTAGATCATGATTATTAATAACCGATCAGTGGTGAAGTAGATAGAGTGTATGCTACTGAAGCGGTAGACTCGAGTTCGATTCCCGGTTGGGTCAAACCAAAGACTATTAAACGTGGTATTCACAGCTTCCCTGCTTGACGTTCAGCAATTAAAGGGACAGTGTGAAACCTCCGCCAAGTGTGGTAAAACATAAGCAATACATTGAAAACAATTTAATGCAAAATGCACTGCGCTATGGCGGCGCGTTTCGACCTTGCTCAAGTCCATAGATGGGCACAAGTTCGTTAATCCGTTAATAACGAAGCTAACTTTTTCATTAACTTGTTAATCCGTTAAAAAGTTTTTTCATGTTAACGGACTAAATTAACTTCCGTTAAGTTCTGTTAACTTCCGTCAAAGTTTTTATGGTTAATATCTTGCAAAATTTATTCATCGTATGATCGTACCGTTACAAACCAGTTTGCACTGGTAACACTTGTTGCGTAATAGCACAAGTTTTTTAGAAGAAAGCTCTTTTTTGTGGCAAATAATAAGCTGCAGCCTCACGGGTCTATTAATTATCGCTGTTCACACTTTCCAAAGATTTTCCGATTATAACTTCTTTAGAGCATTTGAACTTATTTTTATCTTGAAATTAGATTAGACTGTAAAATGTAACTTCCAAAACCCCAAAAAAAAACACCATAGCAATAAATATTTCCTTACATCAGGTCAACAGCGTCAATATGTGTCCTAGAAGCGAGTGAATGAAAAGAAATGTGAATTACACGCAAAATGTTAACGAATTAACGGACTTTATTAACTTCCGTTAATTAAAGCTGAAAATAACGGATTAACGTTAACGGAGGTGTGAAGTTTGTTAACGGACAAGAGGTTAACGAAGCTAACGTTTTGCATTAACTTGCCCACCTATGCTCAAGTCTCATCAGGCGGCTATAACACAATATATACATCACTTAAAACATAATATACACATTGTGCGATTGAGCTAAAATTCAGGTAGAAAACCACTACAGTATACGTAGGTGGCAGCTTGACTCGAAGACCAAAAAGGTCCCTTTGCTATCTCCAGGCCAAAGCAATTAGGTGAATAAAATGTAATCACAGTTAAGCCTATACTGTAAGAAAAATCATTAAAATGAACTATGGCAATATAGAAAAGATCAAGAGAACGCCATTGATTATCTGCAAATGAGTTGAATCAGATAATGCTCTTTAATTTTTTTTTTTTTTCTGCTAAGGCTAGCTTTGCTCCAAATTTTTTTTTAATTTTGAGCAAAACTGAGTTTCGTGCTCTTATAAAAGTAATATTGTTCTTTCAAAAAAAAAGTATCCAATAAATTATTAACGACATTTTTGTGATCAAAAATAGAGCGCTTATATTCTTTGGATCAGTATAGTTCTCAAACCTTTTTTCAAAGCGATCCAAAGTTATTGAAAAAGTCAAATGTGTGACACTAAACGAGCCATTTTTGCGGAAAGTGAGGTAAAGACCATAAAAAAAAGGTTTTCACTTCGGGAATCCACGTATTTCAGCGGGTTTGCTGAGTCATTTGTTATTATTACTTTATGGTTTTATTCATATTTCATCCTTTATAGATGTCTACAAAAAGAAACCAAGCAACCCAAAAGAATTTTCAGGCGACCCAACTTTGGATCGAAGCCCATAGGTTGAGAACCATGGATTTAGACTGCTCAAATTACAGCTATGCTTCGAAATTTTTCGTTAATTATATTTTATATTTATTGTTGAAACAAAAACAAACACAAACTCTTAATCAACCCTGAACATTGCTTTGCAAACAAACAAACAAAAAAAAAAAAATGGTTTGACAGCAACAACAAATCATAGTAACAGAACTACCCAAAATTTTTTTCAAAGTTTATTTTTTTGTTTTGTTTTTTTTGTTATTTTTGTTTGATCATCAACTAAAATAAACCTTGTTTATTTATTTACTTAAAATTGACGGAAAAAGCTATCGCATTTCGATGAAGACCTTTTTTTGGTTTTCACGTAAAATTAATGAAAAAAATTACTGCATTTCGTTGTTTTCAAACCGCACCTCCCAAGAAATCTTTTTTGTGCCCCCTCCTTACAAGCGCACTGCTCTGTTGCCGGGCCAGCCTCTAACTGTCTAATGCGGCCTAAGCAAGCGCAAGTCTCCAGAGGTGGAGTCCTCGAGGACGTCCTTGGCCTCGAGGACGTCCTCGAGAACACATTTTGAAGTCCTTGACCTTGGCCTCGAAGCCTCAAGTCCTCGAAAATTGCCCTGTCCTCGACTCGAGGACAGCACTATTTTTTGAACAGTTGAAATTTCGTTGGAAAACGCCAGAAACCTCGCGGAAAATTTGCGAACACCTTTTTTGTTTTCCTCAGTTGGAGCATAGGCGTAGGCAAGGCGAGGGGAGCAGACCCCCACCACAATTGAAATTTCACCAATGACAAAAATGAGCCAAAAAAGCCTACTGTTTCTTCTGTTTCAGTTTCTTTTTAGCATTTTTCGCTGACAACAGTATAACTAATTAACAATATTGAAGACCAAGGGCGCCGGGTCCCCCTCAATTCAATTTTTGTTGGCCAATTTAAACGTATAACCCGGATAAAATGGAGAGTTTTTGTCCTAAAAGTAGCTATCTCAGGCCCACATCTAGCCTTTTTGTGAACGTAATGCATTAATCAGGGCCGGATTTACCATAACATGACGGAGTGCCAGCTAGGGGCCCCGATCTGAAATCGTAAGATTTTTTTTGGTCTTGAACTATATTTGGCAGAAACATGTTGCAAAAATCTCCAAAGTGCCAGGGGCCTAGCGCGATGTAAAGTGGTTAGTAGACGTAACCATCTATTTTACCATTTTTCAAAAACAATTCAGTATTTCACCTCCAACCTCGCCGGTTTTTACGCACAAAATATTTTTTTTTAAATTAGCCATGAAAAATGCTGATTGAAGAAATCATTGAACTGAAATTGAGGGGACCTGGGTCCCCTGACCAAACATGTACTCCTATAACTGGTTATTTTCATGACAAAACAAAAATCTCTAAGGAAAATCTTCGAGTGGATTATGATTTATTGCTAAAATGTAGCCAGAGACAATGCACCTTACTTCCCCCTAACTGGAGCAAATCACTTACAATAAAAATTTAACTCCAAAATGCAAGACGTTAAACGTCTTTTGGACTTAAATTGCAAGTAAAAGGAAGATTAAACAATCAGATTTTTTCAATTAGCTTTCAAATGTCAAAAATTTTGTGCTTTCAAATGGCTCTGAACACTTGTGAAATGTGATCCAATGGCATTTAAATAGCTTTTTTTTCCAAAAAATTACAAAAAATCGTCTAACGGCTGAGGGCTTCGCCCCCAGACCCCCAAAGCACCTGGCGGCTGGGGGCCCCGCCCCCAAACCCCCATCTGTGAAACATTTGAGTTACACAAGCTTTCTCAACACGTTTCCAAAGTTAGATATTTGCATTTTTCAACTATTAATTTAAGCCCTCTTCCTTTGCAAAATCCTGGTTACGTGCAAGCATACAACAACGATTTCAGATATCCCATCCTACGATATCTTTGTCCCACAAAAACTTTCTCTTTGAAAAAATTTTGATGACGTCATTTCATGTGATTTGTAGTTTAGGACTCCCCCAATAAAAAATTCTGGGTACGCCAATAAATTGGAGATCGCCTGAAAAAATTTTTTGAAAACCTTTTTTTTTGAGAACGCTTGCGCTTGTGTCCTTGGCCTCGAGCATTCCTGTCCTTGGCCTCGAAAGGTTCTGTCCTCGGAAAGGCTGTCCTTGGCCTTGGCCTCGGATTTTTTTTGTGTCCTTGGCCTCGAGCTTTGTGTCCTCGACTCCATCTCTGCAAGTCTCTAATCCGGTGCCTAACTGCATCTTTGCTATTTTTTATTTCGCTTTTTGCCAACAGACCTACTATCAGTTTAAAATAACTAACCTATAGCTGTAGTAGACTTAGGCTATACGCTACTCCTCTTTAGATACAACTGCTATCGAACCACGGCCATGTGGATATAGTTTAGCTCAGACTTTAGATGACAATGATCACCCGTACAAATCTATTGTTGGAAATAGCAAAACGTAATAAATTCATCATTACAACGTCACAAACAAAGTTATTTCATAATTCTCACCCGTACTAACAATTTTGTAAACCAAATATACCAATTACTGATGTATCTGTTTTTGATTTCAATTAACATATTACAATCACGTGAAATAAGTAGCGGTAGCGGATAGTTCATTTTCTAAAAGTAGCGGCGCTATCGCTACCGCTACTTGCCCTAAAAAGGAGCGTCGCTACCGCTACCCGCTACTCGGTTTGTATAGTAGCGGCGCTGCCGCTCCCGCTACTCAAAAAGTAGCGGTAGCGGTAGCGCCGCTACTACAGTAGCGCGCTACTGCCCACCTCTGCCCATTTGTATTAAAAATTAAATTATCTGAAATTGAATGACATTTACCATTTGGAACTTGCTAAGTTTATGCATAAAATTTGTAATAATAAATTGCCACTTTTGTTTCAACAACGATTTAATAAAATTGAATTAGTACACTCTCATCACACAAGAAAACTTACTAACTTGAACTATTTTTTACCTCGCGTTTCCAAAACTGCAGGTCAAAAAAAATTAGAATTTCGAGGCGCCAAACTTTGGAATGAAATCGATGAAGATATTAAACATAAAACGTTTAATTCCTTCACAAAATGTTTTAAAGAAAAAATTGTATCACGTTATTGACTTGGTTTTGATTCTTCTGGTACTGTAATCAAATCAATTGAATCCTCTTCAACTACGAGAATTTTGATGCGTATGCATTCCTTTTTTTTTAAGTCTTAATGTGTACTTCAAATACTTTGTGTTTATTTCATGTTGGTTTTTTAATTTGTTTTCCTTTTCTGTTTTTCTTTTTATATACATAATTTTTTGTTCAATAATTAATGCCTTTAGGTTGCAGTAGAAATGACGAGAACAAGGAGCGCCTTGACTAGTGTACCTCAGGGTTGTTCGGCGCTCCTTGGACTCAGTAATTGTATACGATACGTTTATTTATATGATTTTTGGTATATTATTTGTACTCTCTTATTTTATTTATTTTGATCGTATGTAACTGAGTCCAAAAATAAAATTTACTTACTTACTTCTCCATATATTTTGAAAAGCATAGGTGGGCAGTACCGCGGTACCGGTACCGTCGGTACTTTTGTGGTACCGGTACCGATACCGCGGTACTTTGCTATTTTTTGGCGGTACCGGTACTTTAGTTTTATTTTATTTTTAGTTGGGATTTTACGAACGTAATTAAAAACTTAAAGGCCACCTAATGTCTGCAAACCAATGCATTTAAAATGCAATAAAAAAGTACTACTAATCGAATGCTGAAAACCTGGTTTAGATGCACGTACTCAGTTTCAAGCTTTCGCGTTTTTAAAAAGTGACATGACGTCATCAGACCCAGGAGTTTGGTGCCTTCGACTTTACTTTGAGCTAATTACGCCTTTTTTGCACAACACTTTTTGACGAGCAAGCTGCTATCAACATGCCTTTCCAAAATCGCCTATCCTCTGCAAAGATAAATTAGTCGAAGGCACCAAACTCCTGGGTCTGATGACGTCATGTCACTTTTTAAAAACGCGAAAGCTTGAAACTGAGTACGTGCATCTAAACCAGGTTTTTAGCATTCGATTAGTAATACTTTTTTATTGCATTTTAAATGCATTGGTTTGCAGACATTAGGTGGCCTTTAAAACGTTGTAAAAATGCTTGCGAGTAAACCGAATAAACGACGAATCTTTTTTCTTAATTTAGTGTTTAAGTGTTGGTCTTACTCGCTACTACCACCGCAGGGACTAGGCGTTAGCAGTTTTCTGGCCTATCTGAAAAATTGACGTTTTTTTGCAATGGCAAAATGATGCATTACCAGTATTAATGCACCAGCAAAACAAAAGTAGAACCGCTAAGAAAAAATTGTAAGAGACGACTTACGTAATGAATACTCATCACATCAGGCGTAAATACAGTAGCGAAGCCAGGGGGCGCCCGGGGGGACTATAAAAAAATTTTCAAAGCATATTTTGAAACGTTTATTGAAGGGCGAGGGGGCTAATTTGTCAAAAATAAAACCTGTAAATCAGAAAAAAGACTTTAAAGAATAGTCGAAAATTGGTAATCAAATTTGATCGCTCATTGAAAAATGCTTAACATAGGTTTCATCAAAAAAACTATTTAAGCGCAGAAATAGGAGGAGAGGGTATTCAGTATAAGTTAATTACCAACCACTTCTCTCGACCTTCCTTCGATTAGCCCCCCTTTATATACATACAGTATCTTTCACTATAAAATATAGCCGTAGTAGATTACTCCTTGAGAGGTTTACCAACCTAACGAAATAGAATTTTATGATTTACCAACTTGTAAATAAGAGGACAAAAATGGTATCGATAGCTACCTCCTACATAGCCCATTTATGCAACTAGTACGGTATATTCATTTTTTGCGCTGCTAATTTCTATGCCACGTATTAATAGCATTAATTTTTAGCAAAGTAGGCCTAAAATTAAGTTATTTTTGCCAAAAAAAATTTTTTTTTCGAGTGCTGGGGTATCCGACCCCCACACCCTATGCCTCCGGTGGCTGGAGGTCTTGCCCCCAGACTCCAATTGCCTCCCGTGGTTGGGGAATCCGCCCCCAGACCCCGCAACGCCTCCCCCTCATCGCAGATTTTTGGCTACGCGCCTGCATGAAGAAAAATTTACTGCACGTTACTGCCGGCCTCCATTTGTATTAGCTTTTGGTTTTAAATATGCCTGGAACGTTTGGCAAAGAAGATGTTCTCATTCACAAAAGGTGTATAATACGGCCAAAAGTATTTCACCCGATAATACTTGTACAGAAAAATTATCTCAAAAAATCCTTTCATCTGCTCCAATTCCATTTTGGCTTTGGCCGCGATGAGGTTTTTTTCTTTCTGAACATTATACGCTCTTTTAATAACTCCTAAAGGGCAAAACAACGCAATCTAATTTTTGTACAAAATTGTTGAGTTAAAAACACGGTTTTGTCTCTTAAAATTTTTGGTGCCACCTCCGTAAAAACCCCACAAATTAAACCCCCAGAAATCAATTTTTATGAAATTACACCTCTTTTAGAACCCCCGAAATTGAACCTTACAAAAAATAAATATTTTAACGGCTTTAGCTAAAAAGCTAATTTTTTTTTATAATCAGAAGAGACCAAGAATCTTTTTGAGAGTTCCCCAAAAGTGCCAAAGCTTTTTTTGCGACAACCCTAAAAGCATAATCTGTGTTCAACCCACACTCTGGTTAGGTTGTTGCGTTCTTGGATAGGGCGCTTTACGATGATTATCTCTGCTTGTGGCTTCGAACAAGCAACAAATTCAGTGGCAAGAAATCGAAATTCACGGAACATTGAAAAACTGGAAAGTTAACTCTTAAGCAGGTGCAAATTCCTCCAAGCACGAAGTAATTATCACAATGAAAGCGTGCGGAATGTCCAATAATTAGCGTCTAACGCTGTGCTGTGACAAGCGAATAAATATGCTATACAACAGCAATAAAAAATGCTGTAATTTTGAAATTGTTCTTATTACGGGGGAACAAAAGGATTTTTTAAAAATCACCATTAACATGCGTCGTTCGTTTATAGGCGGGCAACTTGTAAGCTCCCATTTAGCTTTAAATAAGAAGTCCAAAAAGTAACTGCAGCAACGAATCAACTAAAAACAAACCAAAACAACTCACTTTGCCAAAAGTGCAATTTACCCCCCAGTTTCAAAGTTTTGTGTGAATGGCACTTGTGCAATAATTGGTAGCTGATGTATCGTCAGAATAGCTTACAGTGCCAACTTACGCACGTGATGCTTTAGAGATGACTGCTGTTTGGTTATAACTGGTGACAAGGTAACAGAGGTGGAGTCGAGGACACAAGGCTCGAGGCCAATTCCAAGGCCAAGGACACAAAAAAAGTCCGAGGCCAAGGCCAAGCCTTTCCGAGGACAGACCCTCTCGAGGCCAAGGACAGGAATGCTCAAGGCCAAGGACCAAGGACACAAGCGCAAGTGTTCTCCAAAAAAAAAGGTCTTCAAAAAAGTTTTTTAGGTGATCTCCAATTCATTGGCGTACCCAGAATTTTTGATTGGGGGAGACCTAAATCACAACTCACATGCAATGACGTCATCAAAAATATTCCAAACAGGAAGTTTTTGTGGGACAAAGATATCGTAGGGTGGAAGATCTGAAATCGTTGCCTGTAGGCAGGTAACCAGGATTTTGCAAAGAGAGAGGGATTAAACTAATACTTGAAAAGCGCAAATATCTAACATTGAAAACGTGTTGAGAAAGCTAGTGTAACTCAAAGGTATCGAAGACGGGGGTCTGGGGGCGAAGCTCCCAGCCGTTGGGCGATTTTTTGTAATTTTTTGGAAAAAAAAGCTGTTTTAATGCCATTGAATCACATTCTGCAGGTGTTCAGAGCCATTTGAAAGCACTAAATTTTTGACATTTGAAATCCAATTGAAAAAATTCAATTGTTTAATCCCTCTTTTACTCGCAACTTAAGTCCAAAATACGTTTAACATCTGGCATCTTGGAGTTAGATTTTAGTTGTAAGTGATTTGGTCCAGGTAGGGGGAAGTAAGGCGCATTGTCTCGTGCTACATTTTAGCAGTAAATAACAATCCTCTCGAAGATTTTCCTTAGAGGTTTTTGTTTTGTCATGAAAATAACCAGTTATAGGAGTACACGTTTGGTCAGGGGGCCCAGGTCCCCTCAATTTAAGTTCAATGATTTCTTCAATCAGCATTTTCCATGATTAACTTTTTTAAAAGTACCGTATTTCGTGCGTAAAAACCGGCGACGTTGGAGGTGAAGAAGTGAATTGTTATTGAAAAATGGTACAATAGATGGTACGCCTACTAACCGTGTTATTGCCGGGCCGGATTTACATCGCGCTGGGCCCCTCGCACTGTGGAGATTTTCGCAACATCTTTCTGCCAAATATACTGTAGGTGAAGACCAAAAAAAGTCTTACGATTTCAGCGTGGGGGCCCCTACCTGGTACTGCGCCATATTATGGTAGATCCGGCCCTCATTAAGGCATTACGTTCATAAAAAGGCTAGATGTGGACCTGAGATAGCAACTTTTTCGACAAAAACTCTCCATTTCTTCCGGGTTGTACGTTTAAATTGGCTGGCAAAAATTGAATTTAGGGGAGCCCGGGGCCCCTGGTCTTCCATATTGTTGTTAGTTACTGTTGTAAGCGAAAAATGCTAAAAAGAAACTGAAGAAACAATAGGCTTTTTTGTCATTGGTGAAATTTCAATTGAGAGAGACACGGGCCCCTTGCCCCCCCCCCCCCCCCCCCTTAGCTACGCCTATGCCCCAAGTGAGGAAAACAAAAAAGGTGTTCGCAAATTTTCCGCGAGGTTTCTGGCGTTTTTCAACGAAATTTCAACTGTTCAAAAAACAGTGCTGTCCTCGAGCCGAGGACAGGGCAATTTTCGGGGACTTGAGGCTTCGAGGCCAAGGCCAAAGACTTCAAAATATGTCCTCGAGGCCAAGGACGTCCTCGAGAACTCCACCTCTGCAAGATACTGTTGTAGAATACTAAGCCCGATGACCGTAGTCCGTATAAGTTAGATACTATATCGAGTCAACTCCATCGCGAGTTAGTACTTTGTACTCACTATAGTAGTAATACTAAAACTGCAACTGCTTACTATTCTACTGCAAACTTTCTGTAAAACGAACTGTAGGTCATACGCATTGCGCTTTAGTCGCGGAAACGAACCTAATTGCTAAAAGTGATGATTTACAATCCCGTAAACGAGGTCAATCAGTCGATTTTTTTTCGTTTAATTCTAAAAAAAAGTACCGCAAAAGTACCGCGGTACTTTTAATTTGAAAGCACCGGTACCGCGGTACTAATTTTAGCAAAGTACCGAGTACCGGTACCGCGGTACTTTTGCAAAGTACCATGCCCACCTATGTTGAAAAGCCAGTGTTGCCAGCAAGAATGGTAGTGCGGTACCGTGGTATGCCTCAATTTTTGCTAAGAAGTACGGTACGCTGGTACGATACGCCTTTTTTGTAATGGTGCGGGTACGGTACGTTGGGACGGTACGCCTGCTGTGTAACAGTACGTGTACGGTACGTTGGCACGCTTTTTGAATTTGCCTACAAAACGTTTTACAGTACGTGCAACGTGTGGCCGTCAATGAAGCTTCGTTTGACCGTGCCCTGCGTGCACATAGTCTGAGCTATTCTCAAGTAATCATTATAGCCTCTTAATTTGTCGTTACGACTGTATTATGATGTCACAAGTATGGCCAGTTGTGATGTCATAACTATTGCCTATAGATAATAGGAGCCTAAGACTATATTGGGCATGTCATATATAGTGGCGGATCTAGAAAATTTTGGTGGGGGGATGATAAAATTTATGAGCACAAATTGTGTGTAATCTCAAAATTTTGGATGTTCATGATTAATGTTCTTGACCTCGCGCAAACTTGTTGGGGATATTTTTGATCCGTCCCATCCCAAAAACGTTACCAGTAAATAAAATATTTTTTAAAATTTAACCAATGACATAAAACTAGTTCCATGTCATTGATTTAACCAATTCAATTCAAATTAATTACATAAAACGCTCTTTTTGTCTTTCCTGCGTCAAAAATCGTATTTAATAAACTTTCGCCAACATAACCGTCTGCATCTACACAGAACAGGCGCGTTGCCAGAAATTCGCAATGAGGGAGCTGCTTTGGGGGTCTGAAGGCGATCGAAAATTTTGCATCTTTTTCCAAAAATAGCTAAATTTTAGGGCTATTTTGATAAAAAATAATGTTTTTAAAACGTGGCATAGCAATTGGCAGTGCAAACATGATTATACCGGTTGCATAAGTGGGCTATGTGAGAAGTGGCTAGTGGTAAAATTTTTTCTTGTTTACATGCTGGTAGATCATAAAATCCTATAGTTTAGTAAACCTCACACGGAGTAATCTATTTTGACCATATTTTATAGAGAAAAATAGTTGGAGGGGGGCTCACGGAAAGATATTTGAAAGAGGTGATTAGTAATTAACCAATACTGAATAGATCCCCCCCGTTCGTGAGTTTATAATATTTTTGTTGATAAAAACTATGTTAAGCATTTGCAATGAGTTATATTAAATTTGATTGCTTATTTTTGGCCATTTTTCAAAGTTTTTATTGATTTGTGAGTTTTATTTTTGACAAATTAGCCCCCCTGAATAATGGTTCAAAAGATGCTTTAAATCACGTTTTAGTCCATTCCAGTCCAAAAACCAGTCTCAGAAGTGCTAAAAACGTAGTATTTTTCCTATTCTGCATTTTGGTCGACAGGCCAACGGGTGGGGGGGGGGGCAAAACCATTGGCCTGTCGACCAAAATTTAGAATAGGAAAAATACTACGTTTTTAGCACTTCTGAGACCTGCCCTCCCTTGGCTGCGCTACTCACACAGAATGAGTAAAAACTACCTGCATCGGACTTTGATATTTCTATTGCCAAAAGTCTATTTTGTTCAAGTGTTCATTCAGCATATCGTTACTAACAATGTAATAAAACTACATTCGAGAAGACATTTTATATGATGCTCTATCAAATCGACACACTTTTTGTGCGAAACCGCACTACTATATTGCGCAGGCGCGCAGCCAGAAATTCGCAATTGGAGGGCTGTGTTGGGGGGTGGTGGAGCATCCAGCCGCCGGAGGACAATGGGGGTCTGGGGGCGGAGCCCCCAGCGCTCGAAAATTTTGCATTTTTTTGCAAAAATAACTTCATTTTGGGGCTATTTTGATTAAAAAATAATGGTTTTAAAACGTGGCTTAGAAATGGGCAGTGCAAACAAGATTAAACTGGGGGCATAAATGGGCTATTTAGGAGGTGGCTATTAGTAAAATGTTAGTTCTCTTGTTTAGATACTGGTAAATTATAAAATCGAATAGTTCAATAAAACTCACACAGAGTAATCTATTTCGTATACAGTTTATAAAGAAAAATAATTTTGGGGCGGGGGGGGGGGCAATGAAAAGAGATTTGGGAAAAATGATTGGTAATAAACTAATACTGAATAGCCCCCCCCCCCCCCCCCCCCCCCCCTTCCTATTCCTTAGTTTATAGTATATTTGTTGATGACACCTATGTTTAGCATTTTTACACTTGCGATCAAATTTGATTGCTTATTTTTGACCATTTTTCAAAGTTTTTATTTATTTGTTGGTTTTATTTTTGACCAATTAGCCCCCCACCCTGAACATATGTTTCAAAAGATGTTTTAAATCACTATTTAGTCCACTCCAGTGCATAAAACAGTCTCCAAAGTGCTAAAAACGTAGTGTTTTTTCCATTCTGCATTTTGGTCGACATATCAATAGGAGGGCTATAGCCCCCCCTCCCCCGCCCCTGGCTACGCCACTGGTATTGCGTGAGGTTTGAGCAAAAATGCGCCATAATTGAACTCCTGTTGTGTTATGCCTTTATCGTTGAAAAGTGCGAGTTGTGAATTTTGCTAGTTGGGCGCTTTCAAATCAATCGGACCTGTAAAAAACTAATTTCTGCTTTGTGAAAAGTTCGCTGTAAAAATAAGTTTTTCCTCCCCCCGCCCTACCCCACCCCCCCAATGGCTTCAGAAATTATATCGCAGTCACCCGCCCTATCGAGTATTCACTGATTGCTTTTTTTTTTAATGTTTAATATCATGCATATGCATGTTACGTTTAGGCTGGTGGGGGGGATGCATCCCCCCATCCCCCCCCATAAATCCGCCACTGGTCATATATTGAAGAAAAATTTGAAAGGAAACAACCGCGACGCTTTAGCTAAATACGCAGTGGTTTAAAAATGACAAACTTTTCGCACATTGCGCCGGATTTTTGTATGCAGAGACAAAAGACAGCTGAAGCCGACGCTAAATGAAATCGCTGATTTACAGGCTACCGGTAGCGATTTCAAAGGCAGTTAAATTTGCGAGTAGTTACAAGCAAGGATGGCAGTACGGTATGGTACGTAGGGCCTCAAAGAGAAATTTTTCCAAGCGGTACGAAGATCGATGCCGGGCCCCCAAAATTAAGTGAAGTGCAAACAAATAAATCAAAAAAAGGTATTCACTCAAATTTGGTCTTATTTTTTGCACAAAATTAAGTGAAGACCAAAAAAACAGGTCTTTACTTAAATTTGGTCCTATTTTTTGCCCAAAATAAGGTGAAGTCCAAAAAAAAAAAAGAAAAGGTCTTCACTCAAACTTGGTCCTTTAATTTGCCCAAAATCAGGGACCGAAAAAGGGCAAGAAAGAAAAAAAATTTGGTCCAAAACTTGACGCGACAACCTCAACTCTTCCGGGCCCCCCTAGACCCGGACCCGGGTACGATGTATCCCCTGAACCCCCCTCTCGTAGGCCCTGATGGTACGTAAGAACGGTACGCTGGTACGGTACGCCTTTTTTGTAATGGTAAAGATACGTTGGTACGGTACGCTTCAAAAATTGAACTGAAGTACGGTATGCTGGTACGGTACGGTTCAAGGAGCGACATACGTAGGAACGTGTCTTACCGCAGTAGCGTAGCCAGGGGAGGCTATAGCCCCCCCCCCCATCGGCCTGTCAACCAAAATTTCCTAGCAAAGTGTATTTTTAGGACAGCAAAATAAAATAACATTGCAAGAATTATGCGGCTGTACACTGTAGTAGTCAGGCGCGTAGCCAGAAATTCGCAATGGGAGGTGTTGTTTGGGGGATCTGGGGGCCGTAGCCTTCAGCGTTTGAAAATTTTGCGTTTTTTTGCTAAAATAACTCAATTTTATGGCTATTTTGATAAAATTTAATGCTTTTGAAGCGCAACATAGAAATTGGCAGTGCAAACATGATTAAACTGGTTGCATAAATGGGCTATGTGGGAGATGGCTACTGTTAAAATTTAATTATCTAGTATACATCATAAAATCCTATAGAATAGTTCAATAAAACTCACACGGATTAATTTATTTCGCCTATATTTCGAAGAGATAAATAATTAGGGGAGAGGGGCTAATGGAAAAATATTTGAGAAATGTGATTGGTAATTAGGCTACTAACTAACTGACACTGAATAACCCCCTCCCTATTCCTGAGTTTATAATATATTTGTTGATGAAACTTATTTTCAGCATTTTTACACTAGCGATCAAGTCTGATTGCTTGTTTTTGGCCATTTTTCTAAGTTTTCATTGATTTGTGAGTTTTGTTTTTGACAAATTAGCCCCCCCCCCCCCCCCCCCCCCCCGAATATAGGCCTATGTTTCAAAAGATGCTTTAAATTTCCTTCTAGTCCATTCCAGTGCAAAAAAGTAGTCTCAAAAGTGCAAAAAAACGTAGTTTTTTCGTTATTCTGCGTTTTGGTCAACAGGCCAATGGAAAGAGCTATAGCCCCCTCCCCCCTTGGCTACGCTACTGGTAGTAGTACCATATTAGAATAAATTTTGTAGCAAACGCTACTTATCAATAATATTAAAAAAGCATTATAGCATCATGTTTGAAAGTCATACAATCTTAAACTTTGTTTGAGAGAAGTTATGATGCTCTCCTCTGTTTGCTTTTCAAGAACATATTATCGCAGAGAAAGAAATTAAAATGCTTGAGCTGGAAATTTTGTTTATGTTGGCGAATGCAGTTGTACATGAGTATGGCCCGAGTATAGCTCCAAAATATTGGACAAAGCCCCATTTAAAAGTAAGATATTTTTGAGAAAATCTTAAAATTTTAGGACTAAATAAAGTAGAGAACTTTTGAAAACATATAATTTTTAAAATAAGTTGGTTAGCTACATGCAGGGATGCCGAAACCCGGATGAAAGGGAGGATATATCCCACCAATAATTTGACTGCATCCCCCCCAATAATTTGACTATGGTTTACATCTGCATCCCCCCAATAGTTTGACTATGGTCTGCATCTGAGCGCTGGATGATGTTTGGACCTTTTTTTGGTTTTTACGTGATTTCAGGGACAAAAACGCTTCAATTTTCGGTGAAGATCTTTTTTATTTTTGGTCTTCACTTAAATTCGAGGACAAAAACTTTTAAATTTTTAGTGAAGACATTTTTTTTTGGTCTGCACTTAATTTGCTTACGTGAAAAAAATCGTGGTCGAGCTTCATCACCCCCTGTTGAAAATAGGGCAAAATTGGAGTAAAATTGCAAATCATCCCCCCCGATGATCAACATAAATCGGCACCACTGGCTACTTAGTTCATCTTTGAGTTGGTAGGGTGGGGCTGCCCCGGATCTAAGTGAACCACCAGCCTTCAAAAATGTTTCTTTGCAAATGAGGATTGCTCGAACATTCACTTTTCGTCATAGGTGGGCAAGTTAATGCAAAACGTTAGCTTCGTTAACCACTAGTCCGTTAACAAACTTCACACCTCCGTTAACGTTAGTCGGTTATTTTCAGCTTTAATTAACGGAAGTTAATGAAGTCCGTTAATTCGTCAACATTTTCGTGCATCTTACATTTCGTTTTATTCACTCGCTTCTAGAACACGTATTGACGCTGTTGAGCTGATTGTAAGGAAATATTTATTGCTATGGTGGTCTTTTTGTGTTTTGGAAGTTACATTTTACAGCCTAATCTAATTTTAAGACAAAAATAAGTTCAAATGCACTAACGAAGCTGCGATCGGAAAATCTTTGGAAATTGTGAGCAGCGATAATTAATACATCTATGAGGCTGCAGCTTATTATTTGTCACAAAGATGAGCTCTTTTCTTCGCTCTATAAAACTCGTGCTAATACGCAACAGGTGTTATCAGAGCAAACTGATTTGTACCGGTATGATGAATGAATGGTGCGAGATATTAACGATAAAAACCTTTACGGAAGTTAACAGAACTTAACGGAAGTTAATTTAGTCCGTTAACAAGAAAAAACTTTTTAACGGGATAACGCGTTAATGAAAAAGTTAGCTTCGTTATTAACAATTAACGGACTTGTGCCCACCTATGCTTTTCGTCGTATATTTTTTTTAATATTGCACCACATTCAAATTTTGACGTTCGATATGAATGCCCAAAGTGGAAGCTGTACCCTTGTACCGCTTCCAGCTTCCGCTTCCACGAAAAGTTGCCACTTTCACCGCTTGCGCTTCCACATCCCGGCTGATCATACAGCTACAATAAGATTTGCTAATTTTGTCATTTCAGTTGCTGTAAATTTGTCTCTTATACTTGTTATATTGAATTTAGCGTAGTAGGCAGAGTGCAGTACAGCAAATGTTTTAGCTTTATATCAGATTAGTTTATTAATTGATCAGGTTTCATTGCAACGATCGACGCTCGCGTCGAGTGTTCCCTTTTTTTACTCGGCCATTTTTAAAGTAATGAGTTCGAAGTTTCAGACTTTTACTTATTATTCGAGAACGGTTTGGTCTAACTACATGGAATTTTGGATGCAGTTTGAGATTAATGAGTTGTACGTTTGTGCCAAATTTCGAGCCAATAATTCACGTGACTTCGGCTTCAGGACCCGGAAACCGTCCTGAAATGACTTAAGAAGCGGTCTCATTCAACAAAGCTTAAGCATGGCAAAAAATATTTCACATAAGTGGAGTCCTCGAGGAAACTTTTTGAAGTCCTTGAACTCGAAGCTCAAGTCCTTGGCCTTGGCTTCGAAGTCTACAAGTTCTAGAAATTGCCCTGTCCTCGGCTCGACGATAGCAGTATTTTTTGATTCGTGATGAAGGAAAATAACCAAAAAAAACTTAACTCGGTTTCCAGCTCGATGATCTTTTTTTTTTGAGATCACCTGAAATTTCGCAAAAAAATGTGCGGTTCCTGTGCGACAACCTTTTTTTTTTTCAGAAGACCACTTGCAAAATTGTGCCCTTCGTCCTTGGCCTCGAGAGGGTCTGTCCTCGATAGGTCGGTCCTTGGCCTCGGATTTTTATTTGAGTCCTTGGCTTCGAACGTTGAGTCCCCGACTCCACCTCTGATATTTCACACGGTTATATATCTTGAGATATCCTGCTTTTTTTACTTTTTCATTTTTTGTCTATTTTTTTTTTTCTTTCTTCTTAAATATTGCACGCTCTTTTTCTGCTAAACCACTGAACATCGAAATCTAATTTTTGTGTAAAGTTATTGAGCTGCAAACTTTACGCAATTTTGTCTCCCGAATTTTTTTTGGGCCACCCACTCAGGAATCCCCTAAAAAATCAATTTTTTAAACGGCTAAAGCATGTTGCGCACACGTCTTAATTGAGTGGTTTGGGAACACTCCGGGTGCCAACGAAGGTGATTGGCTACAGAGAAACGCGCTCGGAACTCGAATCTCAAATTCAGCTTCTTGACTCCTGCTCAATTCTCCACCAAGCGTGTAGATCAGATCGATGTTTATTCACAGCAGAAGTAAAATATTCAAAGAGCAAGCGAACGAGCGAGCGAGCGGTTTCTGTTAAAAAGGTAAAATGAACACTAACGCAGTGGCAAACTTCATTAAAAGCATTACATAATTAATTAGCAAGGCTTAATAACAGAAACAATAAAAAACATCCAACTCGACATATTTTGGAGAAAACCGTCTTAAAGAATTATAATGATTTAACTCTTATCTAATTCAATTCATTTCCCAACACTAATCATAGTTAAACATTACTAATTACAATCCTTAACGTACCAAACTGTTTCGCCCAAACGACTGTAACGGTGACGGAAGAGAACACAATAACACGATGAGGACGACGGCTGACAGTATCGTAATGCGGTTTTCGAGGTTTAATCTTGAGAATTTCCAATGTCGCAGTTTCCAATTCAACAACTCAACTCAACTTGTCAATTTTTAAAACACAAAATTAATGACGTTACCTTGACAAGATCCAACTGCTAACTGATTTTTAGATTTTACGTGAACAACAAAAAACGCTACAAAAAGGACGTGCAGTGTACAATCAAACGTAAAACGAAATTAAGGTCAGTCTTGGGGCGATCATTCGCCGCTTAATATAGTGCAGTCTGAAAATCCAATTTGCATACAAAATTACGTTCAATCTTCTATAAACCAGTTCCAAAGGTTCGAATCTCGTTGCGGCAAATTAAAATTTACGATGTAGGCGTGCAATATTTTACACACTCCCCCCAAATATACGAGTATAGGAGAATATTTCAACTCACAAAAAATATTGTAACGCAAACAAACACAAAGTAAAAGCCAAACCTTTCATTCACCGCCTTCGTGGTCGGGTACTATGACGCAGATTTTCGAAATGGGTCTTCTTAAGTTTCCCGTACTAGTTTTCACTAAAACAGATCTAACAAATCCCTTGGGGTCTGCAAAGGTATCGATCACCCGACCAAGAGGCCATTGAGACCTAGGCATATCTTCATTTTTTAAAATCACAATATCTCCTTTACGCACGTTTGGCTTAGCATCATACCATTTTTGCCTCGGGACTAGTGAAGGCAAGTATTCCTTAACCCAGCGCTTCCAAAACAAATCTGAGTAGTGCTGAATATGCCGCCATCGCTGGGGAAAAAAAGTGTCAGAGTCCCTAGTTATCACAGGAGGGAGTCCGGAATCTGGTTGCAGCACCAGAAGATCCTTGGGAGTGAGCGGTTGGTCAAAGTCCTCCACAAAGGATATCGGCGTGAGCGGCTCGAGTTGATAATGCTCTCTACTTCCGTCAGCAAGGTGATCAAACCTTCATCGCTAAAGGTCGCACCGGAGGGCAGAGAGCGCATTACCTTACGCACTGAACGTATCAGGCGTTCCCAAGCACCGCCAAAATGGCTCGCCAATGGTGTATTGAAGTGCCATTCGATTTCTCTCTGTAGAAGAAATCCGCCGATTTGGTGCTGGTTCCAGTCCCATATGGACTCGTGCAGCAAAATTCTATCAACTCCTGTGAAATTGCTTCCATTGTCTGAATGTAAATGAGCGACATTGCTTCTCCGGCTGACAAACCTTCGAAGAGCAGAAATGAAGGAGTCAGCGGAGAGGGAGTGTACCACTTCGAGGTGTACCGCGCGCACGGTCATGCACGTGAAAATGCACCCGTAGCGCTTAACAACACTTCGCCCCTGCTTCACTAAGAAAGGGCCAAACAAGTCGACGCCTGTATGAAAGAAGGGTGGCAGTCCGACACTCAGTCTCGCAGTTGGAAGATCAGCCATGATCTGTTGCTCGCAGGGCTTGAAATTCCGCCGACAACTCAGACACTTCCCGAGTACTCCTCGAACAGCCACGCTCCCCCCATGGATCCAATATCGAGCGCGAAGCGCCGTGAAAGTGTGGCCAACTCCCGAATGGCCCACGGTTTCATGATAGTGTTTTACAATTAATTCAGTCATATGCGATTCAGTACATAAGATGATGGGGTGGCGCTGGTTGTACTCCACAGGAGCAGTAGCCAGTCGACCTCCAACCCGAACCACTCCATCATCCAAAACCGGATTTAACTTTCTTATTACCAACGGACACACAGCCGCTGTAACATCTTTACCGTTTTCCAGAGCAGCGACCAGGTGGGGTAGGTTGCAACGCTGATCATACTTCAGTAACCGAAGTTCGGCTTCCTGCAACTCATCTACGCCAATTTCAACAGATTTCCTTGACAAAACTCCAGCTGAACGCCGAATGTAGTCAGCAAACCTCACCCACCAAGCCGCAGTCCTTTTAAACCCATGCCAGGATGAAAAATATTTAACTAAACGATCCATAGGCGGATCAACAACAGCTCCTTTAGTGGACACCAAAGTGGTCACAGCATTGATTCTTTTTTCAAACAGAGGAGAGTCGTCTGGCAGACTCAGTTGGGGTCCATGCATGAGCACACCGTTCAACGACACACCTTTACATCGGGAAGCACAGTCAAACACAATTCTCACCTTGCCCGGCTTATTGGGGTTAGTCACCGGATGGTGAGGTAGAAACCAACGGCGACTCGCAACTTCCGCGTCTCTCGGTACCGGTTCAGCATAGTTGTGATCAATGTAATTCTGCATGGTCTTGGCATACAGCTGATGTAGCTGATCATCTCTGATGAGCCGACGCTTTAGCGACTCCAAACGGCTCTGAGCCACTGCCCGGTTGTCGGGGAGTACAGTTTGCTTATCACGCCAGAGCAAAGGCAGTTGGAAATGTCCGTTAACAAGCTTAACGGATCGTTCCATTTGTTCTAATGCAATTCTATCCTCCTTGGAGTTATCACACTCGGCGCGATCGGTCAGGGTGCTTACATGGAAGCAATAGTCATTCTCTTGTGAACTAGAGAAAGCAGTCCCGAATAGCGTCCAACCCAATGTGGCAAGACAGCATCCGGCTCGCCATTTTTCCCATGTCTGCTTTCTAGAGGTCTGAACAAGGCGGGGTTATCTAATCCAATTAACAATCCCACCGACTTGTCTTGCAACTCATGGAGTTCTATATTTCTACTTATATTTCTACAGCAACTTATATTTCTACAGTTGGGTACAACTCACAATTGTTTGCGTTTGGACTCCAGGATTCCTTGTCATGATTCTGGATGGTTTAGTGCTTCGCCGTTTGTACCGCCTGCACCGGAAGTATCAGCAAAAAAAACAAAAATTTACTACAATGCTTTTACCTCCTCATTCTCTCATGCGATCTTTCACACAAAGCCATTTAAAAAAAATGTTTTAGTATGACTTGGCTTAGTTGGCTATCACATTGAATTATTTTTCAAATAAGGAAACAACGAATTGACAGACAAGCGGTTATGTTGTCTTTTGTTTGGTCATTTTTCTTTTTAACTAATCAAAAAATAATGCTGTCCTCGAGCCGAAGACAAGAGGTTTTCTTGTAGGCTTCGAAGCCCAGGCCATGGACTTGAAAATGTGTCCTCGAGGCCAAGGACGTCCTAGAGGACTCTACCTCTGGCCCTTAACTCTGTCGATTGCAGGGCCGCAACTAGGGGGGCAAAAGAGGGCGGCACCCCCCTTAACAAAAATTTCGCGCCTCCCAAACTGCCCAGCATGTCCACCCAAACTTCCCTTGCAGCAGTTTCAAGATGGTGACTTTTTTTTTGGAAACCAACAGAGAACTCGGAGAAAAGTCCAAAATTTTTGGCCCCCCTAGAAAGAAATTTTGTCCCCTCTAGAACAACGTTCTAGTTGCGGCACTGGTCTACCGGTAAGGAAAAATTCTTGAAAATAAGTCAAAAAATAAATGAACCACCTCATCAGTCACACCACATGTACGACATCAGACGTGGAGTCGAGGATGCCAGGATCGAGAACAAGGGTACAAAAAAATCCAAGGCCAAGCGCCGACTTTTCGAAAACAAACCCTCTCAACAGAGGTGGAGTCGAGGACAGAAGGCTCGAGGCCAAGGCCAAAGACACAAAAAAAATCCGAGGCCAAGGACAGCCCTTCCGAGGACAGACACTCTCGAGGCCAAGGACAGAAATGCTCGAGGCCAAGGCCAAAAACCAAGGACACAAACGCAAGTCTTCTCCTAAAAAAAAAGGTCTTCAAAAACATTTTTCAGGCGATCTCAAAAAACAAAGGTTTTCAGAAAAAATTTTCAGGCGATCTCCAGAAAAACCGTCTTTCAAAAAATTTTCAGGCGCTCCACAAACTTTTAACAACTCAAAAATAGTGCTGTCCTCGAGCCAAGGACAGGCCAATTTTCGAGGACTTGAGGCTTCGAGGCCAAGGCCAAGGACTTCAAAATGTGTCCTCGAGGCCCAGAACGTCCTCAAGGACTCCACCTCTGCTTCTCAAGGCCAAGGACAGGAATGCTCGAGGCCAAGAATCAAGGACACACGCGCAAGTGTTTTCCCAAAAAAAAGGTCCCCGAGCAAAAACATCGCAAGTTTCGCGAAAAAATTCAGGAAAAACGTCTTCGCGCAAGCCAGTAGCGTAGCTGGGGGGGGGGGGGGGGGGCAAATGGTGCTATAGCCCTAATTGGCCTGAAAAGTATGCAAAATAGCATGTTTTTAGCAGTTTTGAGGTTGATTTGAGCTCTAAAAATGAAAATAGCCTCCCCAAAGATCGCGAGACGATGATGATTTTGGATAGAAAAAGGCTCTGACTTTCGGTGAAGACCTTTTTTATTTTTGGAGATCACTTGATTTAGGAGAGAAAAACGCTCTGAAGTTTCCTTAATCCAATTCAAGACTAATGAAAATTCGGGTCAAGTTCGTTTACGGTTGATTCAAACTTCAAAAAAGCACCCCCCAGGCGAAATCCTGGCTACGTGACTGGCCCAAGCAAATCGCAAATTTTCACGAAAGTTCAGGCGTTCTCCAAAAAAAAAAAGGTTTTCATAAAGTTTCCACGAGGTCTCTGGCGTGCTTGAAGATGAAAACATGGTCATTACCTTGGCCCATTTTCAACAAATCAAAAAATAGTGCTGTCCTTGAGCCGAGTACTGGGCATTTTTAGGACTTATGCAGGCTTCGATGCCAAGGCCAAGGACTTCAAATAGTGTTCTCGAGTACCTCTGTCTGCCATGATTGCCTACCCACAAAATATAGCAGCCTAGTATAATATCATATCTTGTCAGCTAGGCTAGCTAGGTAGGCTTATCAACCTTTGAATTATTTATCAGCATTATCATTATTCAATTAGGTGGCAGCTTGACTCGAAGACCGATAGGTCCATCCCTTCGCTGTCCCTCGGCCGAGACAACTAAATGAATAAAAAATGTAATACAATTTATCACATAAACATTAATTCATAGCCACTGTAAACATGCTGTAGTTATATTGTACGCACAGGTGGGCATGCTAGTGCAAAACGTTACCTTCGTTAACCACTAGTCCGTAAGCAAACTTCATACCTACGTTCAAGTTAATTCCTTATTTTTAGCTTTAATTACTGAATGAAGTTGTGGCGATCCTCCTTCCAGCCTGTCACGGGAGGGGCCACAATTTCTTTCCAGCTTGATAGATTACTCGATTGATTGCTTGTTCTCCAATTAATTGTATGTTACCAAAATGAATTCACAAAAATTACCAAAGTCGTCGATTAACGCAGATGAATTTTTTGTTGCTTATCTTGCAGACGGAGTTAACCGTATTCCCACAAAGTAAATGAAGTCCATTAATTCGTAAACATTTTGAGTGTAATTTAGGCTACATTTCTTTTTATTCACTCACTTCTAGACCTCGTAATGACACTGCTGAGCTGATTGTAAGAAAAAAATTATTGCTATGGTGATCTTTTTGTGTTTTGGAAGTTACTTATACAGTTTAATCTGATTTCAAGATAAAAATAGGTTCTAACGAAGCTGCGATTGGAAAATCTTTGGAAGTTGCGAACAGCGATAATTAATACACCTATGAGGCTGCAGCTTATCACTTGCTACAAAAAAGCAATAGATGTACTTATTAATTAAAAATTAGCAGCAATTTAGAATCATTAAAATTTCATTCAATGATTGTCAACCTAAAACCATAGGTTTTCATGTTTCGACTAGTAACTTAGGCCATCTTCACGGCTAGCATTTAGAAGCATAAGTTGTTCTTCTATACAATTTATTATTATAATATACAGTGCGATTGAGCTATCGCGACGCGTTTCAACCTTGCTCAAGGGTCTCATCAGGCGAAAAGAATAACACATATTTAAACATGCAATGATATAAAACTGCAATTAAAATTTTAATGAGTCTAAAATTGCTGCTAATTTTTGTTTCCAAATTTTAATTGCAGTTTTACATCATTGCATGTTTAAATATGTGTTATTCTTTTCGCCTGATACAGACCCGGCGCCACGGGGGGGCAAACCGGGGCCGTGCCCCCCCCCCAAACGAAAATTGTGCCCCCCCAAGCGAGGACTGTACCCCGAAGAAATTGACAGGCTTGGGGCTACTGGAGTGCAAACTGAGGCCCAAATTGGTGTTTGCCACTCTTATTTTCGTGCTTTTTGTGGACTGACACCGGATTTCATGACATTTTTGGGATGAAGACCTTCTTTTTTTGGAGATCACCTGTTTTCGACCGGTAAAACTGCTTAAATCCCCGATTTTGGCCGGAAAATCCCATTGAATCTTTGGTTTTCACCTTGTTCATTTGATCCAGACTGGGATCAATTTCTCGTGCCCCTCTCGAATTCACATAAATAAACTTCTTGTGCCCCCCCAAAATTTATTTCTGCCCCCCAGTCACGCTATCCTGACCTGGCCTGATAAGACCCTGGAGCGAGGTCGAAACGCGTCGCGATACCTCAATTGCACTTCATATTATAATAAATTGCGTAGATGAATAACTTATGCTTCTAAACGCTAGCCGTGAAGATGGCCTAAGTTACTGGTCGAAACACGAAAACCTATAGTTTTAGGTTGACAATCATTAAATGAAATTTTAATGATACTTATTAATTGTTTGGCACTTTTTTTCCAAAATGACTTATTTTAATTGAGCTATTGTTAATTAGGCTATCATTAATTATTACAATTATGCATGTCTTGCACCTGCATTTTGTTCTGTTTAGTAACGGTATCACTATTCCTCTACCATATACCGTTTATACACTCATATACTCATGCACACGTTTATTTGGTACTGGAAGCCTAGCCTAGTAGTAGCCAGCCATGGTTCCATTATTTTTACAATGTGTAGATTTCGATCCCTTGGAATTGATTTCTGCTATCGGTTTGCATAAGTTCTCAAACATAAGTTCTCAAACTGCATAAGCATAAGTTCTCAAACTGCTCCGTACGGAGCCCCAGGGTTCCGCAAGCTATTTGTTTACTCATTATTATTAAAATACTGACTTAGCTAATTTGCAACTTTCCAAGAAAGCAATAATGGCATTAATAAAATTTAACTCTACCTTATTAGTATGATCGTCTAGTGTCGAAATTCACAGCGTTTGTTGCCATCGTCACGGCTTGTTTACCCCTCTTTGTTTCTTTAATTTATGCAACACCTGGTTGCGCCATTTTACAATGTTTCGTTTCGACAAATATTTTGTTTCCATGGTGAAACGTGGTAAGTTTATCACGAAAAGCTTCTTGCAGAATTTTGGATTGAAATAAAAAATTCATATTCTAAAATTACTGAAAAACCTCTTCGTATTCTTATTCCTTTCGTGCCTATATACCTGTGTGAGGCAGGATTTTCTGCTCTGCCACAAATCAAAAATCAAAGAAATTAACTTCAGGTTAAGGATGACCTACGTTGTGCCTTATCTCAAACCTCTCCCCGCATTCACCGACTTTTGGATGACCAACAAAAACAAGTTTCGCATTGACTAATTGAGTTACAATTGAAATAAATGACATTTCGTTTAAATTAGTGATTGTGCATTCTGTATTGATTGCATACTTAGATTAGGGGAGGAATTTTTTTTTTTAATCAGCAAAACAGAAATGTTGCAAAATAGGTTGGGAACTACTGGGCTAGCACAGGCGTAGCCAAAATTTTCGATTGAAGGGGGGGGGCAAACCACCAGTTACATGTAATGACGTCGTCATAAATTTTCGAAAAAGGAATTTTTTGTGGGACAAAGATATCGTAGAATGGAAGACCAGAAGCCGTGGTCTGGTTTACCAAGTGAAAATGTCTAAATCGGGAGACGAGTGTGAGTGAACTAGTGCAACTCAAACGTATCACAGACAGGGGCTGGGGGCGGAGCGGCCAACCACCGGAGACCGCTGGGTGATTTTTCGAAAAACAAGCTATTTTAAATGCCATTGGATCACATTTCACAGGGTTCAGAGCCATTTGCAAGAACTAAATTTTTAACACTTGAAAGCCAATTGAAAAAATTAAATTGTTCAATCCTCCTTTTACTTACAATTTAAGTCCAAAACGCGTTTAAAATCTGGCATTTTGGGATTAAATTTTGTAAGTGATTTTGCCCAGATAGGGAGAAGTAAGTTACATTGCCTCCTGCAATATCTTAACAGTAAGTAATAGAATAATCCATTCGCAGATATTCTTTGGGAGATTTTTGTTTGGTCACGAAAATAATCAGTTGTAGGAGTACATATACGGCCAGGGGGCCCAGGCTCACTCAATTCAAATTCAATAATCTGTTCAATGGGCATTTCCCCTAGTTGATTTTTTGTTCAAAAGTATATAGTCGCGTAAAAACTGGCAAGACGGTGGTGAATTGTTTTTGAAAAATGGTAGGCTACTAGAGATAGTTACGCTTACTAACCACGTTATTGACCGGGTCGGACTTACATTGCGTGGGGCCCCTGATACTTAGGAAATTTTCGCCAAATCTTCTTGCCAAATATAGGTGAAGACCAAAAAAAGTCTTACCATCTGAGAGCGGGACCCCTGGCACTGTGCCATATGGTAAATCCGCCACTGGTTATTGCATTACGTTAGTAAAAAGGTTAGATGAGGGTCAGAGATAGCAACGTTTAGGGACAAAAACCATTAATTTCACCCGGGTGACGCATATAAATTGGTTGGCAAAAATTGAATAGAGGTGGCCCGGACTAGGGTGGAGTGAAAAAAATTGTTTTTGGAAATTCAAAAAAGTGTAGTTTGAAAATCCTGGCAAATGGTCTAAAAATAGAAAAAAAATTGACTTGAGCCAGTTGCCACCTACCATGGGCTGGCTACCCCCCCAAAAATTGGTCGCGGGGGTAAAATGGCCATAAAATCATGTTACTTGATAACCGCTAGTCGTAGAGACCTGATTTAAAGCTCAAAAGTTGCAGAATCATCATGTTTCTATGAGTGCTAAGAGAACTTTTTTGTCTATTTCAATCATAAAAAAAGTTACAGTCAAGAAACCGGTTTTTCATGCTAAAATTGCATCATAGAGAATTGTGGTTCACTACTAGTTAACATGAACTCTTGCAATTCGTAACTTGCTAAGAAATTTGATTTTAGGGGTATGTCGTACAACATATTACTGTAGTAATGCGAAGTGCACAACAAAAGTGAGTGCGAGGCTGGCAAACATAAATGTGTTATCAACAGTCAACACAACATAAAAACATTTTACGAAAATTGCATTTTAGTGTCAAACTTTTTTAACAATTTGCGAGATCTAATTTTTTGGCGAATAAGTCCGTCTCTTCTTTCAAATCCAGTGACTTGTGCTGATGCTTCCATTACCAATTTGACATGTCTTTCGACAGTTTGATTGTGGCATGGATGGTGTAAAATTAAGGGTTTCATTCGACAGTCTTCAATTTCAGAATCGGACAAATGTCTAATAGCTGGAGGTTGTTGCTGACAAATTTCCAAATCAGCCAACTCATAGTATGTGTCTGCTTCCAAGTTTAAAGTAGGAAGGTGAAATAAACGAACTGAGGTGTCGTTCTTGCGAAGTGAAAGAACGTGATTCACGCCCTTGTCTCGAACAGCTTGATCGTCATCTCCTAACATTGCGATCAAAATGCTTTCTGGATGGCCAAAATATCCATTTCTTTGAACAACATTTTGAGCTACTTGTCGAAGATCTTGATTTGTCAGACTGTTAATTCTTCTGATCAAGTTGAAAAAAACTTTAGAACCATGTGTTAGTTGGTTGTATAACTTGATTTCAAACCAAGTGGGAAAATAAACAGTTAACAAAAGTTAACTAAAATTTCCAAGTTCTGAGGTGGTTCATCAAGTGACACGTCATACCGCAAAATTCTACAACCCAAAGTCAACCATCTTGAATGCACCACTGGGCCAACTTCCAAATATTGTAGATCATCATCACAATTACCAGTTATAATTGCCAAACAGATTTTGTAAGCGTAGTATTGATCTGTACTCAGGTCATCAATGACATGAGGTGGAAGTTTTGGAAAAGAAGAAATAGGGACGAACACTTGCTTAAACCTAGTAACTGGCCAACTTGATACAGGACCCTGTATTTTTTTACCTATTGGTCCGGCAAATGTATCTGGACCACTTGTTGCCCCATCCAAAGCAGCAAACACATGTCGCAAGGGAAGTTCATTTGTGTGTAGTAAACACACAACCCACTGAAGAGGTCTGTGTAATAATTCTTCTAAACTTCGAATGCATCCATTGTGTTAGCCGGTCATAGAAGCAGTACCGTCAGTGCCAACTATTGCAAGCTTGCCTTCCAATTCCGTACCACTGAAAGAATCAAACAACTTTTGGGCAATTGTTCTACCTTTGCCATCTTCAGGAGAAAAGTGAGTCAAGTAATAACTTCCTGGCTCACCAACTACTGTATAATGTTCTTCCAGTTGAACAGACCGATAATGCTTCTCATTTGGACCTTGTGCAACAATTTGGGTTGCATCTTTGCGGCCATCCAAATACACTGCGTTCACCAATCCAAAGTTTTGTTGCTCTCGCTCCTGATTTCGTTTCGGCATCGTTCACGCTCTCTTCGTAGTTTACTACGATCAATGATGCGTGTTTTATCATCTTCAGTAACTAAACCAACATCCACTAGGACACTGTTAGCAACTGCAGCAGCTGCTCTATCCGATAGCTGGTAGCGTTCACAAATTCTGGCAAGGTTTGGCCATTTTTTGCGATTTTGAATGGATGGATTTGGCATTTCCGCTAAGAACTGAGAAACTGCAGATGATTGTGATGTGTCTGTGCTTGTTGATGCCAAAGATTCGGACTCCGAGACATAATCAGTAGTTGACAGAGTAATAATTTCATTTTGGCATTGTGAACTTGGGGCATTGACATGTGATTCTGAACGTCGTATAAATTTTTGGTCAGATGAGGTCAAAGGCAAAGCTACATCTAAACATTTTCCAATACGCCGACTCTTTTGATCTTCATAAAATACAAAATCTTCATCAGTCATTCGCAACTTGTGGTCTTTTTCCAAACGTCTTCGTTGTTCATTGTCATTGCAAAACACGTCGAACAACTTATCTATATCTGACAAGAACTCCGCTTCTTTTTCCAAAAAAGATGCTCCACGTTTTTTCTTGGGATACCGATCAAGTTTGCTGAAAGCTACCACCAGTGCCTGTACTTTTTTAGATATAGTTAAGTAATGTAATGGATAAACATTACACCACACCCATCTGTCATGTATTTCTTTAGCAACATCATTTGCAACGTCCACAGTTCTAAAATTTTC
Source organism: Trididemnum nubilum (assembly GCA_963965965.1). NCBI lineage: Eukaryota > Metazoa > Chordata > Ascidiacea > Aplousobranchia > Didemnidae > Trididemnum > Trididemnum nubilum. The sequence goes on from OZ014475.1 coordinate 43,759,819, forward strand.
GAATTGGATGATCCTCTCTAACACTTGACATTTGGTGGGTAGTATACCGGATGGAAAGCTTTTACTTCCAGTGAAAGTGTATCCACTATGTAAAACTTTAACGTTGCTTGCACTTCGCCTGGTTGTCATAGCTATAAACTACGGTGGTTATCAAGTTATTTCATTAACAGTACTAAGCACCTAATTACTTATTTACAAAGAAAAAAATCTTTAAAAATTTGTAAGGATTAAGTAGACGTAAGCCTACGTCTACCTAATCCTTAAAAAAGCTATGTTACACCTGCCAAAACTAGTTTTTTGACTGTAACTTTTTTTATGATTGAAATAGACAAAAAAGTCCTCTTAGCACTCATAGAAACATGATGATTCTGCAACTTTTGAGCTTTAAATCAGGTCTCTACGACTAGCGGTTATCAAGTAACATGATTTTATGGCCATTTTACCCCCGCGACCAATTTTTGGGGGGGTAGCCAGCCCATGGTAGGTGGCAACTGGCTCAAGTCAATTTTTTTTCTATTTTTAGACCATTTGCCAGGATTTTCAAACTACACTTTTTTGAATTTCCAAAAACAATTTTTTTCACTCCACCCTAGCCCGGACCCTATGGTCGTCAATATTATTGCTCATTACTGGTGTACGCGTGTATGTTATACACGAAAAATGCTAAAAAGAAACTGAAAAAACAATAGGCTTTTTCGCCACATTTTTATCATTGGTGGAATTTCAATCGGGGGTCCGCCCTTCCCAGGCTACGTCTATGTGGGCTAGAGTAACTAACTATCCTAGCCCACTTTCTTTTCTAACGCTGCCATGCCAGTCACTTTCATCTTACAAATTACACAGAATTCATGGGTGCAACATGGGCCTACCGCAGTATCGTAGTTCAAATCATCTAAGATCTAAGTCATCTTATACTTGAATGATTAAAATTATATTCAAAGCATTTCTTATCGCGCCTGCTTATTTGATCCAGCGCTTGCTCTTTTAATCCTGAAGCTCCTTGATGCGTTTTTTCTTCAATAAAACTTGTGCCGATACGCAACAAGTGTTACTAGTGCAAACTGGTTTGTTCCGGTACGACAAATGAATGGTGCAAGAAATTAACGATGAAAAAGCTTATTATATAAACGAAACTTAACCTTAGTTAATGAACCATTGTCCTTAAGTTAACGGGCATTTTAAAGGAAGTTAATTTAGTATGTTAGCACAGAAAAACTTTTTAAATTAACTAGTTAATGAAAAAGTTAGCTTCGCTGTTAACGGATTAACGAATTTGTGCCCACATATTACTGTACTAGTGTACGTACATGTAACATTAATTCATAACAACTCTAAATATGTAGTTAAGCGGCTTCTACCGATCACGCGTATCTTTGAGCGGAAATACGCATGATATCTTTTTCAAAGGAAATGCAAAAAAAAGGCAAAATGCATGCAGTCAAATGATAAGCGTACTTCTGCAACGAAAATACGCGTGATCGGTTAGAGCCGCCGAATACTGTACGTACATTCGTACAAGTGTAACTTTTAGTTTATGTACTATTTAATATATTTATGTTTAATTGGATAACTTTTCTATTTCAAATCATTACTCTAATTTAATAAAGTTCTTATTACACGGAAAATTTCTATTTTTTTATTGGTATAGACTCAAATCCTTACTCCAAAAGCAACCCAAACCTAAATCCTTGCACTACAACTAACCTCTAATCTAATCCTAACTTTAATGCTACCGTAATCTAATTTTGACCATATTAAAAAATCCGCCGATAAATATTCATGTTACTCTCTTCAAAGTAAAATCTTCCAGTGAAACAGTTAGCCTACTCCCTATCACAGGTGTGAAGCACAGACAGTGGCGGATCCAGAAAATGTTGGTGGGGGGGGATGATAAAAATTTTAAGCACAAAACCTCAAAAATTCGGATGTGTTGTAACCAGGCGCGTAGCCAAAAATTCGCAATGGAGCGGCTGTTTTAGGGGTTTGGGGCGGAGCCCCCAGCGCTCAAAAACTTTGCATTTTTTTGCGAAAATAATTTAATTTTAGAGCTAGTTTGATAAAATAATGCTTTTAAAATGGGGCGTAGAAATTGGTAGTGCAAACATGATTCAACTGGTTGCATAAATGGCCATTGTGAGATGTGGTTAATGGTAAAATTTTAGTTCTCTTCTTTGGATGCTGGTAAATCATAAGCATAAAATCTTGTAGTTCAATGAAACTCAAACGGAGTAATTTGTTTCATCTATATTTCACAGAGAAAAATAATTGGAGAGGGGCTAATGGAAAGAGAATTGAGACAAGTGATTGGTAATTAACCAATTTGAATAGCCTCTCCACCCCATTTCTGAGTTTAGGCCTATAATATATTTGTTGATGAAACCCGTGTTCAAGTTTTTTACACTAGCGATCAAATTTTATTGCTTGTTTTTGGTCATTTTTTAAAGTTTTTTTTGATTTGTGAGTTTTATTTTTGACAAATTAGCCCCCCTAAAGCATGTTTCAAAAAAATGCTTTAAATCACTTTTTGGTCTATTTCAGTACAAAAAAACAGTCCCAGAAGTGCTAAAAACGTGATATTTTTTATTTTGCATTTTGGTTGACAGGCCAATGGAAGGGCTATAAGCCCCCCCCCCCCCCCCCCCTGGCTACTCTACTGCTTAGGATTAATGTTTTTGACCTCGCTTAATGCTCACTTTTTATAAGCCTAATATGCAAAATGATTTGCATTGTGTAGGCTTTATCGCTGAAAAGTGCAAGTTATAATTTTGCTAATACGGCGCTTTCAAATCAATCGGACCCGTAAAAGATTAATTTCTGTTTTGTAAAAACTTCGCTGTAAAAATTGCATTTTTCTGTCCCTCCCCTCACAGGGCTTTAGAAATTATATCACAGTCACACGGCCTATCGAAAATTCTCTGATTGCTTTTTTTCAAATAAGTTTAATATTCATATGCACATCGCGGAACCAGAAACATTCAATGGGAGGGGCTGTGTGTCGGGGGCAGAACCCCAGCACTCGAAAAAATTAATTTTTTTTGCAAAATTGACTTAATTTTTGGCATATTTTGATTAAAATTATTTCTTTTTAAACGTAGCATCAGGGGGAGCTCTGGTGACATAGAAATTAGCAGTGCAAAAACATAATTAGATTCAGGCGCGTAGCGAGAAATCTGCAATGGGGGACTGCTTTGGGGGTGCGTAGGCGGAGCCCCTAGCGCACGAAAAATTTTTTACAATTACTTTACAAAAATAACGTAATTTTAGGCCGATTTTGATAGAAATGAATGCCCTTGAACTGTGGCATGGAAATTAGCATTGCAAAAACATGATTAAAGTGGTTGCATAAATGGGCAATGTCTGAGTGGGAGGTGGCTAATGGTAAATTTCAGTTCTCTTATTTACAAGCTGATACCGTAAATCATAAAGTCTTGTAGTTTAATGAAACTCAAAAGAAGTAAACCATTTCGTCTATATTTAATGCAGAAAAATAATTAGTGGGGGGAATGGAACAATGATTGGTAATTAACTAGTACTAAATAGCCACCCCCTCCCATTCCTGAGCTTATATATATGTGTATATATATATGTTTATGAAATCTACATTCAGCATGTTTCATCAAGCGATCAAATTTGATTGCTTAGGATTGGCGCCTTTTCAAAGTTTTTACTGACTTGTGATTGATATTTTTGGCAAATTAGTGCTCCCCTTCTAAATAAATGTTTCAGAAGATGCTTTAAATCATTTTTAGTACATTCCAGGGCTAAACATTTCCAATGATGTCAAACATGTTGTTTTCTTTTTTGTTCTATTTGTATCATAAAATGGTGTCACCCCAAAATGGTGACACCTGGAGCGGGCCGCCCCCTCGGACCCCCGTAGCGACACCACTGGATGTATCCCCCCACCCGCCCCCATAACTCCGCCATTGGTTGTGCTTCTATCGCTGAAAAGTGCTCGTTGTGAGTTTTGCTGATTTGGCGCAATCAAATCAATCGGACCTTTAAAAGACTAATTTCTATTTTGTAAAAACTTCGCTGAACAAATAGTATTTTCTTGCACCCTCCCTCCTTTTGGCTTTTGAAATTATATCACAGTCACACGGGCTAACGACTATTCACTGATTGCTTTTTTTAAATAAGTTAAGCATTATTCACATGCACGTCATATTTAAGCTGGTAGGGGGGGATGCATCCCCCCCCCACCTAAATCCGCCACTGAGCACAGAATAATAAAAAATAGGATGGGCTGCAAAAGGTGATTGATTTTTAGCAACCTTACGGGGAGAATTTGGAAAGATTCAAGATATCAGTACTGAAAATCGTGATCATTCTCACCAAGCAGCAACTAAACATATTTTGCGTGCGAGCTACAATTGAAGTGAAGTGTGGCCCAGCAAATAATCAAATCTTCATTTCACTCGTATTTCGTCGAAGCGTGTAACGACTAACGAGTTGGCGGGCCCCCGTCTATGCGTCATTGCGCACGGGCAGCACAACTACTTTCGAAGGAAAGACGCAGCGGTGGCGAGCTGTTGGCAACACTGTGTCAGATTGAACCGACTCGAGGCTCTGGAGACGAACGCGTTACAGACTGTCCGGTAAGTTCAGCAGTTTCAATTTGCAAACGCAAACTTTATTTATAAAAGTACACGACACCAAGTGTGCAATGCCATTCGGCCTTGGGTGAAGTCGTTTGAATAAGGCTCAAGGAAACTTCGGAACAAAGCCGATCCGTGTTACAAAATCGCTTCTGACTCTGAAGACTAAGAAAGCACCCTGATTTTGGTCAGCCATGCTACACATTTTCGTTGGGAAATTAGGGCAGTGTAGTGTGTTCAACGTTCATTCTCAGTTCAAATTTGCCTACCTGCTGAAGTGGAACTAAGGCCTAGAAAGTGGCAATGCTCATACGATGTCCGTGTTATTTCTTCGCAAAAGTAATTTTCATTGGATTTGTGGGTGATATCTTGAATCCTTGAAGAGCAGATTTCGCATCCGAAGCGCTTCCTTCTGCTTCAAATTCAACAAACGCCACTACACTATCATGCCGACCAGAAGCCAGGCGAACTTCGCGAAATCCAGGGTACCTGGGTGAAAAAATATTCAAATTAAAAAAAAAATTTCATCTTTCATCTGAGTTGCAGCTCTGACTATTTTGCACAGCGTTATAAAGTGCAGTTTTTCCACTACTAGGTATTATATCTAAAACACGTGTTGATATTCATGACTAAAAATGAATTCTCCATAGCATGCGTTGCCTTTGAGTACTTAATTACGAAATCTAAATCACAAGTCCAAGTTTTAATTCGTGTTTTCTGTTCGACAAATGTCATCTCAAATCGCTGTATTTTTTTTTTTTTTGAACTTTTATCCTTTCGATTGTTGAAATATTCAATTAAGAAGCAAAATTTTTCAAATCAAATCTGTCATTACACTCACTGTATTACGCCGAAGCGTGTAATGAGTTGGCGAGGCCCATCTCCGCGTCATTGCGCCAGGGCAACACAGCTTCTTTCGAAGAAATGTCGCAGCGGTGGCGAGCCGCTGGCAAAACTGTGTCGAATTTGACCTACCGAGACTTAAACCTCGAACCTCCCGCTTCAGAGACGTTACCGCTCGACCGACTAACTGGTGCAACTTTAATCTAACTATTAATATTAAATTACTACAGTAAATTGCATTATATCGCTATAGTTACCTGTTAAACAACATGCTAAGCATTCCTTCCTGCGTTTCTGCCGGAAGATTAGTGAGGAAGAGAATATGATTTGGTGGATTGTTTGAACCGTCATCCTCTTCCATTCGGGTGGGATGAGGAGGAGCTGAAATAAATCATCCGATCAGTGGTCGAATGGATAGAGCGTCTGCTACTCAAACCAAACGGTACACTAAGTTTCGATTCCCGGTCGGGTCAAACCAAAGACTACAAAAACTGGTATTCACAGCTACCTTGCATGATGTTCAGCAATTAAAAGGGACAGCGTAAAGCCTCCACCGTGTGTGGTAGACAGATGGACAGGTGGCAGCTTGACTCGAAGATCAAAAAGGTCCCTTCGCTGTTACCTAACCAAGGCAACTGAGTGAATAAACATGTAAGAACAATTAATAACCAAATATAACAAGCTCGATGGAGGCGACCTTGTTCAGGCGGCAGGGCATCACGATAGCGAACAGGTTGCTGGCCCCAGGTTCGATCTCCGGGCTGTCCCGTTTTTTCTTAATGAACTTATTTCTCTTATAAACTAAACAGTAAAGTTGGTGCAACTTTAAAAAAGTTGATAATGACGTGAAAATTTAGGCAAAGACTACACTTTACCTAGTTGCAACAGTACATCGAGCATAAAATTTCAACAGTATCAATATCCTTTACTGATTATTACCTTTTACTGGAGGACCGCCAGGCATCGGCGGGGCCACTGCTGGTTTTGCCTAAATCAAAATATTAGGTTTTAATTGAAACAAAAAAACGAAGATAAATCTTGATTCTTCAACACTGATAGTTAAGCAGGCTAGTTTAATTTGATTCAAACCAGCAAAACTTTTAAACGTTTTGGACTCAGCTACGTACATCATCAGCAAAAATAAAGTTTAAAATAGCAAAAAGTATACAATTTTTATACTTTCTGCTGTTTTATATACGGCAAGGCTTTACTGGTTTTAATAAAATATTGATTCTGATTCTATGTTTTCTCATTAACAGTATATACTTAGTGTCTACGCATTATACGCTTCTCGGTGACACACAACGGCGCAAATGTAAAGGGCGTTATAGCATTCAATATGATTAAGTCCGGTGCTACTCAATAATGAGACCTTTTTGCTGAAGAAAACTTCTTACCGCCTTGCTGCGAATTCCAATGTAACAAAAAATACTTTAATTTTGGCTTCTCAAATTATAGGCACTTTGTAAAATAACGGCAAATAAGATCTTATTCTTTCAAATTCATTTACAATGAGAGATAACGATTGCAGTTAAACTTGCGCTACCTTTTTGGGCTCTTTCTTTTTCTTCTTTTTTTCTTTTACTCTTTCCGTGTAAGTTCCCTTCATTTTAGCAACAATATCGGAGTCCGTTTTTGCATAGGCAAGCCTCTACAATAAACCATTAAAATGTTGCAACATTTGGATCATATTGTTACAACTTTTGAACATTCTGTTTCCTTTTGTTTAGATTTTTTTCGAATTTCTCTCAACTCACCAGAATTAAAAATTGGATTATATTGTTACAACTTTCGAGTATTGTGTTACCTTTTGTTTTGATTTTTTTTCCGAATTTCTCTCAAATCACCAGAATTATGATAAAAATCAACCTAACAATTATATACTGTTCCAGCTACTAGTTTTCTCGGCTTTTACTGAGAGCGGCATCTTTCCACAGCTTGTACAATGTACATTTTCAAAGCTGAAGGTGGGTTAAATGCAAGCCGGCGTTATTCACAGACAATACTGATCCAAACAAACTCGAAGAAATAGCAGTTAAAAGGTCTGATAAATTACGCAAAATAAGTGCGAGTAGTTAGAGTGTTATACCATTGGTTTGTCGTAAAAAGGAAATCCCTGCATTGATCTTAAAGCATTGGTGGCGCTGTTGATGTCTTTGAAGATAACGAACGCTTGACCTCTCATCTTAAGTGTTTTGATAGCTACAATATCCAAAATTTGCCCAAACTGTGAAAAAATGGCATAGAGCGACTTTTTCAACTCTGAAAAACATAAAAAATTATGATAAAAAGCAGATGAAAATCAAAGAATATTCTATAGCAATACATTTAAAAATCTATATTGATTATTAAATTAAAAAATAAATCTTCTTCAAAAACCTCTGGAACCACAGTATAAATAAGACCATACCTTCTTTTTTGATTTTTTCATTCAAGTTATTCACATACACAGTGTGATTTGGCCTAATATCCATTCTTTGATGCAGAACAGATCAAGTTAATTTTACAAAAGATGCCTAAAGAAAAATTGTTACAATAGTTTCATTAGTAATGCAGTACATAGAGTGTGCACTTCGGGTTTTAACACAAAACTAGCATATCAATACAAAAAGACACCGTAATTTCACTTAACCAGAAACAAGGTGGAGTTTAAACAACCAATAGAAACGTCAGATTATACCATTTAAAAATCTAGAAGTATTTTTTCCAACAGTGGTAAAACATTTTTAAATGATGTAAAGTACACTAACTATTTTTGCATCTCTCGATCATAACTTTAACCAGCAACTTAAATGCATTAACAACCGACAATAAAATCAAAATTTCCGAAGCAGAAAGCTGAAAAGGGCATTCAGGTCCGAAATTTTTTTGCTCGGTTTTAAAAAAAAAAAGCTTGACAGATCCGAAGAGCAACTTCATCAAATTTGTGCTTTCTACAACGTTCTGTTCCCGAGATATAACAGATTAGATTTCCCCTTAGAAAGGCTCTTTCCCCTTAAGAAATTTTTCCAGAGTTGCAAATTAGAAAAAAGATCACAAAAAGTTACTGCATGTTGTTGTTGAAGCGCATATTTATCCTCCCGTCACCAGACAGCGTCAGACGCTAACTTATGGGACAATCCGCACACTTTTCATTGCAACGACTACTTCGTGATTGGAGGAATCCGCACCTGCTTAGGAGTTTTTGATGATCCAATGTTCCTGCAGATTTCTTCGAATTCTTGTCCACTGAATTTGCTGCTTGTTCGAAGCCACCAAGCAGAGACAATTATCGTAAAGCGTCTTATCCAAGGACGCAACAGCGTGACCAGGGTGCGGGTTGAACCCAGATCATTTGATCAGGGTCGTCGTAAAAACGACGCCTTTACCCATTCGGCCACGCTGCCGACAAATTCAATAAATGTTTTGCAGCTAAGTTCTTGTCAAAACAAAGTAAAGGTTCAAAACTGTAAAGTTAGCTGCTTTTCAATAAATGTAAGCCAGCTTTCCAAGAGTTAATCTTCTGCACAATACTGTGAAAATGGCAACACTGGAGTAAGTGGAAAATTGTTAATTTTAAATTGCAATATCTTGAAAACGACAAGACGTAGAAAGTTCAAATTTGGTGAGAATGATTTTTAGGTTTATCCCAACATTTAGGTCAACGGTGAAAAAGACTCGAATGAACTATAATAGGAGAAGACTCTTGCACTTTTACGTTCCGCACAAATATAGTTGCTTTACAGCAACTTCAACATTTTGCTTTTTATTGAGCAATTATAAAAAAATAGAATACCCTTTAATCAGTAGTGCAGCCAGGGGAGACTAAGAGGGCAAAAGCTCCTACCTTACCCACATCACTTAAAAGATTTAAGCCAAGTATGCCATCTTTCAGCTTTTAAATGTATTTTGAACTTGACCAGTACGTGTGCGGGCCTGCGGGGGCTGATTGGACTGTGCAAATAAATTCTTTTAAACCTTTCCAAATCTTGGTAATTTAAGTTTTTCTAGTTGCTCTAAAACCGTTCGAAATGTCATAAAAATGGCTATTTTTCCCTGAAAAATTGTCAAGAGATTGGGGGCAAGCCCCCAGGCCCACATAGTGGTAACTTGTCCGCTTGTGCACAATTTTCACAATGAACAACTTTCAAAATCGTCATCACAGCATTTCTGAAAAACAATGTTGTAACAAAATGCAACTATACCGTGAAGTCATGTTTGACTATAATATTAGTAGCGCGCATTTGCATTAATGATTTAAATAAATTAACTACAATAGAGTACTGGTTACTTTTTAAAAAATTACCCGCCCCACCTCTAAAATTTTCTGGGTGCACCCCCTGTCCATATGTGCAAAAATTGATCACAGTTTAATTTAATAGTCATTTATTACAAGCATACTACTATGCCTAAGCATGAAAAAGATGTCAGAAATTTTGCTCTGACATAGCGTAACAGAACACAAACAGCAGGAACCTAATGCTTGAGAATTTAGGATTCATAACCAATTTTTAATGCATGCCAAACGACCTTAATTCAGATTTTCCAAATTTTTTGGCTAGGTCAGAAGTCGCATCACAAATGTGGTAACAAGACAAGCAAACATATATCACCAATACCAAAGAACAAGACAAAAAACTAACAAACATATACCAGTAATAGTCTTTTGCGTGCATTTTCCTGACACCTTTTTGACAGATTTTCAAAAAACAAATGCAAAAACATACACTGTATTCAAGCACAATCTGTGATGTTATTTGCAATCACAAATATAGAAAAAAATTTAAATAATTTTCGTCTGGTTGGAAGAAAATTTGAATTAAATTCCCAATGACCATATTTCAATAGCCTATCCCCCAGAAGCATGCATTTCCACAAAAAATGATCGTTAAGATTGCAATTGATTAAATTAGCAACCAAAATTGATTACAATCAGCAGTAAAATATTTTGCAGCTGTAAATCAAGAAAAATACAAATTGCAAGTAATCTCTAAAAAAGAAAAAAAAAAATTATAAAAAACCACAAATCAAATCGAATTATTTTGTTTCATATCAATCGTTTTTTAAGAACCTTTGCAGATAATGTAATACCAATGTTAATAAAATTTGGCAAAATACATTTTAATTTATCCAATTCAATTAAGGATATTGGTGTTTGTAGGTCTAGTCAGAATTCCAACCACCATGCACAACACTGCATTTTTCATACCATAAGCGAGGTGATATTCCCTCATATAATTGTTATTTACAGCTCAACATGAACTTGTATTATTTAATGTACCTCATAAATCAGTGCACCATATTCAAAAACCAGCATGATTAAAACAAATGTTAGAAGCCATCAATTAATACTGTGCCTTGTAATTTGGTGCATCTTACGGTCCAAAAAATACTATAGATCTTTTTAAAAACCCTACTCAAAACGCTCTAAACTTTGATAAACTCTTGATATGAAAACTAAAGGGAGTGACTATTTCACCAGAAAAGAGAGCAATCAAAAATGATGAATATTCACCTCACATTCTATATTTGCTTTTAAAGGTCAAGATTAGGGTTTAAGTTAGGGTTGGATTTGGGGTTCGTTTCACAGTCAAGGTTTGAGTTTGGGGTAGGTTCAGGTCAGATTAAGAAAACAGATAGAAATCTCTGGTGAAAGCTTTTCAAAATTAAATGGTTGAGTTGCACCACCTTGATTTTGAAACTAAAGTAAAAACCCAGGGACACTACTTATCAAAACATGTGACAGATACCACAGTCACTATCAGTCATTAAAAATGGGGCTTTGAACTAAAACATACTTAACAAACAAAGCTTAGTTGTCAATATTCGTAGACCTAATAATGATGGGTTGTTTATATTGTTAAAGATGGGGACCATGACAAGGCAGACAAACTTGATCTGTCAACCTTTGGTCTATTCAAAAGTTAGCTTATCTTTAGGCAAATGACCAGCATCTCCTAAAGCTCTCAACGACACCCTGCCATTTGGTCGAATAGATAAGTGCGTGATGCTGGCATGACGAATACTCATTCGTAGCCAAGCTTCAGGTGGCAGCTGCAATGCACGACACACGAAGTAGCGAATTACATTGGCATGGCAAACAAAAAGCTCAACTGAGTCTTTTTCTTGATCAGCATCTGCTCGATGGAGGAATTTCCTGAATGCAGTTTCAATCCTTGACCCATCCAAATGGAAGTCTTGTGGATCTGGGGTCCAATGATAAGAAGGAGGATCAGGCTCAACTGGAGCTCCTTCACAAAGTAAATCAGAAGTTAAAAAAGTGACAGCATCAGAATCTAAATTTAGCTTTTGGCAAATTAGTTTATTAGTTTCTTGAGCTCGAATCATTGATGATTCAGCTACAACAGAAATTTTTTGATCCATGCCCAAATCTTTTAATCGTTGTCCAGTCAGTGTAGCTTGTTCTCTTCCAAGTGGTGTGAGGTATTTGTCATCAGGAGTTGCTCCTTTTAAGTTATATTGTCCATGTCGAACTAGTAAGATATGACGGGTTGCTGTAGATTTTACATGTGATCTCCTGTCCCAGTCATCATCCCATTTAGTAGTTACAATTGTTGCAGCATAGGCTGTTTTGTTTGATATAAATGTTGTGTAAAATTGGCTCAGCCTGTCTTGAAAAACAAAGGCGCAAGCACCAGAAGTGAGAGCACATCCATACTTCAATAAAGAAAATGCCATACTTCAAAAATAAACTAGCAAAAAGATGAGAGCTTTAACTACCAAATATGGTACACCTACAAAACATTTAATTTGTAGCAGTACCTTAATGTACCTAATTTCCATTATCAAATCAATCATATTATTGTATTAACCCAACTAATTATGATACGTTATTGATGATATACAGAAGTTTTTTATTTCACTGTAAATGTCTATTTAGTTTTTTATTAATTTTGGCCCAAACTCAAATCCTTATGCTAAACTAACCGCACACCAAACCCAAACTCTAATCTTGACCCTTAAAAAAACAAATGAAAAACGTGCAGATAAATATTTTACAATTTTGCTTTAATAGATTTTCATTAAGTACTACTCTGTACTAAAACATTATAGGAGCTCAAGGATCACAAGGACCGAAAGGTTCCTAACCCTTGCAGTCCTGCATATTTTAGTATGCCTACCCTTTTCAACATCAGACATAAGCTAGTTTTAAACATCGTTTAGACCTATTTGTAATTACATCTTTGTATTTAGTTCAGCAAGTTGCCTCAATCAAAAGATAGCAAAGTGACCTTTCAGCCTTCCAATGAAGCACTTTTTATCCATTCTGAATTGAGTGGCGTTTTGGTCCACAAAACCACCCATATCTGATTTAAGGGGGTTCTGAATGGTTTATTTTCAAAGCAGATCTTCAGGCTAACTTACCGGTACATGCTAATGTGTGAAAAACTCTGTGCTTTTTTACATGTAAGCCCATCAGTGGACTTTTAACTGGCTTGAAAGGCAGGGTCAATCCATGATTAATTTATAGAATTTTGGGGAAATGCCAACCCATGTTCTTCGATCTTCTCAAACTTGGCAAGAGAGTAAAGCAGATTCACAGAACCTGTTAGCATAAAAATTCACCTTTCAAGCACAAGCGGCACCCAAGATATGGCCCATTCAAATCTATACATTTGAGTGATTTTTGGGAGCACATGAATAAATTTGTCCTCCTAGACCTCAAGCTGGGCTAGAAGAATGCAGTATATCCCACAATTTTCGACCAATGATTGTCAATTTTAAAAGATATTTAACCATTTAGCCCTCGATTGTGGGGTGCTCTGATTTTTTTTTGCTTGAAAAATGTTAAAAACTCATGTCTGACAACCACTTTTCCTAACTAATATGAAATCAAGCTTTGTAAAACTTACTTAATGCGCATTAAAAGAGACCAAAGTCATCGCAGAGTAAAATGCACTAAACTTTTATTTTTAAGTTTCACATTTCATAACTTGGTTTTTGCTGTTGCAATTAGTAATTAGAAAAAGTGGTACCTCCATTTCATCCTAGTTCATAATGATTCAATGGACTGATGGATTCGGTTCAGAGTTCAACTTTTGTTTCCTTTTTTTTAGTTCCTTTTTGTTTCTTTGTTTTTTTTTAGTAGCTATCTTGCAACAATTAAAGACCGGAAGTTGTTTTTTTTTTTTTTGCTTAATTAAGACTTTATCTATTTTATGCAACACTGCATAGATTAAATGCTAAATGGAACTGCTAACTAATTAACCGATACCATACACATTTTAGCTGGAAACGTTCCGAAAATTCAGAAAGTTTTGATGCTTGATTTGAAACTTTCAGCATAATTGAGGAGAAAAATAACTGGGCAATCTGCAAGCAAGAGAATTGGCACTAACTCAACCTACAGTACTTAGCCCCAGAGACTAATTTTCTGTACAATATTTTACATTTTGCTGCACCAATTGCCAATAGGGTAGTTGGAAGAGTCAGTTGTCAGTTACTAAACTAGAAAAATGATATTTTCTTTGAGTTCTTTTGGAGTAACGATAATAAATACTGATGTTTGATGTTGCTCACATCATGTTGAATGTGTTTCAGTGCCCTAGCTGTCATTGATGAAAAACAATTAAATTTTGACTAACAAACATCAGGTGGTTTATATTGCGTATTTATGCAAATAGCTATTGCAGTTCACCGGTTTATTTTTCAAAAGTTTCATTTCACCAAAAACTTCTAATCTGTTTTTTTAAATATTGTTAACAGGCTCTAACCTGGCATCATCAAGCTCTTTGCTTGGTTTGCAACAAAAAACACTAAACTGATTTTTTTTTTGGAAATTCTTGCCCAAATCTAACCTCAACTCATATCATTACTCCAAAACTAACCCCAAATCTAACCCAAACCATAAAAGCAAACAAAAAATATACAGATAAATATTCCTCATTTTTGCTTTACTCTCATTAACCTAAATATTTTCAGTGAAATAGTCATGCTCTTTATTTTTTGATTCAGTTATTTGTCTGCTTTCTGATTAAGAACAGGAATAAATGTCAGATCTCTTAAAAAGTGTACAGCATTTGAAATTCACAACTTCTATAACTCTGAACTAAATGGGAGCTTGCTGAGGAGCAACCCCTTTGAACAACCAACGCAAATACCTAAAGATTTCAAAAAAAATAACACCCTAGCTCAGAGCTTGAGCCATTCAAAAAAGGCAGTGACTATTTCACCGAAAATTTTCAAAGTTAAAGAGAATAAAACCAAAATGAGAAATATTCATCAACACTTTTTTCATTTGCTTTTTCAGCAGTTAAGATTGGAGTTTAAGTTACAGTTAGGGTTCAATTTGGAGATAGTTTTAAAGTAAGAACTTGTGTTTGGGTTAGATTTCAGTCAGAATTAATAAAAAAGTAGGTAAAAATTTTACGGTGAAAGCCTTCCTTCAAAAAATTGACTTTGCAGGGTCCATTTAGGAGATTTTTCAGGAGATGGGACCCCAAACTATTTCAAAATATATTTGTTAAACATCTATTGATATCAAAAAAACTAGGCTGGCACCCTAGCTTAAACCGTTCAAAAAATCGATTTTGGAAGATCCCCAAATTATCTCAAAATATTTGTCTGTTAAATCTACCGACCAGTGTTCTCTCTATCTCTTCACCTCCTGCATAAATGCCGGAAATAGTGCGAAAGTTCTAAAATCAATGTGAAAATGCCGCAGCTCTTGAGGCGTTCTCAATCAATGGTGCAAAAATTTTCAGCCAGAATTTTGGCTTTCTCCAAACAAACAAACAAAAAAAAATCATTGCGTCATGTTTTTCTCAGATTCTATGATGTTCTTCAAAAAAAAAGATCATCATTCTGAGTTCTGCAAGTTTTCTATGGGCTTTGTGCAACATAGATAAGCGTGGCGCCAAAAATCAAAGCTGTCTACAGTTTTAGAGTAAGCATTTGAGTTTGTGTCAGATTTGAGTTAGAATTAATAAAAAACTAGATAAAAATTTTTGGTGAAATAATTTTTTCATTGCTGGAACCAAGTTTTTTCCAAAATTTCAAGGTATTTAGTTGAATTCATCATTCCTTCGATTGGACATACCGGTAATCTTCCAGTACCACTAAAAGTGCAGCAACCTCAAAACATTTTCATAGGGGGGTGTTTTGGGGCCTGTTGAATATTAAAGGTGATGAGGGGTTTTCCAACACTTTGTCTTACACAATGAGATCTGCGTCCATGCACTTCAAAATGGCTCTCATCTGAAAAAATAACTTTTCTCCATTTATCTTCTACCCAATTTTTGTATTTTTTACCCCTTATTAGGCGTTTTTTTTTTGCATAGCAGCTGTTAGCAATTGCTTCTTATGAGGACTTCTGTTTTTTTTTCTAACTTTAACAAGTTGCTTTCTTAAGGTTGATGAATCCATATTATTGACTCCTGCAGTTGCTAAATTTTTTTGAAGGTCCTTACTAGTTTACCTAGGGTCTTTAAAACTATTTTGCAATATAACTTTGCCATCACGAGAAGTTGTTTTTCACTTTTTTTCACACAGACCCAGCTTTAGTTTTAGTGACGTCTCGATTAATATCCATCATTTAAAAAATTCGCCCAACATTTCATTTTGACACATTCAAATTTGAGTATTTTTGTGGAGCAACAATTTGTACCCTCTTTCTTGGAATGATATCCATTTTGTCATAAGCAGGCAGATAGTAACATTCAAAAATCAAAACAAAAATTTTGGCCATGAATAAGTTCACTTTATAATTTAGTACCGGTATAAAAAGATCTGCTAATATGAAAAAATGGAGGAAAAAAGCAGTTAATAATGCTTCATACTCTTCACTTAGCTTGTTAGCTATCGTAACTACATCTACATCATACCGGTACACATAGGTGGGCACATGTCCGTTAATCGCTAATAACAAAGCTAACTTTTTCATTAACTCGTTAAGCCGTTAAAAAGTTTTTTCATGTTAACGGATTAAATTAACTTCCGTTAAGTTCTGTTAACTTCTGTTAAGGTTTTTATGGTTAATATCGTGCACCATTTATTTTTCGTACCGGTACAAAGCAGTTTGCACTAGTAACACTTGTTGCGTAATAGCTCAAGTTTTTTAGAAGAATGCGAAGGAGCTTTTTTGTGGCAAATAATAAGCTGCAGCCTCAGAGGTCTATAAATTATTGTTGTTCACAATTTCCAAAGATTTTCCAATCGCTGCTTCTTTGGTGCATTTAAACGTATTTTTATCTTGAAATTTGGTAGATTAGACTGTAAAATGTACGGTAACTTCCAAAACACAAAAAGACCACCATAGCAATAAATATTTCCTTACAATCAGGTCAACAGCGTCAATACGTGTCCTAGAAGCAAGTGAATAAAAAGAAATATAAATTACATGCAAAATGTTAACGGACTAACGGACTTGATTAACTTCCGTTAATTAACTCTGAAAATAACGAATTAACGTTAATGCAGGTGTGAAGTTTGTTAACAGACTAATGGTTAACGAAGCTAACGTTTTGCATTAACTTGCCCACCTATGCCGGTACATTCTCGAAACTAACCTAAGCAAAACTCAAAAAATCCAAAAATATAGTTTTGTCCCAATTAATTCACACACTACTGTATCCTAATGACATGTTTGCGCATTTTTTTTCCAGCGGTTCCAGGGCAGTTGCTGATGCAACTTTCAATGTTGTAATACAATACTAAATATGGAAGTAAATTAGGCTGTAGTAAACTGTTTTTAGCATGTTAATATCCACATAATCTCTTAATTTAAGCAATACCCATGAACCTTTAGAGAGTTTAGTACAGTGATGGAGTCGAGTACTCAACTTCCGAGTACGAGTACCGCAAAAAACTTCGAGTACGAGTGCTGATATTGAAAAATGTACTCGAGTACGAGTACCGTAAAAAAGTTTGAGTACGAGTACGAGTACTTTTACAAGTTTAGAAAAAGAAATTTTTAAGTCATATCGGATCAAAATTTGTCGCAAAAATATAAACGAATACGTTTTTTTCTGTGAGTGGGATGTTAAGAAGGCGCACAACTGCAGGCGACAATTTTCTGACAAGTTACACGCAAAATTACTGTTATATTTTAAACTAATTAGGTACCTTGACGTTGAAAGCAAGTGCACGTTTTTTTGCGCGTCGGAAAAAACCTTGGCTTGCAGAAGCAGCAAATTGCTCATTGTTGCAAGAAGTTCTGTTGCAGCCGAAGAAAAATGTTTAACTCTAAAACTGAGCGAAGAATTAACTTTGAAATTTTTGGTAAGATTCAAGCTTTGATTGAGGTTTACGGCAAAGAATGCATGTCAAGAACTTGCGTTTTTGAATGGCACAAAAGATTTCATGAAGGCCAAACTGAAGTTGAAGATGATGAACGTTCACGACGCCCAACCATATCAAAAACCACTTACAATAACCGAGAAATTGAAAAAATTGTCCGAGAAGATCGTCGGCTTAGTATTCGACTGATAGCAGAGAAGATGTCCATTGACAAAGAAACAATGTGGCAAGTACTGCATGAAAATCTGCATATGACAAAGGTCTGTGCGCAAGATGTTTCAAAGCTTTTAACTAGCAATCAAAAAGAAAAACGCCAAGAGGTTTGCGCTGACATTTCAAAACAAATTGAAGAAAACCCTAAATTTTTAGACAGCGTGCTTACTGTACATGCGATGTGAGATAAATTTTCCAGTACGACCCAAAGACAAAGAGACAGTCCATGCATTGGAAAACTGCAAACTCACCACGAATTAAAAAAGCAAAATCAAAATTCAAGGCAATGATAATTGTTTTTTTTATGTTAAGAATGTTGTCGTGTTCTTTTTTTTTTTGTGAAAATCCGAATGAAACGCTGCGTTGATGCTAAGGGAGAATACATCAAAGGGGAAACAAAATAAAACAACCTTTTTTCCTTCAATAAAATTGCTTTATGTCACTAGTTTTGTTATTTAATAGCGACACCTCGTATACCGTATGCTTCTTTCAATCACAAGTAAGCTTTCAAAGTCCTCTACTCCAAATATGATTACCCACAACAATTTTTTGAGAACTTTTGCGATTTAATGTTATATTCAATTAACATTTAATCATAGGTAGGCAAGTTAATGCAAAACATTAGCTTCGCTAACCACTAGTCCGTTAACAAACTTCACACTTCCGTCAACGCTAATCCGTTATTTTCAGCTTTAATTAACGGAAGTCAATGAAGTCCGTTAATTCGTTAATATTTTGCGTGTAATATACATTTCTTTATGTTCACTCGGTTTTAGAGCACGTTGTTGAGCTGATTGTAAGGAAAAATTTTTTGCTATGGTGGTATTTTTGTGTTTTGGAAGTTACGTTTACAGTCTAATCTAATTTCAAGACAAAAACAAGTTCATATGCACTAATAAAGCTGCGATTGGAAAATGTTTGGAAATTGCGAACAACGATAATTAATAGACCTATGAGGCTGCAGCTTATTATTTGCCACAAAAAAGAGCTCCTTTCTTTGCTTTCTTCTATAAAGCTCGTGCTAATACGCAACAAGTGTTACCAGTGTCAACTGGTTTGTACCATTATGATAAATGAATGGTGCAAGATATTAGCGATAAAAACTTTAACGGAAGTTAAAAGAACTTAACGGAAGTAAATTTAGCCTTTAACATGGAAAAACTTTTTAACGGATTAACGATTTAATGAAAAAATTAGCTTCGTAATTAACAGATTAACGATTAATGGACTTGTGCTCTCCTATGCGTTTAATTAAAGACTATCTAAAACTTGTAACACTAAACTGCAAATGACGTAGTAGTAAATGTTCTCGAAATAATGCTGCATTTCAAAGGAGGTGACTAAGTTAGTGAGCATAAAATAACAGAGGTGGAGTCGACGACACGAAGCTCAAGGCCATGGCCAAGGACACAAAAAAAAATCCGAGGCCAAGGCTAAGGACAGGAATGCTCGAGGCCAAGGACCAAGGACACAAATGCAAGTGTTTTCCTAAGAAAAAAGGTCTTAAAAATTTTTTCCGTCGATCTCCAAAAAACGGTCTAGAAAAACGTTTTTCAGCCGATCTACAAAATTTTAACCATTCAAAAAATAGTGCTGTCCTCGAGCCGAGGACAAGGCAATTTTCGAAGACTTGATGATTTGAGGCCAAGGACTTGAAAATGTGTCCTCGAGAACTCCACCTCAGTAAAATAATGCTGCCATTTAATATCAGCTACCAGCTACAACCAAGGGCGTACACAAGGGGGGTTTAGGGGTTCAACCCCCTCCCCATTGGTCTGTCGACTAAGATGCACAATAAAGAAAATATCACGTTTTTAGCACTTCTGAGCCTGTTTTTTTGCAATGACACGGACTCCAACATGATTTAAAGCAACTTTTGAAGCATTTAGAGTTTCTTAGGGGGGGGTTAATTTGTCAAAGATATACCTTACAAACCAATAGCAACTTCAAAAAATTGGCAAAATTAGCAAATTTAACCGCTAAAAATGCTTATCATTGGCTTCATCAAAAATATAAAGATGGGGTTTCAGTATTAGTTAATTAATAATCCACTCAAATCTCGTTCCATTTGCCCCCCTCCACCTTCTCCAACTGTCTCACTCTATAAACTACAAAATATAAATGCTTGTGAGTTTTTCAAATCAAGATTTTATGATTTACCGGCTTGTAAATTAGAGGACTGCAATGTTACCATTAGCCACCGCCCACATAGCTCACTTATGCACAAAGGCGTACACAGGGGGTTGGGGGTTTAAACCATCCTCCCTATTGATCCGACGTATATCATTCGAAATATCGTCTTATTAATCAAAACGAACAAGCTCCTTCTTTACTCTCATGGTAATACGAAACATTTAATTATATAGTAACTAATTTTTTGTTATCTAATGCAACAATGTAAGCGACTAAATGTAATACTGAAACTCTGGAATGCCGTGTTACGAGTTAGAGTAACTTTCAGTAACGTAGGCAGGGGGGGTTATAGCCCCCCCCCCATTGGCCTGTCAACCAAAATGCAGAATAAGAAAAATACCACGTTTTTAGCACTTCTGAGCTTGGTTTTTGTTCTGGAATAGACTAAAAGTGATTTAAAACATCTTTTGAAACATAAATTTAGAGGGGGTGTGGCAAATTTGTCAAAAATAAAACTCACAAAGCAATGAAAACTTTGAAAAATGTCCAAAAACAAACAATGTCCAAAAACAACCAAAAACAATTTGATCGCTAGTGTAAAAATGCTAAACGTAGGTTTCATCAACAAGCATATTACAAACTTAGGAATAGTAGTGGGCTTTTTAGCATTAGTTAATTATCAATCACTTGTCTCAAAATTTTTTCCGTTAGCCCCCCTCCCAATTATTTTTCCCTGTAAGATATAGACGAAATAGATTGTGAGAGTTTTCCTAAACTATACCATTTTATGATTTACCAGCATGTAAGCAAGAGAGCTAAAATTTTACTATTAGCCACCTTCCGCATAGCCCGTTTATGCAAACAGTTTAATCAGGTTTACACTACCAATTTCTATGCCATGCTTTAAAAGCATTATTTTTTATCAATATAGCCCTAAAACTAAGTTATTTAAAAAAAAAATGCAAAATTTTCAAGCGCTGGGGCTCAGCCCCCAGACCCCCAATAGCCTCTGGGGCTCTGCCCCCAGACCCCCGAAACAGACCCTTAATTGCGAATTTTTGGCTACGCACCTCCCACACTTTGCCCTGTTTATAATCATATGAGTTTTCGTAGCTTTTGTTTTGAACAATTTTTTTCTTCATCGTTCAGTTGCAAAGCTTGTGATGTTAACTATAATAGATGTATGCTTAATGCTTAATTGTATTTGGTTTGAAAAGATTTATTTGCATTACGCACTGTGAGACTTTGATTCCATCTTGTTACATTGCACTAAGTTATTTATTCGCCAAAGCATAGATCGCGAACAAATTTTTGATGACACTTTTGAAACCCCCCCTCCCCACTGAAAAATCCTGCGTACGCCACTGGCTACAACAGTAATTTATAGCGGTAGTTTTATTCTATATATTTACCTGTTTACAGTTCTATTATTTAATTTCAAATCTAACATCCATTTTTATAAAATAATCCTAATTAGTGCTTAGTCATATTAATATTTCAAACGCATTTTACATGCGTTATCGAAAGACTTGACGTATTATTTTATCAATTTCTTGCAAAAAAAAGTAAAATTTTGCCTACAGCTGTAACTCAGCTACAGAATAATTATGCAACTCAACTATCTCTATCTGACCTAAATTTAACACTGAAAATATTGCCTCCAAATCTAACTCTATGCTTTTTCGGATACCCCTTCCAATACCACAGTAAAACCATTATTTGGGATTGGGAGATTACAGTAGAAAATATTCTATCAACTGTAGAAAGTATTCTATCAACTCAATTATCTACTGTAGAAAATATTCTATCAACATTTGAGGTGAAACCGTAAAATGCTAACCCAACTGATGCCATCTTTGTAACACGCATGGCTCGATTTCTGTGCTATGTAACTTTAATTGCTAAATAAGTTAAAATTTGCGGCAACTTTCACACGTTTTCTGCAGGAGAAAGGCGTTAGTTGTCAAACAATACTATCCGCTGTCGACCCAATCACTTTAACCACATTCCAACGCTTGATTTCGCTCGTTCTCACCATTAAAAAGTTGTTTGTTCAGCTGCGGTCTGCACGGATTCCAGCAAAAGCAACTCAATAAATTAGCGGGTTTTATTGGCTGCAGTTTACTATCAAAAATTCATTTTGTTTATTACTTTTAGCAAAGACCAAATGTACTCGTGTACTCGGCTCTTTTTTTGACCGAGTATCGAGTACATTGACCTTCGAGTACGAGTACCAACCGAGTACCTGGGGTTCCGAGTACGAGTACGAGTACTCAAAAAATGGTACTCGAGTTGTACTCGAGTACGAGTACTGTACTCGAGTACTCCAACACTGGTTCAGTACAAATATGTTGTATGTGTGAGTTCCATGTGAGCTTGTCAATGTCATCAAAAACAATACCCAGTAGCCTTTTTCATTTGTGTTAGGCCTCCTTGCTCAATTTTGTGATTGTTTAGTAAGTCTACTTTGCAATTGTTAAAGTGCTTTTTCTTGGTAAATATCATAGATTTGGTCTTATCATAGTTAGTTTATTAATTTCATCCATAATTCCACCTTCGCTATCTCCCTATTAACTTCAAAGCTAAGTTTTGTTTCAGAAGTTAGACAATGTACGGTAAGTACCGGTATGAACTGCTATAGCAATAAACAAAGCGTTTCCTAACTTTCAAGTCAGATCAGCATATTTAGCAGCATATACATACCTTGATGAACATAATATCAGCACACTTACTGGTACAGACTATAAAGTAACAGCCAGATATCTAACTACCACTCATAACCTACCAGTCTAGCACGGAAGTTCAGCTCCTTATTGGCAAGTCTGCATGCATCACCAAACCCAAATCTAAAACTAGATGGGAGTTTGCCAGCAAACCCAGTGAACGACCGACGCGTAGTTTATAATGCTGTGACGCTCAAAAGTACTTTTTGTCAACCGTGAAATCAGCAATTATTCAAAATATTTAATTTTGGAACCTTCATAAACGTACAAATCAAGTCAAAAAATTATCAACGTTATCGTTTTTGATCCTAAAAAATAACCCATCAGGTTAAGTCATTGAAAAATCAATTGTTGGAGGGCAAATTTATGGTTTTTGGAATTTACAGGATATTGAGCACCAGTGCTGGGCACCGCAAGTTTTTTTTTTAAGTCCGCAGTCCGCAAGTCCGCAACCGAATTTCAAATTGCTTAATCCGCAACCGCAAGTCGACAATTGCATGTTTTTAAGCTTAATCCGCAAGTACGCAACGACGTTTCAGGATTCTTGAATCCGCAACCGCAAGTCCGCAACTTCAAAATTCTTGAAGTCCGCGACTTTTTATGAACCGAGTGGAAGAGTTTTGCAATCAACCATGTCCCGAAGTGATCTGCTCAGAGTTGATTAGCAAACATAAGTCAAAATTTGTGACTTGTGGGAAGCATAGCAAGCGTATGGTGGATACATTCCACACAATACGAAGAATTACCAAATCACATAACCATTGATTGTAGTAAATGTAGCACAACATAACTTGTTGTTGAGCTGCTTTTTCGAGATGGCAAACTTCAGAATTGCCCAGCTCCCTTTACTTTTAGGTCCAGTTCAAGACATATGTATTATGTAAACAGTTGTATTTTTGGTTAAAGTTTTTCGGTCTCTTGGCTAAGGGGAGTGTAGCCCCAAACCCTCCTATCTTCTTGTATACCCAAGAGGGTTTGGAATTTCAAACATTGTCAAAATATATATTTTATCGACAACTTGTACACTGTCTTCCCAGTTTCCAGTAACCTTTTCCATAGTTTGTCTTGTCTAAACCTGTGAAGGTGATTAAACCTGAGTAACTAAACCTGATTAACTTGTACAATGCACATGCGTTATTTTATCGACAACATAGCGACTGATAATAATAAAAAAACAAAAAAACATCGTATTCAAGCGTAAGCCATTGGAACTATGTCAAAATATTTGTCTCTTAAACATCTGCTGGTATAAAAAAAAATTAACGTCCTAGCTTGAGCCATTCAAAAAATTGATTTTGGGGGATCCATTTGAAGGGGTCCCAAGGAAAGTGGTACCCCAAACCATGTCAAAATATTTGTCTCCTAAATATCTATTGATATCAAAAAAAAACTGGCACCCTAAGTTAAACCAATAAAAAAAATTATTTTTGGGGGTCCATTTTGGGGGGGGTCCCCAGGGGAGTGGTACCTCCAAACCATGTCAAAATTTTTATCTCTTAAGTGTCTACTGATATCAAAAAAAAACTGGCACCCTAGGTTAACCCATTAAAAAATTCATTTTTGGGGGTCCATTTGGGGGGTCCCCGGGGGGTGGTACCCCAAACATGTCAAAATATTTATCTCTTAAATATCTACTGATATCAAAAAAAAACTGGCGCCCTAGGTTAAATCGTTAAAAAAATTTATTTTTGGGGGGGTCCCCGAAGGGGTGGTACCCCCAAATTATGTTAAAATATTTGTCTCTTAAATATCTACTGATAACAGAAAAAACTGGCACCCTAGCTTGAGCCGTTCAAAAATTTGATTTTTGGGGCCCCATTTTGGGGGGGTCCCCGGGGGGGTGGTACCCCCAAATCATGTCAAAATATTTGTCTCTTAAATATCTACTGATATCAAAGAAAAATGGCACCCTAGGTTAAATGGTTAAAAAACTTGCTTTTGGGGGGGTCCATTTGGGGGGGTCCTCGGGGGGGTGGTACCCCCAAATTATGTCTAAATATTTGTCTCTTAAATATCTACTGATATCAAAGAAAAATGGCACCCTAGGTTAAATCGTTAAAAAATTTATTTTTGGGGGGGTCCATTTGGGGGGGTCCCCGAAGGGGGGTGGTACCCCCAAATCATGTCAAAATATTTGTCTCTCAAATATCTACTGATAACAAAAAAAACTGGCACCCTAGGTTGAGCCGTTCAAAAATTTGATTTTTTGGGGCCCCATTTTGGGGGGGTCCTCGGGGGGGTGGTACCCCCAAACCATGTCAAAATATTTATCTCTTAAATATCTACTGATATCAAAGAAAAATGGCACCCTAGGTTAAATGGTTAAAAAATTTGTTTTTGGGGGGGTCCATTTGGGGGGGTCCCCGGGGGGGTGGTACCCCCAAATTATGTCAAAATATTTGTCTCTCAAATATCTACTGATATCAAAAAAAACTGGCACCCTAGGTTGAGCCGTTCAAAAAATTGATTTTTTGGGGCCCCATTTTGGGGGGTCCCCGGGGGGGTGGTACCCCCAAATCATGTCTAAATATTTGTCTCTTAAATATCTACTGATATCAAAGAAAAATGGCACCCTAGGTTATATGGTTAAAAAAATTTGTTTTTGGGGGGGTCCATTTGGGGGTCCCCGGAGGGGTGGTACCCCCAAATTATGTCTAAATATTTGTCTCTCAAATATCTACTGATATCAAAAAAAACTGGCACCCTAGCTTGAGCCGTTCAAAAAATTGATTTTTTGGGGCCCCATTTTGGGGGGATTCCCGGGGGAGTTGCCCCAAAAAAATTTCAGGAGACAAAATTGCGTATGTACCTCAACAACTTCACACAAAAATTAGATTTCTATGTTTTGTGGTTTAGGAGAACTCGAGCGTACAAGATTTAGGAAGAAAAAAAAGGAAAAAAAAGGAAAAAAAAGGAAAAAAAAGGAAAAAAAAAAGGAAAAAAATAAGAAAAAAACCTCATCGCGGCCGAAAGTGGGTTGGTAGGGATGAAAGAATATCTTAAGACATATAACCATGAGAAATATTTTTTGCCGTACTTAAGCCGTTTTTGACTTAGACCGCTTTTTACGCCAAACTTTCGGGGCGGTTTTCGGGTCATAAACCCGAAGTCACGTGACCGATTGCCTCGAAATTTGGTACAAACATAAAACTCATTAATCTCAAACTGCTGTCAAAATTTCATGTAGTTAGACCAAACGGTTCTCGAGTTATAAGCAAAAGTCTGAAATCTCGCACTCATTAGTTAGAAAATGGCCGAGTAAAAACAAAGGAACACGCTACGCGAGCGTCGGTCGTTCCAATTAGCTTTGGCGCGGGGTGAAAAATTAAAACGTGAGCGTAGCTAAATCTTTCGAAATTTTGTTACATTTGGACAGAATGAAGAACTTTTTTATAGAGATCAAGTCGCAGAGCTAAGAGATAGCCGAATTTGTTGAAACAAATATTATCCGACTAAATCGGAGCGATTCTTGCCAAAAACCCTAAACGTGCCTACGTGGTTTTAGGTTTGCGCAAAAATCCGGCGCAGTGTAGCTGAACTTTCCAACTTGGGTTCAGCCGCAATTTTTTCCAAAATCTTTCATTAAATGACTGAATCTAAAACACCTGTGTAGAGGTTCGGCGCCCTCTACGAACAAATTGCCCAAGGTTTGCGCTTCTTTCACTTAAAATTGAAGATGAAATTCTATTTTGGAAACCTATTGTTAGAAACGCAACTTAGTTGATTTTTGGAAACACTGTTTGTTACGCATGACTTCGCACTTGTCACGGTTAAATGCAAATTTTTGATTATTTCCAAATAAGGACATATTTGAAACGATAGGCGTTAACCGTTTTTGAAACTGTAATCTCTGTGAATAGTTGAATTTTGCCGGCATAGAGTGAGCAGTGACATTTTTCTTTGAATCGCACGCACGTACGCCTGCAAATTAGTTTTATGTACGCTAGCCCTTTTTGTTTGCTTGCCTTTGCTAGAGAGATTAAGAAACTTTGCATAGTATTGTTCGTGGCCGGTGGTTTTAGAATTAAGCTTAGCGTTTCCTTTGTTTTTAAGCTGGAGCGTTTGAGTTCTGATTTTGTGTTTACGTCTTCTAAGCTACTGAATATTAATTATTTTCATACTTGCGAAGTCTTGTTTCTCAAAGGCAGAAAAATAAGATCCAGGGAGTGCGCATTTCGAGACAACAACACTCATTCTGTGAGCGGCAGTATCACCTATTCGATTTTTGTTTGCTTCGAAACCTTTTGCAGCATTCGCTGCAATAATTGTACAGCATTTTTTTGCTACGTATAGCTAAAAAAAACACCGTAGGTGGTAGTAATAAGTCTATTACAATGATGAATTGAAGTGTTGTTTCGTTTCAAAAATTTGGAATTTACTGAAGAGAGAATGAACTCAAGTAACTCCTAGTGCTATCGTTTCGCTTCAATTAATCTTCATATTTAGCTCGTGCTACAGCCTGATCTTTTTAATCGTCAGATATTCTTAAATGTTCTTCAGTCTAAAGTGTCCAAAATGCGGAGAGTTTCGACATTTTTCTTGAGATGCTTGCTGTAAGTTATTACGCCCCCCCGCCAATAAAGCTATACGAAACAGTAAATATTGTGGTTGAACGACCTTGAGATTATAAACGGTTAACCGTGAGGCGAATCGCCACACCTGATCAGACTGTCAGATGAGCCAATGCAGATACTAAGTAACTGCAATTATGTACTTAAGGTACATCTTCTCCTTTCTCTATTTACTAAGCTGCCTTGGCCAAGAAAACCCAGGTTGGAAATTGGAAAATGAAAAGTTCAAATGCATTGCGCCGAATCTTTGTATTTTTGCGCCAACCGCACACTCAATCTCAATATCCGTATATAACTCCGTAAGTTTTACGGATATTGCTCAGTCTCACACGTTTATTTCGTGCCACGCTAATCAAGGCGGACATCACGCAATACACCAATTACTGGCACCAAAGGTAACCTTTGGGGCAGGGGTGCCGAAACCCGAGAGGGGGGATATATCCCCCCAATAATTTGACTGTATCCCTCCCAATAGCTTGAGTATGGTCTACATCTGCTTGCCCCCGATAATTTGACTCTGTATCTAAGCGTAGGTGTCCACTTGAATTCGTGGAAAAAAAGTGTCTGCTTTCTGGTGAAGACCTTTTTTTTGGTCTTAAGTTAATTTGATCTACTGAACAAAATCGTGGTCAAGGTTCATCCCCCCAATATAGAAAAAAGAGCAAACTTGGGGTAAAATTGCAAATTATTCCCCCCAATGCTCAACAAAAATCGGCACCCCTGCTTTGGAGTCAAAAGTTTCGCTTAACCCAGATCGTTGTGACTTGACCATTTAAAAAAAAAGGTCCTCCCTCTTTCCTCAAGCTCTATTTTATGCCTTTGTAGTTATATGCCTTTGTGGTGCAAAAGGCACATTTGCGTTTTCTGCACCAAACTAACGCAAGATTTTGTGCCCCCGTTTAAGCTTACTGGCAGTGTTGGAGTACTCGAGTGCAGTACTCGTACTCGAGTACAACTCGAGTACCATTTTTTGAGTACTCGTACTCGGAACCCCAGGTACTCGGTTGGTACTCGTACTCGAAGGTCAATGTACTCGGTACTCGGTCAAAAAATGGGCCGAGTACACGAGTACATTTGGTCTTTGCTAAAAGTAATAAACAAAATGAATTTTTGATAGTAAACTGCAGCCAATAAAACCCGCTAATTCATTGAGTTGCTTTTGCTGGAATCCGTGCAGACCGCAGCTGAACAAACAACTTTGTAATGGTGAGAACGAGTGAAATCAAGCGTTGGAATGTAATAAAGTGATTGAATCGACAGCGCATAGAATTGTTTGACAACAAACGCCTTTCTCCTGCAGAAAACGTGTGAAAGTTGCCGCAAATCTTAACTTATTTAGCAATTAAAGTTACATAGTAGGCTACAGAAATCGAGCCATGCGTGTTACAAAGATGGCATCAGTTGGGTTAGCATTTTACGGTTTCACCTCAAATGTTGATAGAATATTTTCTACAGTAGATGTATTACTGTAATCTCCCAATCCCAAATAATGGTTTTACTGTGGTATTGGAAGGGGTATCCGAAAAAGCATAGAGTTAGATTTGGAGGCAATATTTTCAGTGTTAAATTTAGGTCAGATAGAGATAGTTGAGTTGCATAATTATTCTGTAGCTGAGTTACAGCTGTAGGCAAAATTTTACTTTTTTTTGCAAGAAATTGATAAAATAATACGTCAAGTCTTTCGATAACGCATGTAAAATGCGTTTGAAATATTAATATGACTAAGCACTAATTAGGATTATTTTATAAAAATGGATGTTAGATTTGAAATTAAATAATAGAACTGTAAACAGGCAAATATACAGAATAAAAATACCGCTATAAATTACTATTGTAGCCAGTGGCGTGCGCAGGATTTTTCAGTGGGGGGTGGTTCAAAAGTGTCATCAAAAATTTGTTCGCGATCTATGCTTTGGCGAATAAATAACTTAGTGCAATGTAACAAGATGGAATCGAAGTCTCACAGTGCGTAATGCAAATAAATCTTTTCAAACCAAATACAATTAAGCATTAAGCATACATCTATTATAGTTAACATCACAAGCTTTGCAACTGAACGATGAAGAAAAAAATTGTTCAAAACAAAAGCTACGAAAACACATATGATTATAAACAGTGCAAAGTGTGGGAGGCGCGTAGCCAAAAATTCGCAATTGAGGGGGCTGTTGTGGGGGTAGTTGTGGGGCTGTTGTGGCAGAGCCTCAGCCGCCGGAGGCTATTGGGGTCTGGGGGCTGAGCCCCAGCGCTTGAAAATTTTGCATTTTTTTTTTTAAATAACTTAGTTTTAGGGCTATATTGATAAAAAATAATGCTTTTAAAGCATGGCATAGAAATTGGTAGTCCAAACCTGATTAAACTGTTTGCATAAACGGGCTATGCGGAAGGTGGCTAATAGTAAAATTTTAGCTCTCTTGCTTACATGCTGGTAAATCATAAAATGGTATAGTTTAGGAAAACTCTCACAATCTATTTCGTCTATATCTTACAGAGAAAAATAATTGGGAGGGGGGCTAACGGAAAAAATTTTGAGACAAGTGATTGATAATTAACTAATGCTAAAAAGCCCACCACTATTCCTAAGTTTATAATATGCATGTTGATGAAACCTATGTTTAGCATTTTTACACTAGCGATCAAAGTTGCTTGCTTGTTTTTGGACATTTTTCAAAGTTTTCATTGCTTTGTGAGTTTTATTTTTGACAAATTTGCCACACCCCCCTCTAAATTTATGTTTCAAAAGATGTTTTAAATCACTTTTTAGTCCATTCCAGAACAAAAACTAGTCTCGGAAGTGCTAAAAACGTGGTATTTTTCTTATTCTGCATTTTGGTTGACAGGCCAATGGGGGGGGGGGGGGGCTATAACCCTCCCCCTGCCTACGTTACTGAAAGTTACTCTAACTCGTAGCACGACATTCCAGAGTTTTAGTATTACATTTAGTCGCTTACTCGTACATTGTTGCATTAGATAACAAAAAATTAGTTACTATATAATTAAATGTTTCGTATTACTATGAGAGTAAAGAAGGAGCTTGTTCGTTTTGATTAATAAGACGATATTTTGAATGATATACGTCGGATCAATAGGGAGGATGGTTTAAACCCCCAACCCCCTGTGTACGCCTTTGTGCATAAGTGAGCTATGTGGGCGGTGGCTAATGGTAACATTGCAGTCCTCTAATTTACAAGCCGGTAAATCATAAAATCTTGATTTGAAAAACTCACAAGCATTTATATTCTGTAGTTTATAGAGTGAGACAGTTGGAGAAGGTGGAGGGGGGCGAATGGAACGAGATTTGAGTGGATTATTAATTAACTAATACTGAAACCCCATCTTTATATTTTTGATGAAGCCAATGATAAGCATTTTTAGCGGTTAAATTTGCTAATTTTGCCAATTTTTTGAAGTTGCTATTGGTTTGTAAGGTATATCTTTGACAAATTAACCCCCCCCCTAAGAAACTCTAAATGCTTCAAAAGTTGCTTTAAATCATGTTGGAGTCCGTGTCATTGCAAAAAAACAGGCTCAGAAGTGCTAAAAACGTGATATTTTCTTTATTGTGCATCTTAGTCGACAGACCAATGGGGAGGGGGTTGAACCCCTAAACCCCCCTTGTGTACGCCCTTGGTTGTAGCTGGTAGCTGATATTAAATGGCAGCATTATTTTACTGAGGTGGAGTTCTCGAGGACACATTTTCAAGTCCTTGGCCATGGCCTCAAATCCTCAAGTCCTCGAAAATTGCCTTGTACTCGGCTCGAGGACAGCACTATTTTTTGAATGGTTAAAATTTTGTAGATCGGCTGAAAAACGTTTTTCTAGACCGTTTTTTGGAGATCGACAGAAAAAAATTTTTAAGACCTTTTTTCTTAGGAAAACACTTGTATTTGTGTCCTTGGTCCTTGGCCTCGAGCATTCCTGTCCTTAGCCTTGGCCTCGGATTTTTTTTGTGTCCTTGGCCATGGCCTCGAGCCTCGTGTCCTCGACTCCACCTCTGTTATTTTATGCTCACATAACTTAGTCACCTCCTTTGAAATGCAGCATTATTTCGAGAACATTTACTACTACGTCATTTGCAGTTTAGTGTTACAAGTTTTAGATAGTCTTTAATTAAATGCATAGGAGAGCACAAGTCCATTAATCGTTAATCCGTTAATTACGAAGCTAATTTTTTCATTAAATCGTTAATCCGTTAAAAAGTTTTTCATGTTAAAGGACTAAATTTACTTCCGTTAAGTTTTTTTTAACTTCCGTTAAAGTTTTTATCGTTAATATCTTGCACCATTCATTTACCATAATGGTACAAACCAGTTGACACTGGTAACACTTGTTGCGTATTAGCACGAGCTTTATAGAAGAAAGCAAAGAAAGGAGCTCTTTTTTTGAGGCAAATAATAAGCTGCAGCCTCATAGGTCTATTAATTATCGCTGTTTACAATTTCCAAACATTTTCCAATCGCAGCTTTATTAGTGCATATGAACTTGTTTTTGTCTTGAAATTAGATTAGACTGTAAACGTAACTTCCAAAACACAAAAAGACCGCCATAGCAAAAAATTTTTCCTTACAATCAGCTCAACAACGTCAATACGTGTTCTAAAACCGAGTGAACATAAAGAAATGTATATTACACGCAAAATATTAACGAATTAACGGACTTCATTGACTTCCGTTAATTAAAGCTGAAAATAACGGATTAACGTTGACGGAAGTGTGAAGTTTGTTAACGGACTAGTGGTTAACGAAGCTAATGTTTTGCATTAACTTGCCTACCTATGATTAAATGTTGATTGAATATAACATTAAATCGCAAAAGTTCTCAAAAAATTGTTGTGGGTAATCATGTTTGGAGTAGAGGACTTTGAAAGCTTACTTGTGATTGAAAGAAGCATACGGTATACGAGGTGTCGCTATTAAATAACAAGACTGGTGACATAAAGCAATTTTATTGAAGAAAAAAAGGTCAGTTTATTTTGTTTCCCCTTTGATGTATTCTCCCTTAGCATCAACACAGCGTTTCATTCGGATTTTCACGAATAAAAGAACAGGACAACGCTCTTAACATAAAAAAAACAATTATCATTGCCTTGAATTTTGATTTTGCTTTTTTATTTCGTGGTAAGTTTGCAGTTTTCCAATGCATGGACTGTCTCTTTCTCTCTGGGTCGTACTGGAAAATTTATCTCACATCGCATGTACAGTAAGCACGCTGTCTAAAAAATTTAGGGTTTTCTTCAATTTGTTTTGAAATGTCAGCGCAACCCTTTTGGCGTTTTTCTTTTTGATCGCTAGTTAAAAGCTTTGAAACATCTTGCGCACAGACCTTTGTCATATGCCGATTTTCATGCAGTACTTGCCACATTGTTTCTTTGTCAATGGACATCTTCTCTGCTATCAGTCGAATACTAAGCCGACGATCTTCTCGGACAATTTTTTCAATTTCTCGGTTATTGTAAGTGGTTTTTGATATGGTTGGGCGTCGTGAACGTTCATCATCTTCAACTTCAGTTTGGCCTTCATGAAATCTTTTGTGCCATTAAAAAACACGGGTTCTTGACATGCATTCTTTGCCGTAAACTTCCATCAAACCGTAAATCCATCAAAGTCGCAAAAATAAAAACGAATACGTAAACCGTATTCGTTTTTATTTTTGCGACAAATTTTGATCCGATACAACTTAAAAATTTCTTTTTCTAAACTTGTAAAAGTACTCGTACTCGTACTCGAACTTTTTTACGGTACTCGTACTCGAGTACATTTTTCAATATCAGTACTCGTACTCGTACTCGAAGTTTTTTGCGGTACTCGTACTCGGAAGTTGAGTACTCGACTCCATCACTGCTTACTGGTTACAAAAACAATAACTATAGTCGGTTGCTCACCACGGGAAACGTTAGCCAAAATATGGCACTGTAAAATAAGCTTGAATTAACTCCACTACAAATGCTATACCTTGTAGAGTTCCACACTCTCTTGTTCTTTTCTAAACACGTGCGTTCTTACACAGTATCCGGTTTTGTCCGATTTGTGCGTTTTTTCTGCACTATGAAAAAGTATGTTTAGGTAAAATTACGCAGTATCCGTTTTTCAGCATTTTTCTTTTTGAAAAAGGATGTTTTTTCGTCCGCATTTTTATATGTTCATATCCACACCGGAGGTGGAGTCGAGGACACAAGGCTCGAGGCCAAGAATACAAAAAAATCCGAGGCCAAGGACAGCCCTTCCGAGGACAGATTCTCTCGAGACCAAGGACAGGAATGCTCGAGGCCAAGGCTAAGGACTCTGGCAGCAAGTGTTCTTCGAAGAAAAAGGTCTTCAAACAAATTTTTCAGGCGATCTCCAAAAAACAAAGCAAAAAAAAGGTCTTCAACCAA
The DNA here is from genome assembly GCA_963965965.1 of Trididemnum nubilum. Classification (NCBI taxonomy): domain Eukaryota; kingdom Metazoa; phylum Chordata; class Ascidiacea; order Aplousobranchia; family Didemnidae; genus Trididemnum; species Trididemnum nubilum. The sequence goes on from OZ014475.1 coordinate 43,793,508, forward strand.
ATTTTTCAGGCGATATCCAAAAAAAAACGGTCTTCAAACAAATTTTTCAGGCGAGCTACAAAATTTTAACGATTCAAAAAATAGTGCTGTCCTCGAGCCGAGGACAGGGTGTAAGGTCTTGTATATAGCGCGACTGGTGAACGCCAGACCAAACACTAGGGATTTTAATTCGAAACGCACACCTTTAATTGTTGAGTATAGAACTGCAGGCTGTGATTTTCTGGAATAGAAAAACACAGCGTCAGTTAACGAAGAACAAAGCAAAACTTAGCATGCAGCAAAACTAAAACGTACGAAAGAAGCATGCAAGACTACTGAAAGCCGTAACATATTACGCAATTAACATTCACAAAAAAATTACATTAGCTAACTATAGCAAAACATGCGTCAATTAGCATGAAAATCAAACATCAAATATTAACAAATCTTACCGAATATTTTAGCACCAGTTCTTGAATTAAAATACAAATAATTCGTGAGTCTTCAACATTGCAGCTCGAAATTTACAAACAGTAAAATCAAATTAACGTGTCTTATTCAAATAGAAACAAAAAGAATATTAATACAGTAATTAGTAATTACCATAGGTGGGCAAGTTGATGCAAAACGTTAGCTTCGTTAACCACTAGTCCGTTAACAAACTTCACACCTCCGTTAACGTTAATCCGTTATTTTCAGCTTTAATGAACGGAAGATAATAAAGTCCGTTAATCCGTTAACATTTTGCGTGTAATTTACATTTCTTTTTATTCACTCGCATCTAGAACACGTATTGACGCTGTTGAGCTCATTGTTAGGAAATATTTATTGCTAAAGGTGGTCTTTTTGTGTTTTGGAAGTTATCATTTACAGTCTAATCTAATTTCAAGATAAAAACAAGTTCAAATGCACAACGAAGCAGCAATCGGAAAATTTTTTGAAATTGTGAACAGCAATAATTAATAGACCTATGAGGCTGCATCTTATTATTTGCCTCAAAAAAAGAGCTCGTTTCTTCGCTTTTTTCTATGAAACTTGTGCTAATACGCAACAAGCGTTACCAGTGTAAACGGGTTTGTACCGGGCCGATGAATGAATGGTGCGAGAGATTAACGATCAAAACCTTAACAGAAGTTAACAGAACTTAACGGAAGTTACTTTAGTCCGTTAACAGCACTTGACGGAAGTTAATTTAGTCCGTTAACATGAAAAAACTTTTTAACGGATTAACGAGTTAATGAAAAAGTTAGCTTCGTTATTAACGGATTAACGGACTTGTGCCCACCTATGGTAATTATTGGGACTTCGCGCGCGCGCGTAGTTCCTATGTTTTTACTCGGCCATTTTGATAGATGAGCTTTAAAATTTTTTAAATTTTATGATAAATCAAAAACGGCAAAATGTGGAAAGCTGAAATTTAGACACAACATTGCAAGTTTACAAAGCATCATGCATGCCAATTTTGGGGGTCGAAGATTACGTGATAATGATTTGGGAACCCTAAAACCGACAAAAAACGGCTATTTTTGAGCCGAAATTTTTTTATTTCGCTTTTAACAAAAAAACAGCTGAACGTGAAAAGTTGAAATTTGGACACAACATGGGTAGTGATAAACAGTGTATGTATACCAAGTTTGGGGGCTCCCAGTCACGTGACCAAAATTTCTGAGGCGGAAAACGGTCAAAAAGTGGTAAATTTTGAAGTGGTATATCTCCGTAAGTAGTGATATTCTTTGAAAAAAATTTGTGGTTTTTGAAAACACTAATCAGTACCTTTGTAATGGTTATGTTCATTTATTCCGTATTTGATATAATTTTTCCTTATTTATGTCTTTTTTCTTTGTTTTTCTTCTATCACTATCTCCTTTTAAACCACAAAACGCAGATGGATGATATTACGGAGTGGTATAGAGTTCGAAACAAACTGGTGTGTGTCTGAAAATGGGGGTGTCATGTCCGGGGATCCCCCTAAAAAGGGAGCTGGAAAATTTTGAACTTTTGACTTGTTCAACGTACATAGGCCAAATTACCACATTTGGTGGACATTGGTGGTGACTAAAACATATTAAAAATTGGGGGGGCTGCAATGGGGGGAAAGGGTTGAAATGCGTCATACAAAATTAAGAAAATTTTTTTTACTCAACTTAAGTAGATCAAATTTTCCGAATAGATTAATGAAATAAAAAGTAAATTGTTGGTAAAATTTCGGAAATCACAATTGAGGAATATTCCCTCAATGGGTTTTTCAATATCCAAACCTAAGTAATGATCATTATTGATCAAGGCATGCCAACATCAGTTTCAGGATAGTTAAATATAAACAAAAGCATAAGATGATAATTTTTGTGGAGGTTGCATTGCACCAATCTCCCCAAAATTTCCTTTTTCCAGTTTAAAAATGTAGGGTTTTTACAACATAGGAGTGGAATTGTAAAATAAAAAAGTTCCTCAATTTTTTCTGGCTACTCCAGTACTCCGCTTGATTAGTAGCTCACTTTGTTTGTTGAGATGTAGTGGCAAGGTTATTGCATGTGGTGTTCATGAAAAAAATGAACACTACCGGTATTTTGTCATGAAGGGATATTATGAAAATTTTTGTTATAAAGTTTATAAGGTAGTAATATTCCTGAGAGAAGATTCAGTTACGCAAAAGTCAATACTTACTTATGACGAAATGGTGTTGAAATTTTTCTTTAACACCATTGCAAACTTTGTCTTTGAAGGTTCTTTCATTAGTTTATGTACGGTACTCTGATGAAATTGTAAAACTTTTTATGCAAGCTCTCAGTTACAGAAATTAAGGCTTTTCATTTTAAGGCTGTTTAAGAATACTTTTCAAGTTTTTAGCACCTCAATGGACGTACCGTATTAATTACCGGAAATAATTAGGCTAGCCTATTATTAGCATTTACCATGGAAGTGGCTATTTTGCCTCCAGAGGCAAAATAGTGTTTTTCCTCTGTTTGGGTTAGGGTTAGGGCTAGGGTTGAGATTAGGGTTAGAGGGCTATTTTGGCACTTGCGGCAAAATAGCCGTTAGGACTGTTAAAAAATAGCCGTTCAGACTATTTTGCCTCCAAATGGCAAAATAACATGGGGCTATTTTGCCTCTGCATACATGAGGCTAGTTAACATGAGGCAAAATAGCCACTTGATGTGGGTAAAACGCGGAATTCCGCAAAAATTCTACGCGGAAAATTCGTCCACGGCAAATGCAAGCCGTAGAAAAATTTTGTCCACGGGTGTTTCTTTTATGCTCTGAAATGCGTGAAAATTATTTGGCGGGAGCGCGCCATACAGGAGCATAAAAGAAACACCTGAAAAAATTCTACAGCGTGACAAAAAAGTCTACAGCAACAGCTGATTCAAAAATTCTACGGCAAAAAGGGCGGGAACGTTTGTTCATTAAAAAATTCTACGGCGTGACAAAAAAGTCTACAGCAACAGCTGACTCAAAAATTCTACGGCAAAAAGGGCGGGAACGTTTGTTCATTGAAAAATTCTACGGCGTGACAAAAAAGTCTACAGCAACAGCAGGACTCAAAAATTCTACGGCAAAAAGGGCGGGAACGTTTGTTCATTGAAAAATTCTACGGCGTGACAAAAAAGTCTACAGCAACAGCTGACTCAAAAATTCTACGGCAAAAAGGGCGGGAACGTTTGTTCATTGAAAAATTCTACGGCGTGACAAAAAAGTCTACAGCAAAAGCTGACTCAAAAATTCTACGGCAAAAAGGGCGGGAACGTTTGTTCGTTAAAAAATTCTACGGCGTGACAAAAAAGTCTACAGCAACAGCAGGACTCAAAAATTCTACGGCAAAAAGGGCGGGAACGTTTGTTCATTGAAAAATTCTACGGCGTGACAAAAAAGTCTACAGCAACAGCTGACTCAAAAATTCTACGGCAAAAAGGGCGGGAACGTTTGTTCATTGAAAAATTCTACGGCGTGACAAAAAAGTCTACAGCAAAAGCTGACTCAAAAATTCTACGGCAAAAATTCTACGTTTGTTCATTGAAAAATTCCACGGCGTGACAAAAAAGTCTACAGCAACAGCAAGACTCAAAAATTCTACGGTAAAAAGGGCGGACGACTGTAAGCAAAACAAAATATCCAGCCGTTTCACCATGCCGTAGAATGAAAAAATCTATTAAAAAAATGTGAGTGCTCTTATGCTCCGACGCTTTAACAAGACATAAAATTTTTCTAGGTACTTCTATGCTACTGTTGGGTGCACTTTTGCCAAATCATTTTCATGCAAAAAAAGTCAGTAGCGTAGCAAGAGGGGGGGGCGAGGGGGCTATAGCCCCCCCCATTGGCCTGTCAACCAAAATGCAGAATAAGGAAAACACCACGTTTTAGCACTTCTGAGACTGTTTTTTTGCGCTGGAATTGACTAACAAGTGATTTAAAGCATCTTTTGAAACATATATTTAGGGGGGGATAATTGTCAAAAATGAAAGTCACAAATCAATGAAAACTGTAAAAAATACCCGAAAATAAACAATCAAATTTGATCGTTAATGCACAAACGCCAAACATAGGTTTCATCAACAAATATATTATAAACTCAGGATTAAGGGGAGGGGGGGCTATTCAGTGTTAGTTAGCCTAATTACCAATCACTTCTCTCAAATATCTTTCAATTAGCCCCCCCTCCAATTATTTTTCTTTATAAAATATAGACGAAATAGATTACTCTGTGTGAGTTTTATTTAATAATAGGATTTTATGATTTACCAGCAAGTAAACAAGAGAACTGCAATGTTATCATTAACCACTTCCCATATAGCCCATTTATGCAACCAGTTAAATCATGTTGCGCTGCCAATTTCTAAGCCACGTTCTATGAGAATTATTTTTTATTAAAATAGCTCTAAAATTAAGTTATTTTGCAAAAAAACGCAAAATTTTCGAGCGCTGGGTACTCCGCCCCCAGACCCCCAAAACAGCCCCCCCCCCAATAGGGTGGAGTGAAAACAATTTTTTTTTTGAAATTGAAAAAAGTGTAGTTCTAAAAACTTGCCAAATAGGTAAAAACCTCGAAAAAAATTAGTTTCAGCGAGTTGCCACTTTTAGGGGGCTAGCAACCCCTCAAAATGTGCATTTGGGGGGGTAAAATGCCAAAAAGTTTAGTAACTCGGTAACCGCTTATTGTAGAGTCATGATTTATGGCTCAAAATTTGCAGAATCATCATGTTTCTATGTGTGCTAAGAGAAAGTTTTTGTCTATTTTAACTTTAAAAAAAGTTATAACAGAAAAACTGTTTTTTGGCCAATTAAACTACCAAATAGCTGATAAGTTATTGTTTTTTTTGCAGATATATTGTTAAATAATTGTGTAAATCAAAACATAGACAAAACTGCATTAGTAAAACATGAAACGACGAAGTTCAACTTCAGTAAAGAAGATTTTACATAGTGGACACACTTTCTCGAGTCGTGACGCTTTTCCACCTGGAGTATTACCTACCAAGCGACATGTAATGGAACATATTCTTCATTTGAAAAACTTTCGAACCTTCAATGCGGCAAATGACATTGCTAAAGAAATTTATGACAGATGGGTTTGGTGCAATATATATCCTATTCACCTTTACACAATTTCAAAAAAGGGTGAAAGTTTTGTAAAATCTTTCAGTGTACTGGATCGATGGTCGAAGAAAAAGCGTGGAGAAACATTTTTGCAGAAGGAGAAAGAGTTTATGTCAACTATTGACGAGTTATTTGATGTGTTTTGTTCTGATGATAAGCAGCGCAGAATTCTGGAAAAAGAACATGGTTTGAAAATGACAGATGAAGATTTTGCCTTCTATAAAGATCAAACAAGTAGACGGGTTGGAAAATGTGTGGATGCTGTTGTTCCTCTAACTTCCACTGACAGACAGTTTTTGAGACGCTCACGACTCTTACAATCTCACCCAGAACTACCGACATGTTCTTCTGCTACAAGCACGTCCGAGTCAGCTTTGGGTTATCTGTCAGAGTCCAGTTCAACAAACACAGACCAATCACAATCTTCTGCTACTTCTGAGTTTATTCCGGAATCAATGCCATATGAAAATCAGAATCGAAAGGATTGGCCAAACCTTGCAAGGATGTGTGAGCGTTTTCAGATATCCGACAGAGCTGCTGCTGCGATCGCTAATAGTGTGATGCAAGATTTAGGTCTAATAACCGATGACGACAAAACCTACGTTATTGATCGTAGCAAGCTTCGAAGAGAGCGAGAACGATGCCGTGCTGTAATCAGAGAGAAGGAGCAAGAGAATTTCAAATTAGTGAATGCAATATATTTTGATGGGCGCAAAGATGCAACACAGGTCACCATTCAAGGACCAAATGATAGGTTTTACAGGTCGGTGCAACTTGAAGATCACTATACAATGGTTGGACAGCCTGGTGAATACTACCTTTCTCACTTCTCTACAAAAGGTGGCAAAGGAAAAACAATAGCACAAAAGATCTTCAACACCATTGCTAACACCGAATTATATGACAAGCTTGCAATGGTTGGTACTGATGGAACTGCAGCAATGACTGGCAGATTCAATGGTTGCATTCGCAATTTGGAAGAACTATTGAACAAGCCACTGCAATGGGCAATTTGTCTGCTACATACAAATGAACTACCCTTGCGGCATGTCTTCACAATGCTTGATGGAACCACAAATAGTCCTGATACATTTGCAGGATCAATAGGAAAATGTTTAACAGGCGATGTTTCATGCTGGCCTGTTGCTGCTAATTTTAAGTCAATTTCAAATCTACAGTTTGTACATTTGCCAGAATCAGTTGTCAATGATCTGAGTACTGATCAACATTACGCCTACAGGATTTGTTCAGCTGTAAATATGGGAGTTGTGGACAGCGACTTGCAATATTTAAAAGTGGGACCAATAGTGCATTCACGCTGGCTAACTCTGAGTTGTCGAATACTCAGATATTATGTTTCAGTGGATGATCCCTCCACTAACTTGGAAACTTTGGCGAAGTTTTGTCTTCAAGTTTACTTTCCAAATTGGTTTGAAATTAAGTCTAACAGTCAATTAACTTGCGGGGCCAAGAATTTTTTTAACCTAGTCCAACGAATTCTTCAGGTGCCTGATGAGGCTGTTCGGAAAACTGCTCTGAAAGTCGTGCAACGAAATGCATTTTTTGCACACCAGGAAAACGTCTTGATTGCCATGCTGGGTGACAATGATGAGGAGATAAGGATGCAAGGAGCTAATAAAGTGCTTTCGATACGTGGAAAATTGCCATCAACCGCTTCATTTGATAATCCCAATGAAGAATGTTCTTTGAAAGGACCAAAATATTGTGATGCTACCCCAACTGTACGGTTGTTTGAATTGCCCACATTGAATCTAAAAGCTGACTCATACTACAAGATGGTGAACTTAACTTCCTGCCATCAGCAGCCTCCAGCAATTCGACATCTCACTGATTCAGAAATAGAACAATGCCGAGTAAAACCACTGGAACTCGACTACCCATGCCATAACCAAAGCGTTGAACGTCATGTAAAAATGGTCACAGAGACAGCAGCACAAGTTGAAGGCTTTGAGCGAAGAGACGGTTTGATTCGCCAGAAAATCAAATCTCGTAAACTTTTGGAAAAATTTGACACGAAAGTGCAATTCTGAAACGTTTTATATGTTGCATAGGAGATAATTTTTTATGTAATTTTTCAAACAATAGGTACCGTACTTTCTTATTTTACCTTCATGCACTCCAAGCATAATCACCCAATAACTTAGACCACATTACTTATTTTTTTGCTAAATAATTTGCAGCATCAGCAGTTCGAAAGTGACGAGATGTAATGTCGTTCTATACCTTTTTCAATAGTTAAGATTTTTTATGGGCAGTAAATCTAGCATGTTCACTGTTCAGTATACAGTAAGCATAAGCCTACCGGTACCTTTTGTGTTATTAGGCACTTTGTTTGGTGGCTAAGATCAGCCTAAATTACCTTAAATAATGTGCTGCTATAATAATTTTAAAGTTTAAATCTTGATATTCATCATTATTCTTGAATACAGCATTCCAGACGTTTGAAAAAAGAATATTTGTCATTTTCTTAACAAGCAACTTTCAAATATTGAGCACAAAAAACGGTTTTTCGATCATAACTTTTTTTCTTGCTCAAATATACAAAAACTTCCTCTTAGCACATATAGAAACATGATGATTCTGCAAATTTTGAGCTATAAATCATGAGTCTACGGTAAGGGGTTGCTGAGTTACAACACTTTTAGGCATTTTACCCCCCTAAAAACACATTTCGGGGAGTTGCCAGCCCCCCAAAGGTGGCAACTCACCAAAAACAATTTTTTTCGAAGTTATAGCATATTTGGCAAGTTTTTAGAACTACACTTTTTTCAATTTTTTTTTCACTCCACCCTACCCCCCAATTGCGAATTTCTGGCTACTCGCCGAAAAAGGTCGGTCACGTTCAAAATTTTGCAAACCTTGCATTTGCTCTGGTCTAATTTTCCGCGTAAGTTTTTTTGCGGAATTCAATGTTTTACCCAGGCCGACAATATGAGTCATTAATTAGGGAGCTGAAAGGTTTAAAACCCTATCGAAATACGGAATTTAACTCATTTTATGTCTACTAAAATTAATTTCTTTAAAATACGGTTAAAAGTTACTGTTTTACTCTACAAAAAATTACAAATATGGCTTCAAACTTCTTGAGTCTCAGACCCCAGTTTGGATCCGCTTGATACGCCTGTTACGTCAAAGAATACAGTACATTTTAGGTACATACAAACGTAGCACTTGCTTCAGACCAACTTTTAGCAAAACCGCGGTTGCGCACTTGCGAGGTAGTAATAACCCAGACCTCGAGTTGCTAAAACTTCGTCTTTTTTGGAAACTTGACTGCCAGAGGTGGAGCCGAGGACACATCCTTCGAGGCCAAGAACGTCCTCAAGGACTTCACCACTGTTGACTGCCTCGCCCGGACCTATAGGCCTACTAGCAAGAGAAATTATCGCCAGTGAGGACAGGCACCATTAAATTTTTAACCAAATCTTAGTGTTTTGTAGGGTCTGCAGGCAGAAATTTCGTGAAATTGAAAAAACTATCGTTTCCCACTAGTTTCCGCACAAGTAAATTAAAGGTTAACTAAGTACCATGGCGTCTTAAAACTTTCTAATATCTTCGTGTAAATAACTAATTAGCACCCTACTTTTTTTATGCACTTTAGATGCTCCTTAAAATTATCAAAACGTCTCAACTTATTTAGACAAAGTATAATACAAATCATCTAGCACGATACTGGCATAAAATTGCGTATCAGACGAGTGGTTGCTTGACTCGATGATAGTAGGGTCATCTTTCGCAACTTTTCTGTCGCCTTCTTAAACCAACGCTAATTAATTTCTACTTTGTGCTCTTACTGAGCGATGAGATAAATTTGTCTCGTCTCGTTAATTTTTCCTGCGGTACCAGTTTCGATACAGATTCTCGGCAATGCTGTTACAAAGTAGCTAAAAATGCACGGTTTTCATTATTGGCTTTACCTAAATTTGCAATCCACCAAGTTTTTTTTTCAGAATCATAAGCTGCAGAATAATTACGTAGATTCTGATCCGGTAAGAACAGGAATATAGCACGTATTGAAAAACGAATAAGCCTAGTTTGGCTTGAACTTGGTAGAGATCAATTGAATTGGTTTCCACGGGTTTGATTCCCAGTCGGGTCAAATCGGAAACAAAATATTGCACACACAGCTTTACAATCAACATTTAAGGTAAGAGTATGAAGCTTCCCCAAGACGATAAACACTAGACCGCACTATTGACACGTTACACTCGTATATCGTAACGCAATTAACTACGTCAAAGCATTAATTTTTGCTTTAGAAATACGAAAAAAAGACGGAAGGAATCAGCCATGTCCTCAAATCATCACAAAGGTTGATCGAAATGCAAATTTTTCGACACTAAACAACGTAAAAACTTCCCGACAAACGATCAATTTTTTTTTGACAAAAACTTTGCTCTAAATAAATAATACAAAATTAAAAAATAAAACTTTCTAAAAATTCAAAATTACAAAAGAATTTAGTAAAATTCTGCTTTACATTCGATTTCTCTTACTGTGGGCTCGCACTCCACTATCAAATTTAACGTATTAATTTTTACTTTTCTTTGACTAAAAACATTTACCGAATCCTGATTAAAACATGTCAAAAAAACTTCCTGATCAAAAAGAGTCAAGCACAACAGTTTAATTAAACGTCGTAAAACAACGAGCATTAAATATAGGGTAGATTACGTTGATTATCATTATTTCAAAAGCAGCAAACGTTGAAAAGCAAAGAATTGCTGCGAAACAGACAAGTCTTCATCAATCCAAATATTCAAAAATTAAAACTTGTTTCAAAGGTTTGAGCAATACAGAAAATATTAGTTTAATCTAAAATAAGTAAATATTCAGCATCTTACCTTCAAAAATCTTACTTGTCGATCTTCCAATATTTACGAAAAGTTCTAACTATAATCATCGCAGAAATAAATTAAATATTAAAGCACAAAATACAGCAATTAGTTTTATACTGTAACGGAAAATCAATACAATGAACTGAATAACAAAATTAATCGAAGTTCATTTTGTAAATTAAAGCTGAAACGAGGATTGCAAGAAAATCATTAAGGTATCTCAAGTTTCTAACGAACTTTTTAAAGAGGTGCAGCCCACGAGACACATTTTGAAGTCCTTGGCTTTGGCCTCAAAGCCTACAAGTCCTCCAAAATGCTCTACTAGTTGTAGATTCGTGAAAAAGGAAAATAACCAAAGAAACCTTAACCATAACTTCGGTTTCCAGCTCGACGATTTTTTTTTGACATTATCTGAAATTTCGCAAAAAATGAGCGTTTTTTTTGGAGAACACTAGCAAAATCGTGTCCTTGGCCTCGAGATTTTGTTTTTTTTTTAGTCCTTGGCTTTGAACATTGGGTCCTCGACTCCACCTCAGCTTGTTAATACAGGAAATATATTCAACAGGACAAAGTACGGTAGCGCAATAGATGTATATAAAAGTCTAGATGCTGTTACCTTATGGAAGGCTGCGACAGATTACTAAGTATCAATCCGAAGAGACTGGCAACGTTGTCAAGTCGGCAGCCTCTCATAATTAAACTAACACAACAAAATCAATTAGTGGATAGGTCTAAAAATTCATCAAGAAAAGATGGGATCAGCCACAAAATAGGGGATCACAAACATCAATTCCGTCGAAAAGACCTGGGTGGCAGTAATCTGCTCAGTCGCATTACTGCTAACCGAGGATCACTATTAAGCCATCATAATTACAAGATTCGCATAGGCTAGGAAAAACTTTTGGTGGATAATCGGTACCGGCAAAGTCCAAAGCATAACAATTTTGTTAAGTCATAGAGCTCAGTCAATTTCTTGACCGAACTACCACCAAGCAAAACAGTCGTGCGAAAAAAAAAAAATCTTCTCTGTAGCAAAAAGAAATTTGAGAGTAAAATAACCCTCCATGCAATGCTCAGGATAGCGCTATTTCGGTCAATACCGGAGCTTATTGTTGGTTTTGCCGATTTTTTGCTCTTTTGTTTCGGCCTTCTATATTTTTTTGGCTTGGCCTGTTTTCGGCGACTGGAAATTCTATAAACAGTGAGAAAAATTTTTGTTTTTTACTCATTTCGATTCATGCCAGCTCAGCTGATGAGGTTTGGTATTGACCGAAATAGCGCTATCCTGAGCATTGCATGGAGGGTTATTTTACTCTCAAATTTCTTTTTGCTACAGAGAAGATTTTTTTTTTCGCACGACTGTTTTGCTTGGTGGTAGTTCGGTCAAGAAATTGACTGAGCTCTATGACTTAACAAAATTGTTATGCTTTGGACTTTGCCGGTACCGATTATCCACCAAAAGTTTTTCCTAGCCTATGCGAATCTTGTAACAACAAAATCAATTTACATTTTTTGAGGCTAGTTTCACAATTCTTCAACTTCTGCATCGAAAGATAGCTGCCAGGCGTCTCCTCCACCGCTTCTTTTGAAGGCCCAACTTTCTTTCCCAAAAACAACTTCGCAACACCAAATAGTTGCACACTTTAAACAAGCCCTGCGCCTCCTCTCCGAAGCATCTAGCCTCAGCGACCTCGCCTTAAAATCTGTGATCAGCCGCCTAAAGAAGAAACCCTCCTGGAAAACTTTTTGCTAATCAACGGAAGTACCCTCACACCCTTACGCGGATCTTTCATTCTGTGCCCTCCAACCCCCCCTGGACCCCAACCAAGGTCATTATATCCTTCTCTATACCTAACTGCACTGGTTCCAGCTCATCCAGCCTTAAATTCGCCCGAAATCGGTTACTCTCTCTTCCCTTCTCAGGCGTTTATGTATGGAGCCTATCCCGTATGTTTTTTGTAAAATTTTAAACTTTTAAACTGTTCGAGCTACATGGATCAATTTTTCGGGACAGGACGATACGAAAGATAAACTACACCTAACAAAAAATAGGGGTTCCAAAATGAGGGTTTCCCCCAAATGGGGCCCTCCAAAATTCAAACTTCTTAACCTTTTAAGCTGGACACATGAAATTTTTACGAAACTAAATATAAAAAATAAAATTTGACCAAATTTGGGAGTTCCAAAATGGGAGGTCCCCCCCAAACGAGGCCGCCCAAATTCAAAACTTTTTAACCATACACATTAGACAAATGAAATTTTTAGGGTTGACAATTAAAAAGATAAGACAATTTTTGACAAAATTTGGGGGTACCAAAATTAAGGGGATCTCCCTAAAATGGGACAGCCAAAGTTCAAACTTTGTAACCACTCAGGCTACACAGATGAAATTTCCAAAATAGATAAATATAAGTTAAAGATAAAATATGACAAAATTTGGGGGTACCACAATGAGAGTGTCCCTCTCAAACGGGGCCATTAAAATTCACACTTTCTAGCCACTCACGCTGGACGTATGAAATTTTCAGGATAGGTAAGTACGAAGAAAATAAAAAATTTGACAAAATTTGGGGGTACCATAATGGGGGGGTCTTCCTCAAATGAGAATGCCAAAATTCAAACTTTCTTATTGTTTCAGCTAGACACATAAAATTTTAAGGATAGGCAAATATCAAGAAAAGACCAAATAAATTTGAGGCACCAAAATCGGGGGTCCCTTAATTGGATCCTTCAAAATCCAAACTTTTCAACCATTTAAGCTAGACACATGAAACTTTCGTAATAGGTAAACATAAAAGAAAAATAAAATCAGAAGAGGTAAATAAAATATAACAAGGTGCCACAATAAGGGGGTCCTTCAAAATCTTTAACCACTCAAGCTAGACAAATCAAATTTTCAAGATAGGTTAATATACAATATGAAAAAATATTGAGGATCTCATACTATAGGGGTCCTACAATTATGTTGACACCTCCCCATTAACTACAAAATCTAAACGAATTAAATCTATTGGATAGGTCAATATACATCAAAGATAGGTAACAAAGTTTGGTGAGCCACATTGAGGAGACCATGCCAAATGGGCCCCTTAAAATTTTAAAACCTTGAATACGAAGTACTCCAGCTAGACATATCAAATTTTAAGAGTACCGGTAGGTTAATATTAGAAAAAGATAAAACATGCCAAACTTGGTAATGTCATGTTGAACCATTATTCGCCCGAAAGATCGAGTTAATTAAAAGGCGTAGAAAACTGCGATGATTTACCAAGTAATTCTGATCAACCTGTGACAACTTGCGAGTGAAGCATTAACTAGGGAAAATAAATTTTGATTCTCCTCCTTTTTCTGCAATTTGTCAAATTATACCACTCGAGAATGAAGTCTATGTGGCAAAAACAGAAACGATATAGTAAAAAACTTAAATAAATGCCTGTTCTGATTTGCATAATTTTTGCACTTTTATATTTTAGTTTATGCTGTTGAGCAAGGGCCTTTAATTTCAAAACAACCGATATACCAATACTATATGTTGAATTTCGATGCGAAAGAGCGTTTTCAGAATCATACATGGCTGTAAATTTCATTGATGTAACGAAATTTGCTTGTGAGTCGCTGGAATTTTAAAGACCGCTTTATGTTATTTCAAATGGAGTGAAAAAATGTTTAAGAACCGGCAAAAAGCGCTGAGATTTGACGCTGTATTGTAACTTGCTATGCAAGCTTTTTTAATGACATTATTCGATTATTTTTGATAACTTCGAGAGATTTGAATTTTGAACTCAAATGACCACAAAGCAATTTAAGTTGGTGAAACAAAATTTGAAAGGGGTGCATTTATATTAATGATCTGACTATCAATGACTACATTTTTTACAAATTTATCCAAAGCAATTGGATCACTATGTTAGAGCTCAACAAAGTTCAGTAAAAATTGGAATGCCGAGAAGTCCCCAAATATTGATTTCGATGTCACGTTCTAGTTTTTTTACGATTTAACCAGGTAGCTTGGTAAGACTGCGTTCAAGTTACAGTGTCCCAAAATAGTGAATAATTATTTTGAATTTGAAAGTTTAGAAGTTCAAGTACAATTTATTACCTTGGTCTATAAGATACAATAATTGAACCACTACATAAAATAGTGGTCAAAAAACAAATGAACCATCCCATAAGTTACGCCACATATAAACAGTTTACAATAGCAAAATAATAATCGAGTTTCGTATAACTGAACTAATGTTGAGCAATTCGTATTTCGTACTCGCCTAAAAGTTTACCGCATCTCTTCATAATTCTTTTTTAAAGTGTTTACCAATTTCTGGCTTCCAGGATGTCCTCAAGGTCACATTTTGAAGCCCTTGGCCTCGAAGCTCAAGTCCTTGGCCTCAAAGGCTACAAGTTCTCGAAAAAGCTCTACCCTCGGCTCGTGGACAGCATTAATTTTTGATTCGTGAAAAAGGAAAATAACCAAACAAAAATTAACCTTAACTTTGGTTTCCCTCTCGATGACTTTTTTTTTTATAAATCTTGCAGAAGATGTGCGGTTTCTTGCGTGGTTGTGTCCTTAATCCTAGGCCTCAAAAAGTCGAGCCAGTTCTTGGCCTTGAACGTTGAATCCCCCACTCCACCTTTGATAGTTGTCTTCAAACTATAACAGCTAAAACTTACTCAGCCATATACAACATATCAGATATGCAAATGACATACTACCAAAAGCAGAAAATAAAAATGAATTACAAATTATTGTCTGTAGCAAACAGAACAAGTAACGAATATGGATTGAAAATCATATCACTCTGTAATACATGGAAATCCGGACAATCAAAACAAGAGGATATCAAAAGAATCAAGTAATTTGAAATAATTTAGGGTGTTTTAAAGGATGCTGAAAATATATAGACAACAGAAAAGGTCATTGCAACTACGAATAACCAATTTTTTATCCAGTTTTATGACCGATTCCTGTCCGATTCGTTTTTCTCATTCTCAACAGGTGCTTTCTGAATGTTCAAATCAAATTCATCTGGTCAGCGAGCGATCCAGCTACATAAAGTTTTCCAAGTTTTTTGTTTATTGACGCCACTAAATAAAAAAAAAAATCAACATATGAAATAGAGTATGCAATCCACCTACTTATGATTAAAAAAGGAAGCAGCACCAAAGTGACAGCGAAGGGACCGTGGAGTCATCCAGTCTGCACTCGCTGTATTACGCCGAAGCATGCTAACGAGTTGGCAGGGCCCATCTCCGCATCATTACGCCCGGACAACCCCTCTCCTTTCAAACACATGTCGCAGCGATTGCTAGCCGTTGGCAACATGTGTCTGATTTGACCGGCCCAAGATTTGAACCTCCAGCCTTCCGCTCCAGAGAAAAAAGCGTTACCGCTCAACCAACTTCAGGTTTTTTTAGACGTTTAATACACAATTTGACAGTTTAGCTTTTATACGAGATTGCTAGGCTACAGTACAATCTATTTGATTTCCGACTCAGATTTGTTCTGCTGACTAGATCAAACAAATTAGTGTGCAGTGAAACAGCGCAAAGGTTTTGCTTATTTTGCAAGTAGCAAAGCACGGTTAAAAGCTCAGAGCTTAAATTTCCAACCTTAGGTTTGATATTATTTAGAATCAGAAATTTAAACAACAGTTTTAACTTCGAGTAAGTATTCAAAAATTGGAAAATCTCTGAAAACTTTGACAGTTTGTTCCCAGACCAGTATTTTCCAGTGTTTCCAATGAGCCGATTATTTTTTCAGCAAATCAGCAGTTCGCTAAATTAGGGGTAAAAAATGTTTGGCAATACGACTCCAATAGCATTTGAGAAGTTGATGAATTTGTAAAATTATGACTTCTACAAGAAACTCACTAAGCCAGTCGCAAGATTGTGGGTTTATTTTTATATATTTTTTTTCTAAAATAAACACAAGTATTAAAACCTCGGGTATTCAAGTCAAATTTTTCACTCTTGATCAAAATATCGGGATAAGCCTACAATGCATTCTTACCAAATTTGACGTTTCTACACCTTTTCAATTTCAAGATACTGCAGTTCAAAATCTACAATTTTTCTATCTGTTTAGTGATGCCATTTTGTCAGTATCCAGCAAAAGATTATCGTTTAGAAAGCTGAAGCCTTCATTTATTGAAAAGCAGCTAATTTTTAAGTTTTAAACCTTTACTTTGTCTTACAATAACTCTACCATAAAACATTCACCGAGAATCAGGAGCATGCAGTAACTTTTTTAAATTTTATTTTCTAATCGGCAACCCTGGCAAAAATTTCTACGGAGAAAAGTTTTTTTTTAAGGGGAAATCTAATCTGTTATATCCCACAAAAGTAAGGTGGTAAAAAGCTCAAATTTGGTGAAGTTAGTCTTCAGATCCGCTAAATTTTTCGAAGGAAAACCGAGCTAGCTAAAAAATTTTCGACCAGAATGCCCTTATAAGGTTTGTTAGTAACCATGATTGCCAAAAATAATGAGAGTCATCATTGATTAAAAACTGTCCTTGAATCAAATCCGCACAAAAGGATCAAAATAATTATTCAAAGAACTGCAGTAATGTACTTTAATATCAGATTGACATTTTTACAGGTTTGGGCACAATTGTTTCGAAACAATTTGGGCACCTGCTGGATAGCCAACAGGTTTAAGAGGACACTGTTAGCTTGTAATCAACCTCTGGATCATGACCCAGTCTTAAAAGTTCTGCAGAGCCACTGGAAAGCGTTGCACAAAAGTAAGGCAGAATGCCGCACTGACATTCAGAATTGCGATTGTGCTGCAGTAAAAACATTTCAAAACTTTTGTACAACACCACAATACATCAACACTTTTATCACTTGTTATTTCTCTATACTTGCTCTAAAGTAATCACAAGCTGGTAAAAAATGAACTTTCACCAAAATAAAATATTATTGTTTGCTTTATCTTGCAAATCACCTGTTTCTGTTTGGATGATATGCAGCATAATGAAGGTGCATACAAAAACCATTATAAAATTCGATGTAAAGCAGTATGCAATATGCTTAAATAAGCTATCTTGAAATGTTACTATTAAGCCGCATTTACACGGGCGACTTTTTTGCGAGCGATTTTTTGATACAAATGGAAGTGGCAAAGTTGAAAATATTCAATAATGGTTCTCATTGTGATAAAAGTTACCTTACTGCTGAAAATGACTGTCTCAAGTTGTTTCCATTCCGATAGTGATATTCGAAACCTTTTTAAGGCAAAATCGGAGCTGATCTCACTGCGATTTTTTATCGCAACACCGATTCTCTTCTAAAGTTTTCAATTATAACAATCTTGGTATGAAATCAACTTAAGACAATTATTTCCATCAGTAAAGTCCCAATTATCATGATCAAAGCCGCCGTTGAGTAAATGCAACTTTGCCAGATCCATTTTTATCAAAAAATGGCACGCAAAAAAGTTGCCCGTGTAAATGCGGCTTTACAAGAACTTTCTTAAAAAATAAAACAAACTTTTCGACTTTTTAGTTGTTTCCTCATATACTGTATCAATTTTATGATATTTTTTAGGTTAAACTGCTTACTGTTATTTTTGTAATTGATTGAATTGTGCTAGCTCATATGAAAACTTACCAGGTATTCAAGCATGTTGCAAAAACATATCTCATACCATACAGCAACGCAGAAATCAGCTGGTAGATTCTTTCTTCAAACACATAAACCTTAAATTTCTTCTTACAAATTTTCTTCTTGTACTTTTGTTTTTCACATATTTCAACTACAGTCCTTACAAAGCAATTAGCATCAATACTATATTTCATTTAACATTAAAATCACCTGTCAAAATACAACGAATTAATGAAAAGCTTCTGTCAAGTAATTGATAAAATATGGTAATTTAAGGACAATATTATCCAGCTGGAATTTGTTGGCAGCATTGCCAAGACGGTTATGCATCATTTTCACAATTATCTTACTTTCATGATCTGAGTAGTTCAACTCACTTTCTGGTTACATTATTGCGTTCTTGGAAAAGGTACGGTAATTTAAGAAGCATTTGTATTTGGTGGCTTTAAAGAAGCAGCAAATTTACAAGAAAACAAGAAAAATCAAGTGGACAAATAGGAAAAAAAACTTTTAAATAGGTACACATTGATCCAATTACTGTCATTTTCTGGTGACAATAAAACTGATATTATAAATCCATTGTAACTACAAATCGAAAAAAGGACTAAGTAAAACCTGTCTTCACTAAAAATTTCTTCAAACAATTACTTTCAAAATAAACATTTCAGTCAGGCACAATGAAAAACGGTAAAGTTTTAGAGCATGTTAACTACCAAATCCAACATAACTTTCAGTACGTGTGTAAGTTATAAATTATTCTTGGTTTTAAATCATAATTCCAGCTTGATAACATTTCCCTTTAGCATTCACACTCACATACAGAAACCACTGAAAGGATGAAAAAAAAAATGTTTAATTCACAAATGAAAAGCAATGATAAAAAGAAATCCCTGAAAGGATGAAAAAAAGTGTTACATCCACAAATTGAAAGCAAAGAATTACATCATTAATGGTGCTATTAAAAATAGACTTTCTAGATGAATATGACCTCTACAACTTACCACATGCAAACACATTGTGTAAACTAAAGACTACAATCCAGAACTACATTTTTTATAAATATACGTCCAAAACAAAAACTGCAAATTGCCCTTTTGTGGTCTGGTTTGACTCTTAATTCATTTTACAAGAACAAAGCAGAGCGAAAAAACACCTAAACATGAAAAATAAGCACAAGAAAAAAATTAAACAGTGTGTGAAGCTGCTATCAGGTGTAGTGCTGTACCTTGCAGCAGAATTATCAATCTCATATTGTCAATGGCTGTTTTTAAACTACTCAATTTGTTTAACTGATGCTTTTCTTGTTCTTAAACTAATTTCTAATCTTTTAATCTTGATAAGATACATTCTCTAAGCTAAACTCAATCTTTCAATATAGTTCAATTTTTTTCAATTGGTTTGATATCCGTTACTTCAATTTATTTTCATCATCTTTCTCAGCTTTTAATGAATTAAGTCTTTTATAAAAATGGCTTTTATTCTTTTTTCAGCCGATTTTTTGTAATGATCCCTATTAATTAGCTTCCTCTCACCATCTTTCTCAGATGATTCTTTATCTTTTGATAAAACTGACTTCAATTGCTCTTCTCATCCGATTCTCTTTTATCTAGCTGACTCACACACTTTTTTTGTCATAAAAATGGTTTTGAGTCCTTTATTTCAACTAAGTCTCTATCAATAAACTGACTTGCATCTTATATTTATTGTAACCATATTTCTCAGCTTTTAATAAATAAGTCGTAAATCACAAAAATAATTTTCATAATTTCAGCTGATTTTTTGTAACGGCTTTCATCCCTGTTTTGACTGATTCTTCGTTATGATCACTATTAATTAGCTTCCTCACATAATCCTTTTCAGATGATTCTCAATCCTTTGATAAAAAACATTTAACAGACTCACATACACTTTCTTGGTGGATTCTCTTCCTTTATCTTTTTTTTGTAAAATAATTCTGAGACCTTTTCTCAGCTAAGTCTCTATCAATTAACTGACTTCCACCTCACATCTATTTTCACCATCTTCTTCAGTTGTAAATGAATAAGTCTTTTATGAAAATGGCTTTTATTCTTTTTTTCAGCCGATTTTTTGTAATGATCCCTATTAATTAGCTTCCTCTAGCTATCTTTCTCAAATGATTCTTTATCTTTTGATAAAACTGACTTCTATTGCTCTTCTCATCCGATTCTCTTTTATTTAGCTGACTCACACACTTTTTTTGTCATAAAAATGGTTTTGAGTCCTTTATTCAACTAAGTCTCTATCAATAAACTGACTTGCATCTTACATTTATTGTAACCATATTTCTCAGCTTTTAATAAATAAGTCGTAAATTACAAAAATGGTTTTCATAATTTCAGCTGACTCTTTGTAATGGCTTTCATCCCTGTTTTGACTGATTCTTTGTTACATAATCACTATTAATTAGCTTCCTCACATAATCCTTTTCAGATGATTCTCAATCCTTTGATAAAAATTACTTGTTTTGCTATTCTCATCCGATTCTCTAACATTTAACTGACTCAAATAATCTTTTTTGGTGGATTCTCTTTCTTTTTTTTTTCGTAAAAATAACTCGGAGACCTTTTCTCAGCTAAGTGTCTATCAATTAACTGACTTCCATCTTATATGTATTTTCATCATCTTTTCCAGCTTTTAATAAGTCTTTATAAAAAATGGCTTTTATTCTTTTTAAACCGATTCTTTGATATGATCTCTCTTAATTAGCTTCCTTTCATTATCTTTCTCTGATGTGTCTCCACTTTTTATCAAAAATGACACTTATATTCTTTATGAGCTGATTCTTTATCTTTTGATGAAACTGAGCTCTATTGCTCTTCTCGTCTGATTCTCTATCATTTAGCTGACTCATGCTCTTTCTCAATTGATCTTTCTATATATGCACTGATATTAATCTATATTGTCGATGATTTATGTATAATTTTTAACACTCCTTACATCTTCATTCCGCTGTTTCTCAAGGCTGCAATCTGCATAATTAGAAGCTACTAATTAATTTGCATGCCAAGACAAATGCCCATTGAAGATAGATAGAAATCTTTAGGTGGAACTCAAATGGCAGTGTCACTGTTATTAACATCAGAGTTGCCAATACAAATGAAATCAAGAAGTTCGCTTGCTTGGTAAATTTGCTTGGCTTCGGTTTCAGTATCGGAAACAGGCAAATTCTGATATCAGTACATCACTAGTTACTGCATTTAATATCAGTCACTGCAGATAAAGAAAATAAAATATCTACGGCACATTAGCACAATCAACTGTTTCATGACAGCTATTCGCCATAGTTTCTCTTTTTTCTTGAAAAATGCAAGATGAGATTCAGATCTTTTCAATTTTAGCATTAAAATAAATGAACAAGTAAAGCAAAAGAATAAATACACCTTCAAAGTAAGCTCTATAGGTATTTAAAAAAAGTGAATTAATAGTTATCAAGAAACACTGCATTGTTTTGCCACCATAAAAGAGTTACAGCTGTTACATGTCAATAACGTAATGTAAAGCAACAAACCAACAAAGTTTGTGATGTAGAACTGAAAGCATGAAAAGAAGTGAATTGCTTTTAAATCAGTAGTCAAGTGGATAGAGCGTCTGCAACTGAAATAGTAGACTCAGGTTCAATTCATGGTTGGGGCAAACCATAGACTATGAAAAATTGGCATTGAAAGCTTCTCTGCTAGATGTTCAGCAATTAAAGGGACAATTGAAGCATCTGTTGTGAGTGGTAGACAGATGGGCAAGTGGCAGTTAAACTCAAAGACTGAAAGTTCTTTGCCCATCTCTAAACCATGGCAACTTGGTAAATAAAATGCATTTACAATTACAAAAATTACAATTACGATATTTATTAGAGCATAAGTCGCATTTTTTGTACCAAAATATCACCCAAAAATTCAGGTGCAAATTATGCACGAATACATGATGTGCAGTGCATGCCAAACAAAAATTTTCTGAGGTATTTCCTTGCTATCAATTTCTATGCTGTCACCTTTCATGTGATCATATTATTTATTGCCTTCCATGCGAGTTACGTTGCGCTTTTAATGCCGTCACCTTTTTTCACATTCTATCACGTTTAGTTATCACCTATCCACGCAAGTCACGTTATGCTGCATCACTTGTCACCCTTATGAAATGCTGATGAGGATGTTCTAGAGGTAAACGGGAACTATTTGAGGACAGTGACAGCAGTGATGACTTCAATGGTTTTTAATTTTTTGTTATGTGATAGCAATGAATAACGTTAAAAAAATTTTGTCCTGTTTTTCATTTCAAATATGGGAGTGCGACTTATACTTGAATAAATACAGTACATTCACCTGATTATATATACCAAATGTTATAAATCTGAATATATTACATTGCTTTATGAAGTTAGATCTGCATTAGTGAAAAACTTCTTCCAACATTTAGGATTCATTACAATCTACGACATAAAACATCAAATTTTTTATTGGGTTTTCAACATTTGCAATCCATAAGCTATTTAAAAAAGGTCTTGTCCAGCAACAAAAGGCAAGAAAAATCACCAGCAAACAAACATTAAGGGTAAAAGTTTCGATATAGATTGAGACCAGGTAGTGGAAGCTGATTGGTTAGCATGAAATCAAAAACAAAGAAAAAATTGGCATTTTCACTTTCAATTTCCTGGCACAGTCAGTTGTTGCTAATTCACTTTCAATTTCCTGGCACAGTCAGTTGTTGCTAATTAATGTTTTGAAGCAAACGAAAAACTTAGAAGCATACTTGATAAATAAGCATTCAGTGATAAAAGAGCAAGATATCGTATATGCAGTAAGCAAATGCTTCACTTATAAACTTTACAAAGACAATTGACAAAAGGGCAATAAATTACAATACTTTTTGGAGTGTATTGTCTTCATTTCTTAACAATTTAAAAAATACTAGGTATATATGAAATATATATATATATATATATGTATAAACAGAATATTTCATACCTAGTGGAATTTAAATCATTTATTCTTGATGAATTACTTTCTCATATTTGTATTACTGATCATTAATTTTCTGTTTTTTGAAAAGTTGATTGGTGGCACAGAACTTGAGAATTGCTTTGATTAAAATGTTCATTACCTTCAAAGCTTTTTGTCTAAAACTTGTCAAGAAGAATCTCAGAACGCTTACTTCCTGCTTGTCAGTGCGAATTTTCCACTCAGACTGATACCCAGTCTCTTGCTTCTGATTTAGCCATTGAACTTAATCTTTACAAAATCCTATCTGTGCTCAACATTAATTATAAGGACAGTCGATTCTCTCTTCTTCCCCAAGGTTGCTCTCCTTTCCATTCATCTGCTCTTGAAGCCACTTTTGTCAGACTTCTAACCCTGCCCTCTGCCAACAAAAAAAATTCATGTACAGCTTAAAGATTACGCACTAATGATGCCCTCTCACTTGTCTTTTTCTAACAACTCATGCAGCCCTAGTCTATAAACAACTCAGGCCCGGCGCCACAGGGGGGCATTCTGGGGCCGTGCCAGCCCAAATGACTGCTTGTGCCCCCCCAAGCGAGGACTGTGCCCCGAAGAAATTAACAGGCTCTGGGCTATTGGAATGCAAATCGAGGCCTAAGACTCCCAAATTGGTGTTTATCACCAGCAATTTTGTCGACTCACACCAGATTTCATACAACTTTTGGGACGAAGACCTTTTTTTTGGTCTTCACTTCAGCATTTTGTGAAAAATCGCAAACGATAACCAGAATTAGTGGATATTTTTGAACTGAAGACCTTTTTTATTTTATTATTACCTTTGGTCTTCACCTTGCTCATCTGATTCACACCGGAATAAATTTCTTGTGCCCCCCCTGCCCCTCTTGAATTCACATAAATAAAGTTCTTGTGCCCCCCCAAAATTTATTTCTGCCCCCCCAGTCACGCTGTCCTGGCGCCAGGCCTGAAATGACACCTCCTTTTCCTGCGCTCTCCATTTTGATGATTCTTCTTGAAAAGTTACTTGAAAAGATTTAAAAATATGAATATTTTAATCAAAGCATTTCCTTGTCTTCTCAGTTTCAAGAGTGCTCAATGAACATGGGTCAGAGCCAATAAACAATGCAAGACGTTCAGTTTAAAATTATTAAAAATTAAAAAAAACACTACTAACTGAACTTCTTGCATTGAATATTTTAATCAAAGCATTTCTGTTTTTCCTGTAAGCAATGTAAAAAACTGCCTGAATTGTGAAAAACAAACAAATAGGTTATTTTTCTGCGATACTTAAAGAGTTCTACAGCTTTGCTTCATAAATTTTATTAAATGATCTAATTGTTTATCATGGATTTAGCATTAATGACATATTTTAAATGTTGTGGACTCAAAACAGTATGAAATTGGGCAATACATAATAAATATTGGGAGCATAAAACATAAAAGACAACTTACCATCTATCCTTGCAATTCCCTGATAACTGACATTAAGATCAGTTTAAGACAGTTAAAATCTATTTAACAAAAATTGTTTAAATTAACTTCTATACATATTTATTTGCAGTTTACTGATACATCGCTAAAGCCTTGCAATCTTAAGTTAATTAGTAAAACTCTGTAGCTAATTCATCGAAGCTTTATTTTGGAATTCTTCCAAGTTCCTTGCTTAACTTCAGTTTACCAGCTATTCTTATTTATCTCTAATCAACAATATCATCATCAAAAATTTCAAGATTATTGAGTATGGTACTGGTTAAAGATCAAGTAAAAAGAATAATGCCACCTTAATTTTTTGGTTATTATTGTAGTAGTTTTGAAATTTTAGATTAGATTGTGAATTTTGTTTTTACACACTAAAAAATGTATTTAAAGTGTGGTTAATGGTTGGAGTAACTAGTCTAACTATTCGTTATTCCAACCATCTTATATGCCTGGTACTTTCCTGACACTGAAAAATGACATAACACCTAACTAGCATAAGGTAAGCATGATTTAAAAACATACCATCTTTGTATTGATACAGTTTGTTATATCAAAATATGACTTATTACATATTTTGAGCCACTAAATCAGCCACAAAATATATGGCGCTGCTAGTTATTTAAAGTGTAGTGAATGGTTGGAGTAACTAATCTAACTACTTGTTATTCCAAGCATCTTATATGCCTGGTACTTTCCTGACACTGAAAAATGACATAACACCTAACTAGCATAAGGTAAGCATGATTTAAAAACATACCATCTTTGTATTGATACAGTTTGTTATATCAAAATATGACTTATTACATATTCTGAGCCACTAAATCAGCCACAAAATATATGGCGCTGCTAGTTCCACTTGAATAAGACTTAAATCTTGACTAGTGATGACATGCAACAATTCTCAAAAGAGCTTTATAAAAAGTAGAAGTGCAGTGCTCGAGCAACTGTAAGCTAACAAAAGCGAGCACCTCAAAGTGAGCAAAATAAATAAAAGTGAACAAAAGCAAATTCTTTTCAACAAAACTTCACCAAAAATAGTTATGAAAAAAGCCTGCCCTAATTAAAATTTATCATTGAGACACTACAAACTCATAAAGCCACTACAGCATTACCAGATCACTAATCAATCCAAAAATTGTAGTTCAAATTGATTTTACAGAGGGGATAAATATACTTTTGGCCCACACGTTTTTGCATTGCATTAGTGCTTTATTGTTTTGACTTTGATGATACAAAACCAACTTTCAAACTACTTCACTATAGTATTTTACAAGTACTGCAAAGACTTCAAAAATAGTAAATACAAATTGTTTCACCCGGACATGCTTTGACTCCGTTCTAAACAAAACCATCACAAAAAAACAAAATTCAAACAGAAATTATTACTTCAATCTTCTAATTACACTTGGTTTAGAAGTACACTCACCTGCATCGACGACAAACAAAACGAAGAGGAAGATTCTTTTTAGTTAATGAAAGGCAACGAAGATGATACCAGTCATGACATTTTCCCTCACATAGAACCATTTCAAAGTCTTGACTTGGTTGCAGACAATTAGGATAGGCACATGTAGAAAACGAATTTGAATTAAGAACCTCACAAATAGATAACATAAAATCGGAAGTAGAATCAAATCCAGAGGGGCAACTTCTGAAGATCTTCTTGGGCAATTTTGCTTCAAAATCGATATTGATAGGCTTGACACTTCTTTGCATTTTATGAGTACCTTTTACTTGTAAGCATGGCTGTTTACCCTGGCATTGCATAAGAATTGTAGCAATCCAAGCCCTGATTTAAACGGAATCAGAAGACTTATATGAAAAAGGAGTACCACTACATAAAGCATAAGAAAAAAGGCAAACATATAAACCGCAGTCATAACCATTTGTTTGTTTTGAAAAATCACGTGGAGCATAAAAGGACCATTCTTTTTCATCAACGTTTTGACATTGAGATTTCAAGAAATTCCAGAGAAGCTGTAATAGTTTTGTGCTAACGTTTTGCTGGGAATCCAAATACAAGATGATTTTAGACTTTAAAAATACAATGCTGAGTACCCAGTGCTCTGAATTCAAGTTGCTCGGAATGATCCAGATATCATATTCATTCGGATTTACACTTTGTACCCACGAGTTTGAGTAAGATGTTGCAGGTGCACCCAAATTCAACCACTCCGAGAAATTAACCTCAAAAGGCAATATCTTAACAAATTGCTCATTTAAAAACTCAAGTTTAGAACAATACAACAAAAATGAATCAATGATTACATCACTTAGCCAGGTTTCAGGATTTAAAGATTTCCAATCAGCTCTTTGGATAACGCAATTAAATATAGTAACAGCAGAATTTATGTCTGGAAATTCAGCACCAATCCAAGGCAACAAAAATTGATCAGCAGTTTTCATATGACAGAGTTTTGCTTCATTACTTGAAGAGGCAATTTCTAAATGACCCAGTTTTAATTGATTGTGCACAGAAGCAATTTCAATTTGAGAATCAGACGACTCGCAAGAAAAGCTATGGTTTACCTTTTCATCAACTGACAATCGATGCCGTTTGATTTTCCTTTCACTCTCATTCTCACTGCCACATCTTTTTCTAGAAATTTTCTGTGCAGCTAATGAATCAGGTGCGGCTTGAACTAATAAATTTTTGTTAATTTTTGGCTTAAACGATTTTTTTCTACCAGACCAATTTCGACCTCGGGAGTTTTTTCTCAGAAGACTCAAATTGAAATTCTTTGGCTGGGAATTCATGAAACCAATTGCCAATCTGCATGCTTTAATGTGGGCGCAGTTTTTTCGAGCAACACACGAACAGCTTTCAAGTGGAAACAATTTAACTGCATGATGCTGAAAATTTAGCCCTTGCACAATAAAACAATGCAGATTGGGATCCAAGCTGACTCTGTTGTTTTTGATGAAATAAGAAGCTAAATTTCCCACAGATGTTGTTGCTCCTGATAATATTTATAATGTTGTGCACGCACAACATTATAAATATTATCAGGAGCAACAACATCTGTGGGAAATACAACATCTTTTAATTCTAGTTTAAAATCCAAGCAAGCAAGACTCCAGTCTCCCAGTCCACACCTACCTCTCAAAACTTCTGCCAACATAAAAGATTGCAAAAAGTAAACTGAATGCAATAACTCATCAATTCTGACCTCTTCATGTTTCAAAACTCTTTTTAGCTGAGCATTGAAACTCTCAGAAACGTTGGTTGTGACACCACTTCCCTTGATATATAAATTATACTGCTCCAAGATCCATCTTCCAGCTTTGGTTTTAATGCAATCTTTAAGATTGGCATTAAAATACTGGAGAAAAGAAGCACTCCATAATTCAGAAAAAGTTGCATATTTTTCCTCAAAGATTGCCACTGATGAAGATTCCAAAAGGTCTTTAATGTGAGAATAGTAAACTATTTCGTCTTGCTTCTTCCCTCCGTGATTCCTCAACCAATACTTAACATCTTGCAACAAATGATCCCAACACACAAAATGGTTCCACGTTGGACAGTTTTTGATGATTGCATTAGATATTGCCAATTCACAATCCGTAATTATTCTGATGGTGTGATTGCAACATGAAGATTTGAGTTTAGCATGAATTAGATCAAAAAATGCACTGTGCACATCTTCACTTTTTCGGTCATGGACCAAAAAAGCACACGGAAGCACTGGTTGTTCCTTGAAAAGTGTATGCCTATACAGCAGAATGCTAATATAAAAATCTCCACAATTGAAGGTAGTGTCATATGTCAGATAAGTTGCTGGATTATGGCCTAACTTCAGAATTTTTACAAGTTCGTTAAAAAGGTCCAATGTGCCAAAAATAATGGACAAATTTGGAAAATGCGGTAATCCCAGATAAATCCGTCAATGCTGAATGCCAGCTCATATGCAGCATATACATCATCTTGTCGAAGAAACTTTTTTCTCCTGGCAATTTTTTGCTGATTTCGAATCTGCTCCGAATTCTTTGGAATCATACTTGCCATTTGTTCATTTTCGCAAGCAGGAATGAGCGAATTAACCAAACTACGATAACTAGCCTTCGGCTTTTCATCACTTTTGCTTGCTCTGTGCAAAGTAGAAGGAAATGTTCGAACATGGACTTTGTCAAAATTGGATTTTCTATTGCCATGGGGCAGTTTTGAAATGGATGAACTGTCACCAGAATATTGAATCAAAACCCTAGTTCCATTATTGGTTATGATGCAAGCTTTTTTATGAAAATCACCACCATGGAGTGCAGTATAATATCGAGTCTTAATTTTGAAACCTTTCAGCATTGTACACTTTGTTCCCATACAGCGCCATGAAATTTGATCACAAGTCCAGTCTTCGACATTGTTTGAGTTTGAAGGATATTTGAAAACATAAGTATCACCATCCTGAGGATTTATCGGTGGCATCTCTGAAAAATCTTCTGATTTTGCATTAATCAAAACCTGCAACATTTCGATTTTGGACAAACGAGTTTTTGTGAAATCAAAGTCACTGTCATCCTTGAAAAACTTTACCAAATCTAATTTTTTGGTTTTCTTCCTTATGCTTGGCAAGTTGTTAGTAGCTTCAACTTTCTCTATTTTTTTATTCACAAAACTGTCTGTCAAATCTTCAGCAGAGCAACTCATTTCATCATTCATCGACATACCACTTTTGCT
Source organism: Trididemnum nubilum (assembly GCA_963965965.1). Classification (NCBI taxonomy): domain Eukaryota; kingdom Metazoa; phylum Chordata; class Ascidiacea; order Aplousobranchia; family Didemnidae; genus Trididemnum; species Trididemnum nubilum. The sequence continues at coordinate 43,822,664 of OZ014475.1, forward strand.
CTGGTGCTTGTCGTTTGAAACAGAAGTCATTTGAAACAGTTGGGAAGTAAACTCCGCAGCAGCAGTGTCTTTCTTGTAGTAGTCTTCATCACTTTGAATGTTCAAATGATTTGTGGTATCCTCATCTGTAACACAGTGACACAAATTCCCAATTGATTCACTTTTTTCGTCCTCAGTTGGCATCATTAGAAGAGGTGAATGATTTGCAACCGAAGCCTTTTCCGAATATTCTCTTAAAACGTCATTGCTAGCCAACTCACCTGGTGCTGCATTGAAATCAAACAGATCAGTCATAGGGCGACTTGATTCACCATGCTGGCCAAGGACCTCCTTGCAAAGACTTTTTTTTTCCAGTTGGGAAACTCACCTGCAATGCGGTTGTACTGATTCCCGGCCGATAAATTTGGCATCACTTGAAGAGGTGAATGATTTGCAGGCAATGCCTTTTCCGAATTGTCTTTCAATAGATCATTGTTACTCAACTCACCTGGTGCTTCATTAAAATCAAACAGATCAGCCATCGAGCGACTTGACTCACCAGGCTGGTCAAGGTCCTCCTTACAAAGATTTTTTTTCCCCCAGTTGGGAAACTTACCTGCAATGCAGTTGTACAGATTTCTGTCCGATAAATTTGGCATCTTTTGAAGAGGTGAATGACTTGCAAGCAAAGCCTTTTCCGAATTGTCTCTAAAAAGATCCTTGTTAATCAACTCACCTGGTGATTTGTTAAAATCAAGCAAATCAGCCATCGAGCGACTTGACTCACCAGGCTGGTCAAGGTCCTCCATACAAACACTCTTTTTTTCCAAATTGGGAAACTCACCTGCAATGCAGTTGTACTGGTTCCTGTCCGATAAACTTGGCATCTTTTGAAGAGGTGAATGACTTGCAAGCAAAGCCTTTTCCAAATTGTCTCTAAAAAGATCATTGTTAATCAACTCACCTGGTGCTTTGTTAAAATCAAGCAGATCAGCCATAGGGCGACTTGATTCACCAGGCTGGTCAAGGTCCTCCATACAAACACTCTTTTTTTCCAAGTTGGAAAACTCACCTGCAATGCAGTTGTACTGGTTCCTGTCTGATAAATTTGGCATCACTTGAAGAGGTGAATGATTTGCAAGCGAAGCCTTTTCCAAATTGTCTCTAAAAAGATCATTGTTAATCAACTCACCTGGTGCTTTGTTAAAATCAAGCAGATCAGTCATCGGGCGACTTGATTCACCAAACTGGTCAAGGTCTTCCATACAAAGACTCTTTTTTTCCCAGTTGGGAAACTTACCTGCAATGCAGTTGTACTGGTTCCTGTACGATAAATTTGGCATCACTTGAAGAGGTGAATGATTTGCAAGCAAAGCCTTCTCCAAATTGTCTCTAAAAATATCCTTGTTAATCAACTCATCTGGTGATTTGTTAAAATCAAGCAGATCAGTCATCGGGCGACTTGATTCACCAGGCTGGTCAAGGTCTTCCATACAAAGACTCTTTTTTTCCCAGTTGGGAAACTCACCTCCAATGCAGTTGTACTGATTCCTGTCCGATGAATTTGGCAGCATTTGAAAAGGTGAATGCACTGCGCGTGGTGCCTTCTCCAAATTGTCTCTAGAAAGGTCATTGTTAATTAACTCACCTGGTGCTTCCTAAATATCCCTTTGCTGAGGCACCAGAAGAACTGATTCAACAGGCTGGCAAATCCCATCTTCAACAATTTTTTCAGGCAAAACTGTGCAGCTATTTCCAGCCATGCATCGAGTACCAGTACTTTCACTTAAAAAATTATGAGCAATCAACTTACCTTTCACTTTTTGTACCTCAACTTTATAATTGCCTTTTGTGCCTTGAATGTTGTTCAGATGTCTTGCAGAGGACTTACCTTCAGCATGTTGAAAGTTGAAATCACATGAACCTTTTTTCTGTGTTTTGAAGCCATAAGATCGAGCAATTGATTTGATTCCTTTCTTGTGCTTCTCTGGATATGGTTCTTTGCAAAACTCTTCGCCAGAAAAACCATTGTCTGACCAGTGCAGCAATGAAATTGATTTTTTTTTTGTCAAAGGTTTTGTAGTTTCCTTTTTTCGATTAGTGGTAAGATAATGAACTAAAATTTGAAACGATGACTCTTTTTGTAAAACATATACCCGTTTTGTTAAATTGCTTGAGCAATGATAGTACCGCACTCGAAAAATATAATTTTTAGATTCTTCCAGTAGTTTTGTACCTCTGCACTTCCAATTAAAACCATCTTTTTCAACTTTTGCTCTGGTAGAATCGACCGAAAATACATCATGTGTGGAAAAGCTGTAAACATAAATGCAACCATGTGTTGGATTGCATGGAGCTTCAGTTGATAATAAATTTGAATGAACAGTTTCCAGCAACAAAAACGACACATTTTTGCAAGCAATTGTGGCCATTGCAAATGTTCAAATTAAATTATTTGAAATAACTAAAATATTGCTGGAATAGTCAAGCCAAAATCATTAATTAGAATCCTCACATTTTAGTCTGTACAAATAAGGCAAACTTTTTCCAACTTACAACAAAACGTTAATTTGATTGTTCCATTTTCGTTTTGCAGTGTTCCATCAATCATCCATTTTTAAAGCAATGCAGTTCAGCAATGAATTTTTACATCAAATATATACATAATTTTAAGATACAAGTAGATACATCTCATGAAAAAAGTAAAAAATAGGAAGTTGGTATTAAGCGGAATTCCACAAAAATTCTATGCAAAAAGTTGAAAAGTTTGAGTATTGTGGGTTAGAAAGACTTTTGTCCACAGTTGTTTTTTTCTTGCTCATTCAGATGTGCAAATAAAAATGATTGGAGCGCTGGTAAGGAGCAAAAAAGAAACCACTCAAGAGTAAAAATAATCACAATAGTACCTTGTGCATCAAATTTAAGTGTTTCTTTTTCCTCTTTCAAATGAGCAAAAAAAATGATTGGTGCACCAATTAGGAGCATAGAATTCAATTCAATTCACATTTACCATATTTATTCAAGTATAAGGTCGCATGCATGTATAAGTTGCACCCCCATATTTGAAATAAAAAAAGAGTACAAAAATTTTTTAAACATAATTTACTCATTCCAATCACATAACAAAAAATTAAAAACCATCTAAGTCATTACTGCTGTCACTGTCCTTCAAGACTTGCAAAACAGGTGATATCTAATGTGAAAGATGCTGAGGAAAGTGATAGCAGAGAAAACATAATGTGACTTGCATGGAAGGTAAAAACTAACATGATCGTGAGAAAGGCGACAGCGTAGATAGTGTAACGTGACTCAAGTATAGAAGGCTACAACTAACGTAATTGATCATGAGAAAGAAAATAGCATAGAAAGCGACAGCGAGGGAACATCTTGAAATAATTTTGCATCGTATACAATGCTCTTCACTTACTGTATTTGTGTAAGTCGCCCCTGACTTTTTGGACGATAAAACTCATGATGCATTTGGGTGGGAATGCGTAGAACAAATATAAGCATGGCTTTTTCTGGTATAGAATTTTTATGGAATATTATTCCACACTTTACCATACTTGTTCTGCAAAAATTCTATGCATCTTCTTGAAGGCAAATTGGCTGAGAAACCATGGAAGAACTTCAGAAGCAGCAAAAATACTATTTTACATTACCAGTAGTTTAAAAGATACTACAGTACATGCAGTAAAAGCATAATTTAGAAGAGATCGAAAACGAAATACATTGTACAGACATTTTAGTTCCAAGATAACTTGGGCACAGACAATAATACATTCCAATGGCCAAGCCAGATTTTATTCGAAACCAGTACTGGCAATGGATTTCAAAATGCCTAATCAGGTTTATTTCTAAAGCAGGCACTAGCCAATTTGAAAATGGACACTAGCTCAGGGGTACTCAACTAGTTTTAGCAAAGGTCGAGATCCGACAGATGAAAGGTCGTTGGGTATAGAAAGTTCAAGTTCTTTATGCAAGTTCAAGTTCTGAGATTATTCTTTCTCGAGTTCGGCAAAGATTCAAATTTTTCGAGTTCATTAAGTTTTCAGTAAAATTAAAATCCAGCTTGCATGAAGAAAATTTGAAAAGGAAGTCATTGCCCAAGCCAAGTTTTACAAAATTAGCCCTGACCCTATCAAAACCGAAGTGCTAGAAGACGAATGGCACCATTTTAAGTCTGAAGTTTTACGAAACTGTCGTTATGCTGATGAGAATTGGCAAACGGTTTCGACAATTGCTGCAGAACAGAAATTGGATTGGCCCACTCTTTCCGCAATTGCCAGGGCAATACTTAGTTTCAATGCTGAAAACGCAACTATAGAATTTTAGTCCTTTTGCTAGACTAAAAACGCCCCCAAGAAATCGTTGACTGCCATTCACTAGTGACAATTGATGCGACTACGCTTGAATGCAGAATCGTACAAAACTTGCGATTACAGTTGGGTCCACGACACAACTGACTGCGACAAAGTGACCTCAAACCAACTGACCATGAACAAAGTGACTGCGAACAACGCCGATTGGCTGAGAAGGGCGATCCTAAATATATTTTTACTATCCCCAAAGCCATCTTGCCCAAACCCTCACTTTGTGACGAAATCACTGCGACGAAATCAGTGACAAAATCATGTAACGAAATCATTGCTTCGCGGTCAGTTTGTTCGCGATCAATTTGTTGCAGTCAGTTGACTTGGCTCGATTACAGTTTGGCATTCAACCACAGGTGGGCAAGTTAATGTAAAACGTTAGCTTTGTTAACCACTAGTCTGTTAACAAACTTCACACCTCCGTTAACGTTAATTCGTTATTTTCAGCTTTAATTAACCGAAGTTAATGAAGTCCGTTAATTCGTTAACATTCTGCGTAAAATTTACATTTCTTTTTATTCACTTGCTTCTACAACACGTATTGACACTGTTGAACTGATCATAAGGAAATATTTATTGCCATGGAGGTCTTTTTGTGCTTTGGAAGTTACAGTTTACAGTCTAATCTAATTTCTAAGATATAAATAAGTTCAAATGCACTAACCAAGCTGCGATCTGAAAATCTTTCGAAATTGCGAACACAATCTGATTTGATGAGGCTGCAACTTAATATTTGCCACAAAAAAGAGCTCTTTTCTTCGCTTTCTTCTATAAAACTTGCGCTAACACGCAACAAGTGTTACCAGTGCAAACTGGTTTGTACGGGTACAATAAATGAATGGGGCAAGATATTAACGATAAAAACCTTAACGGAAGTTAACAGAACTTAACGGAAGTTAATTTAGTCCGTTAACATGAAAAAACTTTTTAACGGATTACCGAGTTAACAAAAAAGTTAGCTACGTTATAAACGGATTAACAGACTTGTGCCCACCTATGCCTACAACCATTGGTTACAATCTACAAAGCGGTCCAGATACAATGAAATGAGCAGGGGTTCCAGCGCTTTTTCTTCACAGCCCAACATGCCAACGGCTGAAGAAGAATAAATATGGATGGCTAAATTTTTAGAGACATATTTTGTGCAGGATTGTTTTTTCTCGGTTTGTTTAAGTTTAACGCTTTTTTAAAGCCGTGCTTTTGTGTTGCAAATTTTTACCCGCTAATAAGTTTTAGTTTGTTCTGATAATTAAAAAAAATCGACTACAGGTAATGCTTTTTTAGTTGTTCTCGCATTGTGAAAGAGCAAAACTGCGACCTTGTGTCGTTCATCCTAACTTTTTTTATAGGCTAGTTTTAGTTAAAGATGGATCATTCTGCGATCGTTAAATCATAATAACTCGGAATTACTTAGTGACTTTTGTAACTTAATTATGCTATCTAAAGCTTTTTTTTAAAAGCCTTTTTGCATCACTGCAGTGTCTGTTTATATAATATCAGCTGCAGAGCGTAGCATCAATTTAGCTGAGAATGCTTGAAGTAATTTGATCTAAAATGCTTTGTTTTTATGACCGTGTTTTGCAAATTTCGTTTCGTGTTCGTATTCTTTTAATAAAAACTCAATAAAGCAAAATATTGTTCATTTTACTTTGATAAAAAAAATGACAGAAAATTAATTCAAATGACCAAAAAAATATCGGGCAAATCGGTCAAATGACCGAAACCAGATTTTGAAAAAAAAAAACCTACATTACTTTACTTACAACAATATTTTTAATGAAAGCCAATATCAATTTAAAAAACATTCATCTACAAACGACAATGTTATGGATGCTTAAATAATAAATTTTTACTTACTTTATGCAAAAACCAAGTAACTTGTGCTATGTTTTTGGATTTATCAAAAGCTTTTGACTGCCTAAATCACAAATATTACCAAAAAAGTTATAGAAATATGGAATAAGAGGTCTACCACTTAAATTATTCTAAAGCTTTCTTTCAAATAGACAAAAATTTAAAATAGTAAATGGGTTATCATCTGACATGATACAAGCAACCTGTAAAGTGTGTCAGGGTTCTACTCTTCGGCCAATTCTCTTTATCATTTACACAAACAAATTACCACAAGCTACAAAACCTCACGTCAGGATATTTGCAGATAACACAAACCTAACTGCATCACATCCTAATGAAAATTTACCAGAAAAAATTGTAAATTTGAAACTGCAAAAAATTAGTCACTGGATGAAAATAAATAAGCTATCAATAATTACAACAGAACAGAATAGATAATGATAACAAACAATATAAAAAGAAACAACTTCATTCTAAAAATTGATAACAACACCATAAATCAAAACATTTGTGTCAATTATCTGGGAATAATGATTGATGATTCTTTGAAATGGGAGAGCCAAATTCATAAAAAAACTTTCTAGTGGATTCTGGGCACTACGTCATTTACAAAAATATGTTGACTGCAATATTTAATGATGGTTTATTATAGCATGACTCATTCTCATATAAGCTACTGCATAAGCAGCCAGGGTAGTGCTTCTAAAACAACCATAAATCCATTGGAGATCTTACAAAAACGAGCAGTAAGAATCATAGCATAAAACAATAACAGAGTCCACACAAGAACCCTTATTCCATAAATTAAAGATTCTAAAATCACATGATTTGTACACACCTAAAATACCTAAACTAATGCACACTGGCACAGCCACGGGGGAATTAGGGGGACCAGTCCCACCCCCTTTTGAAAGTGCACGATTTCACAAAAGTTATTAAAAAAAGATAAAATGCCAAAAAACTAATTTAAAAACGCTCAACTCGAGTGCAATTCTACGCTGAGTTGCAAATAAGCAACGTCAAAACTTTTGCATTTTTTGAACTTTTTTCCAAGGTTATTAGCTTCTCTATCTTTAAAAAACTTCAGCTGTCTAGCTTATATTGTTTAAGAGATATTCGGTTGAAAAAACGTTTGCAGCAAAAACCCAAAGTGAATCATAGTTATAAAAAAATTAGTTTTGGTAAAAATGATTGAAAATTCTCTATTACATCATATTAGTATAACAATCACACATAAAAAGTTGATTTTATTGAAACACGAATTTAGCCACGTTGCCTTTTTGCAACAGAGTAGAAACAAAACCCAAAGAGACGGAAAGCGTGCATAGCCAGTGTTAATATTTATTGAAAATATTTGATCATTGCATAGCACCTATCACGCAGCCTTGGAATGATACTGTCTCATCTGCATACCACATTGCTTTTGCGTGAGAACATGCAGGAGGCAGAAAGCAGCGCAACTTTGCACCAAAAACCCAATCCATTTTGTTTCAAAATGCATCATTTTCCAAAAAGTAGAACCACTAACATCAAAATTGATTTTTTATAATACTGTATTGGGTTCGTTTTACCGTTAAAACTATTTATGCATATAAATATATGCATGTCATTTAATTGCGTACATTTTGCCTGTTTTTCATTTTTTTGCGTTGACACTGAAAAAGATATCGGACAAAACTGGACTAAACCACTATATGTACTACATTTACACCATTTTCCAGGGGGCAAATTTACTGAATTATAAACTGAAGCAAACTACAATTTTCAATATTAAAAAAGTTGCAGTGTTGCACTGGATTGCCTTTGCACCATATTTTTGATCCCCAAAAAGGTAATATCAAGCCTACAAAACCCAAAGAGAAACCTCAACACCCTCAGAAAATAGTGGGTCCCCGGCATGAAAAACTTTTTGTTTTTTTTTTGGAGATCACCCCAAAACTTCCAGAAGCTAGTGAAAATCCAAGAACATAGGGTTAAATTACACTGTTTTTATCTGGCAAGGGGTAAACGAGACAATAAAAGGTTAAAAACCTCTGATTTATACTAACAGCCTAGAGCTGGGAATCTCAAACTTTTGCCGTTGTGGAGCCCGTGAAGAGGTTGACCATTATTTACCGAGCCCTACAAAAAATTTCTAAAATAAAACAAAAAAAAATGAATCGCTTGCGGACACCTAGGTTTCTTTAGCAGAGCCCTGGAGCTCCGTACGGAGCACTTTGCGAACCTATGCTCTAGAGAACCAGTTTGCCTGAAAAACAGCGAAATTAATATAATCTGGCTCAAAAAGTTTTTATAGTTTAGCAAAAGTGTAGTTACAATGCCAGTTTGATCCTTTAATTTTGTTTTCAGCTGGGACTGTGGTAACGTGGGATCTGCTGGTTTGAATTAATTGTACAACTTCAAACTGCCCAATGTCAATTGTTTATTACAGTAAACAGTATGCTAATTTAGGTTTAGGAAATCTTTTTTGATCATTTATTAAGAACAATGTACTGAGAAAATTAATGACAAGCTATAGACAGTATTTAGAGTCTTATAGGCACAATCAAACCTTTGATTAACAGCCTAAGACATACTGTTTCGAAATTGACATTCGTCTTTTATTCCTCGTCAGTACAGCTAGGACTACAAGTATGAACATGATGTAAAAAGGCAAAGAATCGCAAATTAACCAGATCATGACCCAATTCTTTTTCCCAAGAATATAAAGTAATCACAATATTACAAGAGATAATTCTTATAGTTCAATGCAAAATGATTTTGAATAGCATGCCTTAGACAGCTGTTTAGCCCAATCTCAGGGCTCATCAGTAAGGCTACCAAGGCCAAAAGAAAAAATATCACCAGTGATAAAAATCTTTAAAACAATCATCTTTACCAATTTATCAATCAATGAATAAATCTTTACCGATTACGTTTATAATACATAAATCTTTACCCATCATTCAGTCAATTTCAGCCAAAACAGGGAAATCTTAGCTGAAAAATCCTTACCCACTAAAACTAGAGCTAATAATTAAATCTTTACCAAATGAAACTATTGCTCTAAGTCAAATCTTTACCAACTTAAGTACAAATCTTACCTTACATATCGCAGAAGAACAATAGCCTAGCTAACAAAAAATAAGTAAACTTTAAATGAAAAATTCTTAACCAATGAAACTAAAGCTATTAATTAAATTTTTACCGAATGAAACTATTGCTATAAATCAAATCTTTACTGACTAAAGTACAAATCTTACGTTACATCTCTCAGAAGAACGATAGGCTAGCTAACTCTCTACTCTCCTCATAGCTTGTCTTAAATGGCTATGTCTCCAGTAGGCTGAACGACTTAAAACTAGTGCTAAAATCTTTCTTCTGAGCGATGTAACGTAAGATTTGTACTTCAATAGTTTCATTCAGTAAAAATTTAATTAATAGCTTTAGTTTCATTGGTTAAGAATTTTTCTGCTAAGATTTACTTATTTTTTGTTAGCTAGGCTATCGCTCTTCTGTGATATGTAAGGTAAGATTTGTACTTTAGTCGGTAAAGATTTGATTTAGAGCAATAGTTTCATTTGGTAAAGATTTAATTATTAGCTCTAGTTTTAGTGGTTAAGGATTTTTCAGCAAAGATTTCCCTATTTTGGCTGAAATTGACTGAATGATGGGTAAAGATTTATGTATTATAAACGTAATCGGTAAAGATTTATTCATTGATTGATAAATTGGTAAAGATGGTTGTTTTGAAGATTTTTATCACTGGTGATATTTTTTCTTTTGGCCTTGGTAGCCTTACTGATGAGCCCTGAGATTGGGCTAAACAGCTGTCTAAGGCATGCTATTTAAAATCATTTTGCATTGAACTATAAGAATTATTTCTTGTAATATTGTGATTACTTTATATTCTTGGGAAAAAGAATTGGGTCATGATCTGGTTAATTTGCGATTCTTTACCTTTCTACATCATGTTCATACCTGTAGTCCTAGATATACTGACAAGGAATAAAAGACGAATGTCAATTTCGAAACAGTATGTCTTAGGCTGTTAATCAAAGGTTTGATTGTGCCTATAAGACTCTAAATACTGTCTATAGCTTTTTTGATCAATTTCTATGTCCGAATATCACACTGTATAGCTGTGGTGATTTGTAACAGTGTCATCATTGTTTATCAGAGCAGCTAGTCCGACAATGTTTTTCATATTTTGTCGAAGTCTAAACTGAGTGCGCTGGTTGCAAGCAAAAAGTTGCGCAGACGCTGTCACCTTTTCCCAATCTCACTGTGCGTAAAATCGTGAACACAAAAGTTTGTCTTTGGGTTATTTTAAACCGAAATTTCCACACCCAGCATCTCCACCTTACCAGCATAACAGCAGTTAGTTGTTTCTAACAAATTAACCATACGTGCATACATTCATGACTTTACTACGCACAGTGCAAGCCAGGCGTAAAAATTCTCTCTGAAGTATTGTAAGCAGTTTTCGGCGCAAACCAAATTTTGTTTGCAAGTGTGCTGTATAAATAAACCCATTGCACTTTGTTACGACCATTTTTCCATGAATGCTGCATTCAGATTCGCAGTTTTTGAATGAGACAATTACCTACACGCAAGGAATACTCGATCGCTATTGCATTATTCTTGTTAAATGCATAGATTCCTATTTTCTACCAATGATAATAATAACAGTACAATTCAAACTTTTCAACCTTTTGAGCTAGTTACGCAAAATTGTAAAGGTAACTACATATAAGACAAAATTTGGGGGTACTTAAATGGAGGGTCCCCCTTGAACAGAACTGCCAAAATTCAAACTTTTCAATCACTTGCATTAAACACACAAACTTTTCAGAGTAGGCAAATCTAAAAAGATCAAATTTAGGGATAACAAATTGAGGGAGTCCTCCTTAAACTACTAAGCCCTCAAAATTCAAACCTTTTAATCACTTTTGCTGGACAGACAAACTTTTCAAAATAGATAAATATAAGTCAAAGATAAAATATGGCAAACTTTGGAGGTACCAAAATGAGGCAGTTCCCCTTAAACAAGGCTGCCAAAATTTAAACTTTTTACCACTCATGCCAGACACAAGAAATTTTCAGGATAAGCATATATGGCTATTTAGTCGCAATGCTAAATAGCATTCTCAGAGTAGGTATGGTTCTAAAATGCAGGCTTATTTCTGGCAGTGGTTAGTGTTAAGTTTGGCTAATGTAACAGACCTATACATAGGCGGTGGTTTTTTGTTGATTAAGAAAATTCCGAGGGAGCGAAATGTTTTTGCAAAGTTTAGTGATATCTTATAAATCTAGTTCAGTCCAGAACTTTGCCCCAAAATTCAATCAAAGACCAAAAAAAAAAAAAATCTTTGCCGCATTGTGGTTTTATCCCAGTTCAGAATTTCGGATTTCATGTTGACAAGTAGCTATTACTTGGCAAAAAACCAAGGGGGGAAGACATATTTCACCCCCTTTTGTGTCAGAAATGAGGGGGCACCATCTCCCCACCCCCTAAAAAACTGGCTTATAAAGATATTTTTCTCAAAAGTCGCAAAAATCGCTCTTATTGATGTTATTTCATAATGAAGTGAAAACTGTTAAAAACTCTTTGAAAGTGCTGAGTTTTTGTGTTGTTATAATGAGGTTTTTGATTGACGTTATCTGAATATTTTAAGAACTTTTTGAGACCTTTAAAGATCAAGCGACAAGAAAAATGCACCACTGATTTTCTGGTTATTGTTACATAGTATAGGCGTAAACTAAGACGTTTTGAAAATTCGCAAAAATTTATTCTAGATCGGTGGAGTTATTAAGCTTTGAAAAGCGCATTACGCAAAACTTGTCTAGCCGTCGAATGACGTCATCTTTGAAGTAACTGTAAAACGCACATTCTGTGTAAACAACAAGCTTAGTAGCAGTTGTTATAGGAGAAAACGAATTCCTTGCTAAGTTATCAGAACAGTTGGTTGTGCGAGTCCATACAGTAAATTTATGGTAGCAGCAGAGTTTTCTATTGTTATCTACGAACTAATAAGCTAAGTTAGTAGCAGTGATATACGAGAAATCGAATTTCTTGCTCAGTTTTATTAATCAGAACTGTTGGTTGTGCGAGTTCATACATTAAAGGCAGCGGTTACTGTATCTACAAAAGCTATTTCGGCCGAGCAGGTTCGTGGATTACCTGTACTGGTTGCGGTTACTTGTTAGGGAGCAACTTGAGCATTTGCCCAGCTCTGTCAGTTACAAATACTGGTTTCAAGGTCAGTCGCTAGCTTTTAGCCTAGGATACTAAAATTAAGTCTTGAAAACCATGAAAACCAGGTTTGTTTTTTTATTTTGCTATTCTATTTGCTTTTGACATTTTACTGTACAATCAAAATGGTGATGTGTGCTGTTGCCACATGCAGTACCACGTTGATATTGGTATGGTAGCACAAGTGTCGGAATATCAATTTCTTCAATATCACTGCTGTCGCTATTACACCAAGCCATGGCAGATTACTTATTGCAATTAAACACAATTTAAAATTTAATGTAGCAACAATAAATGACCTATAGTTGTAGTGCACAACAAAATTAAAACTATCTGGTCTAACATAACGTTTGCTGAACCTACAATTAATTGCTACAAATCAACCTTTTTATTAGCTTCTTTCGATAATATTTAGCTCATCATCTAAGTATCTTTCATTACTTGTAACTGTTTGCGACTTGCATTGCGTGTCCTTCACTAATAGAAATCGAGCTATCAAGATTTTTTTCCTTACATCTATCACAGTTAACAGCTAAAAAGCGAATAGCTGACTACTGAGAAATACAAAAGCCCACCCATGTTGATGGTGATAAAATGACGAGAAGGCTATACTTCGAACATGACGTCATCACTTCATTGATCCAAATCGCTGTGTTGAGCTTTTTCTACATTAAAACAACTTTTTAACAATTATAAAACTCAAAATATTGTTGCTCAAGAACTTTTTTTGACGTAGCAATCAAAACCAAAATAGAAAATTTTTACTTGGCACTTGATCTTTAAACTTTGAAAGTGAATAACCAGATAACCACAAGGCTTTTAAAATAATCTAAAAAGACCACAATGTGAAAAGAAAATAATTTTTGGTAAAAGTCGTTTGACTTAACACTTAGGGTTCTGGAAAGCATAGGGTTAAATACATAAATTAATACGAGTTTTACATGTGAAATCATCGTAAAGTTAAGACTCCGCAATATCACTTAAAACTTTATAAGAATTTGCTTTTTTGCTTTTAAATTTTGCTTGTGTACATACCTTTTTCCATGCAAACCGCAAAGGCAGGCATTGTTTTGATTTAGATCTTAAATTATAGAAAAAACTATAGTAGTGAAACTTGTTCATACTTTTGTTGTTACAATTCAGAATTGAAGCGAAAGGTTACTGTCAAAATATTTGTTTTAATGAGAGTTTTGTTTATAGAAAGTGGCCTACTACACCAGAAAATCATGTTTATGCACTGCTAATTTTTATGCTTCGTTTTACTGCAGAATAGCATTAATTACATACCATCAAAATAGGCCTAAAATTAAGTTCTTTTTGCCAAGATAATAGCTTGTATAGGTTATATTTTTAATAGCCCCCACCCCCCATTGCAGATTTCTGGCCACCGGTAGGCACCCAAACTTAACCTGTTAACCCTTGTTGAAAAAGCTACTGTTTAGTAAACTATTTTATTTGCTCTGCTCTGCGGCAGCCTGTACATTTTAATTTTTAAATTAAGATTAGTCCCTACAAACTGGTACCGGTAACTATCCTTTATTAAGTATAACCTGCAACCCAGAACTCTTCCATGACAACTTGGCTGTTTATGACCTTTGCTGCATCTGAAGTTTTTCCATGGTTTTCTGACCAATCTGCCACCAGCCACCAGCCCCCCATTGCAGATTTCTGGCTACCACCAGTACCAGTACGCGCCTGACTTAACCCTTGTTGAAAAAGCCACAGTACAGTAACCTACCGTATTTCATTTGCTCTGTTCTGCTGCAGCCTGCACATTTTTATTTTTGAATTAACATACTGCAAGTACTACTAACTGGTAACTGTCTTTCATCAAGCACACCCCAGAACCGTTCCATGACAACTTCGCAGATTACGACCTTAGCTGCTTCTAAAGTTTCTCCATGATTTTCGAGGCGGGGTTGTGACCAAAATTGGCGCCAATTTCGATTGGCAGTTTCAACTGCCAATGGAAGTTGGCGTTTTAACAACTGCCAATTTTGTTGGCAGTTGGCCTATAGGGGTTGAGACCAAAATTGGCGCCAATCGAAATTGGCAGTGCCAACTGCCAACTCAAATTGGCAGTAACCAAACTGCCAACTTGAAAGTGGCAGTTGTTATTTTCCATAATTTTCTCTGTGCAATTATTCAAGCGTGAAATAATTTTTAATTTTTTTTCAAGAGGTTTTTAGTCAAAAAGAATTTCCGTTTCTAAAGACAAATTAGAAATCTAGTTTTACGTTTAATAAAATGCTAGTTAAAGAAACATTAACAGCATTTAGTTAAATTTTATTTTTCTCAGCTTTTACTACCTGTGACCATGCGGAGAAAACAGATCTTCTGTGAAAAAAAGAATGAAAATATCTATGGCCAAGTGGAAAAAGTTTGATGGTACGAAAGTTTACTCTCGCTTGGGGAGACACAAGCAGTGATTTCGGGGAGGGGGACAAGCAGTGATTTGGGGCGCACGGCCCAGAAATACCAACCGTAGTGCCGAGCTTTAATGGGGGCTACTTCAGGGTTCTGAGGGTGAAGTCCCCAGCAGTCTTCGAAGATTTTGCATTTTTTCCCCAACAAACTAAATTTTATTTGGTAAAAATTTAATGGTAAAAAAATAATGCTTTTAAAAAGTGGCATAGTAATGCAATAGCATGATTAAACAGGCTGGCTAAATGGGTTATGAGGGCGGTGGTTAATGACAAAATTTCAGCCTTTTTATTGAAAACAGGTAAATTATAAAATCGAACAAATTTTAACCTAATGCGTTGGCATTAAAAAAAATTGGAGAGGGGCTAATTGGATACGATATGTAAGAAGCGGTTGGTAATAAAGCTAAACTAAAAACTCTCTACCCCCTCCATTCCACACCACGTTTTCGAAGTTTACGTTAAGCATTTTGCATCAAGCGATCAAATTTGATTGCGCATTTTTAGCTGATTCAAGCTAATTGCAAAGCTGCCGAAAAAGTGCAAAAATCGTGGTTTATCACTTGATGTGCATTTTGGTTGCATAGCCAATGGAGATGCTATCGCTTCAGCCCCTAGCTGCGCTGCTGTTACCCGAGGCCCCATGCTGCGCTACTATTGCCAGGGGCCCCACGCTTGGATGGTAATTGCAACGAAAACGTAGCGTATAAGCTTACATCTTTTTGGTCTTCACTTTTTTCGGCGGAATAATGCAGCGAAAATCTGGTATAAGACCTTTTCGCTTCAGAGATGCATATTTATTCTTCTGTCATCATATTGCTTTAGACGGTTACTACTGGACGATCCGCACACATTTCTTTGCAATGACTGCTTCGCGCTTGGAAAAATCCGCACATGTTTAGGAGTGATCCAACGTTCCAAAGAATTTCTTTAAAATCTTGTCCACCGTCTTTGCTACTCGTTCGAAGCCACCAAGGAGAGTTGATATCGTAAAGCGTCTTATCCAAGGACACAACAAAATCCAGCGTTCTACACCCTTATATCATCGCAACGTAGCTGATTCAACACTGTCTATATAATCATTAACTACTGACTTAGTTTTTAAATCACCCTGTATTTTAATTAATAGAATAAAGCAACGTATGAAAGGCAAAAACCACGAAAGAAATAGCGCAATAACATGACTAAAAGAACGAACAGCAGCAGCAACAACGAAACACATTCCAAAGTTCCTTCATCGGCATGAACCAGGCACTCTGCGTCTGTCTAACCACACGAACGCAGAGTACTTTATTGGGTTCTGTTTGCAAATATTTCGTGAGCTGGGCCACCACAACGGGTAGACAGCTCGGTCGGTGGACCCCAATGGGAAATACGCGTGAAGTGTCTTTCCCAAGGACACGACACATTGCCAGTTTGGGAATCGACCAGGGGTTAGCAACCTTTCGATCACCAACACGAGGCTTTGCCAATGAGGTATTGCCGCCAACATCCGTAGTGGTCGCAAAAAGCTCACTTTTAAAAACAGTGATTGGAAAAGCGAAACAAACACTGGCAGCAAAAGCGAAACCAATAGTATACTTTCAAAAGCGTAACACCGTTTGTGGTAATTGCAAAATAAAATTCACATTAAAAATAAAGACGAAACTTGCAATAACAACCAAATTTTTCAACCCCCAATTTAATAATTTTTTGGCAAATTTAAGGTATAACGCCACGAGAAGTGACGCAAACAGGGGTGAAGCCCTCTTAGCAAATTTCCAAAAATATTAGGAACTTCACCAGAAACTAAAATCTGTCGAGTGTCTACCATGCAAAAAAATAAACTTGGTATTTTGTTATTAGCAATTTAATTCTTTTAAATGGCTCTAACACGAGCGAAATGTAATCTTTTTATGCACAGCTTGGAGAAGATACGTCACATGTCCATAGTTTAACTGTCCAAAGTAGGACGAATACGAAATAATATGGTTTAATTTATGGTGCAGTTCCACTGGCGATAACTCGGTTTTACCGAGCTGTAACGATTAGATGCGGCCGATTATGCGCCTGGACTTTTACGCGCCAGATTCAAATTTTTAATTTTCGCCAAAAACTATTGGAACAGTTTTTTTTCTAATTTTTGCATCATGTTTCTACAATATACATTTTTTGTCTTTCAAATTTGTCTTCATTTTTGCTTTAAAAATTAATCTTTCTATCGCGTATTACAGCAGTAAAGAATCAGAAAATCGAAATAGGTTTGAATTCTTAAAATTCTTAGCGGTGAAAAAATCGCCACACTTAACAAGAAAAAGTATAAAATAAAACACATTAAGGAGGCTAGAATAGTAAAAGGAATTAACCACGAACTGCTGTAACGTAACTATAGTGTATGCCAGTATGCAACTATGCGTCGGACATTGTTTGAACGGTATGCTTTGCAACCAACATCTTCACTTTTAGTAATTTTACTGCAAGCAGCAAAGCATAGGTAGCACAGGCGTAGCCAGGATTTTCGATTGGGAGGGGCCAAACTTTAAATCACATGCAATAACGTAATCAGAAATTTTCGAAAAAAAAACTTTTTGGAGGACAAAGATACTGTAGAACGGAAGACCAGCAGCATTGACTTCGTAGGGCATTTTAACAGGACTTTACTAAAAAAAGAGGGCTTAAACCAAAAGTGAAAATGCCTAAATTGGAAGTATAGTAAATAAACTAGTGTAATTCAAACGTAATATAGATGTACAGTAGGTCTGGGGACGGAACCCTCAACTGCCGGAGGCTATGGGGTCTGGGAGCTTTTTTGTTGAAAAGAAAAGCTATCTAAATGCCATTGGATTACATTTCGCATGTGTTAGAGGCATTTGAAAGAACTAGATTTTTATCATGTAACAGCCAAATACAAAAATTAAATTGTTCAATTCTCCTTTTACTTACAATTTAAGTCCAAAGCGCGTTTTAAAAGCTACTCGAAGATTTTCAATAAATACTCGAGAATTACAATAAATAATAATCCATTTGAAGATTTTCCTTTGACATTTTTGTTTTGTCATAAAAACAATCAGTTGTAGTAATTTTTCTTTTTTTTTTAATTACCAATTAAAACAAAACTTTCCGCCTGGGTCAAAATCTTACAGCCGAATTCTCTGCAATTTAAGTATTTTTTGTTGCTCGGCAATAAAAAATTACCACTACTGTAGGAGTACATGTACAACCATGGGGCCCAGGCCCCTCAAATCAAATTTAATAATTTGCAAATTAGCATTTCCACTCGCTAATTTTTTCAAAAGTTTACATCGCGTAAAAACTGGCGAGGTGAAGGAGCATTGTCATTGAAAAATGGTCCAATAGATGGTTACGACCTACTAACCACTGCCCGGGCCGGATTCGCGCGGGGCCTCTGACTTAGAAGATTTTTGCATTATCTTCCAGCCAAATATACTACACGTGAAGACCAAAAAAAAATCTTACATCTGAGCGCGGGGCCTCTGGTACTGCGGCATATGGCAAATCCGACCCTCGTTATGCATTAAGTTCATAAAACGGTTAGATAAGGGCCTAAGGTAGCAAATTTCAGGACAAAAACCCTTAATATCAGCGGGGTTATATATTTATATTTGTTGGCAAAAACTGAATTGAGGGGCTCCGTGGTCGTCAATATTTTTGTTATTTACTGTTTACATGCGAAAAATACAAGGAACTGAAACTGAAGAAACAATATGCTTTTTTGTCACATTTTTATCATTAGTGGCATTTCAATTTGGGGGGAAGGGCGGACCCCCCTCTGGCTACGCTTGTGATAGGTAGTGCAATTGCAAGATGATCCCAAAATATAGAGACGAATTTCTCTGAAACACTCTGCAATTTTTTTCATTAACTAAAATAAGTGGAGGTGAATAACCTTTTGTCCAGAATAAAAAATGTTTAAAACATAGACATTTTCTCCGGTTTTACATATTTAGAGGATAGAATCTTCTATTGAAACGGTAGACTAAAGTCAGATTCTCGGTCGGGTAAAATCTAAACACTAAAAAAATTGGCATCCACAGCTTCTTAGTAGCGTTAAAAGGGAATTTGCTTGTAAACCTCCACCGTTTGTGGCTATATAAATTGCTGCTTGACTCGAAGAGCAAAAGGTCCCTTTGCAGTCTCCTGGCCAAGACAGCTGTGTTAATAAAGATGTAATTGCAATATTATTTACGCTAAAGTTGTTGTGGAAGCATTATGAGTGTGACGGAACACAAAAAAGGATCGGGCTTGCAGTTATACGAGTAAAGTATGCAACTGAGGAGGTAAATAACCTAACTATATTTCAAATATTCATTTGATTGCTTTTGTTTTATTTCTTCGATATACGGCTATTTTAATGTTAGGCAAAAAGCAGGCGTAACATAATGTGAACTGTTGCTCTGTACGTAACATGTGAATGGAAAACAAAAAGATGAGATCGTTTCATGTGTTGAGTTCTTCAAAGTAAATTTCAGCTTTGCTTTAAACCTCAATAAAAGGATGGTTTCGCAAAAAATAAACAAACTAAAAACTTATCAATAAATTTTGGAATTGAATCGGAGTTCACTTCTTCAGTTGCATCTATAATTGCAAGCCCATTCTACGTTCATGCATTTGGAATCAGCTAAGTCGGTAAACATGGCGTAGCCTAATTACGTCAAATTGCACAATATTTCTCCGCAACTTTTCTAGCTTTCTGACACCACTAAACACCTTTCATTCTAAACAAATGTTCACTAAATAACTTTATAGAAACTATGTAGGCAGAGTAGTCACAGCAAGCAAAAAAGCTAATTTTTGATATACACTTGATCGGAACCCATCAATTAAGGCAGGGGCGTCCAACATGCGGCCCGCGCCAAAGGTTTCTGCATCGGTTGGTTGATTGATACTTCCGCGCTGTGAGTTGCAGAAACGAGTCCTTGAATTTCTTTTGTACTTGCTTTTAGAATCCCACAAAATCCATCGGAATGACCTCTTTTTTGTGTGTGTGTTCACTTGCTTTTTGGCAGAAAAAAACGATCAAAACCTGAGTGAAGACCTTTTTTTTTTTTTGGTCTTCACCTAGTTTTTGGCAGAAAAAAACAATCAAATCTGAGTGAAGACCTTTTTTTTTCCGAAATCACCACGAAATCCATCGGAAGACTTTAGTTTGCGAAGAAGAAGATAAAGTAAGACTAAATTTTGGCCCACAAAACTTTTGGAACAGCAAATTTGACCCGCGACTGAAAAAAGTTGGACGCCCCTGAATGAAGGCTACATCGCTGAATGAAATATAAACATACATAACACTTTAACCCTTGCGAATTAAAATTAAACGAGGTCTGAAGGCAAAATCAATGGGTATATCTAAAGTTAAGCAAATCGCATAAGACTAGATTGGCGTCGATTCCATCCTTCTTGACCAAGCCGTTCCAGAGATAATCTACTTCAACCACGACGTCGGGCCGGTAGGGGCCACTCTGATTTTAATTTTATTGGCAACCCTGGCCTTGATAGCACTGGCGACGCCATCCCAGTTCTAACCTAAAGCAACGCCGCATTCAGCTACTGCATTGAGCCGCTTCGCTGCTCTCTAATCAGCTTGATCTTGTCAGTAGAACAGATTCGAGCTGGAAAAAAGAGAACAAAATACAGTAGCCTAGGTAACAAACGTTTAAGAACAAGTAAAAGTAAGGCTAGTAGGCCATTGTTGGCAACTTAGTTGGAAAAATTCATTCTAGGAATCTAGGGTCACAAAATACTGTAACCAAAAACAACAAACTCTGGTACTGGTAGTCTTGTTCTCAGTCTGACTTCATAGCCTAGTAATAAAAGCCTTATTACTACGCGAGGCTATGATTTAAGCCGCATTTACACGGGCGACTTTTTTGCGTGCGATTTTTTGATAAAAATGAATGTGGCAAAGTTGCATTTACTCAACGACGGTTTTGATCATGATAATTGGGACCTTAATGATGGAAGTAATTGTCTTAAGTTGGTTTCATACCAATATTGTTATAATTGAAAACTTTAGAAGAGAATCGGTGCTGCGATAAAAAATCGCAGTGAGATCAGTTCCGATTTTGTTTTAAAAAGGTTTAGAATATCACTATCGGAATGGAAACAACTTGAGACAGTCATTTTCAGCAGTAAGATAACTTTCATCACAATGAGAACCATTATTGAATAGATGCAACTTTGCCACATCCATTTTTATCAAAAAATCGCGCGCAAAAAAGTCGCCCGTGTAAATGTGGCTTAAGACTGAAATGTATCTAATACCTTGATTTTTACTAAGATCGCTAGGCTGCCAAACAGGGACAATACCAAAAGGCGAAAAAGTAGGAAAAGGCGGAAATCGAGCTAAAAGGCGGTTAGGGTTGGCAACCGCCTTTTCCTACTTTTCTGCCTTTTAGTCATGTCCGCCAAACAGCCTTTTCTTTGTACCAGCTCGGATCTGTTGTGCCCATAAGACCAAACTGATTAGTGTGCAGCGCGAAGCAACTCAATGCAGTAGCCTAACTGCGGCATTGCGTTACGTTAGAACTGGGATGGCGCCGCTAATGCTATCAAGGTTAGTTGCCAGTATAAGATAATTGTAACATTATAAATTGTAATGTTACAATTATCTTCAGTCAGAGTTGCCAATATAAATTGTAACATTAAAGGCCTCTACATCGTATTTAAAGTAGAATAACTCTGGAACGGCTGGGTCACGAAAAAAGAAGCACTCCCATTGATTTTGCCTTCAGTTCTCGTTTAAGCAATATCTATACTAACCAACTCTTTGTTGACGCAAAGGACACATCCATATCACCTTTTTGACCTTCACAACACTGACACTAACCGAGCCAAGTCAACTGACCGCGAACAAACTGTCCGCGAACCAACCGTTTCGTCGCAGTGATTTCGCCACAAAGTTGAGGGTTTGGGCAAGATGGCTCTGGGGATAGTAAAATGTTTTTAGGATCGCCCGTCTCAGCCAATCGGCGTCGTTCGCGGTCAGTTGTCGTAGACCCGACACCACCGCATGATACCAACGCGCGCATGCATCGCATTCAACTTAATAAACAATAGCAATAAAAAAACATTTACGGTGGTAAGTGAAAAGTCGACTTTCAAACGGTAATGCAAAGCAATTCCAAAAAACAGATTTCTCAGGAAGCAGTTATTAAACAGTGAACACACAATTACACGTCATTTACAGGTACCAGTATTAAAATCATTAGGAATCTGATGCTAGAATACGTTCTTTTTCGTAGATTTTTGATGTGACATTTGGACTAATGTACGATCCAAGGAATTGTTGATTCAAAAGCACTGTTGATTTACGTGCATGATCTTTTTTTCCAGCAAATTCGATGGTGAATTAAATTCGTCACATACGTATCATTTACTGCTGTTACTGCGCGATGGAATCGTGGAGAACATTTGCCAATATCCCCGTTCAGGAACTGAATCACAGGGTCAGGGGTACTACAAGAAGAGGTAACCTGTAGTGTATAGACAAAATAGGTTGCGGCCGTAAAGTTTGGAAGGTTCATATGGTTCGGAACAATATAATCCAGTTTCCTCCAAAGACATAGAAAACCATCTCATTTTGCATAGACATGCAAGTATTGCACTTCTAGATGTTATAAAAAAAAATGATCAATTTCGCCAATGTGAAGAAATCTTACCGGCGAGCAAGTAAACTACGGCCAGAATCAAAAAGTACCAGTTCATTGCGAGAAACGTCGGCATGTTCACGGGCCCAGTACATCGCAAACTACACCATCGACTTATCACAGAGAAGTCCAGGGACAAACTTTTTGCAATACTTCAATACTTCCTCAGGAAGTCAGGGAAACATACCCATTCTTTCCTTCCCGATCTTCCGTCGAGACACATCCAGCAGTCGTTCTCCATGTTTTCTGCGTGCAAAACATTTTCTAAGTTTAACTCTAAATTCAAATGTAACGTTTCCAACAGCTCAATGCCGCAACGCAAGTTTAGATGTTTAACTGATGGGATATAGAGTATTAACAACAAATGCCAAAACAAACTTATGTAGTGTTTAAGCAAACTTTCGAAACAACGAAATGACGGCAAAACATTCCTTTGCCCAAAAATTACTTTTCGATAATACCGGATTAAGTCAAGTTCACCGCTGGTTTGTTCTACATTTTTCGCAGCATATAGCTTTGGCAAAGAGTTAAAATATCTGGTACTATCCGTAGATTAGTTTCGATTTTGCAATTCGCATTTTTAGCTCAGTCAATGCTTATTTGCTTACTATCGAAAGCAGTTAAATGTATTTGCATTATCACAATTAATTTTCTGAATTCCCTACGCAACAAACAGATTTGAATCGCAAACTACACCATATGTTTATTTTTCGTAACGTACTTTATAGTTGGTTTGATGTTTTATATAGTTATTCATATATTCTACAGCCCCTCTTTCAAATCTTTTTTAAAATATGGTTTTGCAATTCTTTACCAAATCAACAACAGAAAACAGTCCGAATCGTAAAAATCAAACAATTTTCGCCTTTTACTTTCTTTTTTAGTCTTCGTAAGCTTGGTTCATTACTTTTAAATGATACATTGTTCTCCGCACGATTAGCGCTTAAGGTCTATAGTTTTAAGTACGAAAAGCGCTAATGCAGGCTCGAAATGCGATTTGGTGCATTTTAATTACCCGAAATTACGCTGTTTAAACGCCCTATCACATTATACCAATAATTTAATTTCGTTTTCTCATTTTTACAATGCGTCCTATTCTATTTACCTGATGTAGCCAATATTCGGCATGCATATCGTAATCTGAGCTATTGCAAGTACGGTTGAGTGTTTCCAAAGCAGACTTGCATTGGAAATTTTGACAACTCGCTCAGCAAATTTCTCACAATCTATAAAACACAAACCTTTTTGGATATGCAAACATCCATTATCCTCTCAATACAGGCATGAGAGCATTGATCTACTGCTACAAGGACTTGATTGGTCTGCAACCATAAACGGCTAAAGGCCTGCCATTTTCAGTCAGGAGTCTTAATCATAGTTGGACGATTTTCATCGCCGTTTCATGTACAGTTTGCATAACAACATAATATTTTAAAATAGGTCTAAACAACATCGGAAAATATCTGGATGAGTGAAAGACTAAAACAGTTTTGTTTTTCAAAGACAATCCAACTTTAAAAAAACAATTAAATCTGTTGTTGTTACCAGGCCAATCAAAGTAATTAATTTTGGGGGGGCGCTCTGCATCATGACCAGTGATCACGCAACATCTTAGTTACCTCCAACCTATATATTCCGCAATTTCAGCCGTCTTGCTGCTGTGGGTACGATATTATCACCGGCTGCCAATTTACTTCCTTCAGCTCCTCGTCAATAGACCTTAATTGCAGAAAATTACTGAAAATTGACAAATTGAATAACATCAGCCAAAAAAAATAAATTTTCTCGTAAAACGAGTAGAAATAAGATACAGTGTGCTTTATCAGTCCGATTTTTTAAAAATGTTACTCTACAACAATCAACCGAAACTTTTCTATTTTCTTTCTCCTATGATTTAAACAATAAAGCACAAGTTTCATAATAATAACTTTATGCTATTCTTAGGCTTTGAGAGTTTAAGCCATGCTACTACTTTTGAAGCAACATTCGACCTTGAAAATTAATAAATCCTTCCAAAAACTTGGGCCTCAACTTATATATTAGAGTTTACCTGAAAGCGACAGACGCACTTGCAGAATTCTCCAATTTAGATCTAAACGGATCAACCACTGCAATGTGTTTTGATGGTAGATGTATGTACTAAATAAAACAAACAAGAACATTACCACAAATTTACTTTAAATATTATAAAATATGTACACTATCACGCGTACTAAAACCTTGTGTTTAAATAACAACAGCACAAGTCCCAAAAATCATTGGTCACACAATCTAGCTCATGTTTAATAGTTTCAACTAGCTTCGCTTTGGCATTGAGCACTATTTGTAGGTGCTGTGAAAATCACACACATGTAATCTAAATTTTTACGATTAAAAACAGTAAAGCCTGATTTAAATAGAAAAAATTTTAAACGTTTCGGACTTGGCTATGTCCATCATCAGTAAAAATAAAATCTTATTCAAATAGAAATAAAATCTTTTTCAAATTTTTTTGATGATGAACATAGCTAAGTCCAAAACGTTAAAAAATTTTGGTAGTTTAAATTTACTTTGGATAAATTTAAAATTAGGGCTTTACTGTTTTAATAAAATTAAACAAAACTGCCATGCAATCAGTACTGTAAATTTGTATGCTTTTTATAGCAATGCATCCATACTGTTAGAACCGAATTTTAGAAAGGCCAATAGATTTACTGCGTGGTGAAAAAAAAGGTTACAGTATAAATAGATTGAAAAGTACTGCTGTAGCTTTCGACTATTAAGTTTTTTTGTGAATTGTGTGAAAAATTCTCTCAACATATTATTAAACAAAGTTGCTAACTATCGATAGGCCATAGGTTCTCACA
This sequence comes from Trididemnum nubilum, assembly GCA_963965965.1. Taxonomy (NCBI): domain Eukaryota; kingdom Metazoa; phylum Chordata; class Ascidiacea; order Aplousobranchia; family Didemnidae; genus Trididemnum; species Trididemnum nubilum. Next base: position 43,848,017 of record OZ014475.1, read on the forward strand.
GTGCTCCGAACAGAGCCCCAGGGCTCCACTAGAGAAACCCAGGGGTTCTGCAAGGTATTCGTTTACTTTTTTGTTTTTACTTAGAAATTTATTGTGGGGCTCCATAAATAATGGTCAACCTCTTCAAGGGCTCCATAACATCAAAAGTTGAGAACTTCTGCAATAGGCAATAATACTACAATAAAAACTTCTATTTTAATTTACATTCTTACCATGAAATTTATTCAATGTATAAATATCGGCGATCGATTGTGCACTGACAAAATTTTCAATGGTAATGACTTCTGCCAGTTGATTTTGAAGAACAATTGTCATTGCACGGAACAGCATCTTTTGCAAATAGAATAATGTTACAAATTTCAAACACAGTAATATCTGCTGTCAAATTTTGAAATCAAAATCATCCATATGAATTTTTGTTGGATGTAGGGGCTACTTATTTAGTACTTTTGTTACAGAGGATACCATGGTTGTACAACAGTTCTAATAAAATAAATCATTTTAAACACAGCATGGTCAAGAAAAGATGGGTTTGGCGGTATCTAACAATAATGTGAATGTGGCTTTATCCAAACTGGAAGACACCATTACAAAACACATTATTTCCAAATGCCTAATGCTGACCTTAAGTCTTCTCCCAACATCTCTGACAGCAATAACCTGATACAATAGCCTCAACCTAATGAACATCAATTTTTAATATGTTGCTTAAAAGGTAGGCAAAAAAAGATCTCACAAGCTCACAGATAGTGATAAGGATTTTTCTTTTGCAATGAAGTGCAATTAGTTATTCTTAGACAGCTCGTTGAGTGTTGCAAAATCACACGTTACTCTTTTACACTGTTAGAATCACTTCATGAAACTCCAACACCAAACTTCTTTACCAATAGAAAACAGCATTTCACTATTTATTCCAGTACTAAAAGGCGTCGATTCTTTGTGGATTAAGCAAATTTTGAGGGGGCAAAATGTTTTTGAGAAGTTTGGTTAAACTTAATAATTCTATTTCAGTCCGTAATTTTGCCCCCAAATTCAGGTAAAGACCAAAAAAAAGTCTTTGCCGCATTTTGGATATATTTCAGTCCGTAATTTCGGATTTCTTGTTGCCAAGTGGGTATTACTTGCCAGAAAACCAAGGGGGTCAGACATATTTTGCCCCGTTCAGTGTTAGACCTGAGAGGGCACCGCCATTCGGCCTCCCATAATTGACGCCTATGCCAGTACTTGATTAAGTGTAAATTCTTTCACAATATTTAATATAGCATTTAAATGAAATGCTTTTTCCATGTCGCATCACAAAAAAATTATCAACAAATTTTGAAAAGTTTTGAAGTTTTTTAAAGCAAAAATTGAACGCATTGAAATCTGAAATGTGCATTGCCACACATTGTAGTTGGGCTTCACAAACATACTACAAAATAGTTACAACATGATGGCATTCTTTCACGCAACTTACCGTCACTAAACGTTGAAGTAGGCCCATTGGTATAGGTACAGTTGTACTTGAAGGTGTCGATGGCATATTTTCTAGAGAGCAGTCTCTATTTGTTGGTCACAGGTCAATGTTACCAGTGCCACTAAGCTGTTTTTTGTTTCAGAAAACAGCAATTTGTTCAGTGTTGGATCAAGGGAAAATATTTTACAACAATATATGATATGATAAAAATTTAGTAGTTTTAGAGAAGTCTACAAATTTGTGGAAGTAATGAAACTTGAGCAATTTTGTGATTTTGCAAAACAAAGTAACCATTTTAATGTGATTTTGATGACATTTCTCACTTTTTTAAAACCATTTGAAAGTTAAATTATAATAATACTTAAAATCACAACTTATTTGCAAAATCAAACTTTTGTATTGTGTTCCCTCTAAGTTTTCCTCTACTGAGTAGGTGCCGGAAAAAGTGCGAAAGTGTCCAAAAGTTTTCACAAAAATGCCTTACTTTTGGCTTTGTGATGCTACAAAATACCGATCTCCAAAAAGAAAAAAAAAAAGATCATCGTGCCGTGCTGCAAACCGATTTTTTCTGCGATTTGGCAAGCGATCTCAAAAAAAAAAAAAAAGGTCATTGTGCTGCAGATCCGATACTTTCTGCAATTTTTGGGGCTCTGACAAAAAACAAACGCCGAAATTAAACCTCGTTTCATGCTTGTGAAAATAAAAAACACTGGAATTAAATGCTGTTTTGCACTTGTGAAAAATGTGTGCAAAAATACCGAAAAATTCTTCGCACTTTTTTGTGTTTAGAGGAAACACTGCTCTTGGATACTTTTTGTACAACCGACTCGCTTCAATGAGGTAGTTTTCAGATTGATCTGGCAGCATTTTACATGCAAATAGTGATTTTTTTTGGTCAACAAAGACCATACAAACTACTGTAACTTCAAGGGTATACAATTTTGCATAAAATTGTGATATTTGATCATAGTAGGTAACTTATTCTACAATTTTTCTAGCCTCATTTTGCAAAATAGGCTACATAGTTTTTTTAAGTACTGCTACAGTAAG